>OX387302.1:7405014-8638350 GCA_947562105.1 Shargacucullia verbasci | reverse complement strand
ATCAGGTAATGCTGATAAATTTACAAGTATGTATTAGATTTGCTTTATTCCAAGTCAGACATATGAGAGATCTGTATGTTTAAGCGGAAAAAAGTGTCACATTCAAAATCGACAATATCTCTGGTTCTTATAGAGATTGTCCATAAATAACTCTAAATATAATTCGAGTAAGTTTCATATTTCCCAAACATCTGTTTGACAGTTACCATGAAGGTTTGTAGATGAATTTCTCAATATGGCCTTTTTAAGTCCCATTTATGAAAATATCCCAATAGCCGTTGTTGGTAGCGGTTACTAGCGGTGGTCGTTGCGCGAGGTAAAGGTTATTGAAACTAGCTAACGTCACAATAGCGGATAGCTCGTTTCATCGTTCTGAAATAACCTGCTAACATCTAACTCGATCGCGTTGCACTCGAACACAACACAAACAATGTTTTGTTACACCTACATCGCTAAACACTATCGGTCTCGCCGGACCCGTAGTCGAGTGCCGTAAATCCCCTATTGGTCGCTACAAAAATAGCGCGTTTTAATAACCGCTACTGATATTTGGTAGACAGTTCTGTTTCTTTATCCAAGAAAGCCGCTACAGCTCACCGCTAGCGGTTATTGGGTCCCTCATATTAGGTTCGTTTACAGGCTGATATCATTATATCACGCTGTGATATCACGAGATGTAAATGTAATTGAATTATATTATTTAACTTACCAATAATAATCTTGGAGTTCACCAGCGCAGCCCTCACGCAGTCTACGGAGGTTCCCAAGCTGCAGTATCCGTGACGGTCGGGAGGAGACACCTGAAGTCAATGGAAGAATGTTACGGTTATGAAAGGTGTCAACATTAAAACATTGCTTGAAATTATTTTCAGCATAAAGATGAAAAAATCGTTGTACACAGAATATTATATCATATCAGCATCAAGGCTAGCCCTATTAAGGTCGCGAATGATCTGCTGATCTTAAATACTGTGCTAAAAGACCGAAATGTGTTAGTTAGTAAAGTAACCAATGGAAATGGTCGGCAGTCGCAGGCGATATTCTTCCAAAATCCTAAACGTTGTACTGCGGCTCTTTTGGTTCATGAGTTTGCTGACCAATGGCCACAATTATAATATTGTAACTGACCTGGATAACAGCAATGTCGGGCTTGATGATCTTCCTGTGGAACAGCTTGGGGATGTCCTGCAAGAATATGGGGATGGCATCCGACCGGCCTTCAGCGACCGACTTGCGGACGTTGGCGGCCATGAAGAGCGACACAGATCTGGAGATAAACACACAATTTGTGGTAATTACGTATTGTATTGTAATCTAGGGCGATTTTGAAACGAGACTGATAAGAGTACTACATTTCTACCTAATTCAAGCGTCATAACAACTATGTGTAATCCCGAATTTCTGTCTATTCCTAAAGAGCTTGTTGTATCGGATTACGTTCGGCTCCACGTACTATTACGTCATCAGGACAAATGCGGTTTTGTTACTCGTTTGATTATTTCTTGAAATCATACAACAGCTTGACGCCTATTGTATACATTCATTTTTTTTAATTATATGTATGTCTTGTATATTTCTGGTGTACAATAAAATATATTATATTGTGTAGAGCTGATCGATATAACTGACTGAAAATCATGTTTATTTAGCACTATGTTGTTACAGTTTTTTTTTAATGCAAACTTATTTTTAAGTATTGGCATTGTTAGCCACATTTCGGCTGGTAACTGACTATAAAGTACTTGCAACAAGGGTAATAGTATTAATAAATTGGGTTGCCAATGCTATGTATAGAAAAATCATAGCACAAACGCTGGACTAAATGGTCATCGATAAAATTATGATCCAACAAAAGTTCTAATATACTCCATAGTCAAATGAAACCGAATACTGCTTGAAGTGCCCGTGATTAATTATGTATTTAAGGCACTTGTTACCAATCGATTGATGAGTACGATCGTACGAGTAAAATGAAGACAATGCTCTATTCAAATCCATCTTTATTATAAGTAGCTGTATGTATGGGACTGGGCGGGTCACGTCAGAAACAAGCATTCCGACTGATGGACAAAGGTCTCTACACAATGGGTGCCTGAAGATGGGCGACGCCGCCGATGCCGGCTTAGAGGTGGCGAGATGACCTAGACGCGTACCAGAGGAGCTGGTTCGAGATGACGCAGGATGGAGATGTGTGGAAGAATTTGGGGGAGTCTTTTGTTCCAAAACAATCTTAATTGGTTTCGACATTGATTTCTTACATTTTAATAAACCCTTTATTATTATATTACTGAAATACAAGCTGTGGATTTCAGTAATCTTAAACTCCGTCATGAATTATACATTATGAAGAACGGTACCGTAAGGAAAGCTTGGAAGGAAAAACATTTGTATAAACCAATATACAGAGCAAATTGCAAATGAAAAAAAAAAACAAAACTAAAAAGGTTGAATACATTTTTTAAATAAATTAAGATGCTGCATACTGTTGATTTTCGTTTTTATTTTATGACCACATCACTTGGTAACTATAGTCTACTAGTTTAGCAACCTTAGCAGAATTCAAGGTCAAATAAGTAATAAGATAGCATTAATCTGACATCTTCTCAACAGTGATCACATCACACATGATGTGAATATCACAAGTTGATAAGATAATAGAGGAGATTCGAATGTCAGCTCTCAACGGCGCAGCTTACTTTTTTCTACTTACTAGATATTCTATCTATGCATTTTGCATTTTGAGGAGATGTAGATTACATTATATCGCTTCCTCCAGAAAAACATTTACAACTTATGATGCAAAGATAGAACGAGGTATGGTGTTCCTCCGTTGAAAAGGGAGTATCCTCCGACCAAGCAAGGTGGTTAGCCTGGCGGGCTGAAGCCCCTATGATTGATGTCGGACATTCGTATATGTATAGTGCGATTCAGGGTTTGTTGTTGTAGCTTCACTTTGATAGATTGCGCTTTACTTTTTGCCATGTTGCGAATAGTTGTCGCTACATGTATACCGGGCAGCATTAGGGCGAATTTGTGAGCTTAGATCTTAATTAGGGATGTTACGAAGCTTCGACTCCGATTCCGATATGTCGGAACCTCCGATTAAAATTACACCTCCGAATCCGGCTCCGGTTCCGATATATCAAAACGGAGGTATATATCGGAGTTACAAGTTATGACTTGCTATCGCTGCAGCGCTACTGAGCGCTTTCTACGTGACACTGACAACTGACGGAGTACATGTGTTCTTTGCAACTGATGAACGAAGAGTGAACGAGTTGCGACAAGTTTCTTCTTTCTTATTTATTTACATTTTACATTCGTAGCTTTGCTCCGACTCCCGACTCCGATTCACCTCCGACTCCGCGGAGGTCACTACGAGAACCTCCGACTCCGATTCCGCCTCCGATAAATCCACCTCCGTAACATCCCTAATCTTAATACGCTTTACTTTATTTGAGAATAAATTTGGAGATGATATATTTAAAGGTAGAATGAACGATGCCTATAAGATATAGTATTCATGAATGCAGTGAATAGAGGGCATAAAACGCCACCCTGAGGTATACCAGCACACGTAATGCACCATAAAGAAAACTTTTCCTCGATGTTGATACACTATCGACGCCCAAACAGGTTACTATGAAACCAACCAATCGCCGTTAAAATACTTTAATGGAGCTGGTATACCAAGCAAATTTACAAAACCTACGGTATAAAAAGCTTTACTGAAATCTGTCGAAGACCGGTTTCATGTCTCTCACATGTCATTTGTTTTTAATCGAATAGGATGCGTCTTTTTTTGAATGCCACAGTATACGCAAAGATAGCCAGTGAAAGTGTCAGATAAACATTATTCGCCTTTCAGCTATCTTATCTACAAATCGACAAGTTAATTCAGTTCGCGCAATTTCGTGTTAATTGATGTTTGCTTTCATTTAGCAGACTGATAAACTTCTTACTTTGTTTGCAAAAATGAAATATGAATAGAATGTGGTTTTGATATGATTATAATGATTCTAGCTACGGTTAGAACTTGGTAAAGTCAGCGTTTTTGGTTAGACTTCCCAGTCTAACTAGATGTGACTGTGGCTTTCGTCAAATTCTTATCGGGCTGGACGAGAAAAGGCGAGTGAGAGTGCTTTATTATGGCTTACAAAGGGTTTAAAATGAACTACCTGAAGGTATCCTTGCATTCAGATGCAACGTAGGGCGCTTCTTTCTCTGTGTGCATGTGGACAACTTTGATGTCCTTCATAGAACCAGACATGCCGACTTCTGTCATCGCGTTGAGCAGCGGCACAGGGGTCGCTGCTGCACCTTGGCTGAACACCGTTTGTCCTGGAAAGATTTAAACGCACATCAGTATGTTTAACCAGTGTCGTTTTTAAAGACAGAATGCTATAAGAAGATGTATAGACATTCTGGGTAAAGTTCTTGCTCATTTATTTCACCAATCTTGCCGAGAATACAAAAATACAATGGCGAAATTGGTATCTGCAAAACAACACCTTTGTCCCTAAATTGCGGAAAGGGGTAGATGTTGCTGTGGTCAACGGAGATTAAGTCACTGGGGGATAACTCCTTTTTAATCTCATAATACTCACAACGAATCTTTATGTCTCTCAAGTTTACTATCGATTTGATGTGTGCATAGTTCAGTCGCAATAATAACGCAATAGACTAATTACTGCCGCAACAGACTGCCTCATTGGTCTAGTGGTCGCGCGACTGCTGAGCGTAAGCTCCTGCGTTCGATTCCTGGGTCGGGCAAAGTGTTGTTGGGTTTTTCTGTATGAAAATTCTTAGTAGCCCGGAATCTGGAACTGTGCTCGGGAGATGGAAATAAGCTCGCCTTGCTCCCTATTACATGGGACTCAACAACAGCATCGGCGAAATGTGGGTGTACAATAGTACACTTCTGCCTAACTCTTTGGGGAAAAAACGCGTGATGCTACTTATGTTATGTTACACCGGTCCCCGCTCGTACTCATTCGTCTCTTGGCTAAGTGCGCAGCGATTTATTGTTAACTTCAGAGGCACAGAGTTTTTGGATACCAATGTTGCCTTTGTATTTTTCAACCGACTTCAAAAAAAGGAGGAGGTTCTCAATTCGGCTGTATTTTTTTTTTTTTTTTTTTTTTTTTTTTTTTTTTTTTATGTTTGTTACTCGATTTCTCGAAGACGCCTGGACCGATTTCAAAAATTCTTTTTTTATTTGAAAGGGTATGCTTGTCATTTGGTCCCATTGTCATCAGGTCAGGACCTGATGGTGGAAACCCTGAGAAATCGAGGGCATCTCTTGAAAATTGTAGGCGAGCATGGGGTAAAAACTTGATATTTATATGTATATCTGATGAGACTACAATACTATGGAGGTTTAGGGCAGATCTGATGATGGAGACGACAGAGGATCGAGGGAACTCCTCAACGGTACATCTTAACTACCTCGTGTTTGGGCTTATTTTATTCGTGTTGACAAGATCTTTACACCGAGATGGGTAATGACTGCCACTGCAAGGTCCGTGATGCAGGTGCAGTACTGTTTAAGGAACTCCTTAATGGTTGATAGCAGCTACATAGTGTTTGGGCGATTATTCCGTCAATTACGGACCGATTTTAAAAATTCTTGTTTTGTTTGAAAGAGTATGCTTCCCATTTGGTCCCATTATCACCAAGTCAGGATCTGATGATGGGATCCTAGGGAAATCGAGGGATACCCTCAAATATTGTAAGACAAATAGCCCGTTTGAGCTTTTTTTCTTAATAAGTTAGGTATTGGCGTCTGAAAATCATCATTTAATGATGCTGAGCTGATGATGGATGTCATAGTATTCCTCAACGGTAAAGAGTTAAGGGAATAAAACTTCCGAGTTTGGGATCACTCGATATATTTTGATGAGTCCCGTATAAAACATTTGGTATAGAGGGTCTGATGATGGAGCCAGGAGATAGATGGTGGAACTCTTCAGTAGCTACTTGTAAACCCCTCGAGTTTGGGCTCATTTTAAACCTCTAAAAGTCAAAACTATCACAGTATTAGTTACAATAGTCGTCTTAATCTTTTCATTTCTCGTAATGCGTTTTCATCATGTGGTCAGTTAAGTAATTTATTTGATTTTAAAATCACATAGTGCAATACCGTCTAAGGTTTTCACTCGACTTGGGGCAAAATATATTTGACCTTTGTAAAGTTTTTCAAGAGAATCGTCTTTACTAGGTCTACTCATCACTCAAAATTGTAAAATAATTAAATTTTTTAACAAAAAAAAAACCGACTCCAAAAAACTCAAAAACAAAACTAATAACTAAAAAGCAAAAAATAAATCTTTTATTATACAATATAGTAGTTGAAGAATATTGAAGTCGGTGCCAAGTAAAACATGCAATGATAAACCGACACGATTGGCGAAGTGCATTTGTCGTGTCCGACGCATAATCCGCTCCGCACTCGACAATTTCTACGTGAACTCGTTGTTTTAATGTCGTTATTATAGCAGCAAGGTATATTACTTTTATGTTTTACTTGGCACCGATTTCAATATTCTTCAACTACTATATTGTATAATAAAAGATTTATTTTTTGCTTTTTAGTTATTAGTTTTGTTTTTGAGTTTTTTGGAGTCGGTTTTTTTTTTGTTAAAAAATTTAATGTTAGCTTAAAGTTAATTATTATTAGAAGTATCAAAGCCGAAAATATATTCAATTCATGATGACGAACACCGATCGGCATTTGTATTTGCATTTCATTAATTAATTATTTTCAATAGCAAATGTATTGTTAATTAGTTATCCATAATGAATGTCAAAATGTCATGAATAAACCCTAAAATGGTTTCAATGAAAATCCAATGTAGAATATATTGAAATTTGTAAAGACGCGTTAATAATAATTGTATATAATGTACAAGAATAATTATAATATTTCTATTGTTGTCGTGCTATCGACCTTAAATATTCGGTTATTTTGAAAAATAAAATGCACATAATTAAGTTCAACGGTTCCCGTCTGGGAACTTAACATTACTTATAACAACACTAACTCCACATGTAAGTTAATTTTATTTTTTCAGTGTTTATCGGAGTACCTTTTCCTCTGAGCTGCACAGCAGTATAGAAACACAGACGATGGAAATGAATCCCTCTAAAAAGGACTCCTAAAATACATACATCACATATTACCATGGGCGTCGCCGATGCCCATAATGATCATTATTAAATACACTTGATTTCCAAAGGCAATCAGTAAATCTGCAGTCAAGTCTCGCAAATCATTCAAAGATATCAGTATTCTATAGAGTTGCCATCCTCAAATTTTGAAAACCAGTATTTGAAAGTGAAAATGTCAGGACATTTCGGTATAAGAAAACAGTGTCAATGAAACTCAATGAACGACAATGTTTTATGAAATTATCTTCTAAAATATATAAGAACTGAAATTAAATTAAATTAAAAATTAAACGAAGGTTTGAGGCAGTAGTGACTCGCAAATAATAAAACAGAGGCCCTAGTGTAACTTTCTTTCGACAAACTCGATTTACTACATCGGACGTGTTTGGCGCTCCGATTGGTGGAGAGCACGAAACGGACCAATCGGAGCGCCGAACGCGTTCGATGTAGTAAATCGAATCTGTCGAAAGAAACTTACACTAGGGGCTCAGGACCTTACGATGAATCTTTAAAAATCCTAGAACGCTACTTAATAACTATCCAGGACACTCCAAAAAGCAGGACATGTACTGGGAAAACAGGACGGTTGGCAACCCTAGTATTCTATATAACCTTCAAAATATTGTTCATAACTTGTTTTGCCGGTAAGTTATAAAACTGTTTTAGTTCTAGCGGCGTATCATTAAGTCACTCTATCAGATAAATGGTTTTTTTTTTATGACGATTGCTGTTGCATACCATGCGCGGCGCAGTGGCCCGAGGCTAACGACTGAAGCGTAGCTTATCTAAAGACATTTACATACTCATTTATTGTGGATTTTCCTTAGTTTATAGTTTTGTATCGTCATCTGTTTCCATGTTGACGCTGCTTACCAAGGCTGTAATAGCTAGAGTTATGGTAAGCAGCGAAATCGATGAACAACACTAGTGAAATAATCATTTTAGTTGGACTGGCTCCCCCGTTTCGATCCCTTTTAATCCGGCGATTGAATAGGGAACTAAGGTCTGTCTCACACAACAACGATCAGCGGTTATGTATCCAATCAAGTAGAGAGCGAGCTTCGCTGAGCGTCGTTCTGCAATACATACTTCCGAGTTGGGGAATTTACACAGTTTAATTATCTATTTTGTAACTCGCCATTTCGCGTAAAAGACAACGCAGTGTGATAAACCGGTGATTATTGTTTATGAACATTAAGAAATAATCAACAAACTACATATTTATAGTCTGAGATATTGTTATCTGTTTACTTATATTACGTTGAACCGGGCATTGCCATTAAAAAGTACATTCAAGAAAAAAATACAATAGATTTTACGACGGCACGGTTGGCGCAGTAGCTAAGCGATTAGTTTTCGGCCCTACATGTAGCGGGTTTGATGCCCACACGAAACACATATGGTTGTGAGCACATGTGACATGAATGTTTGTAGTTTTTTTTTAAAGATAATATTAAAATGAAAAATATCGCAAATGTAGTGAATCGTGTCATGCGTGTACGTCGCCATCAGTGGTTTAATTAATGATTTAATACCAATTAAATTTTTCGAACCAACATTGCTTGCAGCTAGCAAATGGCCTTGACTGTTATACCAGTTATTGGCGATGATTCAGCTCCGTCAGGTAGCCATTAAAACCTTGGACTAATCAGGAATTAACTCGGGGGTTTTACGAAAACATCGATCGATCGGTATTGGATATATTATGACAGTTAAACCTTAACTAGCGCCATATTTGTTACATTTTGAGCGATTTCCAATGAAGTTTCGATTAACACTAAAATTCGAATTTATATTGAAAAATAATATAATAAAAGAGAGAGAGAGAGAGAGAGAGAATAAAATAATAATTTCCGAAATTAACATTGGAATTCGGTTAACACTGAAATTATTTTTTTGGCGAAACCCATTATACCGATCGCGATGGCGCGATGACTCTGCAAACCTATAAGCTTATCAGGAAACCGTAGATTGTGATATTCAAGGCCTCTTATCAGCTCATAAAATCATAAGAATTGATAAACGTTGAAATGCTGATCCACAAAATAGAAGGAAAATACATTTCTTATCACTCCACAAGTTGTTACATAAGGTGAAATAGTTTGGATATTAATTAATCTACGAAACACAATAAATTAATCTACGTATTCCCCAAAGGGTTAGGCAGAGGTGTACTATTGTACACCCACATTCCGAAGCCGTTATTGAGTCCCATGTAATAGGGCGAGCCTATTCCGTGCTACTACTGAGAATTTCAATACAGAAAAACCAAATAACATTTTGCTTCGAAATCGAACCCGGGATCTCACGCTCTGCAGTCGCGCTGACGACCAGGAGACCAATGAGGCAGTCATTAATGAAACCATTGTACTATAAGTATTTACCACACATCGAAGTTAACCTGAAAGATGGGGTAGGCTGGATGCAGATGAGAATTAGTATTGTGACGTAACCGTGGAGAGGCTTTTGGATTTGTCGAGTCAAGAAACTCAAGACACAGATTATCTAATAGTAGATACTAG
The DNA here is from genome assembly GCA_947562105.1 of Shargacucullia verbasci. Taxonomy (NCBI): domain Eukaryota; kingdom Metazoa; phylum Arthropoda; class Insecta; order Lepidoptera; family Noctuidae; genus Shargacucullia; species Shargacucullia verbasci. The sequence continues at coordinate 8,628,658 of OX387302.1, read as the reverse complement.
CTAAAAGTTGGATCGTCTTCTACTAACGAGTTGGGACGAAGTCGTTGATGACGTATTGGAAAGATTAGAGGGTCAACAATAGAGTTATCGAGACTGCCCAGGGTACGCCAGACGATCTCTCGAGTTCAATTCAATTCAATTTATTTGCGTAAAATGTGGTTTCAAAGATAGTAACATACATAGTGTTCAGTGCATACACAATCCGCCATATAATTATGGCATGCAAATACATTATACATTAAAACAGAATTGTAAAAATCACAAAACAGTTTCTTCCCTTGCCACCCTTGGACACCCTAAGCAGACAAATATTGGTTTTCATTCCCTAATTACCTTACTGCTATACAATAATTACTTAACCTTTGTAAATCACATTGGCACACACAATTGATAAGCGTGGTGTCTCATTTGAATTGCAACAGAACAATATCTAATTATTTACAACTGTTGAACTTGAACTAAATACACAAATTATATTCAAGTGCAATCATACGCATTGATAATTTAGTGGGAACGAGACGAACACATTTTACCAATAGAGAAGCATGGTTGGCACAATGACTAAGCGATTAGTTTTCGGGTCTGGTTGTGTGTGCATGTGACATGTATGTTTGTAAACTGTACCCACGATACAGGAGAAATCCTAGTTAGGGTAAAAGTTAAAAAAAAAAACAGTCAGAAATTGGATATCATTGTAACTCGATGGCGTAAAGTAAAATCATAATTAATGGGCTATAAACAATCCTCAATATCTGCTTGATTGGTGGACATATCAACGTCGTAAATTAAACGATATAGTGTGACCAACGGAAACTGATATTCAAGCAACAATCATGCAAAATACTAGTATTCTGTCAAGTCTATTTAGATGGGTCTAGCCGAGGCTCCTCTCTATTTTATCATTACACATAATTACTGGATTTTCAGGAACCGCTGGATTTTCGAATATGCAGCAATGGTTGGAAGCAGTTGAGATTGTGGAGAAAAAAAAATTTTTTTAGCTTAAACATTACATACTTAATACATTTGTATTTCATCAATATGAAACAAATACATGGAATATGAAACCTTTACCAAAAGAATACTAACAAAACAAATTAAAACCAATTTAGCAATTTTCTGAAGATGACATAACATATGATATATGATAATTATAACATAACATAGCATCACACATGTATACCCCGAGGGTTAAGCACGGACGATAGTTACACAAGTTGGTGCCAAACAAGACTTGTAACAATAAAACTATGGGACAGTATGATTCAATTTGATATTAAGACCCGTCCGGTTCTGTGCCCATTTATCTGACATTTGAATGAATAGTGACCCTCAAAACGTCCGCTGGGATAATAGGTACTCCAATCATCGTAATAATAATACTCGTACGTTCAGCCACTTGAGAGGCAGGTCATACATGCAGACGTGCATGGTTCATTGTCCTAACTCCGCCTATAAAGTACAAAGTAGGTATCCACATAATTGTCATTCTGGTCTCATTCTCTCATTTATCGGAATAAAAAATATAAATTATAGCATTTGTTTTTTTTCCTCGATTGTACATTTGTTTTTAAACCTCCAGTGATTAACGTAGATAATGAAAATAACGCAACATTATTACAATGATCGAGCCACTCCTCCATTAAAATTATACTCATTTACAAGTTGGTGACGAAATATTGTTTACAATATGGAGAACGGACTTGAAACGTAATCTTTGAACTTTGGACGAGAATAATTAAATAAGTTTTGGTGTTTGTTCCTCTACTGAATTGGTGTTTTTATAATGACACCAGTTTTAATCTTTATTATATTTTTAAAACCTAATTTGATTGAATTTGACGGGACGGTTGGTGCAGTACCTAAGCGATTAAGTTTCTGTGCTTGCGTTCATGGGTTCAATTCGCGCACGAAACAAATATTCGTATGATCTACAGATAATTGCTTCGGGTCTTGATGTGTGTGCATGTGACATATGTATGTGTTTGTAAACTGTACCCACAATACAGGAGGAACCATAGTGGGGTAAGGATAAAAGAAAATGTACACATCCCGTAACGTCCAAGGTTGAACATCTCATCATCAGCAGACGTCCACTGCTGAACGAAGGCCTCCTCCAAGGGGGTTTGCCATAGTCCCCACGCTTGGCAGGCGGCTTGGGGATCGCAGTGGCTCACCGATTAGTGAGAGGACGCTGCTGCCCGTCCTCCGGTGTCTGGCCGCAGTTTTAGGACTATACCATGATAAAACATGGTCATGATCATGGCCTCAAGGACTACTGGACTGGACCGTTGAAGCATAATTTCATGCAACGGAAAATAAGAATATTAAAGTTAATATTTCCAGCAGTACCCTATTCTTAGTCTTCTTCCTAAATATACCTGCCTTCTGCTGCTGAATGATTTTTCTAAAGAAAACGTGTTAAACTTTACAAATAGAAATGAGATGAACATATTAGCGCCAGCAACAAGATAGGCTTGGAAAGTAGGCCAAGATAATCGATTGTAAAGAGAACGAACGAAGTAAAGTTCCATTTATATAAAGGGATTCCTCTTAGGCTTATGTTTCTCTTATGCTTGCTAACTAGGTATTCAAATTATTGATTTAAAAACATGGAAGACTTACAGCTTAAAAACCTAAAATAACACAAATAATTATAATTATCAATCACCAAAAAACTTATCCAGAATATGAAAATATTAAATAGTGGTGAAATCGAAGATAGGCAATAAAAAAATTGAAAATTACTTTGTTAATAAGTATTTTAAGTACAATGACAACACATCACACAATTTATAGTTGGTAGAAATTAATATTTTGAATTACCTATTATGTATATAGAAAATATTTTTATTTAGAGTATTCTGATGTTGTTACCATTTTATATTTTCGTATTTATATTCGAATTTCTAAGAATAAATCTGCCTATCTCTAATGGTTACATAATAACTGCAATGGTTTCCAGGTCGCCAATAGCCGGACAGACCGGCCAGTTTGGCCGGATATTTGGGTAAAAACGCCGGACACCCTACATTATTGAGGATTTTGTGTCTCAGTATTAATAGGTACGACAAAAAAACCACGCTCCACGCTCGGCGTTCGCTCGTTTGCGAAATGTAAAAAGCCTAACAAAAGCCGGGCACCGTTTATTTTGGCCGGACACGCAACCAAAAAGCCTAACTATGTCCGGATAAAAACATAATTATATTATTATTGTTGAACCTTTGGACCCCGATTTTATGTATTATCTTCGTTGTATCCTTTCTGTATGACTAACAAGAGTCCCATTAGAACAAGGCCTTGCACATTTGGACCTGATTTGGCTAGGTTGAATAACTTCTTATATAAAAATACGAAGATCATGGCCTTAGATGATGTAAGTGTAAATTGGATCACGAAAACTAGAAGCAGTTGTCTTCGAACTTGGTCAAAATTTAAAATTCTTTAGGAAAATTGGAACGTGAAAATGGTACTAGTTGTTCGGCTTGGATAAAACCATGATTATATTAGAATTAATATTTTGAATTCCCTTTGGGTATGGCAGTTTGGCTTGGCGCCAAGCGAATCAGCTACCCACGCATCGCAAGTTTTGTTATCTTTAACTCTCAATGTTCCATCGATATTATTACTAAAAACAAAATACGTCGTATTAAAATGAGGTTTTATTTAACAAGTTGTTTGCTTGGGTCTTTGAAAAAAAAAATCTAAATTTTCATCATTTAGATAGGTACCTACTTATTTCATGTTTGCTTATAAACACGTCTGACTACGTCGTATCTTAGATTGTTTTGAAAAAGCAGTTTAAAAACGACAAAAACATACAACTCTTTAGTCAAAGAGCAAGGCAATAATGTTGTATGTTATATTATAATGTTTGTATGTAATGACATGAGTTTGTAAACGACTCACACAGATATGCGCAGTTGTGCACGCTAAAACCTGTAATGAGTCGGGTTAGAAAGAGGTCATAATTACTTAGATTTTCTTCTTTTTTTTGACTTGATTTTGATTTTACTGGCCGGAAACAGAAGAAATAGATTTTTGGAAATTAGAATTCTTAGCCAAACAAAACATATTTTGATTTGAAATGGCCAGTACTGCAGAACGGCAATTTCATACGTAAAGACCTAATATAAGATGTAAAGTGTCCTCTTAGGACTTCGAAACGCGGAAGATTACAAAAGCTAGTTCTTCACCCTGGACATCTATGAGGCTTACCGACATGGTGGAATAATATTAACCCTACGAACTTTCAATTTAGAACGGGCTGCAGTGTAAACAATATTGTCTATGATCCTTTACTTACACCTCTATAAGGCAATGTCTCGGACTTGAACTATTTCACTAAATTACAGCAAATGACAAAGTCGTGTCATATGTAAATCCAGTCAAAAACGGGTTTAATAAGCTTTTTTTGTCCATTGTTAGTACTAACTCTGTAGCCATGTGCCAATGATATAATACAACTAGATGCTCTTAGAATTTGGCAGCAACATCCAAACGTAACTCGTAGCAACCTTGACCCTTATCAAGGTGAGTTTCAAACAATATTAGATGTAAGTACTAAGTAACTGTCGTCCGCGGTTTCATCTTAGGGGACAAAGAGGTGAAAATAACAACGTAAATGTTTAAGAGGCAGATAGACTCAGGGGGCCCACCTGCGTCTTAATGTGTACGGCCCAATTAGGGTCCTAATTGCGCCCAAATCCGTTCACCCGTGTATTCGTATAAACACATTCAAATCTATACATAATATTGTTATCATTTATAATATGATAATTACGTGGTAATCTATTAATATGGTATTTTTTTTGACATGGATGTGTTTGATCCTCGCACACTTTGTGTACAACACACGCACGTGTGTGTGTGATGTGACACGACGAATATTTGCACATATTTTCAACGGACTTTGAGGAAAACATTAGTAGTAATCGTCAGTCATATCGTTCTTCACACGAATAAAATGTACTTGAATTTGAAAGCAATACTTTAACTAAGTATGTCAATTGTATTACTTTTCTGATAGAGTATTCAGTTCAATAAATAATAATCTACCATACAGGATGATTATAAGGTTGTGTTCATTAAGTTCATTAGTATTCGTGATCAGGGTTTCTTAGTTCAGATAGAGAAAGACGGCGAGGGTCGAAGCCCGACTTTAGCCGATCCGAAGCTTTCTTGACTGTACTCTTGAATAATTTAATGGTCTGTTAGGTAATAGATTATTTAGCAAGGCCGTAATGATCGATATCCGACTTATCTAAAGAACACTTTTGATCTACCTATTTACACTGAAATGTAAAGCAGCCAATTTCCAAGACGACTCTGCTATTAAACAAACTAAATACTGGCAACTCTCTCGATCTCTCGATTTCATTATTTAAAGCACGCAAATGTGGCAAAAAAATGGTTTTATTGCTGGGATACAGGTACCCGTTTACGAAAGTAAAGCAACATTTCATAAAATCGTATCGTATTTTTGCGTCTACCAAAAATATTCATGACCCACTGAAGGGTCAACGACCTTACAACATCGTGAGCCAGACAAAAATATAACGCGATACATACAAAAACAGATTGAATGTTTCATGAGCAAAATTATATGCATTTTGGTACCTATGCAAAATATGTAAATAATACTTGGTTTTCAGTTTATTATCTATACCTTTTGCTCGAAACGATTTTGAAAAGGTACAATATTCCAGATGGAAGTAATAATAAAAAGGAGTTGTAATATTAACATTTATCAATGCATATCTTTAAGTCACATTATATTCATGGTTCAAGCAGTATAAACATTTTTCATCTGGATTTAGATAAAGCCAAGTAAAGTGAAACTTTGTGAATACATTCAATAAGATTTTGCAAGGTCTTTTCAAAAATAATTTTCTCAAGAAATCAAGCCTTTTCCCAGCAGTGGGATGTGACAGGCTAACACTAACATTCAAAGTTCAAGTTTTTTATATCAACTACGCCTTTTTAGGCACTTTAAAAGTCGAGACTGAAGGTGCATTATTAACTTAATTGGCAGTATAAAAAAAAATCTAAGTGCTAATTAAGATTCACACTGTAAATACTCTAGTAATGAGTATTGTTGGTTAGTTCGTTTTTTTAAAAGTATAATATTATTTAGTTACCAAGCAACCATACTTAACTATTTCTGGATTACCATGAAAATCCCATATCATTTCCATAAGTGAAATTCTTTCTTTGTTTCCAATCAGATGATTGGAATTTTACAATCATCCTGGGTATTTTTAGGATGATTGTAATGGGACTGCGAACTCATGGAAAATTATAATGCAGCAACTGAAATTATACTAACCATCCTGTTTACATCCTACATATTTAATCCATTAAATATTGTCTTTTCTACAATTATTTTAAATGGTGATATGGTTGGTGTGGTGGTGGAGTGACTGAGTGCAGTGCTAGGTATCACAGTTTCAATTCATGCATAAAACAAATATTTGTAGATAGCTGCTCGAGGTCTGTTTGTGCATGTAAATATTTGTGTTTATAAATTTCCTACAATACAGGATTTATTGTAATATATTTTTAAACTAAGAAACAGAAATAAAAAGCAGTAAACTATACTGCTAACATAATTTAGCCCTATCTAAGTAAATATGAGGCTAATGGTAGTTGACATCATTTATAGTACTATTCAATTGCAGAGATAACATCTCATCAAATCATTATAACACAAACAAACATGCAATTCCATCTTATTACTCACATTACTATATTTACTATCATTCTAATTGATTGACAGACTGGTCTATCAAAACAAGAATTAGCAACGTAAATAATAATATTATACAATAAGTTTTATAATAGAATATTGCTCATAAAATACCAGCTGTGCAAATCACACAAACTAAACAACAAGTTGTATTGAAAATTGCATGGTATTGTTAAACAACTAAGGTTGAAGGTTGTATAGACATGATGCACACTGTACTTTGTACTTGTAGCATCAGTTGTTAGTTCCCTTCAACTAGATAATGGGCTAATCATTTGTTCATCGTCCCCTTCTGTTTAGTTACGCCACAACTGACAATTAATGTCTTTGGGAGTAAAACATTTACATGAGATTATTGCTACTGAAGAATAAATAAAATAACTCTGAATTTTAAAGTAGGTATAATAATTTAAAACATATTCTTTTTGTCAATGATTCTCATTGCAGTAAATTTAACTGAGACTAACTTGTATTAAGTTATACCTACAGGAATAAAATGATATCCAACAGGTCATGGCTATACATAAGAATGGTTTGATTTCATGTTGTGGAGAATATTTAGGTCTTATTTATTTATAAACAGTGGGTGGCACTTACGAAATTGTGTGTAAATTATAGTATTTTTCCTGCATTTGATTGTAATGCTCATGATTCTCGTGAGATCTTGTGATATGTTTTCAGCAAATAAACAAAGTTATATACTAGGTCGAAAAAACATTTATCAAGTCGAGTAATTTAGAGCTGAACTCGGCAATGACTATATAATAACGTAGAGTCCGTAAATAAAATAAAAAATCATTACATAGCCTCTAAACACCACTAATTATCATAATCCGATACTGAACACGTAAAACATTCACATAATAAATGTAGGCAGGTAAACCACAATTTAAGTAACATCATAACGCCAATTTACGCCCAGAAACAGTGTATTATTAGAAACTAATTTAAATTTCACTTACCCGACTGCAGACATATCTCAAACGCTTCTTTGGCAGATAAATACTCGGGTTTCTTATTTAGAGGCTGAGACAATTCCTGAGTGTACGTAAAATAACTTCTATTGTTCTTTGCACTGCTTAGCGCGGCACTTATTCTTCCGAAATTACGGCTTGAAACATTTGGTACAATTTTACCGATCACGGACATTTCGACGGTGCTTATTTAATACTACTTAGTCTAGAGGACGTATGTATAAATAGTCTTATATTCAATATTTAAACAACGTCCGAAACCCACGGACTCAATCCATTTAATTCCAATCGGAACCAGCACTTAAACAAACGTCACAAATTTTGACAAAATGTTTTATATACGTCACACCCTGTCGTACTCGTCAAAGACAACTTAGGAACTTATTAATTTCACATAGGAGACTGGCGACTTTGGCCCTAGTTGTGTATACGGAAATGATAAAAATGAAAAAGGCAAACATAGAACAATTTAGCACAATTCAGTATTTCTTAGAATTAGTATGGAACCAGTATGGGCCATACTATTTATTTTGTAGCCACACTGTATGGCTACAAAATAAATAAACACATTTATATTTTATAAACTGTAAAACCTCATTGTGAATCGGATTGTACAAAATTTCTGTCCAACCCTAAGAAATATTTTTGGAAATCATTTTCTCGAAACCTAGGCCCAAGTAGAAAGTAATATTTTTGTGGGTGATAAACCTTAGTTTAAGGTTTAAGGAATGTATTTGTACTAGACAGAGGTTCTACATCTCATTCTACATCATGCTAGAAAAGTAAAAAAACAGGATAACATTCGCCCAGAATTATTTCATAAACCTGCAATACAAACAAAACTCAATTATGTACTGTTTTTCTGTACGAATTATTTTCAGTATTTTGATCACGAAAAACATTAAGAATTAAAAGAAAAAGTATTTAAAATTGGCACATGGGAGTTCTACTCGTGCATTTGTAGTGAACTATTGATTATAAATATTGAATAAAAAGCGGATGTCCCTATTTTGGGGTTCAAAAAACATTGTGTGACATTGTGTCACCCAATATATTACTTTACTCTTTGGTGTCACCCATTCAAGCAAATACTTTCCTTCATTTTGTTGTCAATTTGCCATTAATGTATAATATCTAAATGAATAAAATAAAAAATAAAAATTTCAGATGAGAAGGGTTAGGCCTAAGTTAACCACGCTTGCCTGGTGCGGGTAGGCGGACTACACACACAATAGAAAACTTTATGGAGCCCCCTCAGGTGTGCAGGTTTCCTTACGATGTTTTCCTTCACTGTAAACGCAAGTGATGACCCGAACATAATTCCGAAAAGTCAGAGATGCGGGCTGGATTTGAACTCAGACACTCGTGTATGAAAGGCAAGCGTTTAACCGCTAGGTTATCACTGCTTTTCTAAAATATCTGTAAAAATAACTAAATTCATTTTGAAATGTCAATATCGACATAACCTATATTACTTTCAATCTTCAAATAAAAAAACCGTATGTTTTATATAAATATTTGTTTCTGAAATAGAATTACAACATAATAATCTGGAAGAATTCAGTGGTTGCAGCAGTATACATTTTAAAAAATCTCAAAAAACTTAAAAATAATTTCTGATTTACAACTCACTTATTTTTCATATATTAGTATAATGTTAACGAACACGAAATGAGTTACCACAGTAGGACTGAAGCCATAGACATTATGGATGAATTAAAAAATAAACTAATGATCGAGTTGCCATGGAAGGGAAACGTCCTTATTTTGCGGGGCTTAAGAAACATATGTGCACTTCTAATACTCGCAGTTGTATGTCTTCTGAGCGTGACTTCGATACTCAGGTTGGACAACGTATCTTATGAAATATCTGTGCTGAGATTCTAAGTAACAGCTTAAAATGTAAAATATAATGCTCATGTGCTCTATTCGAAGATCGATAGCAAATAAAAAAAAAAATATCGTAGCTTTAACTTACCGATTCAACGGTGTAAAATACAAACTTATTCAATACCAATGCTTAGAGCGAGCATTAGCTAAGGAAATCATCATGAGAAAACGGCACGAACTCTAGAGTCAAAACTCCGTTTACTTGCCAATTGTAATTCGGATGACATCCATCATTTCTCACAGACACAATGATTATACTTTACTTTCTTATTTTACTTCAGAAACGAACATTGGACCACTCTATAATATCTCCTGTATTGTTGATACATATTTACAAACATACATTTCACATGCTTACACAGTCAACTCGAAACAACTATTTTTAGATCATACAAATAGTTGTTTCATGCATGAGTCGAACCCGCGACATGTAGCGCAGACAGTTAATTGCTTAGCCACTGCGCAATCATGTCATCAGCTGAATGAATTAATGATGAGTAGAAACGTTAGCAAATGTGTAATGATTTGTGGTAACAAAATAAACCTTCAGTAAATTTTGCGTTTCTTTTTTCTCACTAGTACATTATGATCAGAGGGCCTGGTGTAAGTTTCTTTTGAATAAAATATTTTTTTTTTTTTTTTTTTTTTTTTTTGTTGTTGTCTCTCGCAGTTAGCTCAGGGAGCTTTTACTGCTTAACCGGGCAAATGGCGAGACCAGAAGGGCCTCCAGCCGAGCAAATTATATAATATTAAGTTGAATAAAATATACAAAATATTATATATATATATTGGTGGAGAGCACGAAACGGACCAATCGGAGGCCCTAGTGTAAGTTTCTTTCGACAAATTCGATTTACTACATCGAACGCGTTCGGCGCTCTACTTACACTAGGGCCTCTAAACTTGTTTCCAAGACAGGTAACAAGATTATATTTTCTGGGCCGTAAAATGGGTAATAGCCTAATCTTTTATTACAAAGAATATTTGAGTTCCAGCAGAGGAAATATTATCATGATCAAGTAATGGGTATAGGTTAATAATAAAATAACATATTTTTCATACAAATATACTTATAAATACTTAGATTCCTCTCCCGAGTTATATGCTATAAATACAATGTATTAATATAACGAAAATCATTCATTTGCGGATATAATTCCGATGAAGGGGTAAAATCCATCCATTTCGATCGATTTTTTGGGGAAATATTACTACCATAGAGCAACTTTTGCCTTGTGATAGGTCACGTGACGGCACGTGAAGTAACATAGACAATACATCCATTCGTCAGTTTTCGGGCGAGGAGGCAGCGCAGTTTGCTGTTTTATTTAGCGGACTGCCAAAAAGTGAAAACTGAAAAATGGCCAAAACCCTCACGTCTTACCAGGCAACCAAGGAGCATGTCCTGGCAGTATCCCGGGACTTCATATCCCAGCCCCGTCTTAGTGAGTACACATAAGTTTTGTTCCTACAAATTCGGCTAACGTCATATTACTTGTCAGTGAAAATATCGATTTAGCTTTGGATTTTCATGTTACGCCTAGTTACCGTTGTTCTTCAATCCTTATTTACAATAATAAGGGTGCAGACCATTGATATTTGTAAGATAGTACGGATAAAGGTTGAGAAATCGCCCAGCCTTGAGATAATTATCTGAGGGTGTCTAGGAGTCGGATTTAGTTTGATCATGGGCTTTGGTAGACTTATATAGATGCATAAAATCTATATTACAGTCAATAAGACTCTAAATGTTAATATAATGTCCGAGATTCTTATCGGAAATGTTGTCGTCATAATGTAGGTCCCCAATTTTGTCACCTGATCATAGCTTTTTTATGATGACACGAACTCACGAGTTTATTATGTTATTTAGTAAAGTCCTACTTATAAGTACTCATGTTGCTATCTCTGATATTTAGATTAAATGGTGTTTCATTTTGTAGACTCTTTCCTAACTAACAGTAAACCCATGGTCATATTTTTGTAATTTTTAAACAGAATATGTTAATGTAGAATCTTGTAAGAAATCATGTCTAGTCAGATTAGTAAAATATGATCATTTATCTAAAATATTGTCACAAATAAATCTTAATCCATTTGCAGTATCTTCTCAATGAGATAACTACCTATAGGTACATATCACAAGACTACACATTTAGTAGAACATTTTACGAATCAAGCTTCTGGTATAAATCTATATCTAGATCCTAAATGGTACATGAAGATGATATTCAAATGCAATTAACTACTAACTTGTTTCTCTTATAATGAGTAGATATTAATAATCAATATTTCTTGATATCAGAGTTTTATGAAGCTAAAAACATCTGTAACATATATGTTACTGATAGCCTGCATCATCCCATTGTTGGTCAAAGGCCTCCCCCATGAATTCCCAACATATGTGTAATTAGAGTACAATTGATCAGCTGATCATATGCACAGGCTAGAAAAATGGTTGGTCACCATAATGATAATTGTAATAAGAGCCATTTTCCTGTAATTTCAAAATGTTAAACTTATTTAATCTTCAATAATCTGTCAATGAAATTGGTTAGTATTCTCTGCTAAAAATGCCACACCTATTTCATAATTTTCTACTCAACACACACACACAGTTTTGCTTACAAAAGCTATTGAAATGTTAATCCAGAGATGTATAAAAACTGTTCTGTATAAATATTAATTACTAGTTGTGTTGACTCAAGTAGATAAGCTTATTCTATGAGATAATTTTAGAGAAACATATGAAATATCTTGTTTCATCCTGTTGGACAGGTAACTCATCCAAATATATTTAGGACAAGTATAGCCAGGGTTCTCTATTGTTACCCAATAAGTTAGTGATAGAAGATATTATGTCATACAACCTGACTTCACAAGTTCACGTCTTTTAGTTTATCTGTTCTATATTTACTTAAATAAAACTACTTATGTACCTAATATCTATTTTTATTATTGATACATTTAATAATATCACTATTGACAGTAATGTACACCAATCAGCTGATGTCTTGTTCAAGACAAAGAATCAATCAAATAGTCAGCTGTCTATGATCAATCAGTTTCAAAGACAATTTAGACCTGAATTTTCTAAGATAAGATAAACAGTTGCTATAGGTTATACATTTGTTTTAATTCTTTTTACAACTAAATACTTTCCTTGTTTATATTTGCCCAGATGTGTGACCATTTGGGCTAAATAACAAAAAAAAAGAAAATAAAAAAAACTTTCAAGGATTTGTTTTAATTTCTATCAGTGTTGATACTAGGAGATCAGCAAGTTTGCTTTCTTGTACCAATTGTACAAATTTCCAATGTTCTGAATTATACTCAAATATCAAAAGCATTTGCTCAAATCTAGAGATTTTTTTGGATTCATTGCTTGGATAGATCTGATTTGATAGTCAGAATCAAACTTAAGACATGTAACAATTTATCAGATTATAAGACTTATGAGGAGCATGGGCTGCTCTGTTTCAGTAAAATAAAAATCCATCCTCAATAATATGATGTGTTATTTATGCAGCCTACAAGACGGTGTCGGGTGTGAATGGACCTCTGGTCATCTTGGACGAGGTCAAGTTCCCCAAGTTCTCGGAGATCGTACAGCTGAGACTTGCTGATGGCACCCTCCGCTCCGGTCAGGTAAGTCCTCCATAATTTAATCCTTAGGTATATCTTTTTTATTCAAACCAGCCTTTATTTTTTTGTAGTATTTCTACATTTTCATAGATTCTATAAAAATCAGGTGACCAAAATCATGATCAATTTCGTTACAAGATTTAGAGACAAAGCTTGCATAAAAGCTTATTTGCTTGTCTAGTAATGGACTGACATTACTGGACATGGGTCTCTCCCTTGTCGCCGCAACATCTCTAATATTTCTTAATATATGTTGTACATAGGTGCTCGAGGTCAGCGGCTCCAAGGCCGTCGTCCAGGTTTTCGAGGGTACGTCAGGTATTGACGCCAAGAACACTCTCTGCGAGTTTACCGGAGACATCCTGCGTACTCCCGTATCTGAAGACATGTTGGGTAAGAACTAGTTACTCTAATACCACCGATAAAAAAAAAAATACACAATATAGGTTAAATTCCATTTGCTAGAAGGATAGGTTGCAACTGCTAATTGATCAAATTAGTTGTACACTGTCTTACAAAAAATATTGTTACCACAATTTTAAGATACTTTAGATATGTATTTAACAATAAACATAATTTAATAAAAAAACTTTTCGTCATTAGGCCGTGTATTCAACGGCTCCGGCAAGCCCATCGACAAGGGTCCCCCCATCCTGGCTGAGGACTTCTTGGACATCCAGGGTCAGCCCATCAACCCCTGGTCTCGTATCTACCCCGAGGAGATGATCCAGACTGGTAAGCATATTCATATATGGATATTATTAATGTGTCTGTTTTTCAAGGGCTTCTTGTAAGGACAATAATTTTCAGCTTGTAACAGGAGACCCTTAAAATGACATAGGATTCTTTTAATTATCTTAACTTTTATGGTTTCTCTGAAGATCTCAACTATTTTCCAACAAATAGTGACTGGAAGCATTTCAATCACCTTGTTTGGCAGAGTCCTTTGACCAGTAGCTGGTTAATGAGCGGACTGAGTATATTCATACATCATCCTTATCCTCGTATCAGCCCTGGAACATTCAATGCTGGACATAAGCTTCCCAATGACCATGATTGTGAACATTCATGAAGGAAAGTTGCCGAAATCGTAATGTTGACGGATTGGCTTTAGGGTTCATAGATAAATAGTTAAATAATAAATCCTTTTAATTCAGGTATCTCCGCTATCGACGTGATGAACTCCATCGCCCGTGGACAGAAGATCCCCATCTTCTCTGCTGCCGGTTTGCCCCACAACGAAATCGCCGCCCAGATCTGTAGACAGGCCGGTCTTGTCAAGGTATGAAGCATATCTAGCTTAAAATTTGATAGCATGTTCCTCATAATTGAACTTGTAAGTTAAAATCAGGGAAAATAAAATCACGAACAATTTCATTACAAGATTCAGAGACAGATGCTGCATTAAAGCTTTGCTTGTCTAGTAATGGACTGACATTGCTGGACATGGGTCTCTCCCTTGTCGCCACGTCTAATATTTCTTATTATGTTGTATCTTCAAACATAATTGTTTTGGTATTACCACTTTGAGGAATCACAAAATAAAAGTTATATGTTCATTTTCCATTATTAGCAAATAATTAAAAAAAAAAATAAACACTGACACTTTTTCGCTGATTATCACATATGCTAATGGCTGTTACATTCAAAACCGAGGTCAAACAGTCGTATATTTTAAGAAACCTATATTTGATGGACTTTCTCATTATCTTTTTCACTCTTTCGTATAGCAATAAAAATACTTATCTTTCTTCCAGATCCCCGGCAAGTCAGTGTTGGACGACCACGAAGACAACTTCGCCATCGTGTTCGCCGCTATGGGTGTGAACATGGAGACCGCCCGATTCTTCAAGCAGGACTTCGAAGAGAACGGCTCTATGGAGAACGTGTGCTTGTTCTTGAACTTAGCCAATGACCCCACTATTGAGAGAATTATCACCCCGCGTCTGGCTTTGA
Organism: Shargacucullia verbasci; assembly: GCA_947562105.1. Taxonomy (NCBI): domain Eukaryota; kingdom Metazoa; phylum Arthropoda; class Insecta; order Lepidoptera; family Noctuidae; genus Shargacucullia; species Shargacucullia verbasci. The sequence goes on along the minus strand of OX387302.1, from coordinate 8,613,445 downwards.
CTGCTGCCGAGTTCTTGGCTTATCAGTGTGAGGTAGGAACATACATGTTTATTTTTAAAACAATGCAGCAAAATAGATTTATTTTTGTTTTGAGGGTGCAATTTAAAAATATACGTCTTACATGCACAATTGGACATAAACCCAAATGTTAACAGTTTTGTATAAATCAAACCTGTCACATCCCACACGTAGCGCGGAAATGCAATCGCTTGATCACACATTTCATGTCGGCAGAGTGAGTCAAGGGTAAAAGGGTCCAGTTTATGGGTCTTTAGGCAGTACATTACTGCTTATAACAAGCAGTAATGTAGTGTTTAGGAACCTACATGTTTGATCACGCAATACCCTGATCAATAATATTTTTGTTAACAGAAACACGTGTTGGTCATTCTGACTGACATGTCATCGTACGCCGAGGCTCTGCGTGAGGTGTCCGCCGCCCGTGAGGAGGTGCCCGGACGTCGTGGTTTCCCAGGTATGTCAATAATAATTAACACACAAATTTTTTTTCAGCGTGCATTGTATTGCATGCATAGTATCACGCCTGTATTCTCCGAAGGGTTAGGCAGAGGTGTACTATTGTATACCCACATATCGGCGATGCTGTTATTGAGTTCCATGTGATAGGGGGCGAGTCTATTGCCATCCATCGGGCACGGTCCAGACTCTGTGCTGATACTTAGAATTTCCATGCAGAATCAGCACTTTGCCCGACCCGGGACGAACGAACCCAGCACCTAACGCTCAAAAGACGTGCTTGCATCGCAAAAAATATTAGAGATCTTAAGCATCTAAGAAAATGCTCTTATTAAGATCTTGATATGTACTAGTTAAAGCCATTTATTTATATTACATTTTCTTTGTGCCCCAGGTTACATGTACACCGATTTGGCCACCATCTACGAGCGTGCCGGACGTGTGGAGGGCAGGAACGGATCCATCACCCAGATCCCCATCCTTACTATGCCCAACGACGACATCACCCATCCTATTCCTGACTTGACAGGTTATATTACTGAGGGACAGGTGAGGAGAACTTTGCGGGCTTATTATATATTTTTTTAATAGGTTATTTTATTATTTGCAGTTCTTAATTGGCATCGCTATTTTTTCATATAATGACTGTATTTGTTGGAAGAGGATGTTGTAATCTATTATTCACTGCGACCTGCAGTTCTATTAAATATTCTCTAGAATATTTTACAGTATCACAACACTTACTTACTTACTTAGTACATCAGTATGTGACTGTTACCGGTGTGGCTTATACACATTGATTTAGTTTGGTACACAATAATAATACTCTGAAATCATATATGCATTAAAAAAGGCATTTTAGGCTAAATACGCACCGCACTGTTCCTTTTGAACCCTGAAAACGAGCCTAATATTTTTATCTTCTGATATGCAAAATGTTACCATAATATTCAATCCAGTAACTAATTTGATACTTGTCCATAGATCTACGTAGACCGTCAGCTCCACAACAGACAGATCTACCCGCCAGTGAACGTGCTGCCTTCCCTGTCACGTTTGATGAAGTCCGCTATTGGTGAAGGCATGACCCGCAAGGACCACTCCGATGTTTCCAACCAGCTGGTGAGTGCTACAGCTTTCTCAACATTATCGTCTAACAGTCCCCCATTTGAAGCGGGTAATCAGCCAGGTTATAAAAAAAAAGACAAACGTATTCGTATTTGTCTCTTACAACTTTAGTTCGACAATACCGAAATAATATTCAATATTTAAGGTTTTGGGTTGAGTACAATACAATACCTATCATTAAAAAAATTGTCGGTTTTATCCACGCTGCCATTGTATGGAGAAATAATAATAATGCTTGTGTTCTAGTACGCTTGCTACGCCATTGGTAAGGATGTGCAGGCGATGAAGGCCGTGGTCGGTGAGGAGGCGCTCACCCCCGACGATCTGCTCTACCTCGAGTTCCTCACCAAGTTCGAGAAGAACTTCATCTCGCAGGTATGTGGAATCTTCCAGGGATTTAGGTTCAGAAGAAACCTACCGACAGTTAGATAGGGTTCTTTATTGTACACTTTGGTGTATGAGAGGAAATACTGAAATTATGAACATGAACCGTGTACCCTACACGTGGCGGTCTTATTAACAGCAATTTCTGTCAGACAACCAGTTTCGATGGTACTCGACATTGTGTTTGAATGTTAGGGTTTTTGGGTTCAAATTGTAAGTTATATAATCTCTAAACAAATAAAAAACTACATTTTAATGTTTATGTTAGTTTGTTTGAAATAGAGCTATAGCACTAATCAACAATCACGAATCCCGGTCAGGGGTTGTGGCTTATCGAGTGACTGGGTGTTTTAGTATTAATTTATTTGTTCGTTTCTCCCAGGGTAACTACGAGAACCGCACAGTGTTCGAGTCCCTGGACATCGGCTGGCAGCTGCTGCGTATCTTCCCCAAGGAGATGCTCAAGCGTATCCCCGCGTCCATCCTCGCCGAGTTTTACCCGCGTGACTCCCGCCACTAAGCGCCGCGACACCCGCTACCGTGGTCGGTAGTACTAACTCACTAACACTGTTCAAGACGTCATTATATACGACAAACGCGTCAGTTCTCAAGGATGTAAGTCATAGGCGGTCTCCTTTGTGATGTAACAGCCAGTTAGAACTCCGACCATGATATTCTTGTAAGATAAAATACTGTTTAATAGTAAGTTGTTAATAGTTTATTATAATGTGTATTACATACATGTATTATGATCATGTGCAAAATTATATAAACGCGTTAAATCGTTACAGCCATCGTAATGCTGGATAACGAATCGTCTTGTGTATATATTTTCACAATGTCCTAGAATGTACTGAACAGTTAAATTATTATATTTTTGAATAGATGCCATTTTTTGTCTTTATTTTTGGTGCTTCAGATGCAGTATAAACGATATTTAAAATTAAAAAAGTTATTTTGTGTGCACAAATTGTTGACATGTGTTCAAATTATATGTAATAATCAAAATCTGTTGTAAATCAATAAAGTTGCTATTTATTATGTGATATCGCTTGTACTTGCAGTTTGTGGTGTGACATATATTTATGTAAATACAACAATAGCCCAGTAACGAAACGTTACATTCCAAATTAAGATTTCCTGTTCACTCCAAAGCTAGATTCTGTATTCAGCTACTAAAAGTGAATTAGGATACTGTTGTTTTCAATGGAAATAAAAATATAGAAAGTTTAATGTTTGTTTTATTTATGGGTGGCCTACTAACCACCTTGCCTGATCAGAGGATCCTGCCTTTTCAATGGAGGAACACCACAATTCGTTCCTCCATACTGGTCCGATTGGTCAATCTATTGATCGCAATTGCCGAGCCTGATCGAGCGGGTTGGTAGTTTTATTTGTTACAAAGTTATTGGTAAATCGCAGATTACAATGTGGTCACTACGTTCTAGTAGATGACGATACGCTCACCAACATGGCATCGACAAAAATATGTAGTAAGTACCCCTTAGTATATTCATGAAATACAGGTATAATCCTATTATGATTCCAGTCATACGGAAATTGGAATATCAGGAAGTTTGGGGTTTAAAGTTTTGTGTTTTTTATAAATATAAACCTTCATTAGATAGATGAATAAACCTAATACAAGTACTTATGAAACGTTAAAGGACTCTAGTTGCACGGTTCCAAAAAGTTGGTCCTATCGACTCTTATTATTATCCTTTTATTTCTTCAAAGAGGTGGTAGGTATAAACAGTAACACAATAAGTAGTTAGCGGAAATAACATAATATGAAATGAAACGGAAATATGTAGTTTATTATTTTATTTGAATTATATCTGACACTATGTACATGCTTTGTGTAGTCATGTAAGTAATTTTTATTTTAGTTCTCAGATGCTGACTGGAATGAAAGTTATTTCAACGAATAGATACGAAAATTTCCCTTCGAAACAGGAATTTCGTCGGGCAAGTTGAGTTATAAATATATCTAAGTTTATAAAATACTCCAGCTTATACCTATCCTCACGAAATCGCACGGTGTATTTATTTATTACTAACATTTATATGAATATGATAAAAAAGGCATTTTCTTTCCGAATCTTTTCCCGTTGATATTTCACATCAGCAACTGTTATAATTTTACTTCAACGAATAATGCACTTTTTATGTAAGGCTCCATAACTAAATTACCCAGCAATTCCGGCGATAGCTTCCGAAGCGAAGTACTTGACATCAACATCAGGATCTACGTTCAATTTCTCAAGAACAGGCTTGACTTGCGGTTGAATAACGGCCGGGTCTAAGAAAGGCGCCATCTTTTGCAGAGTTTTGGCGACGTTGAATCTTACGTTGGCAACATTGTCATCGGCCATCGACAGAACAGTGGGCAGGAGTACTCTGGTCGTGATATCCTTGCCACAAACTTCGGACAGGACATTGATACAGAATAAGTAAGTCATTCTGTGTAGGTAGTTTTGTTCGCGGGACATGGCTAGTACTTTCGGGATAACGTTGGTTTCGGCCCATTGAGATCCGTATTGTTCGACTAATTTCTTGAGGTTAAGTGTGGCGGCTTCACGGATGGCGTAGACATGGTCAATGAGCCAAGACATGCAGAGTCCGGTCAGTTTTTCATCGAAGAACTCCTGTCCAAGTTGACCAGCGAGGAGGGGCATGTGTTCAATGATAGCAAGGCGTACGCGCCACTTTGTGTCTTCAGCCAACTCTACGATCGCTGGGAGAAGAGATTGCACTAACTGTTGGATGCCAATCACTTCGTTGACGCACTCGAGGTTGGATATTATATTCAGCCTGACTTCAGGGCACTCGTCTTTGAGCTGAGTGAGGAATAACGGCAGGAGGTGTTCGATGGTGTTCTGGCGGCCGACGATGGGGCTGAGTCCCATGATGACGGAAGCGAGAGCGGATTTCACGTGCTGGTTCGCGTCGCAGACCAAGTCCTTGATTTGTGGGAGGATCATCGTCATGATGATGTGTTCCTGGTGTGCTTTGTCCAAGTTCATGCAGAAGTCCTTAACCTGGAGATATAAGAAGTTATTTAATTATGATGTGATTGTGTTTGTCATTGGTTTATTTACTACCTTGCTTACGATCGATCGAAAACCTAATGAAATGTGGGTCATATGACAGTTCGAGAGAGACACTCGACCTGACAAGACCTCACAAAGTATCTGCTTATAGATGACTACTGCAGATTAGCACAGAAAAAAAAATGACAGTTCCGCATGTTTCAATCGTCACTAAAACGATGTTTTTATACTAACAGTTCTGTCATAGCTCAATATAAGATCCAATTAATGTGGTGAAGAAACTGTCAATTTTACACATAGGAACAAAGGGAAGTACTTACCTTGCCGGCGGCAGCAGCGCGCACCTCAGCCTCGGTGTCTTTAAGTAAAGCTTGGAAGATCTGGGCCAAGTCTGTACGGGCTAGCTCAGGTCCTACAGCCTGTTGCAACTCCACGAACCTGTGGCAAAGATTTTAATTTTGTTATATGGATAAAAACTTGATTCATTTAAAGGGAGATAGGTGGTAGACTCAGGGCGAGGCCTTTGTCAAACTATGGGACATTCAGCGCCAAATATAACGTAATATACGCTTGTTTCTTGTGTGAAGAGTCTGACAGTGGCCATTATACCTCTGGTGTGGTGTACACATACTTCTGGTGTTGGATAATATTTTTACTAAGAATAGATTTAGGCTTTTTAAAAAAAGAAAGCTAATGTCTATTGTCATTAAGTTGAGCAGGAAGTCTTCTGGCTTCTTATTGAGACTGGTCAGATAGAAGAGCTAAACAAATGCAATATGTCACAGTAATAACTTAGACAAATCAATTAAACTTACTTGTCCGCGACCATGTACCGCACTCTCCACGAGGTGTCACCTGCGCGTGCGCGTACTGTGGGCATCACCAGCTGCTCCATGTCCTCAGGCGGCAGCAACGCGGCGACGGCAGCGCAAGCCTCCGCTGCTAGCAGACGGACCGAGTCTTGCTCATCCTGAGGATAAAAAAAGCATGTTATAATTTCAATTGTAGATATGGACTACAACTTTAACCTTTAACCATTTTATTTGAGACAGATACCCATCCATACAGAAAAACCTAATAACACTTTGCCCGGGAATCGAATCTACCAATACAACAATATAGCAGATAATTTTTTGCATATCAGTATCAAAATTCCAGAAGACAGTGTCTCCTGTAAGGAAGTATCTAGGATACCTCCGGATTTAGGGCAATGTGTGATTTTAACATATACTATTGAATGACAATATTTTTTTATGTATTTGACCAAAGTGCCATCACGTACGTCACGTGTTGTGTCGGCCTAAAACCTAAGCATAAGAGCTACAGCAACAACTCTGTTAAGCTAGTTTAGTTACATACCTGAGCCAAGATCACGAATGTGGGAATGAGGTCGCTCTTGACGTACTCGACCTCAACTACCCTGGCGAACTCGCCCAGTTTGTATGCGGCGGCGCGGCGCACCATGGGAGTGTCATCCTGGCACAGCGAGCGGAAGTGTTGGCGCAGTTCCGCCTTCACTGGAGCTGATACGCGTGGGTAGCAGACGCTGAAGAAGAGAAGTTTATACTTAAGTAGATTGATCAGATGTCTTATACACTAGCGCGCATTAGATACACACGCGCCAAATAATCTGTACATGATCTTTTAGGGTTAAGCGTTCCATGCATATGTGGTAACGTTAATCCCTATTTTGAGCACTGCTTCGTCTGGCCTATTGTTAGGGATTCAAAAGAAAGAACACTGTTCGTGTGCCGAGTATATTTCGCGTAATCCCATTGAGAGTAACGTTCGCTAGGACCAGTGCGCAGAAATTGTCCGTTCGCTGCACACCTCACGCTCTCATACATTTCGCTAACCTTGCATTCTGCCTTACGAGCTTACATGTGTCCCTACAATCTGTGCTTGCCCCCATGTATTTAGAGTTACATAACACCAATAACTTAACGGTTAAGACGTTGGACGAGCGAATGAATGGTGTAGCCCGAGCCAGGCGCGAATCCAGTTTTCAAAAAAGGTTGTGGTCACAGCCACTGGAAAATCGGCCGAGTGGGAGTTTCCGAATCACGCAGGATTCATTGATTTTTTAATTTTAATAAGGCATTAGATATGATATCATCGGCCTATCGACCTCAATAGACCGTATGACGTCACAAGTATATAAGGGTTGTGGGCATGCCCATCGTGCCTACAACACTATTTTCCTGTACAGTGATCACAATAGTAAAACAATCAGTGATCTTCTTCATGGGGAAGGAAAAATTATATATAGTTTACCTAGATTTTTTTGGAGTGAGATGTGTATTCCCCTACCAGAACTGGGGTTACACGTTAGAATATTACACAATGATATGAAATTCACTTTATTTAAATATGAAGTATATACAAACATGTATTAAAAGTACCAACGTGATTTGCAATAACAATATATTCAAGGATGTTTAGCAATATTTCTTTTGTTGCAACTGTTAGCATTAGTTACTGAGAGTATCTATTTCACAAAACCCAGGGTCTGTATATTTGAATGCAAGACAGCTTTATGTTATATTAAAGCAAATTTCTGTTACAGGGTAAATTTGAGCAGCAAATTCATAGTATTTAATTTTAGTTTAACATCTTTCCTCTGACAGGCAACTGTTGTTTACAGACCTACATACATATGTATACTGTAAAAACTGTTTTGTGTGTATAAAGCTTGAGAGCATGGCACTTCCACATCTTGCTATTTTTGTTAGCTTCAGAGATGCAATGCTTTTACCTCTACACAGATACATACATATTTCACATGCATACACCACCAGACTTGAAACAATGGTTTGACATCATGGTTGGTGCAGTGGTTGAGAGATAGACTGCTGCGCTACTTGTTGGGGGTTCGATTCCCGCACGGAACAAATATTTGTATGATCAACAGATAGTTGTTTCTGGTCTGGGTCTTTATGTATGTGAATATATGTGTTTGTAAATGCACCCACAATACAAGAATTATTTTAAGTATGGGACAGGGTACAATAAAAAAAAAAATGAAACTATCTGTATATCATACAAATAGTCATCCTGGTACTTGTAGTACTAAGTACAGAAAGTAAATAGCTTAATCACTGCACCAATGTCCCATCAATGCACCTCACTGTGCAGACTGTCAAATCATAATAATTACCTGAACAAGCCACAAGCGGAGGCCCTGGAAGTAAACCAGTCACCACCAGCAAGACGCTGGACTAATGGCACAAAGTGTTGCTCCAAAGCTTGTGGGGTATGGTGAGCTGCTACGGCACGGAGGGAAGCAACAGCCTTGTCTCGTACTACGGTCTCTTCTACGGTGGCCAATGAGTCCAGGGGTGGGAGCAGACAGTGAGCATATTCACCACCACCCACGAGGTTGATGAAGTTTCCTGAAAGGATGGATATAGGTATGCTATAATGTGTGAGCTAATTATCACTACCAAAGATGTAGACCACATGGTGGATATTGGTCCAAAACAATTATTTCATTTCTCAACAGCACAAAATTCAATATTCTGCTATTGGGTAGGCCAAAAAGGGACTCGACATATGCTGAGATGGGGATGCTTTTTTAAGAAAAGTTATATTCTCTCATTATTATTTTTATTTTATACTGTTCTGTGTGAGAACAAAATGATTTCAGTATTTTTTTAATATAATATATGTATATATAGATGCTGATAAAGAATAGATCAGTTCCAATAATTCTATAGGTGTTGTAAAGGGGAATAGGCAAAAAATATATATAATTTGCAATTAATTCACTTAGCAAATAGCAGAGTTTCATAGCTTGACTGAATAAAATATCTTCAAAGCTCCCCATAATACAGAAATATTTAATATGGGAAACCAACAGCTATCTACAAGTTCTTTTGTTTCATCAGAAGATAGAGATCAGCCAGTGTCAGATCAGCACATTTAGCTGGTGTTTCTAGTAACTAGTTCATAACTCGTTCATCTATAGATACTTTGTTGAGTGTTATCCTAAACAGACCCTTAAAAAAACTATGTTTAGCATGCAACGGTGTGACTTTAATTAGTGTTTCTTGTAGTAAAACACTAAGATCATTGAAGGGTCATGTTTACAGACATTTAGATAATAATTTGTCTACATATAATGTACATACTGAAATACCAAGTCATATTTTATATTATATCAAGCGTTCTGTCACTGAACAGAGCTTGTATAATAATCCATATCGATTTTACTTGATTATCCATAAATTAAGGCCTAACCAATTGTCTTTTTATCATGTTTATATAAAAAACAGCAAACAAACGTCATCAGAAGGCTTCTTTGTGATATGCATCACAAAGATAAATACGGAAGAACATGAGCTATTGTTATGAAGATTATCTTCAATCGAAAATTACAACAATTGCGATGTACGTACCAAGTTGTTCGGCAAGCGCCAGTAACACCTCATCTTCATCGTAGATTGTTTCTGTTAGGAACGGAATCAGTTCCGACCTGGTTCTCTCTACACCTAGGGCCAACGCGATGGTGGATAACTTCTTGATAGAATTCAAACGAAGTTGTACATCCTCGTTTTTCAACTCGTCTATGAGCACCGCAATAGGATACAGTGACTCATCCGTCCCAGAGTCGCTCGCTGCCATCTTTATGGTTGTTGCGCTGCTTTGATTTCAATTTACACGAACTAAACTACTTATTCAAACGTTAATTGAGATTAAAGTGATTATTTTCATAAAAACGAACGCTATTGAACTCAACTGCAGCAAAATGGCAGCTTGTTTTCTTTTTAAATTTTAACTTCCTTTCGATCGATATTTTACGGCTGAGGAAGTAAGCTATACAGCCACAAATTTATTGATTTTTCTTACGGTTTTCTCTTTTATTTTAGATGCAATATAATAATATTTTTCTAGTTAAACTTAATTAATTTAGGTAAATATTTTTATAAGAATGTGAAAAAATATTTCAATTCTTCTTTATAAATGTTTTTACGACAGGTTTTTAACGCCATCTAGTTTTAGAACGAACACTAATTGAAACAGATGATACTGAATTTCCTCGCGGTGGGGCCCGCCAAAGAGTATAGTAGAAACCGCAACATGTGTTACTGAACTTAGGGTCATTTTCACCGATATAATAGACAAATTTTTAAAATTAAAACGGCAGGTTACTCATACCAACATCCCTGTCAAACGGCTGATTTGGGCTCTATCAGTCTGTTATAACTATCGTCGTTGAAATTAGAATAGGTTTTATTGGTTGCAAGCGCGACTGCAGAGCGGGAGGTCCTGGATTCGAATCCCAGGTCGGCAAAATGATTTTCTGTTTAGAAATTCTCAGTAGGAGCACGGAGTCTGGAACTGTGCCCGGTAGATGGCAATAGGCTCGCCCCCTATTACAAGGGACTCAATAACGTCATTGGCGATATGTGGGTGTACATAATAATATACCTCTGCCTAACTCTTCGGGGAGTACCTACAGGAGTGATGCTATATTATTTTATGTTATATTATTGCTCTAGTAAATTCTATAGGCGTTTTATCACTGCGCACCAATGCTGTGGAACAACGATATTGTAGATATTGCCATTTGCTGGAAATAACTTACATATACAGATCAAAGAAAAGAAACTTAGAACATAGATTATTATGTGCCAGTAAGAAATCTTATATATTTTACATTACAATTTTATAATGAGATTTTATTTTTTTTCGTTGAATACCCACACCGTCCATATTGTTTCAAAGAAATCATTTAGGTATACAGTTTCCCATAGGTTCCAATGTAGATATTAATATTCTTCTTAGGACTCACAAATCATTTTTATATTTTTTATGAGTTGACCAAAAAGTTCCTTTTGGAATGACAGTTGTCAACTTTTTTCTTTGCACAAAACAATGTCATGCAGTGTATATATTTATAGTGTATAAATTTTGAATTTTTGATGTTTTTGCGATATTTTCTTATTAATCGTGGTGTATAAATGCTATGGGACGCGATGAAGATAATCTGCACGCATCTATCGCACACATTGTGCTGTGCTGCGTGGCCGGGCGGGGGATTAGTCGCATGCAAGGGAAGAGCTTCACGCACCCGGGAATGCATGCCAACTTCTTCATACACGGAGTACTGGGATTCGTGCATTACCAAAGTTGGTATCTCTGGTTTGCATACAAAATTGACATACGGTGAACGTATCCAAGTCTGCCGCAAAAGTACTGTCAAAATATTGTCAAAGTTTTTGTTGGTTTTGTTCATTTTGGGCAACGATCGACTTCAGTGCGCTTAACAATTTTTTCATAAGTTTTGTTTGAGTGGGTGTAGCAGCACTACATCTGATGGTAAGTGCCACTACCGATGCTGCCGAGGCTGACTCACGCAGGCTCAAAACTGAGTGCATCTCGTGGGACATTACAAAATGTTTACAACCATTATGCTCACATTCTCACAACTATCAAAATACGCTGTGAACTTTACTTGGATCGAATACAGCTGCTATTTAGTGCGGTCTAGTTGGGTCACAAATTCAAAGGTCTTGTTAGTTTCAATGTGTGCTTTGGATATCAAAGGTAATTTAATATAGCAATTTGTAATGAGTCTTCACTCAATATTCTTTTATTTTTCCCGCAGGCGGACTTCTCGACAACGATTTCAATGCAGCCTATTTACTGAGTCTACGAGCTTCGCGGTACCTCGCGCTACCATGTCTGATGGCCGACCTCTACCGAAACGATCAGACTCTTTGCACCCTCCATCTGGTGTCGGGGGTTCTCCCCTTCGCCCTGGCCCTTTCTGGCAACGACAACCTTCATCTAGGAAACCTCATGATCGCTTGTAACATCATCTCCCTGTGCCACTACTCGATTCAGCACAACCGAGAGTGGGGCTGGTACACCGCGGCTGCCGGTGTTCTGGCTTACTTCGTGGCGCCGCAAACCAAGCAAAAGATACTGTATCCCCTGGCTTTGGGTCTTATGGAGTACTGCGCCTACAGGGTCTTCCACATTCATTATGATCCACCACCGGCACCCTCCAGACGGTAAACTACAACATGATGATAATGAAAATACAATGTTTTTTTTTGTTGATTTGTTTATTTATTTGAATTAGCAGCCTACGTTTTCTATCGTGGCGGCACAAGCTACCACACAGTCCAAGTATGATGGTTTTGAGGTCGATTGTCCAGGGTGAATCAGACGATCGCAGAGTTCGTCGTTGGAGGCTCCTTGCACTGCAGCCAATAGTTCATAATACAAATGCTAAATTTTGGTCTTGTTCGGTATTTCTAACGCATACTGGGCTTTCTTAGCTGCTCCTAAATTCAGCCAGTTTCGTCATAGTTTTGTTAATCCTCAAAGGTGCACACAAAGGACGTAAAGGTGCTGCAACGATATTTTTGCCGAGTATTATATATGCACAGTTGGTGTAACTTCAAGTAGTCTGGCTTCAAAGTTTGTTTGTTTGTATGTAAAAGTGTAGTCTCCGGAATTAATGATCAGAATCTGAAAATTTTTTCACCGATAGATTTATACGTATAGACATTATCCCCGAATGCTATAGGCTATTATATTATATATGTAGACCATGCGAAGTTAATATCATTGGCTAGTCTATTGCCATCTACTTAGCCAAAATACCGATTTAAAAACTCCTCTTTGCTAATTGCTAGGCACCGAGAATTTTCTTACAAAAGGAAACCTCCTTTGGTAGACTTTACCATCAAATCCAGGATCTCACGCTCACAGGCATTACTTGTAATAACTAAACCAATAGGGCCTTAAAAAAGTTAGAACTTTTTTCTTTTTCTGGTGTGCAATAAAGTGTATTGTATTGTATTATTGTATTGTGTTGAACTCCCGCTAGAGAGCAGTAATGTTCTGTCTGAATGTTCTGTGAGGAGGAACGTCGTCGTACGTAAGAAACTCCTTTCAGGAACACGTCTATTTTGTAATTTATCATTTCATTATACTAATCTCAGAGAGGGCGTAATCTTATTTATGCCTGCCCTTTGTATCAAAAGTAATTTCCACATTAATTTTGGATGAGGGGAGAAATGTTTTGAGTAAGCTTGACATGCGTAGCTCTACGTAGGCAGGCATTACTGTGGTGTCATTTTTTTTATTAGGCACTTAACGTTTGTTTGACTTCTTTCTTTGTTAAATAAATTAGTAATTCTATTGTATCGTGGGTACATTTTACGGATAGAAATTCAAATTATTTTCCGCATTACCCAGATCTGGAACAATAAAATTATCCGTATTTGTAAGTAGGTGCTTACCTATTTGATTTGTATAGAACACGGGACCCGTAACGCAGAAGCGAATCGTTTATCCACGGCGTCGACGAAACCGTTAAATTTGATTAAAATAGAAGATTAAATTCTTTCAGACGGGTCTTTTTACAAATATTTTGAGTGTTTTTACCTACGCCTAAAAAAATCAACATAAGTTGTCTACATATAAAATTAATACTCGGCATGCAATCATAGGTACCTATTTATATCGTATATTTTAGATAGCAACAAGAAAGAATCCAATTCTTTTGTCTTTACATAAGTAGGGTAACCAACCGTGCTGGCAGCTAAAAGGATGCCTAATGCACTCGCTGGTGGCCCATTCTAGGGCCCCCGCTGAGACAATCACATTAGAATGTAAGCGGAGATGTATGTTATATGGTATTTCTTTAGGAATTAAAACAAAGGAATGTAGAGGTTTTTTCTAAGAGAATCCTGCGTAAATATTAAGTAACCATAATGTGTGACGACAGAAGTTTTAAAAGGTTTTAATAGCCTTTTCAAGTTTAGTGAATGGTCATTATCAACTGTCTGTGATTATGTTTACTTGTTGGCAAAGTTAAGCAGGATATTTTTCCTGTTGATTTTATTCTCTTTTTCTTTTATGTAGCCATACAGAAAGAAATAAAGGAAGAAAAACTATTAACGCATAACAAGAAAAAAAAAAACAATAAAAAATTGTTTCTGGCAAGAATCAAAACCGCGACAATCGCTTACCCACTTTACCACTGCGTTTCTTGCTAGAACATGAAAAGTTCTTGTGCTTACTCATCACGAGACTCGCTGTCTTGTATGAAATTGGAATAAAATGAGATGAGGAACGCTGTGATAAAGATGAAAGCGTAAATGGATATGAAAAGCAGTCAAAACAGATTCTATTTTAGATCGAGAGTACTCCCGTGAGTTTTAATTCCCCACTTTGATATGTAACAGGTGATGTTTATTTTTGTATGGAATACGTCTGTAAAACTTGCGATATTTTTAGATTTAATCAATTCGTCTCGCTTGAAATTCGTCTCAAGGGACAAATCAGAAAAATTTTAAGTATTTGTTTTATTCTAAAGTGTTTTATGCTACGCTTAATAAAAACTTTGAAATTATTTCAATTAATATAATATAATATCTACATTTATTTTTGAAATCTTAATATTCGTTCAATAGAGACAATTTAAAGAAAAGAAAAATAATGTCCATAAAAAAAATCCACGATTCGTCTCTCGAGACTAATTTTATGCGAAACCAATCGACGAAGAAATCTGTTTTTATTGTACAAGTTTATTTTTCATCCGCAAGAGATTTGATAAAGATCTTATTATAAGAACATAAATCTAAATATGATCAGCAAGTCTGTGAATGTTTATAATACTTGTCAGATTTTGTGTTGATTTTCTTGTCTAGTTGCTTTGTGTTATCTCTATAAATTGTTAACCTTTCTGAGAATTTGGTAAAATTGCTAGGTACTTATCGTTATTGTTATAATTTGTAGCGAGTGAAACTAAGTGAATTATTTTATAATACGGTAGTTTGTGAAAATCTATCCACAATAATTATATTAAACCATTTATTTCAAGTACCTACTCCGTTTACATACAGGAGCTCTTGAGTTTTTTCTTTTTCTTTTAAAAACGTTGCTCCACACTCGGATTTCTCCTGTATCGTGGGTACAGTTTACAAACATACATGTCACATGCACACACAATCAGACCCGAAACAACAATCTGTAGATCATACAAACATTTGTTCCGATCGAACCCGCGACGCCTAGCGCAGAAAGCTAATCGCTTAGCCACTGCACCAACCGTCGTTCGACCGCGTCGTCAAATTGCTATCCAAACTGTAGAAATTTTTCAAAAAGAAAATTAATAAACTTCTATCATAATAAATATATTGAACATTGTGACACAATTTAATGCCTTTGATGCCTTTCTTCAAATCGAAGCAGTCAAAACATATCATTATCAAGTTACAAAAAGGTTTCATACAACACTGGTCATTTGCAGACGATTTTTATCATACAATTCGCTAAAATATCGGTATCAACATGTGTTACCATTCCCCCGGCCATTAGACTGAAACCTTGAAACCGATACTTTAGGGAGAAATAAAACAGACAATTACAAAACAAAACAATTTTTGGTACAACTGGCAACTGAATTTAAAGAAGCTTTTATTAGATTAAATCAAGATGCGTGTCTTTATGGGTAGTCAAAAATATTCCTATAATAAAATCAAAAAATATTTTACTTGCGGCATTTTCAATTTTCGAACTGTCGCCATCTTAAATTCTGTGTGCTATGCAATCTTCTCAATGCTACGCAAAGACTAGGATTTAGCTGTTTCTAAATCAAAAAAATAACAAAGGACGGTAGAACCTTTAGAAGTTGAATTAGGAACAAGGAGATGGACAGATGTTGCTTATTACAACCAAGGGCGGATCCAGCTTTCAAGTCAGGGGGGGTCACATGTTTGAAGTCTAGTCGGGACAGGCTCCTATTCGATTACAATAATAAACACTGTACGATCAATGCGATTAGAAAAATTATCTGTGGTCGACCTAGAACCAGCCGGGGGGGGGGGGGGGGGGGTTATGACCCCAATGACCCCCCCCTGGATCCGCCCTTGATTACAACGTACGGAGATTATCTAGGTGAACGTTTAAACTAACATAACGTTTTCATAAAATGCTTAAAAAGTAAAATCTTTGAACAAGACAAATTTAATGAAGATCTAATTCTGGGGTAATTAATTCAAATGACGGGGCAATTAATCTTAAATCAAAGAAAATGAGGGCGATTCATACGAGACTAGAGCTAGAAAATTGTTATTTCGTAGATAAATATGGCATAAATGAGATGAAATATTTATTGGATAAAATAATAAAATAAAAAACAGCTAATTTGTAAAAGAATATTTTAAATACTAATGCGTATGAAGTAAACTATATTGAATGTCCATTAAGAATATAAATTCTAATAAATGTTGATGTAATAAAAAAAAGATTCGTAGTATTAGGTCCATAATTATGTGAAAGCGACTCGACTGCTGCTGAATGAACCCTGGCCGCTGAACTTCCAACTAAAAAGACTGCACGATTGGCGCAATGGTTGAGCTAACATCTGCTGCAATACGTGTCGCAGGTTAATAACACATCATTATTTTTTTGGCCTACAGATAATATGAGTGTTTATGGATGTGAACAATTGCGATGAAATTTACAAAAAAGTATGAAGTGCGGCAGAAATTGAAACCCAAACCATAGACAAACTACATAAAAATACAATATAAACATGCATATGTAAAAAATTAGAATTATAACTCACTCACCGAAGTATTTTCGTTCAGTGTTCCTCATGCGAACGGCTAAAGGGTGGAAATTTTAGCCGGCGTCTGTGTTCCCCTATTAGTACAATCTAGAAATATTTAAAGCGAGAGTGAATAGGCATTATTTGAAATTGCGTGATCCATCCTCGGCAGCCTCGTCCCTTGACATCAGGTGAGATGTTGCCAACAAAAATACCTATCTTCATAATATCTTTACTAAAGTACCTCTTACGCTATATTTTCATTATAACCAAGATTAATGTTATAGCTAAGCCCAAGGCCATTTCCCTCACCATTATAGGCTTATTGCTAGATAAATTCAGGTGGAAGTGGCGGTCTAACCAATGACTTAATTAGCCAGTTAACGGCCACGACTTGTACATAATTCTTTAGGTTACTTACAGGGATTAAACCGGGTTAAACCAGTAATAATTCACGAATTAAATATTTAGGTTAATTGTGATCTGAGTTTAGGAAGAAGAAGAAGTCTTACTTCATAGCATCACGGTTTTATTCCCTGAAGGGTTGGGCAGAAGGGCACTATTGCACACCCACATTTTTCCGATGCCAGTCTATTGTCATATATATACGTATTTTGGTGGTGGATGGTAGAAGATGCAATTCTGAGTTTATCTGGCGCAAACTGGGCAGTCAGTTTCGATACATCCATTGCTGAATGGCAAATATTTACACTACGGTATGAGTGATTTTCATGGGATCCATGGTCGCGTCGACAAGACAGAAGAAGCTTTTCATATACTGAGCATAATTCCATATCCATTAACTCTCAATAGCCGAGCTTTAGAACACTAGACCATGAGGCTGTTACTTACACGAAAGTTACTAAAATAAGTAATAGACGATGCCTCAGTCCTTTGAGAAGACAGCTATGGTAAAAATGTCTCTACACTAAACTACCACGGTGCCGCCACATAAAGCAACTGTGCCAAACAATAAAAGGGTTATTATTATCTTAAGTCTTCATTCACAAGAGCGTTAAATCCAGAATAAACAAAAATATGCTACGTCCCAATTGATAAGTGTAACACTGGATAAATTATGCATAATACCGCCGAATGTCCCAAATTGTGTGCAGGAGTCTTTACTCTTTGTTCTATAAAATTGTAGTGGGTAGGGTTACCCCCTTTCATTATGTGGCTCGGTAAATAGCAGCTAGAGGTTCTACATTTGTCTAATGGTCCTTAACGCGACTGCCGAGACTGAGGTCATGAGTTCGTTTTTTTAGTCGTGTAGAATAGAAAAGTTTTTATTGCAAGTAACCTTATCACTGGCACTTTTGAAACGTTCTGGAGTCTCTAGTTGACCTAGAATTTACGGTCATTGGGTTTTTCTATTAGGAAATTCTCAGTAGCAGCTAGAAACTTTTGCATTTCACAAACTTGGTATAGATGGTGAGAAATGGCAGTTATAAGCGTTGCCTATAACATGGCACTAAACATAAGACATTCATCAGTAAAATATTGTTTTACGATAGTATCTACGCTTATGTCTTTTCCTTGGAGTGTTGTAGATTCTCAATTTCTCAGAATTGGGCATCATTTTTGAATCTTGAAAACTAAGAGGAGGATCAATCAATTATCCTTATATTCTCCCAATTCACACTAGGCCTTTATAGTAGATTACAGTCCAATATTGCAGGGTTTCCTAAACTTTTAAGATAGCGGAACACTCACCAAATACCTTTTATTTTATGGAACTCCATATCAAATACCTAAAGAGCGGAGTGCGCCTGGTCTAGACATAGTCCGGGCTGAATTCTCGCTAACTACCTACCTACTTATATAACAGTAATAGGTTCTTCTCATCACATATTTTGCGCTATTTCAAAATAATATTTGTACTTAACTGAGGTATTATTTAACAGCCAAAAATAAATAATTTCGCGGAACTCTGGTGACTTTTCTACGGAAGCCCTAGGTTCTGTAGAAAAGTCCGGAACCCACTTTAGGAATCGCTGCACTATTGGGCTGTAATCTACTAATTAGGCCCAGTATTGCTCGTCAGAGAGAGCCTGAGTTATAACAGTTAGAACAATATTAGATATGCTACTGGCACTCAAACACAAAACAAAACTAAACTATAATTTTTCGCAACCCTAGTCCGCGATACAAGATTAAAGTTATGTCAAAATGGTACATAAAGCAAACAGAACTGTCCTTCATCGTCATAAAGTGGAATTAATTGCGAATATTATGATCTTTGTGCGGTATAACGCTTGTTATAAACAGCTATTGTTCTAAATTATAATCGTAGTGGAAAGCTTCGTGTACATAAAGATTTTTCAGTGGATTTGCTTGTGAATTTTCCATTCTACATTCGACGACCTATTCATTAAATCAGCATAATCAGTTGTTCTTTAATTTGGCAAGATACATGAGCCCCTTTTAAGTAGTCTTAAAACAACAAAAATAAAAAATCTATAAAAACAAAACTTTATTATTAAAATTTCTGTTGTTACAACTTTTGGATTGTCAATTTACAGTTTTGACCATAGACTTAGAATTTCGCTTACGCTAAAAGACCAACTAAGCGTGGAAAAGAGATATCGTTTTAATATGAATAGTACCCATAGACTTAGAATTTCGCTTAGTTTTGACTGAAGGATACTTTTTATCAATCTGATATTTAGCGTCTTATTTGTTGTGGGTCTAACACGTAGAATATCAATGAGAGTCCCAATCGTGTTATTTCCTACAGAGCCGCTAAACCTTTTAGGTATTAATTAAGAAGATGGACAGCAGCGACTTTTTGTACGCTAAGAGTACATACAGTTTGAACACAAATATGTCAATCGAGCATACTTAGTCGTTACGGCAATATCGACTGCAAGATCACTAAGACCGTAACAGCCTACGACAACGATCTCGACCAAAATGGCTTCGTGGAACCGAGATTTAATTTAGGTGAGACTTTATTTACCTGTGGATGTTACCAGGCTGATATGTTAGCGGGGGAATGTCAATGGTATTGTTAATTTAAAGACATAATTGATAGAAAATTATCTTAAACGTATAGAAAGGCCTCAGTTTTCTTTTGATCTGCGCACTAATTCATCATCATCAATCTGTCGTCTCCCTCGTAAGCTTGCGAGTGACGTCAGATGTATTGTAATCAACACCACTCCTTGCTTAATGTGCCTCACTAATCACGCTAAATGCTTGTGTATAACGAAATACGAATATTTATAATAATGAACTATTAGTTGCAGATTTGTAGGGCTCTTAATAGAGTGTAGTAAAGCAAAGCTCTTGCCGTAGTCATGTCATGGATGGGTGACCATTCTTAATCCTCCAAGATTTAGAGTACTCGTCTGGTGTATGTTTGGACCGAGTAGGGTTAGTTCGGAAGCCAGAAATGCTTCAATTTTGTCAGTTCAAGTATGTTTATTGCGTTGTTCTTATATTCGACGATTGGAATATACGCAGTATGTTATATATTCAAAATAGTATCATTACAGTTAGTTTTGAGTGTGCTCGTACCGTGTCAACTTTAGAATACCGCCGTGAATGTTGTGTTTTTTATTTATAAGAGATATTTAATGCAAAATAATGCTCTCTCGTGTTGGCAGGTGCTCCTACATGAATCTTCTTAGAGCTATGTACGAGTTTTTTTACAATTTTTTTATACATTTTTGGGTAAGCTGTAAGTAAGATCGAGGTTGAAGGAAACTTGTATTAAACCCCCAGATCGCGAGACAGCAAAGTAAATAAAAACAACACAAACTCATGTTTCAAAAAAATTTATATATTTCACGTCATACATCATAATATACCCAGTTAGTTTGTCTGGAACAATTAGTGTGGCTCGAGGGACATACTCCAAAGATTCGTTAACTTGGCTAGTAGCTAATTATTTTCAGACTAACATCTTTAGAACTTAGCAACACAAGTCTATTATGCTTTTGTTTTAGTTTTTACTTTTAGTTATTTATGGGCGTTATTATTTAGTATGGATCTGGAAATTGTATACTTTTTTGCTAAGTAGGTACTTTAGACGCTTTATAGAAATAGCTTTTTTAATAAAAGCTGACTGGTTAATATGAATGATGAAGCATTTGAAATATTGTGACGTAGCGAGTTCTAAACAGTCAAATGTTTAGAAAGGACTATTGAAAAATTATTGCATGTGAATTGTATTGGACACTGAAAATATATATATATATGTTTCCTTGAAAGAATCATTCTGTGATTACCACAGTACTAATTATTATCATACCAAACGAAAAAAATGTGTCTGTCTGTCTATAGGAGATTTATTGAACAGTACTTTTGTTAGATCTAAGTTTAGACGGCTTTAGGGTCGAAAACTAATTGGATTTTTGTATCACCTTATATCCGATTAATGTAGAGTGCCATTTATTGAAGAAATGGCCCATTCCTAGACGAGGGTTATAACTTATAGGCAACAGACCTTTATAGGTTTATTTATACATTGTACGTGTAACGTTATGTGAACGGTAAACACATAGAAACAGATTTTTGTTGGGCTGGGTAGGACTTTTGGTGACAAGAAACCTACACAATACATTCATCTGAACTCAGAAAGTAATAAATTATAAAATTACATACATGACATTAAAAGCTAAAGCGTGTTTCGCGCCAATTTTCATACAAGATGGCGGCATGTAGGGTTTATATTGTCGTTATTCGATCATTTGTTACAATGACAGCCTATTACATCGCTGTCGTGAGGTCTGTAAGCTACATTTATCATCGGCAAACGTTTACCGATTATTGTTATATGTCTACAATTTACTATTATAAAAAAGAAAAACCACGCCGGTACAGTAATTTGCTGCTCTTTGTGTGGGTACTTGAAACTATTCCAGTTTTAGAATATTTTGTGTGCCATGCACGGTGTTAACATAAGACATATTAATTATTTTGTTAAAACATGAGCGAAAAATACAATTGTATAAGGCGTTACATTTTAGGCAGTAGCTACATGTTTTACCATTTATAGCATACAAAAATTTAAGTTGCCGCAGAAATCGCCTGAGGTTACAATCACCAAAAAAGTATATAAATTTAATAGTTTAGAAATGTCATAATGATAGGCATATATAGGTACACATATTATTATTTATTTATATATATATAACATTAACATTTAAATTTTTATTTTATTTTATTTATGACCATTTAAAAAATCCGATAAGCTGTCATAACATTTGGCTATCAGATATTTTGTAAATGTAGCTTAAATACAAAGGTGTTCAATACAAAAATAAATAAAAAATAATATATAAATGTTATAAAACTTACCGTGTCTGTAAAAGATACCATTAATCATTTTCAGTAGCCACAAGGTGCTTCAGTAAGCCTCCAGTTAGCCTGAAGGTTTTAGTTCAAAGGTCACAAATGTACGGCCATTACAGACTGTCTACCTGTCACAAAGGATACAACTAAAGCTGTTTTATTACCGACCTATTTAGATTAACAGCTTCTGCGCCAATTGTGCGAAGGGCTTAAGGTGCGTTCCCACTGGCTGGGATAGACGACGTAAGTCGGGTTAGTGGGGAATTCGCATGAAAACTTCACAACTATAGGATGCTTTTTATTATTTTTGTGTGCTTATTTTACTATAGTGATTATGGCAATATATTTCACGTAGGGGAGAGCGGGGCTGAAAGTGCCGATTTTGACAGATCCCTAGATAAATCGGGTAAGACGAATGCTACGGTTAATAGTTCTAGTCTATCTTAGGTAAAATTTAATCTAGATTTTAAATTTCTACCCAGTTTTTGTGTTTTTTGAACGGTTTTATATAGAGAATTATATTTTTAAACAGCGGTCGTAAGGCACTACTGACCCCACGTTGGGGCAAGTTGTTCCGCAGCTGAGGTTGGTTGTGCCGTTCATAATGTTTGGTCTTTTACACGGATTAAAATGGATATTGGCATAAAAAAACATAACATTGGATAGGTGTATATTCATTCGAAATTTAATTTATAAAAACATCAACATTTTATCAACTTTAGCAGTTTTTAAACGAAGCATCAGTGAAAAGAACAACAACCTGTTACTCTTCTTACTATCTGATACTAAAAGTATCTTCTACATTAATAATTTTTACTTAATTTTAATATAAATGAGATCTGTTAGACAGAGTTATTAAAAAATTACCTTTTACAGACTATGATACTAGGATTAATCAAATTTTCTCCCAATACTTAAGGTAACTGAGTTCAGCTAAATAATTATTATCTTATTAATCAGTCTCTCAAATTAGTTTACACAGTGAACCTACACTTAAAAAATCTTAAAACATTAGAAACTAAACTTATATACATGACATATACAAATGTTAAGCTTTCTTCATCATCCACACATTGCAAATGTGCTCAATTCTTACATACGCTGCATCATATCCATCTCCAAGCGCAGAATTAGAGTAAGAGTCACAGCATAGGATCCAGAACCATTCTGAACTATTCTCTTCATCTGTACTTTCATCATCCTTTTGGACGAACTTCTTTTGAAGGTCCTTGGTCTTCTTCCTTTTGTATTTAGTTCCTTTAGCATTTTTTCCTTTCGCATTTCCTTTACACTTCTCTGTGGTTTTACTTTCTTTCTTTTTCTTTTTATTAGCCTGTTCTCCTGCTAAAGCATTTTTTCTGGAGTATCCGTCAAAACAGCTGACTTTCTTGTACGTCGTGTATTAACTCCAATTAATCGGGGAGGTGCTTTAGATAATGGTCTATTTAAGTCCGGCATCGTTACCTCCTTGAGAAGTGATGCGATCAGCTGCTTGAGAATGATAGCGAGGGATAAGCTCTGGACTGTACTGGTGTAACTCTAGTTGCTGATAACCTGATGGGGCGGGCTTATTTCCACAGTCTACATAGATTGATTGTTGAATACCTGAAGAACTCGTTTCATTTATACAGTCAACACTGCACTGGTGTTGCTGATGACCAGGCTGAATTATTGACGTCTCTTGTTCCTTAATAAAAACCAGTTTTAATTTATATCCAACCGGAGGTGTGAGTCCATTCTTTAGTTTCTTGACATACCGTTGTAGCGTTGTGTGATAAAATTTCTAATTCATGTACAGTGGTTTTAATTTACGCCCGTCCTTAATGACCGCTTCAGCAGCCCTTTGTAGAAGATCCTGGGAAGTAGTTCCCATTTGTGTTTTTCTCTTGTATGTTCTTATTCTATCAAACAAAACAATATAGGTTATTAAAAATTAGTTGGGGGTTGGTGGTGCCGCGGCACAATTGACCCCGATTGAAAGGCACTTTTTACCCCGTTTCAAAGACATTAACTTTTTATCATATGCCTAAAAAACATTCTATACAAAGCGTTAAAATTGCATAGATTAATATTTCTGGATAAATTATAAACACATTAGTAAAACTCCCATATCCGTAACACCAAAAATGCTTACTTGAGACCAAAAAGTATGAACGAAAAAATATTTACTCACGTGATGCTAGAGGATCATTACACACACTGCCAATAGGTCCGCGTCTCTGGCGCAACTAAAATGACCGCCGCATATGCGCTAGGTTGCCAAAGCGCCGGACATAATACGAACATATAGCTATCTCTATTTGTTTTTTAGATATTTGCATCGGAATAACTTACCCCCGGCACTTTTAACCCCGCTCTCCCCTACGTTTATTAGACAGATCCTATTATGTAGTTTTATAACGGCGGTCAATGAGTAACCTTATGTTAGGTTAGTGCTAGGTGTCGCGGGTTCGATTCTCGCCCGGAACAAATATTTGTATGATCTACAGATAGTTGTTTCGGGTCTGGTTGTGTGTGCATGTGATATATATGTTTGTTAACTGTACCCTGTACTGTAACTGGAAAAAAACAAAAGATTGTTTCGTCTCTTGCATTCCAGTCGGTGTAAACACACCATTATCGTCTTGATGTGCACTATTAACTCAAACCACTAATAGTCGCGATTAATTGTTACTCCTATGTTAACGACTTGTTGGACGGGAGCTAGGAATGTAGACGACAGTATTTTATGAAGGTTTCAATTGTTAAAACTACTGTATTTAGCTTGATTTCACCGCTTCGTTCTGGCTTAGTTTTGGCCTTGATTTAGTATTATGGCTACCATTTTATTGGGTAAGGGAAATATGTTCTCTCAATTGTATATTTATTGCAGTGTTCGGAATTCATTGCTGTCTACTGCTAGATATAGGTGTCTTGTCTTCCAAGGCGTTACAACACTCGGTGCTTCACTTATTAAATCGAGTTCACCCCAGTTCTTCTTCAGGTAGTTGGCAACGCCCCACTGTTGGGCACGGGCCTCGTAGATGAGGAGTAAGGCTGGATTTATGTCCACCACGATGAAATGGTGAGACAAGATTCAGGTATACAATATCCAAGCCTGTAAATGTCTACTTTATGAAGCGCCAAGAAAGAAACTTATCATAAAAATAACGTAACATAACATAGCATAACGCCTGTATTCCCTGAAGGGCTAGGCAGAGGTGTACTATTGTACACCCACATTTCAACGATGCTGTTATTAAGTTCCATGTAGTAGAAGTCGAGCCTATTGCTATATACCAGGCACAGTTCCAGACTCCGTGCTGCTACTGAGAATTTCCATACAGAAAAATCCAATAACATTGCCCCACTGAACCCATGACCTCACGCTTAGCAGTCGCGCTTACGACCACTAGACTAATGAGACAGTCAAAACAAGATATCATAAGCGTTAAAAGATATTGTGAAAGATGTTGAAGGACAATTACCTTAATCATTACACTTGGCAACGGTATTGATGATTGAAGTAAGTTGCCGCTTATAAATAGGCGATACTAATGCCCGTCCTCTAAACAGATAGATAAGAAATAATTCGAACATTTACTAATAAGGAAAATTATTAATGCGCTCTTCCTCTCTCTTACTTATTTAAATTTTTGCTGTGCCCGACAGGGTCCATAATATTTTCTATATTTAATACATACCACCTGTATGACTGTAAATTATGGATTGCGATAAAGATATTGAGATTAAGATAATCCTGTGGACGGGTTTTCAGACAAGATGGAACAATTCTAAACAATTTCACAATGATATAGCCTTCAGCCCGCGACTTCGTTCGCGTGACCAACATATTATATAATAAAATGTATATATATAGCCTATAGCATTTAGGGATAATGTCCATACCTATCAATCGGTGATAGCATTTTCAGATTCAGATCATTAGTTCCGGAGATGACCCCTACATACAAACAAACAAATACCTCTTTATAATATTAAGTATAGATATAGGTTAAAAACAGCGGGCAGTACTCAGACAGCAGACACTGTACATAATCATCGCAATCGGGTCAAAAGTTAGCGCTCAATTAACCGACTGAACGACATCGAGATACGTGACTGGGTTTCTAACACAGGTTATGTACAGCCGTGAATAATTTCGTGACAATAGAGTTTTAGAACGAGAGGGAAGGTTTAATTTGTCATTAACAGGGCCCCAGGACGAATGTAAAGTGTATAGATATAGGTTTTCTGGTACAATTCATGAAGATAGAACGAAAAGTGGACAGTTATGGCACTCAGAGAAACCTCGAGATTGTGTATTTTGACGTGGAAGTAGAGATTATAGAATTCCAGAAGTTAAATGCAATGATATGAAATGATCCCAATAGACCATTAGTTCCCAAAGTGGTCCAGGTGGACCCCCAGGGGTCCACGGGAGACTCGACGGTGTGTACGTTGGCGTGACAATAAAATGAGGGTTTACAATTCAATTTGCAATATGGTAGAAATGTAGCTGTAGGGGTCCACCGGAACCAGCTAAATTTTGAAAATGGTCTATCAGAAAAACGTCTGGGAACCTCTGCAATAGACAAAGACCTATGCCCAGTTTCTTTCTGTCGGCCACGTCTTGCCCTTTCTGTGTGCATTGCATATTAGGCCCTACTTACACGTGTTCACTTCAGTAAAATGCAAACAGGAATTATATATAATGACTGAATCAGTAGCTCTTTGTGTTTACACGGCTCGTATCACAAAATTCCGAGCCACGTCGGTGTACTGAGGCAAACGCTGCCAATTGCCGTTACAGACGGCTGAGTGGCCGGCAACACAGATTAGAGATTAATTTAGCCGGCTATAATGGCACAGAATGCCAATCCATATTACCAGCCACGCACGGGAAGTAATAGGATGATTGGTCTCCTCTCAGACACAGACTAAACCGAAATAATTAGATTTCTCGTCGTGATATAATTACCTTATTTACTATTTCATATATTTGTTCAGAAAATTCTTATTGGTTTAGTGACAAGTGCGACTGCTAAACGTGAGGTCCTGGGTTCGATTACCCGCAGCCTAATTACGTAAAAAAGCGACAGCAACGCGATAGCCACGCGACAGCAATCTCACTGTCAGCCAATACATTATATGTCACAAAAATGACGTTTGACAGAAGATATCGCGCGATCTACGCCTGTCGCTACATCGGTAATTAGGCTGCGGGTCGGGCAAAGTGTTATTTGGTTTTTCTGTAAGGAAATTCTTAGCAGCAGCACCGAGTCTGGAACATTACCCGGTAGATGGCAATAAGCTCGCCCCCTATTAAATAAAATGGAACTCAATACCGGCATCAGCAAAATGTAAGGGTACATAATAAATTGTTTTCTTATATGTTATATGAAATTTCTTATGTTTTTAATTTCCCGAATAAAATTTCTTAGTCTCATATTTTGTTATATTGGCTTTTGAAGGCTTAATTGTACAACAGTTGTGGTTGTCATCACAGGTAATTGCTGGCTACCCGCAATTTGTTGATGACGTAAAATGTTTATTAGAGACCGTTAATATTTTTATGGGCAGTAAAATTCTTGTAACAGATATAGATCTCTATACGATATTTGATGATTTGGTGACCGTGACGAGACATAAAAGATAGTCTCCGACATTCTCAATATATAGTCGCGTATGTTTGGCTATTGTATTAAAGACGGGAAGACCAGATAATCATTTTCGTCATATCCTAATATTGATAACGCTTGGGCTTTCACTCTGAGAGATTATTCTTCATGGCCATGGCAAACACCCGGCTCGCCTTGTGTGGATGAATGTTACAAGTCTTCAAATTTTTGGTTCTAGGACGTACTGGTTTCCTTACAATCAACAAAAAGGAAAACTTCTTTACCTTTGGAGCATGCGCACATAAGACTTATAGCGCATCTTCTACTATTCGAAACGCAGCCTTTGAGACTCGTAATGCGGGGCAGCGTACTTTGCGTCTCTACGATAATATCAAAGGGACTTTGATCCTTTAACATATGACATTCGAATTTCAAAACTCATTGTTTCCCGCTTCCAAATATGACACAAAAGCACAAAAGTGAACATCGCGCAGTAATATTGGCCCCACATTTCAAACTCGGTAACTGTTCGTCCGCCTCCGTTGTTGTTCGTAAATGACATGTTCGTCTGACATTTGGAAGAACGTGAAATATTGATCTGGGATATTTTTCACATTTTCTCTTACAGTATGACTTTCCGCCCTTTCTGTCCAATGCATCAGATTTTATGTGATTATGTGTTTAAATGTCGTAAAATCCGATGCAAAAGTCAGCCAAATTCGCTACTGTGCACAGGCCTAATCCTCGGCCTAAGTCCCGGCCTAGTCCCATCGGTGTATTTCAGAAATCAACGAGAACATTAAGAGCCCTCTAAGTTGTGCATGTTGCGGTGGACTATCAGTATTTCACACAGAGCGACTACAATCTGACCTCCGCCGCCCAATCACACTAGGGTAAGACCGTTGTCACACTTTTTGGGCTGCTGACACCCGTAACGACTGTCATAGGTCATCATATGACACCCGGGACTAACGTGCTTTGCGAGCCATGGAGGGATCTCGATGTGTGAAAAATGGTCACCCATCCAAGGTCTGACCGCGGCAAGCGCTGCTTACCCTCACAGATCGATTTTCTTTATTACACTATTTAATAAAATTCTGATCGGCACATGAGTTTTCGTTATCATTCAAATTCAAACCTTGTTGCTATTGCTGCTTGAACTTACAATTGAACATCGATATTTCAAGTATCGCCTTTTGCCTGCCAGTCGCTTTTCCTTTGACAGAATAAACTTTTAATACGTGCTAAAATAACAGACATTTCGAAACAAAGGGGTTAAGAAAGACAAAGACTTATATCTAAAAGACCGCTGTCTCTTTTCCTTTGCCTTTTTCATTAAATCACAATGGAGCCATGGCTTAAAGAATTTGCTTCACTAGATACAGCCATTCCAATGTTGTTTTAGTAATGTTTTTTTTAGGAACATGGGCAAATTCATTATTTTATTGATGTCACCTTGTAAGTACAGTTCCCTTCGTGATGATTTGTGTTTGGACTGGGTTTCCAAGCAAATTATGTAGACGGGTTTCTTCCTATTATTCAATAAAAAAATATAAACTATATGATAAATATATTATTCTACGATAAATTTTTTTTGAGGAAAATCGGAAAAGAAACTAGAAGGAACTAGAGGCTTTTGAAAAAAAATTTACACTTAGTATGAATAGTACAGCCACCAATCCACTCAATTGAATTTGGTATAATATATTATTAATAAAATGTAATAATTATAATACACTTCAATGACAATTTTAAATTTGTAAATTATAACATGGACATGAATAATCATTATTAATCAACTACATGAATTCCAAATGAAGGTAAAAGCGAACTAGCGAGATATTCTTCTTTCTTGTTGGCTTGAGGTCGATTAAACCGATCGTCAATCGAGGAGGCTTTCTCTCGTGGACCCCACCTGTATGTTCCGTGGAAAAACAGCCGCAAGTTTCATTTCACCGTATCAAACTGTAAAATAACGGTTTGTTGTCAGAAAAACAAAGGAATGTGACCACCATTGACATCGCCTGCGTCAACCGTCAGGGCAGGAAATAATGGTTCCTATAACTGTTCCGAGCTATGTAGCACAAACGTTCATGAAACAAGCTACGGTGGGTGTGCACGCGATTGCAAAGTTGATATTTAGTATGAAGTTGTTTTTTCTTTTAAGAATTCAACGAAAGTACTGTAGATTTTCTATTGTTTGATTTGAACTTTAAAAAAAACTGGTATGTTCCTTTTTATAAACGTCAATATAAGTGTAACTATAGATACATAGTTGTGATAGCCTAGCGGTTGGCGTCTTAAATTGAATGCAAGGAGGATTGAGTTCAATTCCAGCCCGTACTTCTGACTTTCAGTTCTTGTGTGGATCAGAATTATATTATTGTGATATTGAAAGAAAAATCGCCGTGAGGGAATCCGGGTTCCGTAAAGTTTATGGTATGTTATGTGTAATCCACTAACCCGTAATAGGACCCGACAGCGTGCAAACCTTCTCATTTTGAGAACAAACATGAGCCTGGCTGGACAATATTGGGCTGAATTTTTATTAGTATCCGTCTACTGCTAAACATGTCCGTTTGACACATTGAATAAACCTGGATGCACCATGCTTGGCGGACGGGTTGGTGACTATAGTATGTAAGTTGTTTGCACACAGGAGAGAGTTGCTGTTTATTATCTGGGCATGATCCAGTTGCCTTCTACAACAACCACATAATGTCAAAGTCAAAGCTTTTTATTTCAAACTAGCGAACTAACCTGGCTTCGCACGGGTAGGAAACACATCTGTTGATCTGATCGCTACCAAACTTCACAGTATCACCCGCTGGGCTAATCTGAAGATTACGTAAAAATTTCATTAAAATCGCTCCAGCCATTTTGGAGTCCATAGGGCACATACATACATTCATTTTTATATATAGATATAGAAGATATATAGGCCTTTGCATATGGCACTTTTAAAACGTTTTGAATCTAGGTGCACGGTTCTAAAGTGGGTTGGTTCTATGGAGAAGAGACCGGCAAGAAACTCCGTGTAAATGGCCTGGAGAACTATTTATATTATTAAAAGTTATAATATTATTATTTAAAAAAAGAACCTGGTGACACGCATACGTGTGGCCAGTATCGCAAAAAGAAAATTATTGGCACCTCCATTTCTCTTTTTGTTGGTACTGTTCATACACCAACGTCCATAGACCGTTTGTGTCGGCTATCATTCATTCCATCTGTATAGTTCGATGTGCATTGAGTATCTGTAAGCTCTGTCGATTGACGCTGATTGATTGAAACGTTCAATGGACGACGTTTTGAGGTTGATTTGCCGGTAATTGGAAGCAAGGTTGAAATCATTTCATTTTGTATGAGGTAATAACGCATTTACTCGTAGTTGAGTTTATTTTGGCTTTTCATCTTTCAATACAACTTTTTCATGGTGGAATAAAATCGTTTAGTTGGGGTGACTAATTATAATAATAAATGTAACCCATTGCTATCCCACTGTTGGGCAAGGGTCTCTTCTCAGAATGAGAAGGGTTAGGCCTTAGGCCACTACGCTGGCCCGGTGCGGGTTGGCGGACTACACACACCATCAAGAACTTTATGGAGCCCTCTCAGGTGTGCAGGATTCCTCACGATATTTTCATTCACTGTATACGCAAGTGATAATCAAATTCTGATCCGCATATGATTCCGAAAAGTCAGAGGTGCGGGCCGGGTTTGAACTCGGACCCTCCTGCATGGAAGGAAAACGTTCAACCGCTAGGCTATCACAGCTTATTAGACTAATTGTCTACGTGTTATTAATGGTAATAAGTTCTAAGTGACTGGGATTGAGTCTATAGTCATGTAACACGCACAAATTCAAGTTCAGGCTGTGAGTGAAAATAATAAAATTAAAAAAAGGGCTATTTTTAGTATCTGAGTATTTGTATGCAACGCACGTAGTACCAGTACATCAGTAGGGCATTTGGTTCAATTTATTTACAACAAAACAAACATAAGTGTTTTAAATTCAAATCCACTTATTAAAAAAAAAACACCTTTTTACTCTCAAGGTTACAAATCCTGGCAAATCCTGTAAACTTTTAGTGAACCTTAAGCATCCAGATAATAAGAGTTATTTCTGAATGACGTCATATGGGCCGCGCGGCCCATACGCGAGTCAAACGATAGTTCTATCAACGATTAATAAATGATACCTGCCATTGTCATAGAGGTTTCAGTTATAGAGGTTTATGACACATTATATTGACTTAATCTTCGACGGCGTGACCTCAATGGTAACGAACCGTTCGACTGAATGATGTCCAGACTTCAAACTTCGATGAAAGGGATGTCATTTCAGGAAATGAAGAACTCGTTGTCCACCATACCATAAAACACCGGAGAAGTTCAATTTAGTGTTACTAAACTAGTATTAGTTGCGAAGTGGTTTACGGAAGAAAAAATAATATTCTTTAAGTAAAGAATTAAAGTCAAACTCGTAAGTTTTTTATTTCAAATGGGCCTTTGCAGGCACTTTTAAAACTTTGAGAATCTTGGTGCACAGTTCCAAAGTGGGTCCTATGAAGTAGAGATCAGTGAGCTTCCTTTTCTTCTTGACTTCGGGCAAGTTTATGGCAATCTAAATAAGGCCAACCCAGAAGTTAGCTACGAAAACAACACTATTAGTACCATCCATTAGTTCTTCCTCTTACGACTTCTATTTACTTATCTTATAGATTTGTGTAGTTAATATGATTGCTTTTATCTGTGTTAAGCATAGTATTGGGGGAGACTTTCGTTCAGCAGTGGATGTCTTCTGGCTGATGATGATGATGAAGCATAGCACAGTATTAGACCATCAGTTGCAAAAGTTTGAAATGTTTGCCGTCAGTCAATATTATTGAAGTCATTGGTAAAGAGTTGCCTTTAGTTTTAATTCATTATTTTTAGTTCTTTTTCATTTATCTTTACTAATGACATGCGTACGAAAAGTTTGTATTGTCTTTTCGTCAGACGACTCAGTTTTAACTTTTTCAGGGACTGCGTTTACTAAGACTTCTGTATCATGTTCTTATGTGTCTCCAATTCTGCATTTGAACAAGTTTCAGTCCGAAATATAATTTCCGTTTGGCTAAACTAGCGGTCTCCTTAACTGATCGGTTTTTAGTTTCTTTTATATGAAACGCCATCTTTGCAGCTAGCCTGCTATTTAATCAGATTACCTTGATTTGTAAAGAGGAATGAATGAAAGACCAGAGAAAAAAACAATCTACGGTCTTCGATGCAACTGCTCTTTGTAATTAAAGATGGATTGCCACGTAAGAATTTTAAACGATGATAGAGGAATACTAAAATAAATTACAATGACATTACATATTACAAAACGGCATTAGACTGTCGTCGCCTTAATAAAAGAATCGTCGAAATGTAAATAAACAATAGTAGGCTTCTGACGAATACTTCGTGGAATACAGGCGCGTCGCTATGTTAAGATCCATTTCTACCAGCTAAACTTATATGGTCAAGCACATATTTCAATCCCAAACCCTGTGGCCTAATAAAAAAAGATTAATAACTCCATACGGGCTTCACAAAGAATTTAATCAGTGGATAGATTCACTTTTTATTCGTTCAAAGACCGCTCGATTCTTTGTTGGAGACCATATTGGCAGTAACTTAGGGCAGTAAACTCAGTGAATAGTCTAGTTTGTAAATATCTAGGGTTATGGTGAATATTATGTGTGTTAGAACGGTGAACGAGCTTATTTTGCATTTTTATTAGTGATGTAATGGAAGTGACATAACGGTAGCAGAAACAGAATCAGATGTCAAAATAAAATCTAAGCGGAAACAGAAACGGATGCGGAAGAGGAATTGTAAATACTATGAAAAAAGTCTTTTTAAGTATTATTTACTATTAAATTATTATTCAAAATTTTAGTAGATACCTAGGTCTAGTCCACCGCACCCACGCTTCACCCCGACATATTATTCCGATTAAACCGTTAAACAAGTTGCGAAAGCAGAAGCGGAAACGAAGCAAAAAAGCATGCTGTACTTTCGCAGTTGCAGAAGCAGAAACAGAGGTCTGTTGTATCACAACTATTTTTATGTATGACGTATAATTCATCAAAGTTAAGTTTTTTTTAAACGAAGCGTTATTCAATTGTATTTCTCCTGTATATTGGGCACAGTTTTACAAACATACATGTAACATTCACACACAACCAGACCCGAAACCACTATTTGTAGGTCATACAAATAATTGTTCAGTGCGAAAACGCGGTACACATAGCGTATAAACTTAATGGCTCCGCATAGTTATGACGGCATGGTTGGTGCAGTGGCTAAGCGATTACCTTTCTCCATAAGAGGTTCGATTCTCACGCGGAACACACGAAGACATGCCTATGTTTACAGATAGTTCTTGAGGACCAACAAAATAAACTTGATATGATGATTTATTGTAGGATAGGAATGGCGATATGAAATAATCCTTAATCACAATTTTACGACATGTCCGGGAAGCCTAAAAAAAAAATCAGAACGGGATGAAATCTTTTCAGACGTAATCTAAGTTTGTTTTGTTCGTGTTTTCTATATCAATAGTTATATTGACTTGTTCAATGTCAGGATTTATTTACTCTTTCTTTCACAACTTAGTGTCCCAGGCGGCTAGATCTAAACGAAGTAGTACTATTTGGATTGGGAACAGGAACAATTCGTTTATTGGCAGTATTATTAGGTACTATAAGGACCGGGAATAAAACTGCTGTTAAAATATTAAACACTGTATTGCATGCAACGAGCTCCCAAATACAATTGCTATTATTTCAATTCTATGTCCATCACTCAATTACCAATATTGTGTACTATGCCAAATCGAATACCAAATAATCGAATATCAATTGATTTGACGACACGGTTGGCGCAGTGGCTAAGCCATTAGCTTTCTGCGCTATGTGTCGCGGGTTCGATCCCCGCACGGAACAAATATTTGTATGATTTACAGATACTTGTTTCGGGTCTGGTTGTGTGTGCATGTTACATGTATGTTTGTAAACTGTACCCACGACACAGGAGAAATCCTAGTGTGGGGCAACGTTTTCTAAAGAAAGAAAGATAAAGATCGACCACTATAAATCGAACATCTAAATACTCGAACGTTCCTTCAAAATACTTATTCTTTTTCATCTGTCATGTCATGACGACACGGTTGGCGTAGTGGCTAAGGGATTAGCTTTCTGCGCTAAGTGTCGCGGGTTCGATCCCCGCACGGAACAAATATTTGTATGATCTACAGATATTTGTTTCGGGTCTGGGCGTTTGTGTATGTGAATATATGTGTTTGTAAACGCACCCACGATACAGGAATTATTCCTAGTGTGGGGCAACGTTTTATATAAAAATGAAAATGAAATGAAAAATGTCACCAGTCTTTATATCAAAGACTGTATTTTAATATATAAAACCTCTACAGTACCTATATAGTTACTGACTGCCTCATTGGTCAAGTGGTTGCAAGTGCTATTCGTTCGATTCCCGGGTTGGGCACAGTGTTATTGTGTATGGAAATTCTCAGTAGCAGCACGGAGTCTGGAACCTTGCCGGGTAGATGGCAATAGGCTCGCCTCCTATAACAAGGGACTTAATAATATAGGGGAATTGTTTGTGTATCATATACTAGTAATCTAACTTAACTTTCGGGGATTTCGGGGATATGTTATGTAAAGTATGTTATGTTAGCAAGATTTTGACCCCGTTTTTTGGTATCTTCTTCTTTATATTGGTTAATTCTTTGTATCATAATCTGCAGAGCCTCAATCCTTTATTGCATTCCATAATGTTTTTTTTTTTAATTCTTGATTGACACGCGTTTGACCACTATCTCACCTGATGGTAAGCGATGATGTGGTCGAAGATGTAGCACGTTTGCCTAGAAGTAACCTATTCACTGTTGGCTTAAAGACTCCCAGGTTGTAGCTATCAGGAAACATAGACTCTGGCAGGGAATTCCACTCCTTAGCTGTACGCACAATGAATGTGTTCCCAAAACGTTTTGTGCGTGTGGGTGGGATGTCCACAATAGTTGGCGGGCTTCAATAATGGTATTAATTACGGACCCTGTCGGGCACAGCATAGTTAGTAGGAGAGAGGAGGCAGATCGCATAATGTGTTTGAATGCGATGCCTTTTTTCACTTCCAGCCTCACCAGAGACCGTATATCACCGTATTTTACACGGAGCGACAGTCATCTGATCTGTTCCACGCAATTACTGGTAGATACTAATACCCTAAGGATAGATGGCGACTCGATGCGTAAATAACAGCAGCCTGAAGCCACAGACTGAACACGGCAACCGCAGCTTAACCTAACAAATCGAACTATATCGCGTTAGCTGTTTAGAGTGTTCAGGACACGCAATTTTACCCACATCACCCATTTCAGAATTGATTGAATTTGAACTTTTTTGGATGTCCGTAACATTATTTGGCAACACTACCACACTAGGGTGACTCGGTAGCAAAACTGATTGAGTATCGGTTGATTTACCCCAAAATGGGGAAAAAGAAGGGAGAAACGTGATTAAATAAGGCATAACAAAACTTTTTCACGTTTCAAATGTGAATACTATTGTGAATATAATTTCAAATGTGAATACGTAATTTAACATTAAAGAAGTTCAAAATTGTAATTAAATCTAAACTTTGTAAAAAAGGATACTATAAAATTTCGGACTATTTAGATGACAAAAACGCTTGGGATTGAACCGCTCTTTAGCCTTTCCTTTTTTTTTTATATACACTTTTTGCCATTAATTATTATATTATTTACTTCATTATTTTGATATTGTAATGTCGTTTAAATTGAAATGATTTCTTATATATAACCGCTATACATTGTAAATGTGAGTGAGATCTAGGCTGAGCGCTCTTCATTTCATTAATTCTCACGATAACTGATGCATGCTTGCACTCTGTTGCGACAGGTTAGCTCAAATAGTTATGGCACTTTCTTCAAAAGGCTATTCCACCCTATATTTGTCTCACATAAACCTTTACATCATTACAATCTGTCTGGACTTTAAAATAGACTTTGACCCCTGAGTTTGTTTCGGCGTTTCTTCTCAGGGATAGTCATAGGAAATGCCGACGCCATCTAGTTTAAAAAAGACGTGTAAAAGTGATTGAAAAATCCTAATTGCAAAATAAATAATTTCATTTCATTTCATTTCATTTCATTTCATTTCATTTCATTTCAATGAATATAAAAGGGAAAAAGATGTATAGCGTTGCAGAGATTCAGTTTGAGAAGACGTTTGGTATGGTGAAATGAGTTCGTAAGTTTGTACCAGATAAGTTTGTGACTGAATTAATTTGTAGTCGTCTTGTAAGTTGTGCCGCCTTTTATTCAAGTTTGTTTGGAAATTGCTGATAATGTTACTGTGATTTTAGTTGTGTTGTGTAGTTTTGTCTGGCTCAGAATTGTCGGAGAAATATTTGTTCTGTTTAATTTATTTCGGTTTTTTAGAACAGATGAGTAGTTCGACTAAAGATTTTGGTAATGGTGAATTAAGTTTATTTTTTTTTACTATAACTTTGTGATTTGCTTTTGAAAGCAAACTGTAAATAACAGCACTTAATACCATTGTTTTCTAGTCTATGCTATCCTACTGCTGGGCAAAGATCTCCTCTATAAATTTCGATACCTAATAATTCAATTTCTATTAGTACAGTAAACACTTGAAGTAGGTAACTGAGTAACATGTCAAAACTAATAAATCGTGTCTCTTTTTTAATTTAATGAATGTTACTGTTGATTTTGACTGTAAGTAGTTTACAGTTAAAAGAGTCTTTACACAATAGTGGATTTTCAATACGATGTCCATCAAACTGGTTAGAGTACACTTGAGGACCTCATTAGTTTAGTCATTTAATTTGCTAATGTTTATTCAATCTAACAGTCACTGGTCTTAGGGTCGGGTCACCGGTCAGCAAACTGTTATTGGTCTTTACTTTAAACAAAAGAGTGACTTTCAAGGCAATGAAGCTCAGCCGTCTCTACGGTCCTACGGTACGGTTTTAGTGGAGCTCACAGTGAAATTAATCAGAAGTAATGTAACCCAACAAATAAAATGGTTTTATTTGACCATCTCTTCAGTTGAATTGGGTCCAAAATAAATCGGACATTGTATGAGCATTCGTATTTTTGCCGTTAAAGTCAACAAAGGGAAGAAAGAAAGGGTTTGGTGTTCATAAAGATATGAAACAAAAAATCCTTGTCATATAGATATGAACGTAACGTACGAGATGACAAACACAAGGAAGGAAGAGGCAGACCCAAGAAAAGGTGGATTGTGTATTCTGATATGGCGGACTAGGAAATGAAGTCTGAGATGACGTTTGATAGAGATAAATGGGAAGATATAATGTATTGCATCCATATGGGATAAGGGCAGAAGAATGATCATGAATTATCTATACATCTATACATATAAATAAAATTGGAGTATCTGTTTGTAATATTGAAATAACCGTTTTTTACTACATGCATATGAATATATATACGGTACATACAACAAAATAACATTTTTTACAATTTTTGTCTGTTTGTATAGGCTAATCTCTGAAACGGCTGGACCGATTTTGACGGGACTTTTATTGGCAGGTAGCTGATGTAATAAGGAGTAACTTAGGTTAGAGTTACTTTTATTTTAGATTTTTTTTTTTTATTTTAGAAAAGAATAGGGTTAAGTACATTTGGTCTCACTAAAAAATACATTGTTAAGTTCCGACATCCGCGAACGAAGTCGCGGGCACAGCTAGTAAATATATATAAACGATAATTTATAAGAGAGTTTTGAGTAAGTTGTTGGTAATAAGAGAAAAATCCAATTATTTCATTAGTCATCTGAACTGCTGTCTACTACCTACATATTAGTACCAGGATAAGTGTCACCATTACCTATGCATCACAGATTTTTGCAACACGTGCTAAATTAAGAGTTGTTTTGTGCAAATACGTCACATTTTTACAAATGCTCTCGTTTTTTTGCTATAGTGTAGGACTCAAAATTTAGTTCATCGATTTTTTTGAATGGTTAAAACTGAATTGTTTCAAATTGCAAGATTTGAATATAAGATAAGATATGTTTTTATTCATGTAGACCATATACAGGTACTTAAGAATAGTTACGACTCTAGGTGCCACGTTCCAAAATGTTGACTTCCAATGGAGAAGAACGGGCAAGAAACTCTATGGTTACTCTTTTAAATTCAGAATTTCATTATAAGTTATATTAGTCACAAAGCATTAATATTTGTCATTACACAAACGTATTATGTCACTCGACTATGTCATTCGAACGTTAATTTATCATTTTATTAATGTTTTTGTGTTTCGTAACATCAAGTTAATGGTTTGTGTTGTCCTTTTAACATTTCATTAGTTGTTTCGAAATTTATTTTGTTTTGAAACGTGTCGGAGTCTAGTTAGAGCTAACGAATGAGGTCCTATGTCATTACCATAATCATAATAGGCCATAGACAAGGTTCTGAAAATAAAACTCGAACTGCCTGCTTTAGAAGATATTGCGGTAATTCGATGAGACGGTTGGTGCTCAGCGATTAGCTTTTTGCGCTAAGTGCCGCGGGTTTGATCCCCGCTGTTCCGAGCCCAGATCACACGGTACAGGAGAAAACCTAGCGTAGGTAAGAAAAAAAAGATTATGCAAATATTAACAACCTAGGCAGAAGGATTGATAAAATTGAAGTAGAATCCTATCCATAAAAAAAGGATACTGAATCTTACTCTCTTGACTGACTGACTGACAGTATATAAGAATTGCTTTTTTCACACAGTAACAGAAATTTTAGTTTCAATAAACTACAATGTTGTTATTCTCTTTACTTTAGAAAGGCCCAGTTCCAAAGCTGATTGGCGTCTAATCAGATCTTACCATCGAATCACCTCTGTTTTTCTTCTGTAAGACATCAATGACCAAATATTTTCAACTTCCCACCAGTATAAAAAAAAAAATCCGTCACTCAATTCATCTAGCGACCAAACCAATAAAACATAATCCGTTTATTGGTCCATTAATCTTATTTATATGGCCTCCCTAATGCGAAAAACAGCCATACATCATACACAGTGGTCGATATCATGATATAAGTGGTACAAAAATGGATATATAAACTCTAGATACACAATTAACGACTCTAAAACTTCCGAGGAATACGCGCACAAATTGAAACTGTGCGCCTATATCGTTTACTTTAGCTTCGAGGCGCGTTCAGTTTATCAAGTGATCGTAAAAACAAAAGTATGGTGTTATGTAAAGAGCGTTAAAAGGGATGGGTTTCTACTTTCGGTAACTAAGAGGCACTTTCCATTTGCAGATAACGATTAACACACTACACTATAATGGCCAGTAAAAACTACAACTGAATGCGACATAACATTACATAGCGTCACGCCTGTGGGTTAGGTAGAGGTGTACTATTGTACACACACGCTGATGCGATGATTATTGAGTCCTATGTATCAGGGAGCGAGCTTATTGTCATCTACCGGGCACAGTTCCAGACTCCGTGCTGCCACTGAGAATTTCCATACAGAAAAATCCTATGTCGTAAAAGAGTTTAGTTATAAGTGTTTGAGAATTACATTATCGTTATTAGAGGTGTTGGTGTCTATACTGATTCCTCCAGAAATGCTCTTTTATATGTGTATATTATGTACCTACTTATGAGCAACTCGTAACATTTAGAGAATTGTACATCTTGAGTTTTTATATATTTTATATCTACGGGTCCAAGCGACATTTCACTTTCGTCCAGATTAAGCGACTATTTATCCCATAGGAATGGTTTTTCGCTTATTTTCGTCTTATTTCGGGCTATCTTGAGGGCGGATATTGAAATGGATTTATTTCGATAATTTGAATCTACCTACTACTTTGAGGCAAAGTCAAGAAGAGTTTGATGTCATTTAACTGTAATTTATTTTGCAGAAAATGAAGAGAATGGAAAACTTCGCTTATCCGTGTGACGTCCGGCTATACCCATGGAAGTAACGCTGTTGAATGTTTATGAACCTGTATATAAGTAAGAAGAAACATATTCTATATGATATTTACTCTTTTATTTAGAAATCTCGTCTAGAATTAATGAGAGGAGGATATTAATAAAAACGATTGAAAACAGAAAAGGGAAGATGATAGGCCATCTTATACGACATGATAGTTTCATTAAAAACATTATTGAAGGAAAGATAGAAGGAACAAGAAGGAGAGGATGACCAAGGATAAGTTGCATGAGCCAAATAAAGGAAAAGGTTGCCATCATGTTGTATAAAGAGGTAAATGAGACTGCACTGGAGAGAGAAAAATGGAAAGAACTTCATCAGCTACACCGACAAGAGCAAGGCTAAAAAATAACAAGAAGAAGTCTTTTTTACTAATACACTGGCTCACATTTGACATCTATCTCACTAAGGGTGAGTGAAGATGCGGTCGATGATAGTTCACGCTTGCCTAGGAGACTACACGATTTTAGCTGTGATTTAAACATTATAACATAGCATCACGCCTGCATTCCCCAAAAGGTCAGGCAGAGGTGAGCTATTGTACACCTTACGCCCAGCATCTGCGTTTGTGACCATTAAACCAATGAGGCAATATAAATAGAGTCGTAATAAGTAAATTCAAACGTAAATTAACACTATATCGTATTTTCATCGTTCCTCTGAATAAATTCAGCAATGAATTATTTATCCGGGTCGCGGAACCGTCCGCGAATAATTTGTGTCCTCGCGAAAGCTCAGTTTTATTGCGAAACCTTTTCTGGACAACAGAGATGATACCGGCTTTGATGGCGGGCCTTAGTTGAGACTGATGAAAATTTTCAACTTCACGGAGCATTTTATTGGGTATTGTTGATGAAGGGTCTTTGGATTATGGTCTTTTATGGGCAATATATTCCCTTGCCAAATATTGTTAGAGCATATTTTACGTATATATATCTGTCTTCTTATATACATTGTAGAATTATCAACTTATTATTTATTGTCTTCTATCGTGTCTTAGCTCTTACATAAAAATGGCTTGCAAGAGCAAATTTTAGGCTGTTTGATTTGATTTAACCTTGACATTGTTTCAGCGATTCTTGTCAGATCAAGTTAGATAGAAAACATCTACTTCAGCTAGTCTGTATCCCTAAAATTCCGTTGCGCGTGTGTTTATCTGGATTGTTCTTAGCTATAGTTGGACTCGGAAGATGGCGTTGTTATCGAGATCTAGAAAACAAAATGAACGTAGACGATGTTGGGGCAAAACCTCCGGGTTGGATTTTATAAGAGACGCGTCAAAGTGATCTAGAAAATCTTAATTACAAAATATACAATTTTTTAGAGTACATGTTTTCTGTGCAACTGACGAACGAAGAGTGAACGAGTTGCGACAAGTTTCTTCTTTCTTATTTATTTGCTCCGACTCCGACTCCGATT
Organism: Shargacucullia verbasci; assembly: GCA_947562105.1. NCBI lineage: Eukaryota > Metazoa > Arthropoda > Insecta > Lepidoptera > Noctuidae > Shargacucullia > Shargacucullia verbasci. Next base: position 8,571,433 of record OX387302.1, on the reverse strand, counting down.
CACCTCCGACTCCGCGGAGGTCACTACGAGAACCTCCGACTCCGATTCCGCCTCCGATAAATCCACCTCCGTAACATCCCTAATAATAACAACAAACCTTATAAATAAAATCTTCCAAATTATTAAATACGATAGCTTCATCAAAACTTTGAGAGACTTCGGTCCCAGATCAGAATGAAAATAAAATCCATTATCGCTCTCAATTCATAATGTCATTCACAAAACGAGCTTCTGAACAATGGGTCCTCAGAACGATCAATTATAAGGGCCCACAGTTAAAATGAATGGGTTTAGAAAAGTTATTACTATAGGTAAATCCTTATTACATAAAGCCTCAGCTGAATAAGTCAATGGAGACTGGTCACCGGTTTAACCGTTCACTAACCATGTTGGGGTCGGCTTCTTGTGTGATCGTAATGATCGTATCCGTAACGTACCGTACCATAGGATAGGGTCAAAACATCCATGTTCTGAAACTCAGGCCTAAGTTCATAGATCGCTGATAACAGCCATTTATCCGTTTCATATGAACTTATGATAATGATAATGATTTATTTTCTGTAAATAATTTCTTACAGGAAGCTTTCGCAAGTCTTGTTTAGTTCTAGATGGCGCCGGCGCTTCCTACTGACTGCTTCTGAGAAGAAACGCCGAAACAAACTCAAAGGATTTTTTTAAAGTCCATACATGTATGTATTCTAGATTATGTGAGAACATGTAGGGTCAGAGGCCCTAGTGTAAACTCGATTTAACGCATCGAACGCGTTCGGCGCTCCAATCGGTCCGTTTCGTGCTCTCCACCAATAGGAGCGCCAAACGCGTACGATGTGTTAAATCGAGTTTGTCGAAAGAAACTTACACTAGGATTAGCTTACTCTGGAATAGCCTTTTGAGGAGAAATGTTTAGAGTTAATCTGTCCCAACTGATGGCACGCATGCATTAGTCATCGTGGAGATCAATCCTATTTTGGGGAGCTCCTCGACCCGAGATACGACGCCATCTTTTGTATGACTAAACGGCTTCGGGGATTTCACGTGCGATGCTTTGTTTATGCTAAGCGTATAGAAAGCAGTTAGATTCGTAGTTATATATCATAACCAGATCTGTGAGGTTAATCAGCGCTTGCAGAGGTCAGTTTTTGGAGGGGTGACTGCTTTTCCCACATCGAAACCCCTCTGTACTTCGGAAAGCAAGTTAAGCAGCTGGTTCCGGGTGTCATACGAATACCTATGTCAGTCGTTACGGGTGTCAGTAGCCCAAAAAGTCTGACAACCAGTCTAACCATAGTCTCACTGTCTCCCAGTAATTGGACGGCTGAGGTCAGATGGCAGTCGTGTAAAATATTGATATTCAGTCGCAACTAGTTAGACTGGGAGCCGACCCTAATATAGTTTGGAAAAGGCTAGGTGGATGATGATATGAAGTTGTAAGACCTTATTTGTTGCCCAAAGCTGTTATCTTCTATTGCCCTCTGTTAGCATAGCACGTCATGTTCAGATGAACGACTCCAATTATTGGGTTCCGAATGAAAATAATTAAAAATCTCCGTAACTGACAGGCTGACAAGTTCATTAAAATCCATCTTTCGTGGAGATAGCCGGCTTTTCCAAAGAATAATAATTAATATCTATCGGGTAACTGGGATTTTGACTGCCTCAGTGGTCTAGTAGTCGCAAGCGTGACTGCTAAGCATGAGGTCCCTGGTTTCAATTCCCGGGTTGGGCATTGTTATTGGGTTTTTTTGTATGGAAATTCTCAGTAAACGTATGCAGTCTGAAACTGTGCCCGGAACATAGCAATAGGCTCGCGTGACTTAGTCAACGTTCAAAGCTTTTTATTTCAACCAGGCCTTTTCAGGAACTTTTAAAAATGTCGAGACTCTAGGCGCACGGTTTCACAGGGGGTAGGTCCTATGGAGAATAGACCGGCAAGAAATTCCATGGATGCTCTTTTCAAAAAATAAAAAGTTATTTACAATAAAAAATCTTAAATTAACATGCATTATCTAAGAAAAATTCAAAATGATTAAAACGTTACCTACATACAACGGTAATAAAATATGAGAAATAGAAGTATTTCAAATAAAAAATAAAAACGGCATAAACAGTTCAAAGCGGATAAAACAGAAAACAATACATGGGACTCAATAAGTGGTTTGAATTTTTTTATAATACCTCTGCCTAACCATTCTCGGAATGGCGTGATGCTATATTATGTTGTCAACAGAATATCTGTTAAGTTGTATCAGTTGTAGCTAAATGAAAATTGGTAAAAAATCTGTCTGAAGCACAAAACACTTTCGAGCTACTTTTCAAAGTTCTGCACTATGAAAGTTCTACCATAGTTCGCCGTTTAACTTATTTGCACAAACAAGTGTAAGCAGAGGAACTTGGCCAGGTTTGTGCATGCTCCATGTTTTATTCAACGAAACTTTCAAGTCGTTATAATATTTAAATCTGCCTCTAACAACGCTTTACAAAGGGTTTATGTAAATGGAGTCTGATGGATTTTAATTATTGAAATATTTGCTTTGTTCAATAAATGCTTTGCATATTTTTTAGACCACAATTCAGTAACTGTTAGCAAGTACCTATCTGTAGGTCATACAAATATTTATTCCGTACGTGAATCGAACCCGCGACACGCAGCGGTGTAAATATTTCAACCACTGCGCCAACCGTGACGTCGATTTAGTCGAGAATTTAGAAATAAGTCAGCGTATAGGTATTTTCTGTTAGGCAACTACGGCAGCCTTTAACCCAGAGTATAAATGATGGATATTACAACGAAATATATATTTAGGGTCAATTCACGCTGAGCGAGCAGCGGCCGGCAGCGGCGTTTTGAGGCAAAATATTACAAATCATTTTGAATCTTATCTACGTGATTAAAAAGTCCATAGTTATTTGGAGACAAAGGAGGAGCAGCGCGGCGCCGCGAAGCTACACGAGCCTTCTAGCGCCGCGCTCTTACTGCCGCTGCACGCCGCTGCTCTTTCAGTGGGAATTGACCCTTAAGTATCTATATTTTTATATTATAAGTTTCAACACGAAAATCGTAATGTGTGTAAATTTGAAACAAGGTGAGCTAAACCCTTTCCAGATACATATAATTAATATGACAAGTAATTTAAAAATAATCCCCACTACAAGCAGTCAACCGAATTTAGACAGTCATCCTCAACAGCTAATTAATAAGACCGACTCACGCGCAGAGTTGTGAACTAATTTAAACTGTCAAATTTAATGCTAGTCCATCAATTTTGGAGACAAATGGTCGAACGTTAGCACAGTATAATTTTTAATATGTTTTACTTAGCACCTGTTTTGTCGTTGAAAAATAGATATTTTTCAGATGTCCTTTTTTTATATGGCTTTTTAATATACTACTTTCTTTTAAACAACAACTATAGCTATTTCAGTTCAAACATTTTTATATTCAAGTTACCAAAGAATAGATTTTATTTCAAATTAGCGACACGACTAGCTTCGCACAGGTGCAATTTACTAAGCTAAATGGGTGGTTCTCAAGTGATGCTCGATCATACATGAGGCAATTGATTTTTATTTATATAATATAGATAAAGATAATTACTCCTATAAGTGGGCGTGGATGGCCAAATCCGTAACTATAAGGAATATCGAAAAATACTCAAAGGAGGCCGATTTTGATGAAAACTAAAACTGCATCATTGGATTTTTGAAAAAACAGTATTCGCAGCCAGGAATCAAACCAGTTGATATTGGAAAAAAAAACACACGCTGCATTACTACCATGATATTCTACTATCCGATAGTGTCGATTCTGGGAAGTAAAATAACATATGGCAAACTAAAGGAAAACGTTGAATTTTAACAAAATACTATTTTATTTTTCGTATCTATAAATTATGGCCACTGTTGTTGTACACCCGCATTTCGCCGATGCCGTTATTGAGTCCCATGTAATAGGGGGCAAGCCTATTGCCATCCACCGGGCACAGTTCCAGACTCCTTGCTGCTACTGAGGATTTCCTTACAGAAAAGCCCGACCCGGGAATCGAACCCAGGACCTCACGCTCAGCAGTTGCGCTTGCGCCCACTAGACCTATAAGGCAGTCAAATGTTTTATATTCACAATTTTAACAGAAAATTCTATTTTAAAATTACTGCTGTAATGTTACTGTTCAATATAACTTATATAGGAGCCTTTTTCCAGCAAAACATTGGTTAGTTCCATCCTCTCAGTAATGGAAAAGGAACATTACGGTTAAAGAAGTATCTTGGAACTAGTTAGTGTTTACAGCATTGTTAGAAATACTTTTAACTGTTGTTAAAATTTACCGGACCTCGACCAGTTAATGGTCACTCCAATTACGATGTACAATAATAATATGTCTTAGGGCAGATTTTTGAATCGTCATATAATTTTCAGTGGAGGTCCGAGGAGCGGTCATAGGGGTCATGACCCCCCCAAAATCGTACACGTCAAATTGACAAACCTAAAAATACGAGAATTTCAAGTAAATTATTAAGTTCTGGCTCGAAACGTCTAAACAATGAAATCAAGAATAGGTAAGTTTTTTTATTTGTAATATTATATTTATTTATTTTTTCTGAAATAAATTCTGATTTGCTCAAAATCACTTTACTGTTAACATGACCAAGTCTTTGGCTGCGACTGCGCCTGATAACTTTTATCTGAGGAATGAAATTTAAGAATTGATAGCTAATGTGTAAAAAATATGTCAAACCTACATAATAGTCAAAATTCTAATTTTACTGTTAGAAAATTTTTAGTTGCATTGTGCGTAATTGATTTTGATTGAGTAAAAATTTTGGCTTTATTTTACGTTTATCTCGTACGGTTTGGTTAAAACCAATATATATATTCATGTATATGTACTCCCGGTCGAAATGATGATATAACAGAACAGAAATAGCGGTTTCAAAATTCATTTTTTTTTCGTTTCGTTTACGGTGTGGATCAAAGCAGTCAAACTTGTGTATACCAGACCAATGAGATTACGTTTATTTTTTATTTTTTAACGTTCAATAATTTGTAGTACTTAACTGTAGCCAGATGCTAAGTCAAGTCATAAACTAAACCAATCGAAAATGATAAAACTCAAATCTGCTTCAAGATCAGTCTCGTATAATTGCAGACAAATGGCACCAAACATCTACAACACCTATGTGCCGTTGAAGCAAAAGTGTGATGAATGAAATTTTTGAGTTGTCTCTCGCAGTTAGCTCAGGGAGCTTTTACTGCTTAACCGGGCAAATGGCGAGGCCAGAAGGGCTTCCAGCCGATGTGATGAATGAAAGTTAGCTTTACATTTTTATAGCTAACCTACTTGTATATTACAAAACTAAAGCTTACCATTCATCACGCTACTAGCGTCGACGTATTTACGATGTGGCAGACAAATTATGAAACGACACTTTTTTTTTTAATTTCCTGAAATTAAACGCTCCCGTCCCCTCGCGAGTTGAGGGTACGATGCGTGATTTATTGGGGGATATGATATACGATTCGGAATTGGAATTAATCGGGGTATTAGGGATTTGGCGTTATTTATAACGATGACTTCTGTTTCTTGGCTATGGTACATATAATTCATATTTAGAGCGTGAATTGGGAAAGTTTTGTCTATTGGTATTATAAAATAAATTAATAAATTCAACCCATTACTGTCCCACTTGCTGGGCAAGGGTCTCTTCTCAGAACGAGAAGGGTTAGGCTTTAGTCCACCACGCTGGCCCAGTGTGGGTTGGCGGACTACACACACCGTCAAGAACTTTGTGGAGCCCTCTCAGGTGTGCAGGTTTCCTTACGATGTTTTCCTTCACCGTAAACGCAAGTGATAATCAAATTCCGATTCGCACATGATTCCAAAAAGTCAGAGGTGCGGGCCGGGTTCGAACTCGAACCGCTAGGCTATCACTGCTGTAATTGGTATTATGGTAATTCAATAACAAATTATGTACGCACGTAAGAAGTTATTTCCACTGATACTTTATTATATATATTTATACTACTTATTATATATATATTACCTTTTTTATTTCCACTGACATGAAACACGTGTTACAGATGCACAAATATTTCAATAACTGCCTTGAATATAGCTATCAATTCCTAAGAAAATTTAAGAGAAATTTACCAGCCAACTTCATGGTGTCGCTTTTATCTGTCGGTGTGCGCGCGCATCGTTCACTTCACTCTCATCAAGCGCGCCAAAAGAAGTATAACTTCAAAAATATTTTTATTCATGTAGACCAGTTAAAGGCACTTATGAATAGTCAGACTCTAGTTGCCACGTTCCGAAGTGTAGTTTTCCTGTAAAGAAGAACGGGCAAGAAACTTCATGGTTACGCTTTTTTGTTTTGTTATTTTTTGGTAGGAATTACCCGTGAGTATTTTCACGTGATTCTGGGGATATAATGTGTTACTCGGTGTCTGTTGTGATACAGCTTGGGAGAGAATATCCGGTGGTTACTGATGTTGGCTAAATCTATCATTTCAAATACTCATATCAACTGTCGTGATTGGACCCATATCATAACATAACATAGCATCACGCCTGTATTCCCAGAAGGTTAAGGCAGAGGTGTACTATTGTACACCCACATTTCGCCGTTGCTGTTATTGAGTTCCATGTAATAGGGGACGAGCCTATTGACATCTACTGGGCACAGTTCCAGACTCCGTGCTGCTACTGAGAACTTCCACACAGAAAAACCCAATAACACTTTGCCCGACCCGAGAATCGAACCCAGGACCTCACGCTCAGCAGTCGCGCTTACAACCACTAGACCAATGAGGCAGACTAATATGAAAAATAATCTAAATCTATTTCAAATAAGGGGTTCGATTTGATTAGATTTAGAGGTGTCATTTGTGCCTATATTTGCAATGAGCTACAATAGACCGAGTTATACTGATTGAGTTAAACAATAAACAAAACCATTTTTATACACTAGATTGCCGTAACAACCCTCTTGTATATTATGTAAGCCATACAACTGGCACCTACTATAATAAACACATCGTTTACAGGAATAATTATTAGTTTGAAGTGTGTATTATAAGGTAAAAGAAGAGAGGACAAGGACTAAAGTTGAAGGTCCCAAGATCAGAAGTCGTCCATCATACAATAGTGACAGACAGCTAAATGGGTCTCCAGAGTGACGTAAGGTCTCTTATGAGATATAATGTCTGGATTAAGTTATCATGTGAGTGAGATAATTAGGGTTGGCAGGCGGTACAATAAGAAATACAGACAAACTGAATGAGGCTTTAGGAACCCTATGTCCTCTGCTCCTCCAAATAACCTAGTAGAAGATAAATCAGATTGGTTGATGACAACACGGTTGGCGGAGTGGTTGAGCGATCGACTGCTCCGCTACGTGTCTCGGGTTCGATTCCCGCACTGAACAAATATTTGTATGATCTAAAATTAATTGTTTCGGGTCTGGGTGTATGTCCATGTGAATATTTGTGTTTGTGAACGCATCCACGATACAGGAATTATTCCTAGAGTCAAAGTCAAAGTCAAAGTTTTTTATTTCAAGTAGGCCTTTTCAGGCACTTTTAAAAAGTCGAGACTCTAGGCGCACGGTTCCAAAGGGGGTAGGTCCTATGGAGAAGAGACCGGCAAGAAACTCCATGGATACTCATTTCAAAAACAAAAAGTTAATTTACAATTAAAATCTTAAATTAACATGCATTATATAAGAAAAAATACAAACTTAATAGAATGCTACTTACACAATGAGGCAATACAACATGAGTTAAACAATTGTTTCGAATATAAACTAAAAACCTTGTGTGAGGCAACGTTTTTTAAAAGAACAGAACAGAACCGAACAGGTGCTCAATTATAACCAATTAAGTGACGCCAAGCAGACACCATAGAAAATCTATAGCTTTTTGCAGCGCGAAAGCGTCCTGTGTTTTTCCTAAATTTCATTATTGGCTTTAGTTTAGTGGTCTCAAGACTAGAACATGTACTTCTTAACACGAACAGAAGAACTCAGGATTTGATTTGCATTCAAATCTAAGGTTAGGTAAAGTGCTACTGGATTTTGAGGGCTAAGCTAACTAGGATACACAGGAGTATGGCATTGTGCCCGATTGACTGAATAGGCCTCGCCGAAATGTGATTCTACAACTCGTGATCAAGGCGTGATCCTATGTTATTATTTTCCCCGAGGAACCTTCAAAAGATAGAAACCCTTAAAAAAATAAGCAGTCCAATAGACTCGAAATACTTTTTATCGGCTTATTCTTAAGTTATTCAGTAAGTGTATGGCGTGGGTGATATACATGATGTTATATTTGATACTAACAAGAAAGCTTTATGCAAAAGTGAAAACAAATATAAAATACCCTCCTCCGCTCTATTAAAAAGTTAACCTCTTTACGGAATAGAAACTGGAGATTATTAATTTGCTGGAATTCATTGCAGAGACATTCATAACAGAGAGCAGATAGAAAACTAAATTATCTCATAAAAGGAATCTTAATTTAGCTACCTAACTATCAAGACCTAAAAACGTGTTAAAAAGATGGACTGTACATTTAGACTTTACACAGGCAATTTTTTTAATAATTTGATGTAACAAGTTCTATGAAATCTTTACAACGAAAAGAAGTTCTGTCTACATTTTTACAATCCAGAATCCTGCCAGCGCGTTTACCACTTAACGCCGGTGGTAATAGATATCCATCATGACCAGGAAAAAAACGGTAAATCCGCAGATTCTGACAGTAAAATTGGAGGATCTGTTGCACTACATTCTATCAATATAAGCTTTAGATATAAAAATTCAGCTTCCGTATATTTGTGTCCACAAAACTCAAACAGTAGTCGATTGACTGACTTGAAATTTTTACATAATGTTACATATACTTTTTATACCGTTTCATAAGGTTTAAATAAAAACAATGACATCTGACAAATGACTATATGTACCTTTTTTTTATTTACATACATTACTATTTCACTCATTTGTTTTTAAATATGTCAAATTCTAGAAAGAAAGAGCATTTATTCAGTACGTATCGTGCGTAATCGACAGTATATTTTTTTTTACAAACAATATAATAAAATATATTTAAAAAAAATTATATATGATATTTTTTGCTTGCTTCCTTCTCACATTTTTAGCAACATATCGATATAATATGACAGACATCGATGATGGCGTCGTTCGCACTTTGAATATTTAACACCTGGCATGAGACCGTCGAGGGAAATCACTGGCTGACAGCTATACACGTGAATAATATTGGGATTACGTGAATCAACCGAATTATTAGATAAATATCAAAGTTGGTTCCCTAATGTATTACATTACATGTGGCCACACGCTATCGAAATTTTATTATTATTATTCGTTCAATTAGACTCGTCAATAAAGGTTTGCAGATTAGTAGTAAATACATACACACACGGCACTCGTGGGTTGCAGCTGAAAACCAGCATCAGGTGGCCAGTATTATAACTGACTCCTGACATTATGCTGAGCTGCGGCCTCTTTGGCATACTAATTGGCTAAGTTATTCTTCATTTTTTTTTTACTTGCTTTCTTTGTTTTTCATTCATATATTTTTTGTGCCAATGAACTCTATTTCTTTCTTTTACACCTGTAACGAAAATAAATTTGTCCTGAAGCTCAAGGGAGCTTTTGGAAATTGAACGACGAATATGGATCTGTGTGAGTATGACTTTCAGAAGCTAAGTAACAAGATTTGCGTGAGACACGTGCAAACAGCAAAAGAAAACATTTATAGCAACATAAAATAGCATCACGCTTGTACTCCCCGATGGGTTAAGCTGAGGTGTAATAATGTTCAAGTTACTGAGTCCCATTTAATATGGGGGTTGGCCTATTTTTATTTGTCGCGCACAATACCGAATTCTGAGCTGCTACCTACTGAGAATTATCATACAGAAGTCACATTTTGGCCAACTTGAGAATCGAACGCGGGCAACACTTAGTTGAATTTAATTTTTGTATTTCCGAGAGTTTCTAAACCGGGCTTAACCTGTCAACTGACAACAGTTTAGTTTAAATAATACCATTCAAACCATTTTTTTTTTTTTTTGTAAAATCTTGGATAAAAATAACAAACTTGATGCAAAATAAAAAATACTTGATGTAACACTACTCATATGTTCCTTGAAAAGTGTACAAACATTTTTATTATTAATAATAATATTTTTTTTTATATTTATAAATGTATTTTTTTAATAATATTTATAAATTTAAATTAGATAAGAATTATAAGATGAATAAAGGAATAATAAATTTAATTTAAATTTAGATTTAATCAAATAATTTTAATTTTTACGTTACGTATATTACATAATTATTATTTGCAGTGGAGTAAGTACCTAAATAATATCTTATTAACATGATTACCTAGACGACGACAAGCTCTCAGTTCCTTCTGATTGGATGGAGGTGTTTTGAAAACGGTTATTCCGAAATTTGACCGCAGCAGTTTCGTGACCTAATTTATCTACCTTATTCTTAAATTAATGATGCAATATTTGAGCGATATATTATCACAGAATTGCCCATAAAATATTGCAGATGAATCAAACGTAATGCTTACGAAACACCGTCCAACGAACTTTGTTACTAATAAGAAATAAACAGATGCTCTCGATCATCATGGGTATTTGTTTATTTATTTATATGCCCTTTGAAGATAGATCAACATTGTGGGAGATTCGATGTCGCAATATTTGTCTTTTGAATCTTGATACCCTTCATGTTTCATATATGAGATAATGTTTATGTGTCTAACCGTGGTCTCAGGAATAGGCCACCATGGCTGGGTGTGTCGTAACAACTGGTAGATAAGAATAAAGGGAAATTAATCTTTTTGATTTACGGGATAAGGTAAATTTTAGTGTTTACGCAAATATTTACAGGTTAGGTTACTCTGTTTATTGTTTCTTATTAATATTTACGGGAAAGAAAAGATTTGCAAAAAGATCAGAGGCCGAGGACGCGTTCGATGTAGTAAATCGAATTTGTTGAAAGAAACTTACACTAGGGCCTCAGAAAACAAACTTGCACAACACACAAATGAGCTAGCACTAGCACTGGGTGGAATAGGAGGACAACAGTACACGAGATTGAAGAGATATGATATCCCCAGTCTCAGCGCCAGATTCGCATAGAGAGATGAGAGCTTAAACCCTAAACCAATGGAAGCTCTCTCATTATAATAACTAAAATAACACAGACTAGGAGAGGTCAACCCAGTGGCTTATAGTTCTAGGACAGATTGCCGTGGTTCAGAATAGAACAAAAACAAAAAGCATTTACTGGAATTCAGTAGAAATTATATTTACTACAGGGACGCGTCTCGCAATTGATTAATTAATAGTTAATTATGGTCAATGGTCCCTTGGATTCTAATCCAAGTTACGATCTGTTTGCGAATGAATGGTCGAAGATCTTGTCAGTGTGTCTGAAGTATTGTGAGAGGGACTTGTGAATGTTTTCTTTTTTTTGTAGTTGTTGTTCTCTTATTTTTCTATTATGTACCTAATTATTGTAATTGGTCCCAGGCCGTTGTAATTTTTTTTATTTATTTTTTTATATAAAAAACTTTTTTTTTTTTTAATAAAACATTGCCCCACACTAAGATTTCTCCTGTATCGTGGGTACAGTTTACACACATACATGTCACATGCACAAACAACCAGACCCGAAACAACTATCTGTAGATCATACAAATATTTGTTCCGTGCGGGGATCGAACCCGCGACACGTAGCGCAGAAAGCTAATCGCTTAGCCACTGCGCCAACCGTGTCGTCAAAAGTAAAAAATTAAAGTAAAATAACATAAATTATGTGCACGTACGTCACAATTTTACACGCGCGCTCTCGATGCTTTGTTGTGCTGCAATACTCATAATTTGTTCATATGTTACAAGATGACGCGCCCTTAAGACTGTAAAAATTCGTCTGTTTAAAAATGAAGAACCCTTTCTAAATCAGATATACCAATTGGTCCACAGGTTTTACAGGTCAAAAGGCTACTTGTACCATTCTACTTTTACCCTTAGGGTTGGGTCGTGAAGTTTGAATAAGTAGTAAATCACACTCGCCTTATTTGGCAAGTTAGGCAAGCGCCAAATTGTAGGCCAATCTAACCTTTCACATTTTCAGGAGTTTGTGTAAATAGGAATATGGGTCGTGGTCAAGGATCATAGATAAGAAGACGATGTGGTACCACTGCTGCCATTACTGAGTTATTGAGTTATTGAACTAATAAATTACACATAATAATTATAGCGAGCGTAACGACTGTTATAGGTATTCGTATGACACCCGAGACCAAATGCTTCACGTGCCTACCGTGATCTCTTTGTGGTTAAATCAGTCACCCATCTAAGGACTGACTGCAGCATGCATTGCCTAACCTCGCAGTAGTTATGTAGCTATAAGCTCCTCAAAGAATAAGAAGTTGGAGAAATTAATGTCAAAAAAAAGTCACGTATTTGCCAACTCCCTTGTTTCTGTAATCCACTGTCGTGGCAAATCATGTCTGTATTTGCGTGTTTGTCAAACTCCGTTTGGTATCGGATGGAATGCCTATTTGTTTAGTGTTAGTGGTTGACCTTCGGCGATAGGAGATAGTTGTGTAATCATGTGTGTGTATAGCAGATTGAAGGACCCCGGCAACTGGGGTTGGTATCTTGCAGAAGAAAAATTACTATTGAAGTACTCATAAGTAATACACTGATATAAAAGCCTTTTCTTATTGTTTGGGTTATTGCAATAAAAGCCTTTTATAATTGTAAACCAATATTTTGAAAATAGTATTCATGGAGTTTCTTGGCGGTCTCTTTTCTATAAGTGCCTGCGAAGGCCCATTTGAAATTAAAACGTTGACTTTGAAGTGTCCAAAAAGGCTTATGAATACATTTTACATAATAATTCAACCTATGATTGTCTCACTGCTGGGTACGCGGTTCATCTGATACTGGTTTAGGCCATAACCCACCAAATTAGCCTGGTGTGGGTTGGCGGATTACACAAACCTAAGCAAGCTCTCTCAGGTGTGCAGGGTTGGTTTAACGCAAGTCAATAATCAAGATAATCAAATCCTGATCTGCACATTAATTCATAAAAAAACAATTTCGATAATATCGAAGGTAAAAATTGGACTCAATTAAGTCTAAGTGGAGTACATTTTAGGTTGATGAACGCTCCGCTTTACACACTTCAGCCAGTGCACATACTTCACTGACTATTGTTTGGTAGTGGGCGGGCACTGGCATGGCCTGGCCATTGAAATTAGTTTATATTAATTTTTTGTGCAGTTTATGATACTTCTATTGTACTTACCTCGTGATAAATTTTGTGTACTTATATTATACTTGTATATATAATACATAACATGACATCACGCCTGTCTTCCCAAGGGTTATGCAGAGGTGGCTTGTTTGACCATATTTTGCCGATACCGTTATATATCCTATGCAATAGGGGTCGAGCCCATTGCAATCAGCAGTAACAATGCCCAACTACTGGTTGCTACTGAGAATTTCCCAACCTGGGAATAGAATAGGACCTCGTGCTCAACAACGCATGTGACCACTACACCAACGAGGCAATTTCTTTGATATTTGCCTTTGTATGAATAAACTTGCAAAGAAAACAAACAGGTGTGTCCAGAATACTATGCACCACTGAAAATAAACACGGTAAAAATAACTTCATAACTGAAAAACCATCTAATACGACCTACTTAGAGCTAAGTTCAACATAGGTCGCCCACAGACGTGAAGGAACACGGTGACACATCGTGAGCGTGCCTGGAAACACTTTACGCCTGCAAGCTGTCTGCTTATGCAGTAAGTGGGAGCTCCGTACGAATTTCAAGGAAAAATGTCGTATTGAAAATTCTTGGTGCATTTATGTCAGTGCCGTGTGGTTTACTCGGAAATTGGTAACGTTTTCGTTTACTGTTTATAGTAGCAGCAGTCAGAGTACCTGGATAGTGATGCATATTCTTTTTTTTTTAACTTTTCCCCACACTAATAATAATTCCTGTACCGTGGTTGCGTTTACTAACACATATATTTACATACACAAACACCGAGACCCGAAACAACTACCTGTAGATCAAACAAATAATTGTTCCGTGCGAGAATCGAACCAGCGACACGTAGCGCAGCAGTTGATCTCTCAACCACTGTGCTAACTCAGCCGTCAAATTATACATAATAGCTGTTCCGTGGAGAAATATTTTTCATATAAAGTTTGGACCCCCATTTCAACCCATCAAGGTTTGAATTTTGAAAAATACTTTCTTAGCGGATGCTTACACCTTATAAATAATCTACTCGTCAAATTTCAAATTTTGTATCGTACTATAATGATATTATAAAGTGAAAGTTTGTGAGGATGGATGGATGGATGGATGGATGGATGGATGGATCTTTGTTACTCTTTCACGGCAGAACGGTCGAACGGATTTGGATGAAATTTGGCACAGAGATAGGTTATAGTCTGGAATAGCACATAGGCTACTTTTTATCCCGGAGAAATGTACGGGTTCGTAAACCACGCGGGCGAAGGCGCGGGCGGAAGATAGTAATTTATATTTACTGATTAAGACATGTTCAATAGTCTTTTTTATTTTCGTGGAATGGCAGCTAGAGTCTGACCATTAATAAGTGCCTTTAACTGGTCTACACGAATAAAAATATATTTTCTTATTATATTATCCACCAGCTAGTTACTCCGCCTCTAGGTGTGTGTGGGTTGTAACGATGATACAAGAGAAATTCTAAATCAAGAGAAATTTAACAAAACAAGAGAGTGAAATCCCGGGACAACGCAATAGATTCTGAGAAAAGATTCTGATTACGCTGCCTGAAAGTCTAACAAGAGACATCAATCTCCGACATGAAAGTTCTTCACATAAAAATTCAATGAAATATCAAAATGTAGCTTTCAACACGTCAACATCTGAATTTCGTTAACAATTATAGTTATTTATTCACATGCATACATATTCGAAGCCCATCGCCAGGGGCGTGCGGTTCATAAAGACAAAAAGACACTGCCTACCCTAAATAACTCAGATAAATATTTATTATGATATATTTGAGGTGGCACATCATATACATCATTATATAATCGACAAGATGACGAATCAAAACCATCATGCAGTAGGTATTATTGGTAAGTAAGGTTTTAAAATTTTCTGCCTACCCTGTCTACAAACTCTGTGCACGCCGCTGCCCATCGCACCTGGCGTCACCTGTTGAATTCGGTATAACTCAATTATAACTGACGTGTACGAGAGAAGGCATTCAAATAGACACCCACGCGATATTGAGAGCTATTTTTGGGTGTATGAGGACACACTCGTTATGTGCCATACCAGAGGGTCTACACCGTTGGTAGAGGATATCCATTCCGGCAATAAAATGAAAGACGAAATTAAGAGTGAGAAAATCATGTCGTTCATCATTATTAGGAAAAAAATATACAGAAGCTCTAATTTCAGGCTCGTCATTTTGCCTTTCAATTTATTTCCAGATTAGATATCCATTACCCACGGTGTTACATGGTCAACCCACAGGGCTGAATGTAAGTGATATTTTAAAAAGAAAAGTGAAAAATTATTTTTAAATTTGAATGGTCCATATCCATATAACGATTTGTTTTGGCTTAAAATACGAACCTATATACAGTTCACTAAAACCTTTTCAACGATCTTGGTCTATTTTTTATTATTTTCATTGGATACTTGAGATAAGTCTTTATTAAATACGGGTAACAAAAGTAAATAGAAAAGTTATGGTGTTGACGATAGGTTTATCTATTTGATTGACGGTTGATGTTAACAAAAGCGTAGACTTTATCCGCAGTCTAATTACCGATGTAGCGACAGGCGTAGGTCGCGCGATAACTTCTGTTAAATGTCATTTTTGTGACGTATAATGTATTGGCTGACAGTGAGATTGCTGTCGCGTGGCTGTCGCGTTGCTTTCGCTTTTTTACTTAATTAGACTGCCGATCGCTTTTACTTCTTCGTCAAAAGTAGGCATTGTTTAAACGCAACGATACCATCGTCGCGTAGTACTGTTGATAAAAGATACGGGAATGAACACAATATTTCTCCGTATGTTTTATCCAAGTATCATACTAGAGTTGCAGGCGTGGGTGAGGAAACATATCATTTTGTTAGGATAACATTACATGCTGAACCGTTGTGCGTATATTATTACATAAACGTCCTTTTGTTTGAAATAGCTTCAAGTAGATTATAGTTTATTGTGGTTCAGGTCACAAGGTTTCTCATAGCATCACGCCTGTATTCCCCCGAAGGGTTAGGCAGAGGTGTGCCATTGTACATCGACATTTCGCCAATCCCGTTATTGAGTCCCATGTAATAGGGGGCGAGCCTATTCTGTCTCCATGCTGCTACTGAGAATTCCTACGCAGAAAAACCCAATAACACGTTGCCCGACCCGGGAATTGAACTCAGGATCTCACGGTCAGCAGTAGTGCCTGCGACCACGAGACCAACGAGGCAGTTTCAGGCAATTAACTTTATGCATACCTTATTGTTATTTCTAAGAATCTTTACATAAGTATCACCTGCCTACCCCTGTTAAAGATTATAAAGTAACTTCTTCCAAACGAGATGATATGTGTCACGACCTCACGACCATTAACTTAAATTCTGATTCGAACAAGAATCCGAAGACAAAGGTTTGGTCCAAGTTTGAACTCGGACTATGCATCTCTTCACACTGCATATATCTTAAGAACAAAAGCGACATAACCCGTGGCAGATGTTACGTGTATTTTTGATAAGACTTCAAACTGCTTGTAGAATACGTTTTTCCGCCGGTCTCGTATGGCGAGGTCTGGTCCCGACACATGTAGCCACTAGCTGGAGATTAATGACACTTCCGTGCCACTGCCTTTTTCATACGCCATCGCTATTCTGGAAGATAATGATTGCGGAAAGATTTTATTTTTTAATTTTTGCCGTTTACAACTGGTTATGGGCCTGTCCCGATTTGTACCATACCACGCATCTATCTTCAGCACCCAAACTGCTTCTGCCATCTTCAGGTCGTTGGTACATCTGACTAGGGGCGACTCACAATGTTTGTAGATTTCTGCAACTATCGTCCAACTGCAATTCTGCCACGTTAACACGATGCCAGAGGCACTAGTGTACATAAGTTTTTTTGGTAAACTCGATTTAATGCATCGAACGCGTGCGGTGCTCTGATTGGTAGAAAACACGAAACGGAACAATCGGAGCGTCGAACGCGTTCGATACTAGGGTCTTAGGGGAGTACGAGTTTTCGTCGACTTTCGCCGTAGTTACCGTAATCCAAAAATGTACGAACATACAATAATTTGCGCGCGATTTTTTCACGCTTTCAGCTCAACGGTTACAACGTTGAAGGCCGGGGTAAAGGCGTACCAAGGGAGCAGAACTATGAACTAAACAGTATATGTATATGAATGAAACAAGAACCATGTTAATGTCACACCCTATATTAAAACGGATTAATTGATTTAAGGTTTCAATATCTATCTTCCTATAATCCAATTTTGAATTACGCAAAATATAGGTAAACAATATAATCGTTTAACTGGTTGTAGTAGCACAGTTTCGCAGATGACGGTTAATCCGAACGTGACCCTTTCATTAGTTTAAGGCTTTGTTATTTATCCAGTTATGGATAAAGGGCTTTATTGGTTGTATCGAGTTATGCCGATACACGTCGACGAAGGGCTTAATTTTATTGTATCTGTATGGCATGGATTTGTTTTCAGTCAACTTTGTGGTTGGCTTAAATGGGTGATTATTTCCTTGTATGAAGGGGTAATTATAGTAAACTAGCGACACGCCCTAGCTTTGAGTATCACAGCATATACGCCTTAATTTTTTTTCTGTCGTAGTGTCGTATCTGTCTGTTACGTCAAGCATTTATTCGGCGCATGACAGTAAAGCTCCCAGTCGGCACGATTGTTTCTGACATCTTCAACTATCATCGTCATATTTCAGCCAGTTTACACAAACCCTTAACGAATTATACACCTAAACCTTCCTCATGAATCATTCTGCCTATTGGTAAAAACCACATGAAAATCCGTTCAGTAGTTTTTGAGTTTATAGCGAATAGACAGACAGACGCGGCGGGGGAGTTTGTTTTATAATATGTTTTAATATGTAGTTATTTAGGTGGAACCAAATTCGTGAACCGTTTATAACATGGCGCTTCTTCTTCAAACATGGCGCTGGAATGGAGCGAAAGCGTATGGTGGTGATATACCTGAGCATTTGGTTGAACCAACAGAGATTGCTTGATTTCGTAATAAGATGATTCACATAGGCTATTTATTGGGTACCATGTTATGGAGTAATTTTGATGTAAATATTTTTTTGCTTATTTAATATTTGTATTAATGGGTTTGCTTCCTGTAATGATTGACGTAAGTTCCGATTTAAAATAAATAATGCTCAGATCTATGAGGAATCAATAAAGAGAAATGGCTTGATTGTGTTATCAATGTATTATGTAAGATGGCGAAATTTCAGCCATCTGGCATCAAGAACGATTCAATAACACAGGAGAGAACTAATAATACCATAGACATTTGCCTTATGCTTTCAACGATACTAAAGAGACAGCCAGACTAAACTACATACCAGAATATGACCGCACCAAGTAATGGAATCGAGAAACTGACTAGATATATTAAAACGCGTGTCATCTGCCCTGACATATGTGTCAGCCGACGACTGAGCCCAGCTGGTCACACAAAAAACGTTGTACCATATACATTGCGGATACTGTAAAGACATTGCTTAGTATGGAGCTTGTTTAGCGCGTAATGGGTGTGCACTACAGGAAAGTTTCAGATGGTGACGAAGATGGATTAATTTCGGTTTGAGTGGCACTTTGGAACTGATTTTTATGGTGGAAAAAATTGTAAGAATATTTTGTAACACATGTTTTATATAAAGGGAAAGAAGAGTTGTGATGTTGACAACTTTTATCCTCGCTATATTTATGCCAAATGTGATGCTAATAAGTGTTTTGGCAGTATACGTGACACCGGTTTTCCTGTGTGTGACGTGTTAATTCATTCAATTATTATTTTCGATGTATGGTTGTGACATTTGCTGTCGCTCCGTGTTAAATACTGATGTTCAGCCGCAACTGGTTAGATTGGAAGCCGGCCCCAATGTAGTTGGGAAAAGGCAAGGCAGACGATGATGGTTGTGACATTTGTGATGCGACAGTAATTCTACAGTAAATACATATTAATAACTAAGTTTGACAACTACGAAATGGATAAGACTTTTATCTTTAGTTTTGCTTTGTAGAACAACGGGTAGCATCTCCATGGCGAAAGTATGATCCAAATAATTGAGAATCGTTATGTAGCTTTCAAACTCTTTTGCCGAAATACGGAGCCTATGTTCAGCAGTACACACGATCATCATTCTTTTTATTATATTTAAAGAGTTCTGGATCGTAAAAAAACACCGTAAAATATTGTTCTAGAGTTTATAATGAATTTCTTTCTATTATTTACGTCATGTCTTGCGTCAAACTGAAAATTGAATCTTTATGACGCATGTTATCTGATAGTTCACTTGAATGAGTGAAATAGATACGGAGTGAAATAAGTAAGACCTATTTTATGGACGATACGGCGACAATATAGTCGATTAAGACAATGACGTACGACATTTATTTGCCATTTTGTTAAGCATAAGTTTACGGTCGTATTGACCAAGGGATCATTGTTATAAAAGGCATAGAATTGTCAAGCTGCGATAAACCAAAATCTTGAACATCATCATCATCATCAGCCAGAAGACGTCCACTGCTGAACGAAGGCCTCCCTCGAGGGGGGGTTTGCCATAATCCCCACGCTTGGCAGGCGGCTTAGGGATCGCAGTGGCTCACCGATTAGTGAGAGGACGCTGCTGCCCTTCCTCCGGCGTCTGGCTGCAGTTTTAAGACATATCCGGGTCAAAGACATACCCGGGTCAAATCTTAAACACTTTGGGCCATCTGCGCATCAACAAGGCAGGGAAAATTGCATTTATATTGAAAAATATTTGTTTATTTACAACTGGCACTTACTGATCTAGCATTATAGGTAACAAACCAATTATACGTAATTTTTTTAAACCACACTTGAGTTTCTTCTGTATATTGGGTGCGTTCACTGATACTGATGTCACATACACTTATATTCGGAACCAATATCTGAAGGTCAACAGATATTTGTTTCACACGGAAATCGAACGCTCGACCCGTAGCGCAGGAAGCCAAATACATCCATATATTCAAAATAATCTAGAACAATTCATCAGTTCCACCGGTCTGTTTAGTATCTCCTCGGAAATGCATCGCTTGAACTAATTGTAGCTGCTACCGAGAACTGGAGTTCAGTGAAACAGAATAGAATTAGATTAAGATCGTAAGATGTGTGTTGTATAGACGACGGAGATATAGAGAGGGAGCGCAGGGCGTCGTCTGTGAGGAGCAATATGCTCGCCCGCAGGTTCGCTCGTTGTACTACTAAAGTCAAAGAAACCCTTTTTAAGGCGTTCTGTCAATCGTTTTACACGAACGGCCTGTGGCTGTCATACACGCGGCGCGCCTACAATGTCCTGCGTGTTTAATTTAATATTGCCTTCAGGATGCTGATGGGACTGCCATGGCGCTGTAGCGTGTCGGGAATGTTCGCGGACGCCCGCACTGATGTTTTCCACGCCATCATGCGAAAGAAAGCGGCCTCCTTACTACAGGGCCTGCATGGTAGTGACAACAGCATTTTGAAAATGATTGCTGCCAGACTGGACCGCCCCTTCCAGAGATACTGGGTGGGGACATCATAAATCTGGAAAATGAATAAATTGCAAAAACTAACAATATTAACTTATTTACTGCACTATTGTTACTAGCACTAAATAGTACAAACAAAACTATGGACTGCTCCGCCTTTCTGGATTCCAGGGATTACGTGTGATTGGCGTTGTTGGTCAGTTGAGCCAGCTGAGCTGTTCTGTATGATGTGTGTAGTCTGCCAATCCGTAGCGTAGTGGAGTAGTGCCAGACCCTTCTCAGCAGTGGCACAGTAATGGGTTCAATTTAGGTTGGTTTTTCTGTATAGAAATTATCAGTAGCAGCACGGAGTATCGCCCCCCAAGGACTCAATAATAGCATCGGCACATGTGGATATAATACTACACCTCCACCTAACCCTTCGGGGAATACAGGCGTGATGCTATGTTATGTTCGGCTCGCTCCCTATCACAAGAGACTTATTAGCAGTATAGGCAAAACATAGGTGTACGAAGAATAAAGTTGGGATACTGTGTTATGTTTATAGCTAAAGCGTCGCTATCACTGTATCACGGGTTTTAAAGCATCAGTAACGCTGACTGCCTACCCAAGCCAGGCAACATCAAAGCAAAGGGAACATTTCGGAGAAAACATTCTAATGTTGTCTGCCTATTACATGTGATGTGTTGAACTTTATATTATTCGTAGTAATCAAAAAGTACAGATACATACATACATATCGTCACGCCTATCTTCCTCGAAGGGTTAGGCAGAGGTGTACTATTGTACAGCCATATGTCCCATGTTATAGCGGGCGAGCCTTTTGCCATCTAGCGGCCACAGGCCAAACTCCGTGCTGCTACTGAAAATTTCCATACAGAAAAATCCAAGAACACTTTGCCAGACCGGGGAATCGAATCCAGGAGCTCACGCTCAACAGTTGCGCTTGCGGCCACTAGACCAACGAGGCAGTCATTGATGGTACAGTTGGCACAGTGGTTGGGCGGTCGATAGCTGTGCTACGTATCGCAAGTTTGATTCCTGCACGAAGCCAGTCAAGCCAAATCCATATGAATAATTGCGTTTAATAAAAAACGCCGACGATAAAGAATATATTCCTAGTGTGAGGTAATGTATTTTTAAAATAAAATTCGAAAAAATATCAAATCGCCTCACAGTTTATCCATAATTAAAACAAAATATTTCCTTCAAAACTTTTTCCTCATATTCAGTGCAATGGAACTATTAATTTATATTTTATAAATTAATTTCCACATTTCCTTCTTATTTGAACGCATAAAACACTCGTAACGCGCATCCGACGTTATTTCTATATTTCTCAGAAAACCTCTGCCAATGATGCAAGTAGACGGTTATGCTGCGTTGAAACTGGCGCGAATCTGACCGCGTATTTTAATTATTTCTGCCTTTTTATTCATGTCAATTGTTTCTATAGAAACATCACACACATTGCTATATAAAGAACTAGCTTGCGCCCGCGGCTTCGCCCGCGTTGTTTACGAACCCGAACATTTTTCTGGGATAATGAGCCTATGTGCTATTCCAGACTATAATCTATCTCCGTGCCAAATTTCATCCAGATCCGTTCAGCCATTCTAGCGTGATTGAGTAACAAATATCCATCCATTCATCCATCCATCCAACCTCAAACTTTCACATTTATAATATTAGTAGGATAGGATATTAGTAGGAAGTAGGATTTTTATTCCTTTTATTCATGTCAATTGTTTCCATAGAAACGTCACACATTGCTATAGAAAGAATTGACAAGAATCCGCAGCGTGGGCAATTTCTTTTTCCAAGAATTAATTATCTACAATTATCTGTTAACCCTGTATAACTTTCTCTATGTCTGACTGTACAGGTAAAATTGTAACGAAATCTTTGAAGAAGAAAATAGAGGCCGAATTTCCATCACGCCGTCAACTTTTCCTTGCTGGAATCCTCTAAAATTCCTCGTCATAACTACGACGAATATTACTTTGTATATTTCTAAGAATGTGTCAATGATATTTCGTTATTTCAGCGATGGTTTCTTAGAAAGATGCGCACGTGACGGAATGCATGTGTGGAGACGCACGCGTTCGGCGCTCCGATTGGTCCATTTCGTGCTCTCCACCAATTAGAGCTCCGAAAGCGTTCGATACGTTAAATCGAGTTTATCAAAAGAAACTTACTCTCGAGCCTCTGAATAATAAACACTTATATGGCTGTTTTATATATACTACTTATTTGGTTAAAGACCTAAAACTATTCCGTGGCTAATATTCTTCAAGGTAGGCAGAGATGGACCCTTTTGGTAAGTAGTAGGTACAGTTTGCTTATAAAAGAAGTCAAAATTTAGCGAAATTAAAAGGTGATAGGTTTTTAGAAGAAGTAATGAATGAAGTGTTTCCACATAGTATAACCACCGAAATAAAAGAAAAGAATTGTTGTTTCAATTTTATTATTTCAATGACTCTTCGCGATGTCTATATCTTTGAGGCCGACTATGCACACAGTATGTATATAATGTAAAAACATAACGTTATTAAGTCAATCGAGGATTTTAATAAAGACTAATTCCAACTAGCTTTAAACTGTCCGAACCCTCTGAGTATTGACAGATATGATCAACGCCCTCGCAAAAGTTTTAATGGGATTCTCTATTAGAAAAAGCTTACATTGGATAGTGCCCGATAAATTAGAATAGGGTAATACCAGATAAGTTTGTCAGAATCGTCGAGATTGCCTAGAATGCATTCCATTTTTCAAATTTCTGAAAATACTGGGTTTTTTTTGGAAATATTTTTTTCGATATAATCGGCCATGATTTTTCAATTCGATTTCAAATTTTGTTCTCGCGGATGGTCAATAGGCAGAACGTTGCGTTTTCAAACTTATTTTGTTAATGAACTGAAGGTAAGCAAATGACTTACTTTTTTACCTTTGCTAACTATTAGGTACTATTAATTTTAGTGAATATTATGAGATAATAATAACCAACTTCCGTACATTAACAAAACCTTATGGAGCTTTCAGGTGTGCAGGTTTATTTACGATTATTTCTTTCACCGTAAACGCAAGTGACGGGAAAAATTTTGATCAACACAGGAATTCCGAGCCTGCATTGAACTCAGAACCTCTTGCATAGAAGGCAAGCGTTCAACAACTACGCTGTCAGTGCTTCTATATAATGTATACGAAACTTTATGAATACTACTCTTTACAAGTAAAAGAACGCTAAGATAATTGATACACTGCTTTATGAAAAAAGAAACGTACCTAAATTGTTTGATCTATTATACACGACCTTTGTCTCTCAATTTATGATACGCTATGCCTCCAAAATAAACATCAATACAATAATAAATCTAGAGAATCATTTTACGTAACATGATTTACATTTGCTTTAATAAATAACTAAATATTAACTAGACTAGACCACTAAACAAGAAGACGGCAGAAGTTGCACTCGTAGCAGAAAGACGTGATAAAATATACTCGTGATAAAATGGTCGTCATTACGTAAGTATTGAAAAGTCTAAATCCTACATATACATAAATATAAATGCGAAAGTTTATGAGGATGGACGGATGTATATATGTTTGTTACTCTTTCAAGCAAAAATGGTTGAACGGATCTGGATGAAATTTGGCATAGAGGTAGATTATAGTTTGGAATAGCACATAGGCTACATTTTATCCTGGGAAAAAGCGGGCGGAGCCGCGGACTGAAGCTAGTATATAAAGCTAATATATAAAGGAAAAAAATGGAAGATAGAAGCTAACCTAATTTCGCCATATTACTTACATTAGGTCAATCATGATATTTGCAACGAATATTTAAAAAAATGATACCGTCGTATGATAGTAAATGTTATTGATAGTATGTGCACATTACATTAAACCGATTAAGAAAATGAATCCATCAATTCATACCTGGGTTTAGGATTATTTATCTAACACAACATCTAAATTTATCCTTATAGTATATTTGGTAGTAATCCCGATTAAATAGATAGATAGACAGAATTATTTTTATTTCAAATAAACGTAAAAGAGGCACTTTTGAAACGTTAAAAGACTCTAGTTGCACGGTACTATAATCTTAATGGAATTATGAGCTTTAAGATATTGAAAGTGCCAGTTTATAATATGTTATCCTCTTATTCTTGTTTTCTTTGACATCGCGCGTTGTGGGCTAGACTTCTTTTTTATCTGTCTATTTTGTGCCAAGACGACCAGACAGAGCGGCGGCAGGTGGGCTTCTGTCATTACTGCCTAAAATCGGTTGAACAGGTGGTATAAAACGCAAACAACCTACGACTATTACAAATTACTCATTATATATTTCTGTTTTTATGCTGACTGCGTTGTATTCTAGTCGTAAAAAACCACCAATGGAACGTGAAATGATAAATATGTGGTTGAAATTTTGGGGTTAGGAATAGGTGCCAGATCGCGGTCGGTGTCAAACTAACACGTTTGTACAGAGGGCTATAATTCAAATGGATAATGAATTATACTGGGTAAATTACTGAGGTGGGTCTTAGTATATTTATATGCTGTACACACCTTTTCATCTTGAAGTCAGATGGCATATGTTTATAGGTTAGTATTTGCGAAATAAATTACATTAGCATAAACAATTTAAGTGTTCACCTACGTACTTCATATTTGTTAATAAGTTTTCTTTGTAGTGAAAGCTTATCAGTTTAATTTCCGGTGTTTTCTCAATATTTTCGGCGGCTTAAAAAACAATGGTTAAAAAAACTTGCCGATAAAAGGAAGAAGCCGCGAACGTCTTCAAAAGTAAAGTCTTCAAGCATTTGTACTGAAGCATTGTGAGAACACCATTTACGATTCTTGGGCAGAGTTTGACTGAAGTATTTGTATGAAATGACCAATCACAGTCGAGTGTCGATCTATACTCTACAAAGAAACTCTGTCTTATAAATGCGTCAAGATTCTCATGACATACCAATTGTGTTTCTATATGAAGCAATCCCGAATAAAATATAGGATCTTGTAGCCATTACCTGTAATATGACCATGGCCGCCGGGAGGGTGGTGCAAGTAGGTGCACTTGCACCCCCTCGCTTGGAAGAAAGTACATGTTAAAAAAAAACTAGAATTTATCTCTGAAGAAATGAAAACTAATTTTATCGTTTACATCAAAAAAGCAAGAAACAACGAAGCTCTGTGCTCTTATTCTATTGCTAGTTTTATATATGTTTGGTCTGAACCCATCTTTAGTGCACCCCCCTAAAAATAATCGTACTGGCGCCCATGAATATGACATCTGGAATATAGCACTACGAGGGAAAAACAAAATATCCAAGAAAACGGACAATTAAATACTCGATTCAACGAAACTAGACGGTTAAGGAAAACAAAAAAGATAATGTTTAAAGGAAGTGTGTGACGACATTTTTTATTTGTTATTTTCCTGAAGACGTGGGGACAGCGTCGGTTATATTTGTTATATTTTACGATGACTCGTTTGAGGGTCACGTCGAGATTTATGGAGAAAGTCATGGTTATATACAATACGGTAGACGACTACTAGTCATCTGAGTTACTTTTTATGAACTGTCAAAAACGACATTTTGTTCTAAAAATGTTTGGAATACAAAAGCGTGACGTCATAGTTTTTCATTGCCATTGACAAAGTAATTGAGTGATTTTGATAATTTAAAAATTGAAAACGCCAAAGATAAGCTAGAGAGAGTATAAATTACTCTCTTGTTTATATTTGGCGTTTTCAATTTATCAACTTAGTTTTTAGAAGAAAGAAGAACCAAACAAGATTTCAGAATTTATTTTTGATTTTTATGCGCGTGTTCGATTCCCGGACGAAAGAAATATTTGTATGATTTACAGATAGTTGTTCCGGGTAGGGTGTATGTCCATGTAAATACATTATATGAGTTTGGTAACGCACGCATGATACAGGAATTATTCATAGAGTGGGGCAAAGTTTAATTTTTTTTTATATTAATTTTATGGGACAATCAGTGAGATTCGTGACATGTTTTTATTAATGAAAACGTTAATTTCTCCCACTTTTACAATTTGTGTGGGATGCCGTCTATGACGAATATCTAATTTCGCATTTTCATTCACATCGACCTTGATATTCAAACATCCATTCTTTGCATTGAATCATAAAGAATAAATAGCATCTTATAATCAAAAGAATAATGTTAAGTGTCGCTTCGCTTGGAATCGGCCATAATTTTGAATCGTACTTTCTTTGTGACGTTTGTCTCTGCGCGTACCACCACCATTAATTATTCTTTCTTGTAATGGAGGTTTGGTAAATATTTTTGTACAAACCATGTGTGCATAGGTAGGACTTGACGAAACATTTTTTGCTCTTAGATGAGACTGAGTATTTTTTTAAATTGAACAACTATATGTGTAGTATGTAATATTCAATTGAAATATTTTTATAATTAATTATTGCCACGCTGTATGGCAATGCTGATTTTTTACCAAAGAATACGCCAGCCTTCTCTTCACGCGTAGAGTCGACTAATCGCTTTGCGATCTCTTTAAACAAGAGGCGAGCACTCGGACCTCATGGCCCAAGTATTTCGACCACAAACGGCTCGAAAATATAACCACTGAGCAGGTTGTTATATTTTCACCGCTTAAGGGTCTCTGCAGATGCAGCAGCAGTATGTAATAATATTTTTTTATTCCAGATATTGCGTGAAGAGTGACGTCGCAGAGGCAAGCCTAGAATGTGGTGACGAAATAACTTAGGCGCTTACCAGAGGGGCTGATGCGAGGTGGCGTAGGATAGAGATAATTATGATAAAGAACTTGGGGCAGGACTTTAATTGGTTTGCGGGGAGGACACGGCGCAACACACGCTCGCCGAGTGTGTAGCTTGGGAGGAGCAGCGCCTTGTGCTTTGCCCTTACCTTTCCCCAGGCAGAGGTAGTCCATGAGGATTTCCCACCGTAAAAAAAAGGACTAGTAGCAGGATAGGTTAGGGTAATAAAAAATAAAACAATATTTTAAATAATATATGTAGTGTAACCTTTTCATCATCAATGTTGTGTTAGGCTATGTCTTAATTTTATGTTAAACTTGCCTAATCTGTAACTTCTTATTTATTTAACATCTAATTATGTTTTTAGCAAAGGAATCCATGGTGAGCTGAGAAAACAATAAAAATTGATTCTAAGAGGTTGTAGTCAATGGGGAAAAACGGGTAACTGTCTATGGTAGAAGTGCATTTATACTATTGAACGGTTTAAGTGTCGACTTTAACCGTTCAACTGTGTATAAAATGCTTTATCTATCCGTTTACTTTGTTTCAAATGTACCTAATGTATCTTTATGTGTAGGTACAATATAGAATATTTTACAAGTAAATATATGTAAGAGTTTTAGGACCTTTAGTAAAGTTGACCCATATTAGGGCTTACGCCAGAAGATAATTTATTTTAGGGTGACCGTCACTGAAATCAATGAGAAGGATTATTATACATATTAACATTATGGCTGCAAGGTCTACGATGGTGACAGATGCTGTGAACCTTAAGCATCAGACAATAAGAGTTATTTATGGATAGACGTAATATGGGCCGCGCGGCCCGTAGTCGGGTTCACGGGTGTATATTGAGGGTTACACTATTCTACCAATTTCATCGGCCATAACAACTATGTGTAAACGTTTTTGTGTTCTTGGCGAAAGGTAGGAAAGAGAGGGACTGATTCGTCATACGAATTGGTCGTTACAAAATCATGAGATTTTGGTTATATAATATAACGACTTTTATATTACGCTATTATAAATGCGATAGTAACTCTGTTTTTCTGTTTGTTACTTCGACCAAACCACTGCACCGATCATTATGACATTTTACAAGGAGGTAGCTTGAGACCTGGAGAAGGACATATAATTATAATATTAATTTAAGATTTTTATTGTAAATTAACTTTTTATTTTTTGAAAAAAGGATCCATGGAGCTTCTTGCCGGTCTCTTCTCCATAGGACCTCTTTGGAATCGTGCGCCTTGAGTCTCGACTTTTGTGCAGTGCTTGAGAAGGCCTAGTTGAAATAAAAAACTTTGACTTTGACTTTGATTTTTATTATTGCAGCAAAACACTAATAAGATAGCTACAACAGCTAGTTCTTTATAACGGGTTCATAAGTCTAGAATACATCTGGGACTTGTCTCCCGTTGCCACAAATAGGACTCGTAAGTTGGTCCCACGGCCACAGTGACCACAGCTTTGCTACTAATGATAAGAGTATGTATGTATATCTTTGTACACCCGTCAAAGACTAACAATAGCGACCCATTTAAATTCGTTCAGTGTCTTTACTCAATTAGACTATTCCCAGAATCTTTATTCAATTAGTTCGGAATATTGATCCAAGACCCGGGTACGTCTTAAAACTGCGGCCAGACACCGGAGGGCGGGCAGCAGCGTCCTCTCACTAATCGGTGAGCCACTGCGATCCCCAAGCCGCCTGCCAAGCGTGGGGATTATGGCAAACCCCCCCCTTGAGGGAGGCCGTCGTTCAGCAGTGGACGTCTTCTGGCTGATGATGATGATTGATCCAAATGGGAATCAGACGATCAGCCTCAATATTAGCTGGGTTTAATATTTTGGCTTTTGTTCCGAAGCCGATAGATAATTATTTAATTATTGTAAACAGTCAAACAGTTGTTTTACGTGGTGATTATTTTCGGACTTCCTCATTGGTCTAGTAGTCGCAAGCGTGACTGTTGAGCGTGAGGTCCTGGGTTCGATTGCCAGGTCCGACAAAATGTTATTGAGTTTTTCTGTACCTATGGAAATTTTCTGTAGTAGCACGGAGTCTGGAAATGTGCTCGGTGGATGGTAATAGGGTCTCCCCCTATTACATAGAACTCAGTAACGGCATCGATGAAATGAGGATGTACACCTTTGCCTAACCCTTCGGGGAATATGTACATGTTGTTATGGTATGAATGCTTATAGATTTTTCTCCTGGTGAAGATGGATGGGTGTACCGGATTGTTACCGGCTCACGGTGGTGATCGACTTCGGCACCCGACGGTGAACTTCGGGAACTCCTAGATAACAAGACGAAGCCCACGAGAGATACTACAGAAAGGCCCGTTTTGTTTTGTTGACCATTGTGTTGAAGGGATTAGTCAGTTTGTACACTGCTTTACTGTGTCTAGCTGCTTCGCAAGTACGCCATGCGGAGGCTCTTTTCAAGCACCTACTACAGAGTGGTGCTGCTCAGTGCCAGATTAACCACGTAACAAGAGTAGCAATTGCTATGGGCAACACGCAAAAGGGGGCCCCGCGTATGCAACTCCACCGGAGCGAAACTCATTAAGACATGGTATATTGCATTTACTTGATGTCAGAAACGTGAAGCGTTACGCTTGTATTCCGACCAAGAAAATCCACAATCAGTCAGACAATCGGTAACCGATTATTTTGTTGGCGAAAATAAAACAACGGATTTCATATGGTCTTATATATAAAATATAGAAAAAAACTAAATAATATATGATAATATAATACATACATTATGTTCTATATATAGAATAATAATAATAGACACAGTGCCTCCTCTCCCCTACATTGCTGTGCCCGGCGGGGATCACAATGACTGAATTATTTGTGAAATTTACCACCTACATTACATTGTGGAACGCAATAAATATTGAGTATTGAGTGTAGCACAAGTTCTACAAAAAGTCACTTTATACTTAAGAGTCCGTATCAGATAAAGGGCCCCTCGATAGAATTTGCTACGGGCCCCGCGCTTGGTTAATCCGGTACTGGTGCTGCTGCTGTGCAGTGGTACATCAATATCTACCTACCTACACCTCTGCTTAGCTTCGGGGAACACAGGTGTGATACAATGAGTATATTTTTAACAGACTTCATTTTTAGATTTCACGCACAGCGATCAAAAAGTCTTAATTGGGTCATACATCGTAACACAAATTCTTGGCAACGATTTATTGTGGTAGGCAACGCGTAAGGTGGCGTGATGAAAATATTATGTGTTAAGGCAGAGGTGCACTGTATCCTGAGCACGAACATTTTAATCCTGGGTATCGTTATCGTAGCGTTATAATGTAGGATTGAAATGTTCGTGCTAGGGGTACTGTACGCTTAGCACGAACATTTCAATACTACGTAACGTTATCGTAGCGTGATAATGTAGGATTGAAATGTTCGCTTAGCACGAACATTTAAATCCTGCGGAACTTTTTCGTGACTACGCGTAATTTAAATGTTCGTGTTGGGGGTATTTTTGTACACCCTGATGATGACGTAGCCGTTATTTCATTCTATGTTATTATCACTGCACTTAGGTATCTAGGGACTGCGATAGGATGATTATATTAAATGAATAATAAATACCATTTTATCATAGCTTCTGTACAGTCATGTATATTAGCGATAAAACCAATAATAAATCAATTTACATTTATCATTCCCTGATAATGATACACCGTGGGAATGTTCATTTCCTGAAATTCAGATAAAGGTTCTAGGTCAATGTGACAATCGAAAAATAATAGTACTATAGTGAGTCACGCGCATGCGTAATTTATAAAACGTATGATTACGCTCAAGATTTTCTCAAATATTTTAGGTCCGTTTTTTCAAGCTTACATATCTTCATCTTCACTAAAACTCAGGGCACAAGCAGGGTATAAGCACAGGAACATTACTGGTACTCATCACTCTTGGTATATTTAGGTACTTCATCTATAACGACACTTACTAACTGGCTGCGTCATTGATCTAGTCTCTATAGCAGCCTATTAAATAATTCTCAATAGCAGCCTATTACATAGGATTTAATAACAGCATCGGCGAAATATCGGTGCACCCTTCGGGGTTACGGGCTTGATGCCATGATATTCACTCAAAGAGGAGGTACGGAGTGAATGTAACGTGTGGTATGTAATATAAAGTATATGTACTACATGCCAGAAAACCATACAGCGAATGATAACAATTAAAGCGTTCTGAACATTATAGGTCAACTTTCCAGGTCAAGGCAACATAATTTGACACAATTAAACGATAACAATAGGAATCAACACTACACAATATTGAGTTTGTAAACATATACGTGACGCCATTCAGACGCTGGAGAGCTCTTGATTCAATCATTGTTACTGTCATATAACGCTATTCCTCAGGGTAATGTGGAGACACAGAATAGTAATACATGGAGTGATAATTTTTTGTTTTCACCTTTAAGTATTGATGTGGGTGCATCGAAATAATATGTCCTGGGTGTCTCATAGATCTGAATCAGAATCATTTATTTGTAATTTATTTGTAAGAATATAGTATGATGTTTCATTATTATAAGTAGCTCGATACATTCTACCGTAGTCTTGGCGTACAAATATAACATTTTCAAGATGACGAGAGATCAAAGAGTCTTATTTAGTTGTCATGTTTATAATGCGATCAAGATAAGAATAGGAACGTCAATTACCTCTACCTGTCAACTGCCACTTGAAAAGTAAGATTTGCAAAGAAATTATTTTACGTACATAACGTTTTTTTTTCTATATTATTTATCTAACACATAGTATTACAAAATCTATTAAGTTTTAATTGGTTTTAACAATGATTTCATAAGTTTTTTGTCATATGCGTCACAATATGGCCGATACTTATTCCTATTCTTATTTGGATGGCATTGTATATAGTCAATACGTTAGAGCGATGTTTTAGTAGAAAAAAATTGCAAAAAGAAAAAACTACGAATTTATTAGAGCTAATTTTAAACAATTGTAAATTTTTAAGATTTAAATTGAGGTTGTCTTAATACCGTGGACTAAGAGACGTCACATCACCATCTAAGAACGGGCTAAACCACGTCAGTACTCAAAGGTTTGTAGCGATAACTACTCGCAATATGGCAAAAAGTAAAGCGCCATCTATCGGAGTGAAGCTACAACAACAAACCCCGAATCGCACTATGAAAGTTTACAACGATTCTAACACATATACGAATGTCCAACATCAATCGTTGGGCTTCGGCCCGCCAGGCTAACCACCTTGCCTGGTCGGAGGATCCTCCCTTTTCAATGGAGGAACACCATACGTCGTTCCTCCATAGGTTAAACAACTTTGCCCCACACTGTATGATTCCTGTATCTGTGCGTTTACAAATAAAATACTATCTGTAGGTCAGACAAATATTTTTTCTGTGCGGAAATTGAACTTACGACTCGTACCGCAACAGTCAATGGTTCAACCACTGCGCCAACCGTGTCGTCAAATAATGTGCAGATCAACTTTGAAAATTTAATTATGGATTTGATTGATAGGTGATTGCGATTTGATAATATAATTTCGATATGCCGTATATCAACAAAATCACAATGTTTTTTTATTTATTCAATTTTAATTTAATCGATGTTTTATTGTTATTATTGATCATGAACTCACATATCTGAATTTATATTATATTAAAATCATCAACTTTTCATAGTATATAAAAATATTTGTTTAAGAAGACACACTGCAGGCGAGTTAGCATTGTAAGGCTGTCTATGAAAAAAATACTTTTAAATTTATCTTGTAATTTCGTCCATAGAGACTGTATCCTAAAATTAAGTCACTATAAGTACACACCAAATAGCTACCTTCTCTGAATAAACAAACATGTATTTGACGTAATGTTTCACAAACCAAAAACCTATACATAATATTATGATAAGGGTGTATGTTGGTTGATAAATGAGATAGAAAAGCAAATTCGATTTCTTTGGTTGAATAAAGACTAAGATTGATTTAGTGTGAGTTCTCGTGGACATACCTACTCATACATGCGGATATCCAATCTGGCTAAGTATTGAGAGAAGTAATTAAAAGCCTTAAGTTAGAGATACCGTGTGATCTTTTTTCAAATGATGATGAAATGATGACGAATAGTCTCGAACGATATGTGAGAATGGAAAGCTCGTATCTGATAAGGGCGAGCTGTTTATAATGCAGTGGCGTGCGGTCCTTAAAGGCAAAAAGACACTGCCTACCCTACATACCCTTGTTTTATTTTCCTATATCTAATATTTTCTACGATCTACGAGTAATTACTATCAATAAACAAAAAAATCTAAAATATCAGAAAATAAAACAAGATATTTATCTGAGTTATGTAGGGTAGGCAGTGTCTTTTTGTCTTTATGGACCGCACGCGACTGGTATAATGCGACTTGTCGGGAAGTTGATATCGATATTTTTGCTATCAGTAACTCTCAATTAAAAAGACTCTTTGTAACCATTTCTTTGACAACCTAACATAGTCGTTACGCATTATATTTTACGCATTTTAACTTGTCTAGTGTTTGACCCGGGTACGTCTTAAAACTGCGGCCAGACACCGGAGGACGGGCAGCAGCGTCCTCTCACGAATCGGTGAGCCACTGCGATCCCCAAGCCGCCTGCCAAGCGTGGGGATTATGGCAAACCCCCCCTTGAGGGAGGCCTTCGTTTAGCAGTGGACGTCTTCTGGCTGATGATGATGATGATGATGATTGTTTGTCAATATTTAATTTGTTTGTTCATAGTTATTTGTGTAAATGCCCTTATTTATGTTATAATGAGTATTTGACTGCCTCATTGGGGTAGTGGTCGCAAGCGCGACTGCTGAGCATAAGGTCTTGGGTTCGATTCCCGGGTCGGGCAAATATTGGGTTTTTCTGTATGGAAATTATCAGTAGCAGCACGAACTCGGGAACTGTGCCCGGTAGATAGCAATAGGTTCGCCCCGTCTTACATGGGATTAAATAAAAGCATCGGCGAAATGTGGGTGTACAATAGTACACGTCTGCCTAACCCTTCGTGGAAGACAGGCAGTCCCATATATGGTATTAGGGCGAGCCTATTGCCATCTACCGGGTACAGTTCCCAACTCCGTCCTACTACTGAGAATTTCGATACAGAGAAACCCAATAAAACTTTGCCCGACTCGGGAATTGAACCCAGGACCTCATGCTCAGCAGTTGACCAATGAGGCAGTAAAAACAATTGTAATATAGCCCATTTATACGACTGTGGCAGCATTTTTCCGTCTAATCTTAACTGCTCATACACATCATCATCAGCCAGAAGACGTCCACTGCTGAACGAAAGCCTCCCCCAGGGGGGGGGGGGGTTGCCATAATCCCCACGCTTGGCATGCGGCTTGAGGATCGCAGTGGCTCACCGATTAGTGAGAAGACGCTGCTGCCCGTTCTCCGGTGTCTGGCCGCAGTTTTAAGACGTACCCGGGTCATACACATAATAAATGTAATCTCTATGAAATCTTAATTATATTTTTAGGATAAGTAAAGTTTTCTTCATATCATTTGATCTAAAAATTAATTATTTATTCGACCGACCATAAATCGTTCGTTGGCTTTCACTAAAGATAAGAAATCAATAAAAGTTTTCAAATGAAAGCAATTAATCTTTTTATTTTTGATAATAATTATAATTTAACTTTTATTGATAGGTTACCTACCTATATATCGTCTGCTTACTGCTAAAAAGTAATAAGTGCATTTTGGCTCTAAATGCAGTTATTGCTTTGAAGATCTTGTCGTTGTCAATCGGTACAAAATACACAAAAATATGCATGCAATCAGGGCCCGATCTAGCAATTTAGCCGCTCCGGGCAAAACAATATTTGCCGCCCTTTACAATGACACTTTTTAAGTCATGAACATGTTATTCCAGAGATAGAATGTTGCAATTTCTAACCAACCGACGTATGTATGTAATATTGTTGGAATTGTATAATATTCACTTAAATTAGTCTACTTTCCAGTAGACTAATACTACCGTAGGCTGCTGTAGCTTTGTGTGCACTCCTAACTAGGTATTTGCAACAGTAAAGCAACCGTGCAACCGTCCAGCGCCCTCAATTTTACCGCCCCTGATTTTTGCCGCTCTGGGCAAATGCCCAGCTCGCCCCCCCTTAGATCGGGCCCTGCATGCAATATCACTATCACTACATAACAGTTATAATACAAAAAGAATATAAAAAAAGTTATAATACATTCTCATGGCATCCACACCAACTGGTTCATGGTAAAGATAGCATAATAAGATTAAAAACCATGGAGTTTCTTGCCCGTTCTTCACCATACGAAAACAACACTTTGGCACGTGGCAACTAGAGTCTAACTAGTTATTCCATATAGAAAAACCAAATAGCACTTTGACCGACCCGAGAATCGAACCCAGGGTATCACGCTTAGCAGTCTTTGCGACCACTAGATTAATTAGCCAGTCATATAGTAGCAGACATATATTGTACTAGCTTCCGCCCGCTGCTTCGCCCGCGTGATTTACGAACCCGTACATTTTTCCAGTATAAAAAGCCAATGTGCTATTCCAGACTATAATTTATCTCTGTGCCACATTTCATCCAGATCCGTTCAGCCGTTCTGGCGTGATTGAGTAACAAATATCCATCTATCTATCAAACTTTCACATTTATAATATTAAGTAGGAAGGATATTGGAAGAAAACAATTCGGTTAAGAAAAGTCATTTCCTAGAATTAACTAACCCACAGATCGGTGCTAAAAAGGGCGGCAAAACAATGGTTAAACAATAAACTAGAAATAATATAAACCAGTTTTATTTGGATGCCTGTGTATATAGTCAATATTATTGGTCGAGAACATCGCTACGCGTTTATCGCTCGATAGGTGCTGAAGAAAATCATGTATTTGTTTATATAAAGCTTTCTACGCACGTTACGATTATTGAGACAGGATTTCAATTTATCGGTTTTTTATTTGATATACATATAGCATCACAGCATCACGTCTGTATACCCGAAGGTTTAGGCGGAGGTGTACTATTGTGGACTCACATTTCGCCGATGTAGTTATTAAGACTATAGTTCAGTTAAAAGTTTTCATACAAAATGCGTTAACGTTTTTACCCCACTAAACATGAGCTGATTTTGCTGCTTTTTATGTTATAGACACGAGTAAAAACTAGGTCGTCACATTTTTGATTTTTTGATATTGTTTATAGATTGAGAAATAATTAACCCTCAAAATGCCTTTTTTAACTAAAAATCTTCCTTATCCTTATCTCATGATAATTATTTAACAAATCAATGTTTGAAAAAAATAAAAAGTGTCGATTATAATCTGACGAAATGATAGAGACCAAAATCAATTAATTCGTTGAGATTTAGATGTAAGAAACGTTAACGCCCAAACACATATTTCGCGCGTATTTCAATACAATCTTGTCAGTAGCCGGCAGCTAAACGATACTCAGTTCCATATAATAGAGGGTGAGCCTAGTGCTGCTACTGAGAATTTCTATACAGAAAACCTCAATAACACTTTTTTATTTCATAACATACATTTATTTGGTATTATAGTTAAGCTTTACCGTCATAAACATCTACCCTAATAAGGCATAATGGCAAAAATATATTATGAGATTTTCTAAAGAACGTGTCTTTAAAACCAGTGTGCATGCCTCTGTATGATACAAACATAAACAATGTTCTTCAGTGTGCGGTACGCCTAAATGTACGCAAAGATTTATAGGTGTCTTAAAATAAAATGATTGATGTACAAAATATTTACGTGTTCAATACCGTGAACTGTGTACGAAAAATAACTGGAATCTATCAATATAAAACATTGGTATGTTTAGAATACTTTCTCCTTCATAAAAAGCTGTTCTTTTTATACATTTTTGGATTGACTTTAATTAAGGCCGAGGCCCAGGATAAAATGAAACTTCACGTGGAAAGGAGTCAGTTACATAATTACAATAGATGCTCGTTATTAGAGCCGCCTCACTGTTGACAGTTGAACAATGTATAC
Source organism: Shargacucullia verbasci (assembly GCA_947562105.1). Classification (NCBI taxonomy): domain Eukaryota; kingdom Metazoa; phylum Arthropoda; class Insecta; order Lepidoptera; family Noctuidae; genus Shargacucullia; species Shargacucullia verbasci. Next base: position 8,533,710 of record OX387302.1, on the reverse strand, counting down.
ATTGCGCAGTATGCGTAAATATCGTTGTGCTCATCAATTGAAACAACGCATTGTACATTGTTGAATTGTCAAAATCGTGTTAACCCTGTAGATATAGCGGACATATAATTTTATGGCATGTCTACCAACAATCTTTTTAAAAGTTACTGCACAGGCCTATATGAAATAAAAAACTTTGACTGTCTTTGACTATAATGACTATAGCGCCTGTTTTCTTTGGGTCTGCCTCGACATGTATCTCACATTTTGCTCGACACCCCAAGATAAGGAGTGTAATGTTTCAAAGAGTGTTTCTTCTGTAATTATTTTGTTTGTGGTGGGCGTAAAAATGATTTACGCGGTTACCATCCTAGATATTGGCATACATTCGGCTTCCGTCCGTATCGTGTTTGTTACTTTTTTATGTTTTTCTTTACATTATCAAGATAGTTGCGGCTAGTTTCAAACACGATCTCGAGTTATGTGGATTAAGAAATGTAACTGCGTAGGAAAGATGAAATTAAAAGTAAAAAAAAATGTCTTTTGAGCCGTAACGACGTGAAGTGTCTTGTGTCAGTATAACGGGGCGATTCCCGTAACAGCCCATAAACGCCCACTGTTGAATATATGCTAGGACTGAGCCGTGGCCGCCGACTACGCGGGCCTTGTCAGGAATAAAATGTCACAAATATTTTTATTTTGTTTCTAGAATTTTCTGGTGTTATCACTATATTTTCGTCTCCATCAGAGGTAAAGAATGTGCATAGTTTATGAATCATCATCAGCCAGAAGACGTCCATTGCTGAACGAAAGCCTCCCCCAAGGGGGACGGGGGGATTAGTGAGAGGACGCTGCTGCCCGTCCTCCGGTGTCTAGCCGCAGTTTTAAGACGTACCCGGGTCTGTTTTAGTTTATGAATAAAAGACCTATTAATGTGTCCGCTAAGATTTGAACTCACAACCTGCCTCCACTACATCAAGCAGACTAAGCTATTATTTAACTTGATTAAGTTCACAAGCGCGACAGATCTCAATAACAATCGATCACACTTGTTTGTGTACCAACAGTATTAATCTACGCATCGATCATGACAACATAAACAAGAGTTTGTTGACTCATTTGCAAGTGAATGAGTGCGTTTTTTTTTTGTCTTTATGGCTACTGTTCTATTTTTGAATTGCTGGTGCGGCCTATTTGGTTTAGAACATCGATCTTCTTAATGACTCGTTGGCACTTAATCTAAGCAATTAATATACACTCAACGTAGAAGACTCAACTTTTTAGTTAGCTGACGACTGCGCTATCAGTAGCATCTATTAATTCTTCCTACGTGCAGAAATGCGCAAGGGCAAGATGTTTACTGCATCATTGGTGTGGGATAGTACCGTATCTGCATTAACGAATCCCCTAAATAGTTTTTCCTTACTTCAGCTAACTTGAGTCTGAAGTGTTTAACTCTCGATGGTGGAAATTTCGAGAAGCGGGAGGTGTATAAGTCGGCCATTTGAATATTGACCATGAAGGCCGGACAGTGCAGTTCTTATTTTGATATTTCGTTACCTATGCTAAGGCTGTTTTCGACGTCATGCGCATCACACAAGTTTCAAGGCCGTTAGTGAGTGGGTGATCTACCAAACCTACGCCTATGAAAAAAATAATAGGAAACCTGCTTTGGACAGGTAGCGCCCCTGTTGTCTTGGCTTAGTTCTTTAAGTAGGTTAAGTAAAATATTATAAGTAAATAAATACCTCTAGTTATTAAACAAAATCAGAAATGTTTATATTTATACAAATTCAAAATTCATTTATTGAAATTAGACCATACTACTATTGATTTTTGGCTTCTTTTTCGCCCGCTCTTGACCCTGAAACACGTATGTTGGAATGCGTTTTTAGGCCAGTGGTCTTAAGTAAGTGCTACTGCTGATTGTGAAGTGGTGAGTTCGATACCCAAGTCGGGTAATATTCTGAATGGAAATTCTCAATAGCAGCACCAAGTTTGGAACTGTGCCATGGATGACAACACTTCGGGGAATACAGGCTATATACAATGACCAATTATATTTGTCATTTATGTCCTTGAATTGTATTCTAACATGAAATAAGAACAAGAATCCCAGAAAAGTTCATGGTAAACTATATACAATATAAACAAAAGTCTTTTTGAGCTATTTCACCGCAATTTGACGCCAACAAGGAAATAACAAACCAGATTTATTATCCGTAAAAATATTCAATTCTGGCCACTTCCAGTTTGATCCAGTTCTCTGATTAGGCGAGTTTCTCCTTTGCTTGTTTTGAGTAAACAAGCTAGACCTAATTTATTTAAATTTATATAAACACGTTGTTCAGATTGTGTTGCCTGTCCAATAATTTACAGCAATGATACATAAACTTTGCGTATTATTGTGTTATTTTTTTTCGAGGAAATGTTTCGTGAATGAATGATAGAAATATTTTTGTAGACTATGATATTAATGAACGGTTCTAACAATAGACGCGCGAATATTTGATCTTGATATTGACGACCGGCTGGTGGGTTATACTGTCAAAAATAATTCCAAGGTCAATGTTATTCTAATGATTTTTAGTTCAATAAATATCCGCTGATTCTCTAAGCTAAGAAAAATGGCGCATCTTTTTGAAAGTGTAAAGTGGTAACATCTATGAAGGAACGAGGTATGGTGTTCCTCTATCTAAAAAGGTAGATCCTCCGACCAGGCAAGGTGATTAGCCTGGCGGGCCGAAGCCCGACTGTTGATGTCAGATATTTGTATATGTGTTAGAATCGTTGTAAACTCTCATAGTGCGATTCATGGTTTTGATACATGCGACTTCCTCCGTTTGCCTGTCTCGGTTCTTGCAGACGCTGCTCACATTTCTTTGAGATCTGAATTTAATCTATTTTGGTAACGGATAAAAGCCCTCCTGGAGCTGACAAAAAACGCAGCCATCATGGTCATGGTCTTAGGCCCTTTCAACAGCTGTGAATGGCATTACTGCCTTGCATAATCTCGGCAAACGATTGGTTCTTGCCTTGAGATTTCTAAGGGATGACTTAGGAATTTCAATATGGCAGCGACAGCGGCTCTAGGGTGTTTACAACAAGTCTCCGATCGTTGCAGTAGCGGTCTAATAAGAGGACGTATTAAGCCCTCAAAATGGGAAGGGAGAGACAGAGATACAGCCACATTTAAATAATACCGTTATGAGGTCTCATTTAATATGCGGCGAGACTTTTGCCATCAATAGGAAAACTGGGAGTCGAACAAAGAATCACATGCTCAGCATACATTGTTTTTAGACCAATGAGATAGCACGAAAAAAAATTATTAGAAATCTGAAATAAAATTTGTGTTTATACGTATGTATGACAATTTGAATTCCTAAGAAAATCATAAGGAAAAATACGAGGTAAATGACTGAACTTCAGCCATTCCTCACAGCTTCACAGTTATAGACAATAATGCGTAATGTTTTCACTTGTAATTAATTTTGTCAACTTTGTTCTCGGTAACAACTGAACTTGACCTAATTCTGGCATATATTGAATGGAGGGATTCCATGAATGTTTCCGTGTCAGTTTTATTTTGGAATTAGTGGGAAAATTATATTTGGGCAATTATAATTAAAGAAGCCATCACAAAAATTATGAAAAAGTTTCGTTAACGGTTCTCTCGAAAGTTATAGATTCGTTGTCTGTATATTTAAGAGTTCTCATTCTTAATTTAAAATTCAAGTGGGCTCTATCTGTGGTATCACCCACGTTATACTTGATAAATTTTACGATGGGACGATCGCGGCTTAGATTAAAGTATGTATTTCCCTATAGGTTATGTTAAGCATAAGAATTATCGCGATTAAGTACTACGCAAGCAGAGCCGCGGGAAAAAAATATAAAGTTGAATGATTGAAGGCCATTTAAACGATGTATGCTACGCACATCTAACGTAAATTTCAAAAGTAGTTCTATTCTAAAACATGTCATGCGTATAAAACGGTAAAATGTTTTGTTCTCAAGTGAAAGTTGAATGCGAAAGTGTTGGAATAAAAGATTACCGCAAGAAAAAAAAGCTACGCGCCACAGTATATACACTTCAATGTCAATCGTTTTTAACAGTTCATCAAGAATCAAATAATAGTACAATGGAAATATCTAAATGAAACGAAAATGTGAAGAAGCTGCCTTGTCAAAGTTGTTAGATAATTTACTATAAGGAATTTTATTAAATAAAATACCGAACTGTTAAGAAAATGTTATTTTTATATCAAGAGGCAATAAATTATTCTCGGCCCAATAATTAGCACTGGCCCAACGTACACATCATAGACAATGTTGGACATTCATACTTCGAACGGCTTTCCCGCCCTCGACGCGTGATCCAAATGAAAACTCCGTGGGTGTGAAAATTCACTCGGCTAGCCAGTTCTCGCGCGGCAAGCGTATAGTGCAGACGTCTTCGCGTCACTCCCCCCCGAAGTTTCCCGCGCGAAAGTTTTCACGTAAACATAAGTGACAAAATAAATTTACCGTAGTGTTAAACAGTGTTTGTATCATTATAATTTGTGTTAATGTGATTTTTTCGACTGATGCCCGACATTTCGATTTATGTGAGTATTGGATCTTTGATATTTTTTTTTTGGTGCGGATATATACCTAATTGATGCCGTCAAAATAGGTTATTGGAATAGATGTATAATTTTTGCGTACCTAATATTCATTCGGATTGGCACTAAGAAGAATCTTCAAAGGCGTACTAATGGAAAACATTATGATATATAAAAAATTTAAAGTGCGTACTTAATTCAATCGTGATCGTTTATTCGTAATAATATTAAACTAATTTTATATCGTGGTTTTTATTGAAAGATGTATGAAAAATATAAACAAAAAAATTATTCGATTTGAAAATCTACTCATATTGAAATAGGTTTATTTGTTGCGGAAAATAAACATAAATATGAGTAGCCCTTAATTTGACTTTTTTTAAATTGTAACAATTTCATCGGATTCTTGCTTTACCCTAACATCCTTTTATTTTGAAGCCGTGGGCTACAACTTCAGATAAGTTTATAAAACAGGCAACTTTTGTATTACAAATTATTCAAACAAAAAATAAAATGAAACATGTTATTATGTAGTAAATCTACATAAATAGACGTGAAGATATTGATGTCTTCCAAAAACATAGATAACATAACACAGATTTAGGAGTTGTATGTTAAATAAATTGTTTCTAAACAAATTAACGACAATTTATAGTTCGATAAATATTGTAGATAATATATTGTCGATCTAAAATCTTTTTCTTAACAAAAATGCGTTTTCAGAAATGTATGAATTTAAACTTTAATTTTAATATTAAATAATAATAGTTTTTGATAGTACTTGGATCATATTATCCATTATTTTCTGTACTTACATACAAAATATGAAATCGAGAAACATAAAAGTTATTGAAACTGGTTGAAAATAATGAGACATTCTGGAGAACAAATAACAATGTTCTGGTATATTGGAAAAATACTACGTTTTATTATATCGGGTAAATATGACATTTTCCACATCCATTCTTATTTCAAAGAAGAAAACTGGGAACGCATCTGCTGCTTACTCATTTTCCCGCGCAGCTTGACCACAGATAATATAACTTGTAACCGGAGAAGTGGGTTAATTATCAGAGTCCTTTTTCTTTTAATTTCGCACCCACTGGTGACCTAATACCGATATTGAACCTACATGCTAGTAACGTTAATTTTATTCTTTCTTTGTTTTAGCGACTTTCTCTTCGCATAGTTTCAATTGAAATGTAGTAGTAGTGTTGTAGTATATGTACTGTTAATTTCTCTCTAAATAATAATTTCGCTCTAGTATTCTAATCAATGTGAATATTTAGGAAATGTTATATATTATCTAGAAGTTAGTTCACCCCTTTTAGTCTTGGCCTATTCGCTTCAGTTCATCCCAACTTGTTACGATATTTAATACATTACAGTTTTTTTATTATCTACCAATACTCCACAGAAAACTCAAAATTAAAGTAAATCTTGGGTTTTTTTCTGTAACTTTTACGAAGAAAGAGTTCACAGAAAAAGTTCCTAACACGCATTAATAAAAAAATGTTACGCCATTAACGCAGCCATAAATAAAATTAAAAACTAATATTCGTTAAAATCTCGTTCCAAAAGTTTATTAGCGAACGAACTTTATAAATCAGTAGAGTTAATTAATCTTACCCACACTTATAATATATCTTAATAATGTGTAAACATAAAACTAATTAATGCACCCTGAATATAAATAGTGTTGCCATAGCGTCCTTAATTCTGCCCTAGAAATTATTTTAAGATTAAAAATAAATTGTGATTATGATTAACTAGCTTCCGCCCGCGGCTTCGCCTGCGTGGTTTACGAGCTCGTACATTTTTTGAGATAAAAAGTAACCTATGTGCTATTCCAGACGATAATCTATCTCTGGGCCAAATTTCATCCAGATCCATTCAGCCCTTCTGGTGTGATTGAGTAACAAATATCCATCCATCCATCCATCCTCACAAACTTTAACATTTATAATATTAGTAGGATAGTAGGATAGGATAGGATATTTATGTTATGAAACGTGAAGAGGAACTGACAGAAAAGATTCGTTAATTATATCAAGTGACGGGATTATAAACTTAAGTTTAGCATAGAGCTTCTGCGTCCCGACTTCGTCTTCGTGGATTCTGTTTTTTTTTTTTCATACAAATATCGACTCTCCTTTGAACTCCGAAGGATTAATGTTCTAAACAAAAAAATATTACTTACGTTACAACAGAAACAATTCCTACAGGGGCCTTTAATAAAGTGAACGATTTTTGAAGAAGAACTTTAAAAGTATTATTGGTAGCTAAACGTCCGGCAGGCAGGCAAGTTGGTCCAATAATATGATCCAAGTTAGGCTCAATTCATTACTAATTCGGAAGTATAATCAATCAGCCTTGTTTGGATGATCGAGTGTAGTTACAGGAATATCAGTTACGATATTTTTTCACATGGGATAGCCAATAAGGACTCAGGAGTAATAATACAGTTTCAAATAAAAGTTTTATTCAGGTTGTATGTTACAAAATTCTCAGAAAACATTAAGCTTCAAAATTTTCATGCGACTTTATAAGGGCATCGGCGAATGTGAAATTAAACAATAGTATAACCTCTGCGTAACCCTTCGGGGAATACCGGCGTAATGCTATGTTGCTCCAAATAATGAAAATTTTTTTTGGAACCTTTTGACCATTTTATGGAATTTCTTGCCGGTTCTTCTCCATAGGAAAACAACACTTTGGAACGTCGCTACCAGAATCGTGACTATTCATAAGTGCCTTTAACTGGTCTAAATGAATAAAAATATATTTTAACAACACTTAGTCAGTGTCCTGATGTCCTGTGCTTTCTGGTAGCCTAATACCAAAATATGCATTTTAACCTTAAACGTTCTTAATGAAACAAAGAACCTGAAAAGATGGTGCTAATTAGTTTGAACGTTTTGGTTTAATGTGATCACGGAACGTCACCAAAAGTAAAAATTCTTACACTTTGTTGTATCTCTATATATGTAGTAATTGTAATTAAATGAAGACTGTATTAGAAGCTTTATAGTCAGTACTCACTGCGAATGCGAGAAAATTAATGTCCGTCGCTCAAAAATTGTGCCAAATAAAAGTCGGTTGTCCTTTACAAGATAAAGGTCGTTTTACACATAATATGTTCAGATATAAAGAAGTGTTTAAAAATATAATTGGAATCCATTAACGAGGTGTTGATTGAATGACGAGTTGTAATAATACGATTGATGCGCAAATGTATATTTTTTCAGGTCAGGTGTTATTGAAATTATTCAAAGTGAAAATCTCGAATATTGGCAGACTAAGGCAGATGTTTACAACATAATTATCCGTTTAACACGTAATTTTTGTATAGTCTAACATCTGTTATATTGTTGGTGAACACGGCCCTTAGGATGAAATCACTTTTGTTAGTATGAAACAGTTCTGTACGTATTTAGCTGGGCGGTATTGGTAAAAATATCTACATGTTTTAAATACAATTAACCATTTAAAAAAGTATGTTGAGGGGACTTAAAAACAAAAAGTTCAAAACAAAAATATACCTATTGGCTCTTTAAGATTATGATATGATAATATAAATAGTACCAGTTATATATCTGAGCGTCGCCGCGTCGGGGGACCGCTAAGTAAATAAAATAACGTAGCAGGACCTCACGCTCACCAGTCGCGCTTGTGAGCAATAGACCAAAGAGGCATTTTAATAAATGAATCGATCTCTTTATACATTTATGGTAACCGCTCATAGATGTGTTGTCACCCTTACTATAATCACCAATTAAAACTTCATAATTATGTATACCAAAATGGCTGACAGTTGACGAAAGGTTTAACGGTATATGTCATGGATGAACCGTAATTTTATCATACATCCGTCACCAACTTATAAAGAATCTTATTTACTGGGCTATATTATGCTGTCTTTAACATTTCGTTTCTGTCTAGGAAAAATGCAAAGTAAGTCAGTAAGAATCTTGTACGCAAAGTGCATTTTATTCCAGGAATAACTTAGAGATGGAATTTCTACTAGAGTCACGTTTGGTTCGTTTATCACATTTTTACCGGTTTATCTTTAAGTAAAAGACTTCAGTTTTTACTCTATCCTTGGTTATGAAAGACTAATAAATAAGAAGTAACTGGTAAACAGTTAAAAGCACAAATATGTTTACACATAGCGACACGCAAGAGTGAATATTAGAATAAAATTTGGTTTGTGTTCAAAGATTACAAAATCAATACTTCTTCTAAAATATTTTTTTAAATGTCGCTACTAATTTATACATATTTAGCTTGTGACTGTACCATGATGCATAATGAAGGCCATGTTTGTCAATTTTGGGAATCCGCAGTAAAATAAGAACTTAGTAAATTATATATAGTATCAACAGAAAAGGCATTATTACGTGTCTTACAATCATTCTTATAACTTAGAAATCTTCAAGGTACGAGTGAATGGGCACTATTTGAGCTTTCATGATCCTTCCTCGGCAGCATTGTCACTTGCCATCAGGTGAAGTGCAGCCAAATGCACTCAAATAAAAATAACTACATAATATGTATATATAATTCTTAGTATCTTCGTACTAATCAAATTGTGTATGGGAGATTTTAACGATTCACTTTTTTTTTCTTTGTTGCTTACTACGGACCCCTCAATTCAAGGCCGATACGCACTTAACAGTTTTTTTTCTTCTATAAATTAGCGGCAATTATGCACTGGTAATGCACCAATTAATAAAGTAGATTACGAATGCCGTAAGTATATTATTTTAATGCCGTATAATTAACACGGCAGATGGATTTATCGAAGTACTAATGATGTTATTACTACAAAAGTAGATAACAGTGCTATTTCTAATATAATCACGCCTGTATTCCCCGAAGAGTTAGATAGAGTGGAGGGTACTCCACCTACATTTCGTATGCCGTTATTAAATCCCATGAAATAGGAGGCTAGACAAGAAGCCTAAATTTAAACTCCGTATTGCTATTGAGAAGTTATCTAACAGAAAATCTCAGTAAGGCTTAAGAATCGAATTCAGCTCATCAAGCAGTCGCTTTCCAATCACTGCACCAAAGAGATATCTTTCGTATATAAATCCTTTACGACACCCACTAGAGGTGCAAACAGAAGTTTATTTTTATCCAAGCATACAGTATCAGATACAAATTGCGTTAGACTGCGTCCGTGGCCTTAGACTGTCTAGGAAAATCTCTAGGGGTGAATATACCGGTGACATCTGGTATTACATCTCCACCAGCATTATTAACGGCACCACCTGATTCCATCCTCGTTCCATCAACGGAGAACAGAACGACGGCTATCCGACACCGTTTTATATTTTTTTTCCTTATCATACTAATATCCTATCCTATCCTTCTTACTAATATTATTAATGTGAAAGTTTGTGAGGATGGATGGATGGATGGATCTTTGTTACTCTTTCACGCCAGAACGGCTGAACGGATCTGGATGAAATTTGGCATAGAGATAGATTATAGTCTGGAATAACACATAGGCTAGTAAATCGGGTTGGTAAATTTCGCGGGCGAAGCCGCGAGCGGAAGCTAGTTTTTTTATAAAACAGTGACCAATTTATTATAGATGGTAATGTCATCAAAAGTCGAGTTACTAATACCAGTATTGAAATAAAAAAGATAACATATCATCGCTTAGGTAACGATAGGGTGCAAGTAAAATATGTTAAGTTTAAAAAAGTTTCAGAGGAGACATAAAATTAACTTTATATCTTATGAAAAATTTCGTAAATGTATATTATAAACCAAAATACAATAGAATATAATACTATACAATACAATACACTTCATTGCACACCATTTACGGAATATTCATAAAAAAGAATCAGTTCTTTGTCCCTTCTCAAACTTATCAAACTTATCAAATTTTACTTGCGCGGTATTGTAAGCTAAGCGACAATTAAAAAAAATATACTGCATTTAACAGAGTATAAGAACATTAAATATGACTCTAATTTAATCTACCTTTCTTGCTGACCGCATTTTGTAATACATAATTAAGACTAAGAATCTGCTTTCACCCACGTATGTTTGTTAGATAGCCAAAAGTACACTTATAAAGGCTCCTATTTCATCGTTCATCCCACACAATCGCCTACCTTATTGCTATAGCCTACATAATAGCACGAAAACCTTCATTCTGGAAGCTGAGCCGTCAAAGACCAGTAATCCTTATGATATTGTTAGAATCATTCTTGAATATGAGCCTTCTCTACACCTTAAACTAATGATATTGGTGGAATTATGTCTTTATACTTCAGAATATGGTTTAAACCGTAATCTTGGCTTAGTATTATGTTAGGAACATAAAACTGAACGTCTCAGCCGTCAGCAGGATAGTCGCAGTGACAAGGACAAAGATATTTTTACTCAAATTGTGTACGCTGTCACTGGTGCGAGAGGATTACCTATCCGTTCAGCAAAATGATGATGAACTTTATTTTTGTAGAAACCTATGTAATCATCATTCTGCTGTCCTTATTCGATTTGAGGTCAGCACAATACATTCTTATCTTTCATTCATTTCTATCAGACGTCATATCCGGATTCAGTTTCATAGCATGTCTCACACGATCCATTTATTTTTGTGTTGTTTTTACTAATAATAAAACCAAAACTTCCTTTAAAAAGACCAATGTTATTCAAGCTACCGCCAGTTCTACAACCCCGGTTTACGTAGATGATGTTACATTTGGTAACAGATGCAAGAGTCAAGTCAGTATAATATTATACTGACTATAATATATACCGGCTATATACCCGGCACACCATGTTACCACACCGAGTTATACCTATTTTAAACATAAATCACACATAAAAATCATTATAGCTTACTATCTCATATAAATATCGTTTATAACCCATAATTCATAAGCTTAATAGAATTATAAATATAATTTACGTTCTATGTGCGTGTACAAATCTTTCGCCACGTACGAACAGGTCAGGCTATAAAAAATGTGACCCCTTCATGTGTCTTCATTAAGATATCCCGAAACAAATGTTCTATAATGTGCTGCTTGTAGGGTGAGCACGCTGGACATGTTTCGGGACAGTCTGTAAAAAATAGTAAATATTTTTGATTTAAAGTTCAAATAAATTAATACAACATGTGGATGATGACAGTTTGATTCTATAACTTAAACTAAAATGTGTAAAATGTGTAAAAGTACGTGAACATAAAAGTTCTTTTAAAATTCACGTTAAGATAAGTCGTTGAAAACGTACAATAGATTTTTGAAGCGTTGAGTTGAAGACTATTTCAAATCACATCGATTCACATTTTCGCTGACTTGAATATGAATTGGTAGTGCATTAAAAAAAATTTGCGCGTCATGAATGGCTTAGAAACTTATCATAAACCATTCCACAAAAAAATCCTGCTAAAATGGAACATGATACTAAAAGGATTGCGAATTTACAGAGAAACGCTTACATCCCTCAGAAAGCCTTCTATAAACTAAGATGTGACCTTTTTTGTAAGGAAAACACTATTTACAGAATTAATTATGATATTCTTACAACTTTAGAGCCGTCCGTCGGTTTCATTTCGAAGTATATATTTTTGTTGATATGTACTAAAACCTCGATCGTCTTTGCTAGTTTCTATTTACCTGAGGATGAATGAAAGGTTGACAGGAGAACTGATTAAAAATTTCACATCAATTAAATGATCAAATTGAACGTCTATAACAACGTAACAAATAAGTGACCTAATGACAAACCTTGGATTTTAGGTACATTTTTTTTTTAATCAGCCGTATTCATCCCGTTTCAGGGCAAAGGCCTCCCTACCCTCTTTTAACTCCTCTCGGTTAATAGCTTTCTGTGGCCAATCCTTCAAATAGGTGTCCAGCTCGTCCCGCCACCTCCTTCAGGGCCTACCGCGATGTCGTCTAAGGTTGTGTGGACTCCACTCTGTGGAGAGCTTTGCCCACATCTCGTCCGATATGCGGCAGACATGGCGAACCCAGTTCCACTTCAGGCTTGCGGCTTTCTGACCAACATTTTATCTTAATTAAAATGATAGTTATGGCAAAGATAACATTTTACTTGTAAATTAATGAATGGTCATTTTTTAACATATTTAAATTATATTTCTTCAAATTATGTATATCTGCTGCAGTCAAGTGCCTATGCACGATGTTGTCAGTTTCTCGAAAAACAGTCAATACCTCCCTGGAATTTTGTTCAACCTCTTAAGATTTCCATTGAGAGTTATAAGGATAATTTATTTGTTTGCAGGCTATTACTACTAACTGCACATCTAAAATCATAAGTGCTGCAAGAATTATTACACTTTTACCATTACTACGGTCAGGTCTAAAAAAGATTTCGGTATATATTACACTTAGGCGGCCCACGAAAAAGTTATTTAATCATTTGGAACCGAGCCAAAGCCCAATTTTTCATATACTTTCCTCCAATTTGACTGATTTAAATGTCATTACAGTTTCATTACGAGCTGAGCGTGAATCGGCTCTAGAATGGACGGAAATTGAAATTTGTTGAATTGCCCCGCTAGAATATTTATTGGTAATAAACATATTATCCCAGGATGTTTAAATAATGTTAATGTTAAATTATTTATTTGATTTCAAAATATTTAGTTCGTATAATATATCGAAAACAGTATATTTTTCATTAAATTTGGTAATAAAGATATTTTTTCTCGTAAACATGGGATTACTTGGTAAAAGTTGCGTAGAAAAACTGATAAACAAAATAATTCGATTGGCATGTAACATTCACACAAACACATAAACCTATTTTTGTAAAATGATTGGTAAACGTAGAGTAACTGAAACTATTACACGTTTTATTTCATAAATACTTATTTTTTTCCTTTTAGTTAGAAGCAGCTGATGGCCATAATTATTTATAAGTATAATATTTATTTTCTAGATCTCCTTAAATTACTTTCCTCACATATTAGTAGAAAAACTTAAATTCAGTAAACTTTTGCATGTTATAAACAGAAACTTGAGGAATAGGGGAATATCTCCTAAGAAATTGCGATTTGTGTAAAAAATATATGTTGAATTGGCATGAATAAAATCAGAAGGTATGTCATCAGATATCATCTTACCGAAATCGTAAATGTCAACTAGCGCAAACAAGTCATTAAATGTTGATAGTCCAAGAGTAAATATAGAAGAAAGTATATGAAAAATTAGTGTTTATCGACTGTTTAATGACTGAAAGTCTAAATAAAAATAAAAGATGCGTAGGTTCCAAAAAAAAAAAAGAAAAAAAAAATGAAGAAAAAATATATTGAGCATTGCGATTTGCGCACAATCCCTATGGAATTGGAAAATGCCTCTTATAACCTACAATAAAAAGCAACATATGAAAAGAAAACTATCCTTCCCAAATCATTGTGTGCCTACAACCGGACGGTGAAGCAACACGGAGTGCACTGGAGACCATAAATCTAGTCAATTGAACACAAAATTGATACTAATCGCTTGAACGGATCCGTTTTATGTGGCCGAGGAACCAGAATAGCATTAGATAGTACATTATAGCTAGAATAGGTAGGACACTGAATGAAAACGTATGGAAGATGGCGTAAACTACTAAAGTGAATTGATATGAATCGACTAGATGTTATACGATTTAGTTTGGTTTTCGATTAGAAGCGTAACTTTTTTCATTACGCTTTGACCACCTGTGGACTTGGATATGCTGATTAGCCAATAGAGGAATGTTGACTCTGAAGATAGGCCGAAAGCGGGCCTATTGCAACATGACGAAACAAATGAACGCAGATAAGTTGTATCGCGTTACAAGTGAACCATTACTCACTCTCTATTGGTATTGGTCTCAGGATTTACTTTAAATTTCGTTTTCCTTTTGCTGTAGCATCATCCTTTTTAAGACTATTTTGTGATAGTTTTGGCGTTTAATTTTGCCCTTGACTGTAGGCCTCGGAATTCTGAATCCCAATACGGTGGCCCAACAAAAGCGAGAGACGGTGAAGAGATGTCCCAATGCCCTTGCTGTGCAATGCACAATCTAGAACAATTTATTAAACGGAGTAAGGGCATTGTACAGGCACTAGAAATAAACACAACACAGTGGTGCCAAAATTTAGATTTACTACAATTAATAAATCATTTCTAAGACACGGTGTGCGCTTCTACAGCTACCGAAAACTGTAACCGATCTTACCGGTAAGAAGTTTAAAATCCATTGTCAAATTTTGTTTTCATAAGGAAAGCCTATTATTATAGGATCAAAGACTATGTTGACGATAGAGACGTGTACCGCTAACTATCTTCTGCACATGTGGCTTCCCTGGTTGTCCATTGTGTCTACTAGTTCTATTTTAAGCTTTCGCTTCACATGGTCTCAGCATTCTTGTTACTTCATTATTTTGTATTATTTTTTTTATCCGCTTTGAACTGTTTATGGCGATTTTATTTTTATTTGAAAAAGTTCTACTGTACTTTCCTTATATACTATAATACATGTTAAATTTAAGATTGTAAATTAACTATTTATTTTTTGAAAAGAGTATTCATCGTGTTTCTTGCCGGTTTCTTCTCTATAGGACCTACACCTTTTGGAACCGTGCGCTTAGTCTTGATATTTAAAAAGTGCCTGTAAAGGCCTAGTTGCAAATAAAAACTCTAAGAATAAGAATATAAATAAGACTAATAAAATAAAACCTTCGTCATTACCAACCCGTCTGCCAACCATTGTGATTACCGCTATATAATTTAAGGATCGTTTATAGCATCGATGTATGGTAAAAGTCCATGGTCAGTAGTGAATATTTTAATGGACACAGACATAGACGGTTGAAAGACGTAGGTAGTGACGTAAGCACGAACGTTAAATGTAAAAGTAGATGAGTAAGAAATGGCTAAGTAATATTATAATATATTATGTTACAAATTGAAGTTTGAAAGAACATTGAACAGTGATAGTTTACCGGATGAATGTAGAGTTTATGTAAAAATTTTAGGGGGCCTATTCCACTAAGTAATCCGAATTCGATGTCGCAGCCGATCCATGGCTTATGTCCAAAAAATGAGAAATTTGTTCAAAAGTGGTTGATCGGTCGCGTTTTCGATTGCAGTTTAGCAAGTGGTCCCCTTAGTTGAATATCGGCCTGATCTCTGACTTTTCGAATTGTATGTTGATATGCATGGGTACTTCATGAGATTAATTTAAAAATGCCTCACTGGTTTACTGGTCGCAAGGGCGGCTGCAGATCGTGGGGTTGGGCAAAGTGTTATTGGGTTTTTCTGTTCGAACATTTTCAGTAGCAGCCAGGAGTTTTGTAATTGTGCTTGATACATAGCAATGGAATCGCTCCCTTCCTCCACATGAGACTTATTTTATTATGAGTGTACACCTACACCTCTGGCTATATAATAAGAATACTTGCATGGTACTATGTCTGTGTATTTTATTACCTAAATATTATAATAATATAAAGACTATTTAAATAGATTAACACAATATAATACAATCATTATAAATCGTTTAACTAAAGTGAAACTCACTGTAAAATCAATGATCTAATTCGACAACATTCACTTTGTGCTTCATCGTCAATAAACTGATTAACTCCATAAATGTTATAAACAAATTCTCAAACAATAAAATAAAATACTATCCTTTGTTTGTTATGTTATGTTATGTGGTATTCCGTGTTACTGGTGACTGTTTTGTGTTTGTAGTAGGTGGTTTTTATTGTATTTTTGTTATGTGTACGAATCAACAATTGCCAGAATATGTTTTGATCACGCAAACTCAATACTCTCTGTATTACGATTTTAACAGAAAAAACCATGAACGAAATAAATAAAATTACACGTGAATAAACTGAGACATAGATAATTAAACGTATCGATACGATTTGCTACTTGTCCCAGATTAGTATATCTCCTGTATCGTGGATACAGTTTACAGACATACATGTCGCATGCGCACACGACCAGACCCGAAACAACTATCTGTAGATCATACAAATATTTATCTTCCGTGTGGGATTTGAATCCGCAACACCTAGCGCAGAAAACTAATCGCTTAGCCACTGCGCCAACCGTGCCGTCAGTTTATTACATGACTGTTCGGTAATATGAATCATTATACTTACATTAAAAAATGTCGATCCCTTTACTTTGTTAGTCATTTAGTAGCGGCGTTTAGACAGGAGCGGCTCACTGATGTGTGATGATGAGTTTCTGGTTTAATATCGAGCGTTAATTGCTGTAACGAATATTCCGCCTCAAATTATCACACGCATGTAAATGCTGCCTATCCAATTCACTAGGTATTACCCTTGTCAACATCCACAGTGGAACTTGGATAACTTATTCATGGGGAGACCAAATCATAGAAGATTGAGAGAAGTGTTGTTGTGTGTAAGGGATTGGTCAACCTAGATAATTGGTTACCGTGTTTAGTTACTTAGAAGGTGCTGCGGGGATGGTCCTATCCTGGATTATGTGACTGCGAGGCTCCAATACAATGTTATACTTGCTGGGGTCCCTTGTGCCCGAACATCTGTTCGAAGGACGGTTTTAACGCGGCCACATCTTCAGGTGGCCAAACATCTTTGTATAAAAATATAATGTTGAACTATATAATATACTAGAATAAGGATATATTCAACAACGGTCTATAAATACGTCAAATTGATATAAAATTTCTTGCAGTATCATCTTTTCTCATGACTGTACAATCTGTAAATGGCCTCAATATGTTAATGGACTCAATAACATTATCGGCGAAATATGGGTGTGCGATAAGTACATCTCTGTCTAACCCTTCGAGGAATACAGGCGTGATGCTATGTTATGCTATGTTATGCTATGTACAATCTGGTATCGTCAATATATTGTCTACTGAGACCAATGTTATTATATGACTCTGATTAGTCCTTCTTGGTTGCTCGAGAAGGAAAAGAAGAATAACATAAACATATATATTCTTTAAAATGTTCTCATTTTACAAGAAGTACAAATGTAGGCAGTTTTTAGGTTATACATAGAATATTTAAGCAGTTCTGTTTACAACGCCCGCCACGTGAAGTCGTAACCTTCGCAGAAACACAACACAAATGTAAACGGTATTAAAGTTGTCAAAACATATTGCGTCTTGTGTGTTGTAACTTGAAATATTTTGCTATAAAATGGTTGTTATAGCTTCATATGATAACGACATACGGTGATCACCAATTAATTTCATCCGTCGTAAAGTCTAGCTCGAAATGGACCACCCGAGACCTACAATGAACAATTGGTAATACTTTTTGAATTATGGTAGCTCTGACCTAGAGATATGGCTATTATTACCACGATTGGCAGGTGTATTGGTAATACCAATACAGTTTTCGTCCACGAATTATGGTAGCTCTGAAGTCAGACAGCTGCGCGTTAGACAATTTCGTTCCTAAGAAAATACATTGCGCAGCCAAACGGCTCACTTCTTGCAGCCATGATTTTCCGTCCAAACTACAAATATGTTGTGATATAATACCTTACTTTTTACGTCAAGATCGAATGGTGTTGGCCTATTCTTTGCTAAGACCGGAACAAATCTATTTGTCAATCTCCAATATCTCTCGGCTTATATGTTGATAATTTTGTCCCCCGAGTATCTATAGGTAGGTACTATTATACAATATTCCTCTGTGACTACAAATTTTGTCAATCTTATTCCTCCAAACAATAAGTTAGATTATTTTATGAAGTCTGGAAAAATAGCTGGGATGTTTTCTTATTTGTATTTTATACGACAAACATCAAATTTGTTTCGGATTTCGACTCGAGCATCGTCAGGATTTCCATTTTTTGTTTGACTTGAAGTGTAGATCAGGTTTTTGACATGTAATACAATATTTGTATCCCAAATAAAGAAGAATAGTTGTTTCTAGAAAAAAATATGGCAAAGTAACTAGAATAGAAAAGAATAGTTTTTATTTCAAAAAACATATTACAGGCTCTTTTAAAAATAAAAACTATAGTTGTACGGTTCCAAAAAGTTGGTCCTATGGAGATGAAACGGCAAGAAACTCCATGGATACTCTTTTAAAATTTCAAATCTCTTTCAACAATCTTGTTAAGTAGATGTAAACTATTAATATTGGTTAAACTTTGCAGATTTGCCTGTTCTACAATATCAACCAGAAGTCAAAGAGTTGACAAGTTTTTTCCTAGGAAAAGTAAGGGAGTACCTCGATTTTACCCTCCGGGCACAATTATAAAAAATATAACTAATATAAGACAGCGTTAACGTACGACGTTTATTAATGAGTATGGCTTAAGAAAAAGCAATTTTAACTGGCTTAGGGCTAGTTGCTTTAAATCATCAATGGTTAAGTACTTCAGTTAAAAGGCAGTCATAGTATATGGGATGACAAATGTACGTCAATACATTTTGTAGAGAGGCACGTACTAAAACTACACAATCAATTAAAGAATGGTATTCGTTATGGTGGTTCTACTATTCGCCTTTCACTCGCGTGGTATGAGTGCGAGGGGGAGGCAAACACTGGAAATAATAAAAGAGCCACCATTTGTGATCCTATTCTTAAACTGATAGAGTATGTTTATATAATTGCACGCGCTCGAAAACAATGAACAGTAATTTATATCGTAATTAGGTTTTAGAAAGAAAAAAAAAAACAAGGAACTTCGATAGAATTTATGAGAGGCTTTTAAATGTCAAACTTCCAACTTTTTGAATTTAAAAAGTAATTTAAAGTTATAAGACACTTAATAATTGTCATTCCGTTGTCATCTGGAAAGAGGATTCGTAGAAAAGTTGGTTAAACTTCACCCCTTCACTGTATTATCTTATTCTTTCCGTTTCATCGTGATCACAAGGACGATTGCGAATTTTAACTATTGGTGATGATTCTCTTGTTTTCAAACAAATAATTGAGTCTCGCTATGTCTCTTTCTAACAATAAATATGAGAAAAGGATGGAAGATGTAAGATGCAAATTTGAACGTGAGTTTAGTCGCGGTTGTTATAAGTCACGACTTTTGTACCGACAGTTCTAAATATTTTCTGTTATTTCTCTATGATGTTTGTAAAGAAGAGATAGTGAGATTAAAATTATATTTAGAACGATGTTTGCGTGCGAGTTGAATAGACACACAAGTGATACAAGTGATTTGATACAAGGTCGCATATATAGGTTGTAATACATTTGCATCATCAAATTATTTCCTTTATCCGTCCCGTTTCCCGGCTGTGGCCAGGGTCTGACCAGCGCCAATAACTCCGGTAGGCGCAAAGTAGAAAGTAGGTTGCGCCTATTACCGCATGTAATGTTGCAATTACCAGTATTCATATGGCGTGAGATTTTTATAGTTTTTTAATGAGTTTTTTATAGAAACTATTGCAATCGTATCACTCATTCTTGGAGCCAAATTCTATAAGAAATGTCTAGCTTTAAAACTTTTCAGAAATCAACTCGGAAATAAGTCTTAAAAAGGGATAGAGAAAAAAAAAAGGATATTAAAGGCCTAAAGCAACTAGATAGGATTAGCTGACAAACACACACACACACACATAAAACTAAATAGTTCGTTGACCTTTCATTGAATTGGTTTAGACCTCAGTTGCTTGACAATTGGACCGGGAAAACAAAAGAATAAACAAAGTAAATTAATAAGTACCAAGTGCCGTATCATTATAGTTGTCTTCGCTATATTAAGACGACAACTGACGACAGGGGCCGAGGGTAGGTACCTACATAGTAGAATGATACAAATAGACCATGTTTATGTAACGGTTTAATACTGGTACAATATACATGAACTAACTTCAGCCCGCGGCTTCGCCCGCGTGGTTTACGAACTCGTACATTTTTCCGAGATAAATAGTAGCCTATGTGCTATAATCTATCTCTGTGCCAAATTTCATCCAGATCCGTTCAGCCGTTCTGGCGTGATTGAGTAACAAATGTCCATCCATCCATCCATCCATCCTCACAAACTTTCACATTTATAATATTATATAGTAGGATTAGTAGGATAGGATAGGATTTAATTATTACTTGCGTTAAAGGTGGACGAATACTTTGTGAAGAAACCTGCACACCTGAGAGGGCTCCATGAAGTTCTCCATGGTATGTGTAGGGTGTCAAATGTGTGTGGTGGACTAACCCTTCTCATTCTGAGAGGAGGGCCTTGTCCAGCTGTGGGAGGGTAACGGGCAGTATTATTATTTACACAATAATAACGATCGGACATCTTCGCATTGCCAAAAGTGTCCGAACAGCGAGCTCCTAAATACGTCTCTATTTAACGTGGAGTAGTTATGTATAGTTTGCATAAATTCCTTACAAAATCACACCAGATTAGAGGTAAAAGTAAGTCTAGTTTGCGTCATGGCTACTTATGACTTTGACTTACCTCTGACGAGTCATATTTCATTTTTGTCTCCTGTCTGTCTCGTCAGTGGGTGTACACTTTTCTGTACGTGTGTCTAAAACATGTCTGACTAGTCTGTTTTTATTGTGGTTACCCAGATCTTACAATTTGTTGGGAAAAAGTTGTGTAACCATTTATTTATTTTGTTGTATTATTATTGGTGTTCTACGAAATATGAACGATAATTAGAGTACAGAATTGTATAGATATAAGTATGTTATTCTTTATGAAATCTATACATTTTTGGCGTACTATAAATTTTATTACGTCTTTTTTCCCAGTAGTGGGCTTTTATTGGGTGTAATGATGATGATGAGTCCGATAGTCGAATATTTATGCAATATTATTCTTTCAAGATACGTCTATATTCTTAACTTCAATCTGAAAGCAGTAGGTATGGTATTTAGAAACTATCGACATTTTTACACTAGGAGGTAAATGGGTGTGAAGATAACATTATCTATGTATATTATGTATACCTACCTGTCTCGTTGGATATGATGTACTAGCGCAATGTAGCAGAACTGAATTGGTAGTCTCTACCTTTTCAGATACGTGTCGTTGTTTCGCAAGAAGAGGCACCGAGAAAATCGGTCTCAAAGACTAAACCAAATAAGTCCTAAAATATTAATAAAACAATACCTTTTTGGAGACTTCAATGTCAAATTACTAGACTTTAGTTTCTCTGTGATAAAATAACATAACAGCACCACGCCCAAATTGCCCGAAGGAACAGGCAGAGGAATACTATTGTATTCTTCCTTCACTGATGCCATTTTAGAGTCCTACATGGGACTAAGGCACGAGCCTATTACTCACATCCTTAGTCTGGGCAGCTACTGAGAATTTCAATACAGAAAACCCACTACTACTACACGTTACTCGTGGGTCAAACCTACGACCTCACGGATAGCATTCGCGTTTGCGACTACTAGACTAATGGAGGCAGTTCTTGAGTCAAATAAAATTAAAAATCAATGTTCTCAAGTAGCAAGATTTGGAGTCAAGATTCTTTTTGACAAACTTGTGAATATAAAAATGATGAATATGATTTTGCTCTTGCAAAAACTTAAATGAACCATACAAAAAAATTACCTATCCACTTATGTCAATGACTTGTAAAAAATATACAAACTACACACATACTTTATGGGACGAACAATAAAAGTTTCTAGATAAAATTCAAGGAACATTTGCCGTTTTAATTTAATTATTTTTATTGTCAAAACAATTTATACGATGGAGTCACCTCTGTCTTGTATAGTGAATGGTTTGTATAGAATAAAGAACTTAATTTATAGGTATGTTTACAAGGATCTCTTGTATTTTTAGACGTACTTTTTATGTAAATTTACAACACAGCTATTTTTCGTTTGAATTTAAAAATCTAAACTTGTTCTTTCGAGAGACATTCGGTGTCCATTTGTTACCGATAAAGCTAAAACTATTTTAGTACTTTTAAAATAGGTACGGAATATTTTGGAGCTCTAAAAACATCTGCCTGTTGTGAATTGGCTCAAAAGTATCTATTTAATTGGCTCAAAAGAATTAAAACCAAATTTGTTTGGACTGGTTTGGCTCTCCTGCAAATTATGCTATGCTACTTGCTACTAATATTATAAATGTCTAAGTCTAATCTAAGTCTAATAAATGTGATAGTTTGTGAGGATGGATGGATGGATGGATGGATAGATGGATGGATCTTTGTCACTCTTTCACGCCATAACGGCTGAACGGATCTGGATAAAGTTTGGCAGTCTGGAACAGCACATAGACTTTTTATCCCGGGAAAATGTACGGATTCGTAAACCACGCGGACGAAGCCGCGGGCGGAAGCTAGTGTTTCATATATCAGTTAAATATTATAAACTGCCTCATTTGTCTAATGGTCGTAAGCACCATTGCTCAGTGTTTGGTACTGGTTCGATTCCTGGATTGGGCTAAGTGAATTGCAATTTAGAAAGGTTTACTTGAGATGCCATCCTATTAAAGTACCTATCAATGCTTATTAAAACATTGTGTGAAATGATAATTCAGCCAATTTCGCCTGACTGTTAGAAACCCAAATATTAAGTATTAAAATTATATTTCGGTTTGCAATATTACAAATGTTAGAGATATACACATTTAGTCATGATATATAAGATATATAATGGCCGCATATCATGAGTTGTCATCTATACCCATATAAAGAGTTCAACTAATAAATAACGCCAGATATGACAAAGATTGCAAAAACAAGTTGAAAGGCAGGTGATACAACCTTTTTACGCAATAACTGTTTACGTAGACAAATCTAGTTAAATGACCTTCGACTTGTGAATTAGCCAACATTAGACCAATGTCATATAATTCCATAATTATTTTTTTATAATAGCATTACGCTTTTATCCCCTAAGAGTTAGGCAGTGGTGTACTGTGTGTAATTGTGCATCCACATTTCGTCCATGCTCTTATTAGGTTCTATGTAACGACAGGCAGGCCTATTGCCGTCAACCGGGCACAGATCCAATCTCCATGATACTACTGAGAATTTCACTCAAGTTTTTCCTTCATATAGTAATTCCTTGCTACAGTGATTGTAATATAATACAAAGCTGCCAATAACAGCTATTTTTACGATATAATCCAAAGATAATCCGCATTTCACATTTTGGCTGCAAGGTCAAGATCGGTGACAGATCCTGTGAACCTTAAGCATCAGACAATAAGAGTTATTAATGAATGCACGTAATGTGGGCCGCGCGGCCCATAGTCGGGTTCACAGGTATAGTAATATTACAAAGATGTCTTCATAAGGTCAATGTCTTTAAAAGAACATGTCGAAACAATAATGAGTATTATATATATGGAGGAACGAGGTATGGTGTTCCTCCATTGAAAAGGGAGGATCCTCCGACCAGGCAAGGTGGTTAGCCTGGCGGGCCGAAGCCCGACAGTTGATGTCGGATATTCGTATATGTGTTAGAATCGTTGTTAACTTTCATAGTGCGATTCAGGGTTTGTTGTTGTAGCTTCACTCCGATAGATGGCGCTTTTACTTTTTGCCATGTTGCGATGAGTAGTCGCTACATCACTCCCCCCCAGACCGGAGGTCGATGCTGTTGAGTCTTGAGGTTGCTTGCCAGGGCCAGTGATGATTCCAGTGAGTCGGAACCGAGTGCCGCATAGTTCGCAGTGAGTCGGAACTAGGTGCGGTGATGCTGCATAGTCCTCAGTGAGTCGAGGTAGTGCAGTGAAGAGTAGTGGCTGGCTGCTGCGTCGACCAGGAGAGAAGGGGTCTGCTATATGACCGGCCGAAGTGCAGTGTGCTGTGCCAAGGTTGCTGATGAGAGGCCGATGGGAAGAACCAGGCTTGCGCGGTCGCTGCAAGCGTGTGGTTACCCGTTGGGGCCGAGGATGCTGGCTGGCAGGATGAGACTTGCTTGATGCTGCTCGAAGGGTACTGGAGGGGTGGAGAGGGTGGAGTGAAGGCGATGATGCCGTCGAAGGTTGCGAAGATGTTCATTGTCAGGGGTCACCACTATGGAGGAACGAGGTATGGTGTTCCTCCATTGAAAAGGGAGGATCCTCCGACCAGGCAAGGTGGTTAGCCTGGCGGGCCGAAGCCCGACAGTTGATGTCGGATATTCGTATATGTGTTAGAATCGTTGTTAACTTTCATAGTGCGATTCAGGGTTGTTGTTGTAGCTTCACTCCGATAGATGGCGCTTTTACTTTTTGCCATGTTGCGATGAGTAGTCGCTACATATATTAGGCAACATGTTTTTGTCTTAGCAAAAATTAAGACAAAATTGACAAATATATCGGTAATAAAATACCAATTTAGGCGCCGTTCAAGAATTTTCTGTTACAATAACCAATTTTGTTAAAAGAGTTGCCTAATATTTTGTCCTTTTATAACGTATGATAATTATATTTTTATTAGTTTAATTAATGAGCTATCGAACCTAAAAGAGTACTCTTCAACGTTGTGTTTGCGCAATAATAGTGATATTTGGTCTATGTTACTATGTGTGTTCGTATAAACATGTGTTATGTATATCAACCGTGTTAAAAATAACTGCCAATTATGAATATTGATATTTATAGCTACTTATTAATCATAAACTATAGAAACTGGTTTTCTGCTAATATCTACGCACATATATCGCTCACAAACTGTTTAGGAAAAGACAACAGTATCTCTATTATGAGTTTTTTACTATTTACTTTCATAGTAAATGTAAATTTTCATGCAAGCGATTTTAGTTCTTAAATTGGTCACATTAGGAATTAGAGTCGCTAACATGACATCTCTATAATATAGTAAATAGTAAATCAAAACTTTACTATGACTAGATGTCACATAAGCGACTCTAATCCCTAATTTAACCGAGTTAAGAACTAAAATAGCTATCATGAAAATTTACTTTACTTTGATAGTAAATAGTAAGAAAACTTGTGATAGTGGTACAGTACTGAGTACATATACTCTTTTGAGTTACTAGGTAATATCATACAGCAGTTCCACATTCCTTCACGATTGTTCAATTTAGATTCAATGGTAGGTGATTAGGAAGCTTATATTTAGCACTCGATTTCGCCCGCGGCTTCACCCGCGTGTTTTACGAACCCGTACATTTTTCCAGGATAAAAAGTAGCCCATGTGCTAATCTAGACTAAAATCTAAAGTGCGACGTACTAAGTACTAAGACTACATGATATAATCTGTACCAAATATCATCCAGATCCGTTCAGCCGTTCTAGCGTGATTGAGTAACAAACATCCATCTATCTAAACATTCGCATTTATAATACTAGATAAGATTTTTCTAACCTGATTTGACCATACTGATAAAATTGGGACTGATAGAATTAATTTATTAATTCGGATAAAAGAAAAGATCCATTTTCATTTTCGTATATTTTAAGGTCAATCCCGAAACGACACCTAAGATAAACTTTTAAATAATTGATGTTAGAAAAAATCCTAAACAAAAAGCTCCTAACCTCATTTCAATAGTTTTTACACTACCACAATACTGCAAAACAAATATCCACAGAAAAAGTAAGTGATAAAATATTCTAAGAAAATTAGGAGTAAGCCAAATTCAGGGTCTGGGGTCACACCCTCACAGGGGATTCGGATTTACCTTTCCAATTATTAAACAGTCTCAGAAGCTTGTTCAAACCGATCATGTAGATTTGGGACGTGTGTGGGTTACCACTGCGGAATTTATCATTGGCAGTACTTTTGTTTGATGGAATGGAATAATGCAAGGATTTTTGTGGCACAAAGGTGTCAGGGGTGTCGCTATATCGGGATGAGCATACTTTATGTATAAGTTCTGACTGAAATTGGTGACTGGATTCTGTTGTCTACGATGTCACGTACAACGAAACTGCATTGACTGTTCTTTGTTCGTCCCCTATGCTTATTGTTCGGGAGTCTAACAAACTGTGTACCCAATCAGTCTAAGCTGCTTTAAGTTTCAGATCACTTTGACGACACTGAAGAAAAGGTATGACATATATACATATGTATAAATGGGACTGCCTCATTGGTTCAGTACTTGACTGCTGAGCGTGAGATCCTGGGTTCAATTCCCTGGTCAGGCAAAGTGTTATTGGGTTTTTCTGTATAGAAATTCTCAGTAGCAGTACGGAGTCTGAAACTGTGCCCTGTAGATGGTAATAGGTTCGCCCTCTGTACATTAGATGGTAACAGGTTCGGCGAAATGATTGTTTGCAATAGTACACCTCTGCCTAACCCTTTAGGAAATACAGGCGTGACCCTATGCTAAGATATTCATATAACTGGACACCATATTCCTAAAATGACGTCATCATTTCAATATGTAAAGTAAGTGTAAATGCTACTAGCACAATTTCATTGCAAATTCTATTCAGTACGTGTCCCGAGCGATGACGGCAGGATTTATATGATATAGCTGCTTCAGACGTAACATGATAAATAAACAGTTTTCTACTAGTACTGTTTACCTATCTTTTTTTTTTTTATTTTTTTTTTTTTAAAAAAAAACGTTGCCCCACACTAGGATTTCTCCTGTGTCGTGGGTACAGTTTACAAACATACATGTCACATACACACACAACCAGACCCGAAACAACTATCTGTAGATCATACAAATATTTGTTCCGTGCGGGGATCGAACCCGCGACACATAGCGCAGAAAGCTAATCGCTTAACCACTGCGCCAACCGTGTCGTCTTCATCTTGTGAGGAAATGCATTTTTATGCTTATATGTTCAGAAAAATGAATAGACATAACATAGTATCCCGCCTGTATTCCTCGAAGACTTAGGCAGAGGTGTACTATTGTACATCCACATTTCGCCGATGCTGTAATTGAGTCCCATGTAATAGGGGGCGAGCCTATTGCCATCTACTGGGCATAGTTCTAGACTCCGTGCTGCTACTGAGAATTTTCAATCAGAAAAACCCCGACCCGGGAATCGAACCCAGGACCTCAGGCTCAGGAGTCACGCTTACGACTACTATACCATTGAGGCAGTCAAATAAATAGACATCAATCAAAAGTTAAGAATTTCTTATCGATTTATAAGTTTATACTTGTAGGCGTCTATCGAATAATATTAGTAAGAAACTATGAGCGGCGCCTCTATTGGCTATTAAACTATTTAATTACCTAACAAAATTAATATAACAGTTACAAGCGTAAGGTCTTGGGATCCCCGGGGTCGGGCAACGTGTCGCCTGGAATTATACCCGGTACATGGCAATAGGCTCGCCCCCTATTACCGGACCCGGTTTTGTCGGACTTCTACCAACTAATCTCACCTAGGTCGTCTGCATCGAAACCGTATGGTGTGCTTCGGGACTTGTTAGAAGACCACAATGCAGGCGATAGTACCTACATCTTAGCCTTACCCTTCGCGGAATACAGGCGTGATGCTATGTTTAATATAAGCGTTAATTGTAGGTGTCATTAGATGCAGATGTTTGTGAGATGCAAAGGTGTAATTTGGTTAAGTTGATTAAATTCTTTTGGTATTAAAATTGCATACAATTTGTGTAAAATAAGTACCTGTCTTATATTTCGCGGATCACAGGTACAATGAACTTTTAAGTAGGTATGTTAAATCCTATAAATGCGGTATAAAACTTAAGAGAGTTCCCAAAGTTTCGGTTCGCTTTTTATTTTTCCCCTCCCTTTTCGAATTGTCGCTTTTATAGCTTCAACTTATTGTTTTAGTTTAACGAACTCCTGTTTTTTATTGACTGCGAATTAAGAAGTTTCTATAAGTATTCCCTTAAAATAATAGCGTCTCCAAAATATTTGGCAATATATTTTTATGGTACAAGTTTTAATTGCTTAATTTAGTGAAGGATGATTTTGATTTAAGCGGATATTTTTTCCAGGAAAACGGTCTTCTTTGAGCCATTAACTTTTTTTAATCTGTTGTCCACTACAGAGACTTAAGTAATGAATGATAAAAAAAACATATTATTTTTTCAAATAGAAAGGATGGAATTCTCTTTATCAGAAAATGGCGTCAAACACAGAAACCACTTCATATTAGATGAAAATTTTACAATTGTAATCAAATTGATGCAACCAATTAAAATCATAGACTCAAAATATATATCTTGACTAAAGCCCTCTAATACTTTTTAGTTTTCAGTTAATTTCGTGGACTTGTAGATAAATTTCACTTTAACTTCTTTGCATTTCGAAACTACGCATCAGTAATTGTGACTTTCCCACTTAAATTAAAATTCAAGTCATAAATCCTTTTAGTTAATCTTTCAAGTTTTTAATAAACTAGTGATACGGCCCGGAGGGTACTGAATGCCCCAAGCCAGCAATTAAGTTGCAGATTTCCCCCGACATCGGACAATTTTATTATAAGCTCGTCTCTATGCACTGTGAAAAGATCTATGAAGTATGTTCAAACGCCTTTGCCTTATATTTATTTATTTAATTAGGTCTACCAACAGCTGTTACAGTTATACATTTAGTTTAATACATACAATAATGTTTTTAGATTACTGCACAACCAATTACAGGTAAACACAGCATGCTATGTGTTTACTAGCTATACAAATAACACTAATGTCTGCAATGTTATATCAGTTCAGTGTGCTATGATACAAATTATTTAACAATTAATTACAGCAACAATATAAATATAAATATTTTTTTGTTATTAAGATTGAGGATGCAAATGAGAGACATTCAACACAGTTACACAATTCATAGCTTAGTATTGCGGATAAAAGTTGCCAGACTATCAGAGTGGATGTCTTTTAGGTCGCTGTATTCGTTAACGAGCCTACACAAGCGTGGAATCGGAGAATTAGCGCCAAATTATATTAAAGTTGACCTAGATAGACAATGTAGAGGTTTTGGCGAGATACATATTTGATATTGGAATAATGTATTATTTGTGAATCCATCAATTTCATGTGAAAGACCTTTTTTTAAAATAACGTTGAATAATCTTTCTTTTAATATCTTATTAGTTTCATTTGAATTTATGTAAAATAATAATTGTTGATTTATTATTATACTTAATTACATTTTTAATATCTACAATTACACAACCTACCATTTCTGTTTCTATTGTAGTCGAAAAATAACAATGGTTCGCATTCAAAATGCAATTATACGAAAAGGTTTATTATCTTCGTAGATTAATATCTGCAGATGCGACCAGTAATTGCATTTTTCACTTTTCAGCTTTACACCTTGAAGTCAGCATATCTAAAAATAAACTCCATTATCTTCGTTCTTAAGGGCAAAAAATATTAGCATAATACTCAACCAACAAAGAAATATCCCAACTTCCTTCGCTTTATCAACACGTTATGCATTTTTGAAGCACTGTGTAGCTGTTAAAAACTCGTCAAACTGGTAGTACAAGACTATTGATAACAAATGTACCGATAACGGGCCATTACGTCTTGATATGTAGTTTCAGGATATGTTTAACATAATGTGGACGATTTAGATATGGGTTTTTTCCGTTCTGACATACATTCCGACGTACACACATATGTTTGAACACATTGTGACGTACTGTGATGTACTGAGATAGAGTCGAATATGTCTGTTATAAAAATCTGAGTTGCAGCACAAAGTTTGGAAAAGTCCTCGGTAGATGGCAACAAGTTTGCATTCTTTAACGTGGGATTTGAAAACGGCATCAGCGAGATGTGGGTGTACAAGAGTTCGATCTCCGCCTGTCTTCGGTAAAATGCACATTGAGTAAAAAATATAATTAAGTAATATAACACATCTAAGCCGAACTTGCTGGTTCGATTAAAGTGGCACATATGTAAACCGTTCTGTGACCACTGGGCAGACTTGGCAAAATTCTTAAAAACGTATGGTGGAGGCGCTTAATCCACCAAATTTAAATTTTATGTACTTTTTCGCAAATTGTAGATCTGTTACATTGTAGGGTTATGATAAATTACGACAATTGCGAAACTTACTATAGGTACTATATTTAAAATTTTGTACTTTAAAACTGTCGTCATAGCTATAAAAGTCCAAATTCTGTTTAATTTTCAAAAATAGTCAATTTTGGAGTTACAATCACGGTAAATTGTTGATAATGCATAACTTATTGTTGCAATTACTATTGCCATGAACCTACAGTGTGTTATTGACCTACAATTTTGCTGGAAAACCGACTGCCTCTACAGTAGGGTTGTCATGTCCAAATTCATCATGCCAGGACATTTCGGTTTAAAAACATGACGCAACATAAGAAAAGTATAAGAACAACATAACAACAAAAGTATAAGAACAACAGTATAAATTATAATGTTTTATGAAATTATCTTCAATTAAATTATATAATATAAGAAATGAAATTAAGGATTAAATTATAAAATAATGCCGATGATAAAACGTAAGACTCGAGGCAGTAGTGGCGCGTGAATAATAAAACACAGGATCTTACGAGGACTCTTCAAAAAACCTAGGACGCTACTTAATAACTATCCAGGACAACCCAGGCAATGCAAAAAGCAGGACATGTCTTGGGAAAACAGGACGATTGGCAACCCTAATCTACAGCAAAGGTTCCTTGTTACATTACGGTTCTTATTACGGATATTTTTGACCTAATCTCGTCTGCTTTTTATACTCAAACCGTGTACCAAATTTTTCTCTCGATTGATTTTAACAGCTTGCTCCGCCACCTTGCTTACGACATGTTTTCGTGCCTAGCCCCATAATGTCGCAGGGACATGTTTATGTATTGTCTTTCCGCAACATTAACTTAATGTGTTCCTGAAGACAGCCTGTGGGCTGTAAACTGGCTGTAGGCTGAAATTTTACTTTTCGCAAGAGATTGCAATGATCGTTATGGGTCATGAAAATGTTGGCTCTAATATCATGTTGGATATAATGTTTTTATAAGAAATTTGAGGCTCATGAAGTAGGTTTTTTATATTGTTATCGCTGTAGTAAAATGTTTTAGCTTTTATATATAAATTGTATTCTGCTACTTTAATGTATTGGATAGGTGTATTGGTTTGTTTGTTTATTTAAAATATAAGTTTTTCATCACGTTGTCAGTTGGCAGATATAGTAGATCTAGCCTAATAATTTTTTTGCTTGCTGAATTGGGTTTTAAGTACTGTTTTGTACGCGGTTAATTAAGGATACATATAAAAAGATGAAAATAGAGAATTTGCTAAGAATATCGTATCATCGAAGTATCCAAACTCTTCTCCACTTTCCAGTCTACAGTTTGACTCAGCGGAGATTAGCCAACTACGCAGGAGATATTATAGAACACAAGTGTGTGCGCAAATACAGGTGCACTCTCTATTCCTTCACTCTCATAGTCTGATGAAACGGCAATCCGTCACGACCGGAGAGAGATCCGGTGCCAACGGCTTTACGTGCTTTCCGAGGCACGGTGTCTATTCACATACACAAAAACCTAGAACCGAAATAACTATCTTTGTAGCAGATCATACAAAGATTTGTTCCGTGCGGGAATTGGACTTGCGAAACGTAGCGCAGCAGTCGATCTCTCAACCACTGCGCCAATCGTGCCATCTCCGCACTTACTATAGTAACTGCATGAGCCACTGTTTATATGTATGTATTTGTTTGTGCAAACCTGCTTGAAAGGAATGCTATAACATTATTACAAAATCGAAGAAATACATCGTGTTTAAGGATTATTCATTAAATTCTAATTTATTCATTTAAGGTTTGGATCCCGAGAACACCTACTTTGGCTACGCCCAGCTATATATTATTTACTCAGTCAACAAGTAAAATTATATAGCCGCCATACAAGCACTCAGATAAAGTAAACACTATCAGAAATCTGTGTCCACTCAACAAGCGAATTTGTAAAGTGATCCACCCAACAGCAGTGCATTATCCACTTCAGTGTCATTCCATTACCGTGATTTTAAGAGGAGGAGAGCGCATTTGCGACTTGTCGCGGAAATTCTTGCTTCAAGTTCATGTAGTTAAAGCGTATGCAGCGCCTAATTTTTGTGAATTATTACGCTCTCGAAGGTCTTAATCTAATAAAATTGTATTATTATGTTTTTTTTTTAATCAAGTTCAACGGTATGGGTAAGGGCCCTTCTCGGGGGCGCCAGAAGAGAGCGCCTAGAGTCCCCACTCTGTGCGCTCGAGACCCCTGCGATGTGATAGGCCGCTCACGGCGTGTTGCGCGCCCCGGGGCGGTTGCTCCCTGTCGCTTCCTCCTCCAACGAGTGGGATCAGCCCTCTCCCGATCCCGCTCAGCGGTCTGCTTTCTGAGCATGACTGCTTTACAAAAGGAGACCATTGCCCTCCGGTTTTCCAATTCTACCAGAATAGCCAATACTATGGCTGGCAGAGAGAGAGATCTTGCCCGATCTAGTCGACCAGCTCGCTCCGCGGCCCACGCAGGGCACGCCTCGAGCGTGTGCTGTGCAGTATCCTAGCCGCTCCCTCCGCAGTGGTGGCAATCGGCATTGGCCTCGCGACCGATTCTGTTCATTTACTCACCGAAGCCACCGTGCCCGGTGAACACTTGCCTCAAACGGTACTCGACGGATTTGGTCGAATCTAACCTAACCTAACTTATTACTAATTACAAGAGCAGATTGAATCGGCTAAATTGTAAATTCGACAAAAAAATACGACGGTACATTGTCGTAATGCCATAAAGATGTCGATTGTCTGTACAAGCCCTTATGTTTTTAAATGCCGATAGTCTGACGTAAACCATCTCATAATCTACAGCTTTATCTTTATTTCTATTACTGCCAGTAGGTCAGTGAAACAAATGGCTCTAACCGACAACATAGAGGAGGGAAATGGGTTTGACATGTCCAGTACAACACAAGCCAGAGGTTCCATCGGCTAATTCCGTCATAGCCGAATGTTGCCGATCAAAATGTGAATTCAATCATAGGGTAGAGAACATAAAATTGATATTAGTTTAGAGGTAGTAAGCACGTTCGTTTAATTGTAGGTACTCGCATATTAATCGATAATATTCGGTTGTGACGGAATTAGCCGATAGAACCTCTGGCTTGTGTTGTGCTGTCCGTGTGTCATCTTTAGCGAAACGATTTGGACATGCTCGATATGGTCAAAATGAAGGTTGTTTGAAACATTGGGTAATCAAGATTTGGCAATTCGATACACTGCGGTTCTAGTGACTCGATTGGTATGAATATATTAATTTTATGATTGTTTTTTCAAATGGATTTTATCTACGCATTTAAATGCTGAGAATTTAGATTAACTTGAGTAATTAGAGTGAGGGAATTTTTATTAAGGATTAAAGACATTCATTGTTTGGATTACATGTAAGTACACGTATTGTGTAGGTGCTTGCGGTATATAGGAACACTTTATATTTAACAAGTTGCCGCTCGCGGCTTCGCCCGCATGGTTTACGTACCGGTACATTTTTCCTGGGATAAAAAGTAGCGTATGTGCTATTCCAGGCTATAATCTATCTCTGTGCCAAATTTCATCTAGGTCCGTTCAGTAGTTTTTGCGTGAAAGAGTAACAAACATTGATCCATCCATCCATCCTGACAAACTTTCACATTTATAATATTAAGTACGAAGTAGGATAGGTTATGCGTACCGAATTACGTCAATAATGGTTAAAAAGTAAGCGAAAATTTAACAAAGAATTTTTCAGTATACTTTGTCAGATTCCAAGTAGAAACTCTACCGACCAATATTAGACTAAACAACCCCATCAACTTTGAATTCAATGGTTTTAGAAACAAAACTATTTCTAGCAAAGCCGTCGGTCATAAATCGTCACTGTCAATTAAAGCCATCTTTCAGTAGATTAATCTTGCATAACTAGAAATATTGACCCGGAGATCCCGGAGAAAATTGGATTAACTCAATCCAGATCTTTGTAATGTAAGAACTGGAAAAAATTCTCTCAACTTCACTTTAGTTATAGCAGGCTTACGATTGGAAACAGATAAAGCAAGATGGTTTTTTTATTGTGTCTCCTTTTGTTTATATCCGTCGTTAAATTGGATATTAAAGTACTATAAAGTTAAGAAAGTTGTAAGAGAAGATGACACTGGTATCATTTTGACTACCTCGTAAAGAACTGTTTTTGATAAGACTTGTACCTCTATCACGAGTTTTCTTACTATTTACTATCGTAGTAAAGTAAATTTTCATGATAACGCTGACTTTTCATGACGCCGCTTATGTGACATAAGTGTTATAGTAAAGTTTTGATTTACTATTTACTATATTATAGAGATGTCATGTTAGCGACTCTAATCCCTAATATAACCAAGTTAAGAACTAAAATCGCTTGCATGAAAATTTACATTTACTATGAGAGTAAATAGTAAAAAACTCATAATAGAGGTATTGATCGTCCATGAGGAGTGTCAATGTCAATGCAGTTCCAGGAGATGTCTAGATTAAAATATAACTTTGTATAATAAAAACTCTATGAACGACCCAAATCTAGTATTAGACGCCATTACTCAGTAGCGTATTCAGATTTTTGTTAGGTACTCATAAACATAACATCGTATCACGCCTGTATTCCCCGAATGGTTAGGCAGAGGTGTACTATTGTATATCCTCATTTCGCCGATGCCATTATTGAGTCCCATACAATCCGCGCGAGCCTGTTTTGATCTACCGTGCAGAATTCTAGATTCCGTTCTGATACTTACAAATTCGACCCGGGTACGTCTACGACCCGGGTACGTCTTAAAACTGCGGCCAGACTGTCCGTCCTCCGGTGTCTGGCCCAGACACCGCAGGACGGACAGCAGCGTCCTCTCACGAATCGGTGAGCCACTGCGATCCCCAAGCCGCTTGCCAAGCGTGGGAATTATGACAAACCCCCCTTGGGGGAGGCCTTCGTTCAGCAGTGGACGTCTTCTGGCTGATGATGATGATGATGATGATGATGACTTAGAATTTCAATACAGAAAAACCTTATAACACTGACCGAGCGGGGAATCGAACCCGGGACCTCACGCCCAGCAGTCGCGCTTACGGTCACTAGACCAATGACGCAGTCATCATTTATGATAATCTTATATTTAAATACTGTTTGATTGTTGCTACTATAGGTAAATATAGAAAGAAAAGCATTTCTTTGTGTTCTGTAACCAAGACAATATCCAAAATTGAAGATTTTTTTTTATTATTTATTTCTAACTTAGGCCCACTGCTGGCCTCGCAAAGTCTCCGCGCCAAAAAATGAATGATTTAGCTATAATTAAACCCAAAGAGATTCAACCGATACTTCAAGATTTCAAGATTTTATCGGAGGCCACTTCATGTGAAATCTCAAAAGCTTTACTGAGTTCAAGCTTCAACAGTGTTTGAATGGGCGGTGAGTTACGAACATGTCACGACAAAGTACCATTTAACCCACAATGTTAATGTCCAACGCGAGCCGTAAAACTATCTAACTCATTTCAAAGTCAAATAT
Source organism: Shargacucullia verbasci (assembly GCA_947562105.1). Classification (NCBI taxonomy): domain Eukaryota; kingdom Metazoa; phylum Arthropoda; class Insecta; order Lepidoptera; family Noctuidae; genus Shargacucullia; species Shargacucullia verbasci. Next base: position 8,497,742 of record OX387302.1, on the reverse strand, counting down.
AAATGGGACAATATTTATTACACATGTGGAAAACTTTATTTGGCATGCTTATATTTACGTCAAAAAACTAAAATATTCGCGTTCTGTTTCCTTAATATCGTTATTATGTGAAAAGTTATGTTTCTTTGTAAGACCCTGTTCACACGAGCGTAAGGGATGTTTGAGTATCAGCCCCCCAGTGCACGAAATCGTTTCGTTAACATCTTAAGAATTCGTAGAATTCAATGTTCCATGATCGATTTAAGTTTGTCTAATTTTTTTTACGCTAGGAATATTCTTTTTTTCGTAGGTGCGTTTACAAAGACCGATACTCAGATGGTCATACACCCCGACCCGAAACAACTATCTGTATATTACATAATAAAAATATTTATTTCGTGCGGGAAACGAACTCACAACGCAGCATTCGATCCCTTGTCGTCACAGTAAATATAAGTATAATCTCGCTTTTCAGTAGCTAACGAGTTCAGACGGTATAAAGACGACGTATTCCTTATATTGATCCATCAAGATCCTAAGCCTAATGTAAATAGTAAGCCTGTCAAACAATCCTCTGTTTGACAGGTAAAAATACAATCACACTGCGTGGGTAGAAAGCAGTAAGCGGTCCAGTAGAAAATTCTATGCAATTTGAGACAAAACGGACTACTCTTTCTATTGAATTCCTATGCGTAGGTGGATTGAGGTAAGCTTGAAACTGCACGTATAAAAGGTAAAAGGACGAAGATGCGAGAGGGAGTGAAAGGAAATAGAATGTATAACAAAGAAAGAGTGGAGCTCATACAACGTTAGACGATGTCGCGGCAGGCCCAGAAGGCGATGGCGAGACGAGCTGGACACCTATTTGAAGGATTGGCCACAGAAAGCTATTAACCGAGTGGAGTCGAAAGAGGGTAGGGAGGCCTTTGCACTACAGTGGGACCATTACGGCTGACAAAAAAAAAATACAAAGAAACGTTGCACCATCTTCGAGAAGAATTTTTAAAGGAACACTGCTCGCTTTTCAGTAGCTAACGAGTTCAGACGGTATAAAGACGACGTATTCCTTGTTCTGGTAATTTCACGAGTTGTTACTCTTACATGGAACATAACTACACTTAATACACACAACTATATACTACCTAAAACAACAGACAAAAAACCACCATTGCACGGATATGTTTTGAATTAATTCTTGAAGCTAAAGTTTCAACTCATCTTAATTGACCGGTAACATTCTTAGAAATATCAAGCTGTGATGAATTTTTGCTAGATGCAAACTAGTTGTTTTTTTCTATAGATACATTTCCTTGCAGGACTAACTCGTCTGTTCTTATATTAGTCTATTTTTTTCTGACGAGTGCAATATGTATGTTAGCATTAAAGCTATTGTCTTTAAGATTATTTCTATATCTATTAATTTGTGTACTGATTTCTTTATTTAAAACATTATGTACTAAAATATAAGCATTAATAAACAAAATGCATAAAGCCTCTCTGTGGGTATAACGGCGGCGGCGTCATTCCGACACCGACCGTCGAAGGAGGACGATCTGTCCCGTGTCACGTGTTTTATTAATTTAAAAATCTAATAATAAAAGTAAACATTAAAACTGCTCAACTGTATACTGTGAGTATTATTTTTGGCCTCATCCTTAGTATTCAACATGTAGGACTGTAGGTTTGATCGTACCTCATTCGAGATCATAATATGGAATTTTATACAACTAAACTAAATTAAACCCCGTTCTGTAACGAGATTTACTACAACCTACAACGGTCCAGTAGAAATCTGTGCTCGTTTCTCTAACTGCGTTCTGTGTGTAAGTGGCTTTATATCGATATTTCACATTTACTCTCCATGAGGGTAGGAAATCCTTGAACCGGTAACGACTTGGAACTTAATGTTTTATCATAATGTTGCTAATGTTTAAGACTGTTTTAATGCTTTATTAACTACATTATAAACGATAACTTTAGTTTTAGTTATAATGCCTATTGGAGTCCCGTTTTACTTCTCTAATAGGGGTTAAGATAGTCGTCTGGGAAGCAAATAACATGCTACCCCTCCTAGTTGTGGCTATGGTATACTGATAATAATCAACCACGTTGCATAATAATCAAGATTAACAATAATCACGATATTAACTATGCTAGAAACGAAAAGACAATCGCGTTGAAAAACAAGCTTTTATTAGGGTATAATAAGAAACCTGTTGTTGAAGTTTGCCGTATGCCATTACTTCCCAGAATTTGATCCTTATTAGTTACACTATCGGATGGTGTAATAATATACCGTGTGTTTTTATTTTTAAAATCGACTGTTTCGATTCCTTGCTACGAATATTGATTTTTTCAAAAATCCAATGTTGAAGTTTCAGTTTTCATCAAAATCGGTTTCGAGACTGCTTTGAGTATTTTTCGATATTTCTTAAAGTTTCGGATTTGGCCGTCTACGCCCACTTGAAAAATTCACCCTGTATAGTCATATTACCACTTATTGTAATGTTGAGCGTATGATAAATGGTGGGTGAAACTTGGGAGTCCCCAAAAATATATATGAGGCACGATTTTATCGTGATACTCGATCTATTGCTTTGTATCTTGGAATGGAGCTTAGTGGATACGAAAACGAGAGAGATATCTAATGGACTAATTTAATTTAATAATTTTCATAAGAACTTATATTCTCTGCCATAGGGAAAAAACATTATTCCTCTCTTTGCGTCCTAGAGTTACTTTAATTTTATTTTGGAATTTACCAGTTAATCTTTATTTATTGTTTATCAATTAAATAAATTATTATAGAAAATAATAATTATAATATTTATCATTCACAATGGCTTCATCGCGTTTCGTGATCTTTTCCAGGAAACCTTAATTTTCTTTTACATTGTTCTATTTTGTATTAAAAATATAGTTCCCAAGATTCTCTGATACCGTGTATGAAGTCGAGATGTAGAAAGATAAGTGAGCTTTTCTCGTGTGCGATATATCTGTGCAAAAATAATCTAGAACAAAGAAGTTATGTATCTTTCCGGATTTTCAAAAGACTTGTTTAATCGTTTCATAAATTAAAGAAGAGCTCAGAAATCTTTTGGATTCACGTCATCTATGTCTGTGATATAATTATTTTTATTAATATGGTACCAAGAAATACTAAAAGCTACTCGAGTCGTCAAGAGTGGAAGAAATCGCTATCGCCGCCGGTCCCGCTCTATACCAACCTCACGTAACAATTCACGAAACATTTTGATATGGTTACAAGTTGGTACAGAATACCGAGCATTGAACCGCATAGCTCTGCTTATCCCTCATTTGCATCGCTTTCGTGCGCTTTGAAATGTTTACTCATTCGACAAACTATTTGCGTGCAAAATTCAAAGTTTAGACGTTTAGAAATGTTTGAATTTTTTGCACTGTATAAAGTTTTTGCTGGTTTATGATTTCTGTAAATTTGTATAATTATAGTATCTAATCATAAATTCAAAATAAACAAAGTACAGCAATATTGTAAAACTGGAACTATATACTGATTCCTACAGAATTCCTAAACTCCACCGGGCCAAGTTCACCGACAATATAACAGAACATTAGGGACAAAATCAGCCGTTTAGTAAGATCTTTTTGGAGAAACGGGCGTTTTCGGTGAATTTGGTCATAAGTGACAACATAAAACCAAGCAAAATTGTTTTCATTATTTTGGTGCGTAAACTTACCACTGGTATTAAGAGACTGGTAAAATATTTGATTATGTCAAATCTCATTATCTGTTGAAATTGGTTTACCAATCACTTCAGTTAACATGAGTTTTGACAGGTTAGATTTGATAAACGTTTTAGTGACAGGGTGTGAATCACGCGTAATAACGACGTGCAAAGCATTTGAGAGAGCTTAAAAGCTTTTGCTAAATGACTTGCATTTCTAAATATTTAAAAAAATGAAATGGCAGCAAAGATTTCTTTTTTGGGTTGCTCCTCGTAATTAATGTACCTACCTATTTATAGGGTTATCATTTATTTTTTACAAAAATATAAAACCTTTCTCTGTTTTAGTGGAACTCGAGTAGCTATTTTAGGGAGATTGCCTTTAAACTTTTTTCATACATTTTATTTTTAAACCTAGGCTGCTAAAATGGGTACAGTAAAAAAGGCTTTGTTGTATTTTTATGTTTAACCGCTTTTGCTCGTGTATTGTAAAATAAAATGAACAAATCTTGTAGAATGAGTTTCAATTTATTTTGCAATAAATGTAGGTGTTAAGACTTCATTCATTGCGGCCTTGCTTGCTATTGTACAGAATTACTTTTCAAGAGTTTGTACATAAAAACACTATAAACAATTTTATCATTAAAAAGCTGTAACAATGTCTCGGAATTATGAGATTGCTTCAGTTTCCAAAATTGAACGGAAAGACTGCTTTTTTTAAAATTTATATGTAACTGATTTATATGCTTGAGATTATGATTATAGTTTTTTGAGAATGTAAACGTTTCTTGCCGTTTCGTCGACAATATTACATACATCATTGAATTCACAAATAACTTACTTTACGAAAAGTGATATAAATCCACGCGACCACAAAAAAAGAAACAATCGCCAATATGTACGGAAGGCCCCAGTTTTGGCTAGATTAGCGGATCGGCGACATCAAAACGTTGGCCGATCGCCAGTCTGCCGCGAGTACAGTCGCGTACAATGATAGTTATCACGGAAAACAAAAAAACTATATATTCCAATGAAATACACTGGGCGACAATAATGTGACTTTTAGCTCGAAATAAACGGTGTCCAAAGGTCGGAAGATGTTCGATAACGATCTTTTTGATCAGGCGAGCCATCGCAAATTTTTCGCGTACAACTTTTTTTTCTGATGTTTTTTCTCAAATCGAATGTTTTGTTCAAATTTTAATGAAATTCCTCAGCGTTGTCAGGCGGAAATTCAAGGTTATCGTTTTTTTAGCGTTTATATTTTTAAAACACACAGAGTTCAGTTGATTTTAATGAAATTTCAAGTTGATTAAACATATATTAGCAAGTATAAAATTACTTTGTTCAGAGATGTGAAGTTAAGCAAACTAATCGAGAGCTGTTAACTTAATACTCTTCTTGTTCTAATTAAGGCAAAAGATTATAATTAATGGATTATTCATACAATGTATAATATAAAAGTTTTGTATGTTAAATATTACGCAATAACAGATTAACTAGTTTTGATACAAAAAAAAATGCATTTAAAACATCATGTGTGACTTATAGTAGGTTAAAACAGAAAATGGCTTTGTTGTAAAAATGAATAGAGTAGAGTAGTTTACAAATACATTGTTAACTTCCGACATCCACGCGAACGACGTCGCGGGCACAGCTAGTTTAAAATAAAAACTATATTGTGTCATAACAATGTATTTGTCATATCGTAATAATAAAAAGAGATAGGTTTGTTGGCACGAATTGAATATTTTAGACTATAACAATAAAAGATTTTCATAACATAATAAAGACACGTTCACATAAATTGTAGTTTGTTGTAGTACAAAAAATAATATTTTTGTCAGTCATTTATTCAGCATTATTCCAAATAAAATTATCACGTAATGATCAAAGAACCAGACTGTTTTTACTGTCTTAGAATTATTGTTATGAAAATGTTGCCACAATAAATATTTTACAAATGAATGGGTGGGCTAAGGCTGCCATGATTTCTAGATCTTTCGGTCGAAAGCCAAGATGGATCATTAATATTTTAAATTTGTTAACAGTCGTTTTGGGAACAGCGATTACTTTATATTTCTTTTAAATATTGCCTAAACAACAATAAATGTTTTCTCAAACAAAATACCTCTTCTTTACTGGGTTTATATTTTTTAAATTTGCCTAATGATGTTAAAATTTCATCATCTGCTTAGCCTTTTCTCAACTAGATTTGGGTCGACTTCCAGTTTACCGGGATGCGGCTAAATATCAGTAGGTATTTTACACAGAGCCCTTGCCATTTCATCTTTACCACCCAATTAATCGGAGATACTTATATTACAAGGTCAGACTGGTTGTCAGACTTTTAGGGTTGCTGACACCCTTGTCGACTGTCATAGGTATATGTGAAAATATGTAGATTGACTGATCTGTGCGGTTACTATTTAGCTACGAGATGATATTAAAAATTACTGAAATAAAATTATTTCGCATATTTTTCCTTTACTTTTTACTAGATGCGGCAAGTTTCATAAGATAAAACAAAAACGCTTCTCTTGCTTATCATACTTTTTAAGTTTATAAAGAGGTTCAAGAAAAATGAGTTTTCTTCATTTTCGTAGGCGTATCTTTGAACAAAGTTCATGATTGTTATCAGTGCGCATTCAACTGATACAATTTTTTTATGAATTCATAAAAATGGCGTAACGCAGATATTGGTCCTGTTTTGGTCATAAAAGGTCTCTCGTAGCTTAATAAATTAACTATTAATTTATATTGTTAGTATTTTTGACTAATGTTTCGCTTTTGAACAACAAATATTTGTTCTGGGTTTGCGTGTGTGTAAATGTAACATATATACTTACAAACCATGGGTACGGGATATGGGTGAGCTTAAAAAAATCGTAGATATATCTATGTATATGAGTTTTGCCATTAACTGTACACCACAGTCCATTAATAGTTATACACGTATAAATATTAAAGGTGACGCGAATTTGTGCGTTGTCTAGACGATTGGTCGCGATAGTACCCGCTTACTATCACGATTACGGTTCTGATCATCTTTATATACGGTTTTATGGTACTTGGAGCTATGAAAACTATAATAAATAGTAGATTGTTGTATCTTACTGTGTATTACAGACTACAAGAGCTTATTAAGTCATAGAATGTGTTTTTGTTCGATTTTCTTGCTAATAAATTAGTTTCGTGTATCGTCGTTGTCAAATCATTGTACATAGTTGTTAACGAAAATAGGTAAAATATGGACGGTAAATATTGTTTATTTTTCAGTAAAGTTTTTAAGTTTAACCACACGGCATTTATAGAAGTCTCGTGAAGGTTATTGCAATGCCTTAATCACACGAGCTAGCATTGTGTTTTTAAAGAGTTCGCGAACTAAAAAACACGAGTCTATCTAAACATGTACGGCTGGGAGGTATTGGAATACTTTTTTAACGGGCGTTGAAAAAGTGCTCGGGTGTTTCAGTTCAAGCAAGTTGCAAATGCGTAGACCACTTGTTTTCCAAGCATTGGGTTGCAAAATGGTGATGCTCGGAGAAAATTCACATATTCCAGTTTCAACTATTATTGTTTTAGAATCAAAATTTTTACTTACCTACAACACAAGCATTTAAAATTCAATACGATATCGATACGAATATCTGCTTTCACAGTCGGCAAACTGAGAAGTAACATTTCAGTTCATAATATTTTGGGTCTTTTTACACAAATGGTGTAAAACATTTTTTATTTCCTTTTTATTTCAAATTGAACGCAGCGATTATATTTTCTTGTAAACGAATGTACTGATTCCGATAAGCGACATTTCAATTTATAACGAAAGACACTAAACATCTGTAAATTGTCTGACCATTTTAAAATTACATCGAATAATTCGTAATACTGCGAAAAAGCTGTTTATTATAAGCGTAAAATATTTATTTCGGTAGCAATACCGGTCTGGGAAGATGGTAGAACATTTATTTAATGGTTGATGTTGTATAGTGCGCCTTGTATAAATTGGTGGGGATTTAATATGGGGATTAAATTTTGATTGTTCCAGATTTCAAATTTATGGGGTTTTTGCCGTATAAGCAGTTAGCATGAACCGCGGCTAATATTACTGGGCGCACTTTTTCTTCGTCGTGTACTCTCACATTAGAATCGGTCAAACCGTGGTGAGGTAAACCAGCTAGTTAAACTCCTAACGAAGCTGACTGTCCAGGATGCCCTAGAATTTTCTATACCTACTAATACTATAAAGAAGTAAAATTTGTTTGTATGTAGGGGTAATCTCCGGAACTAATGATCCGATTCTAAACATTCTTTCACTAGAAAGCTAGTTATTCTTGAGCGCTATAGGCTATAAATTATATATTGCACGTAGGTTACGCGGACAATGCCGTAGACAAAAGCTAGTGGAATATATACAGAGGAATATTTCACCGAAGTTGTCTTTACAGATTGAGTCCATTTCTATATATATTTATATTAGTAAACTACGTACCTACATAATATAAGATAGTATCATGCCTGTATTCCCCGAAGGCTTAGGCAGAGGTGTACTATTGCACATCCACATTTCCCCGATGCCGTTATTGAGCCCCATGTAATAGGTGGCCAGCCTATTGCCATCTACCGGGCACAGTTCCAGACTCCGTGCTGCTACTGAGAATTTCTATACGGAAAAACTCAATAAAACTTTGCCCGACCTGGGAATCGAACCCAGGACCCCTACACCGATGAGGCAGTCACCTACTACTATACTACGTACCTCTACTGAGATATTTCATAAAAAATACACTTTAACATTCGGAACCCGAATTTGGACCTCACATCTGCGCTAGCGACCCCAATACCAGTGAGGCAGTCACAAATTAATATTTGCACATAATTTATACGAACATTCTCAAATCATTTTCCTCCTGTTTACCTCGCTGCGGTCCGTTTCCGGCTGTCACTGTGTCTCCGTCTGTCATATACATGAAATAGTTTGTTACATTTCGCACTAGTATCAACTTCTTAGCATAAAATGATTGATATTTCAATGTTTAGCGTTGGTATTTAGGCCGATAGACGTAGTTGGTATTTGTGAAAAAAAAAAAAGCGTTGTCATATAGAACGGTATTTTAATTTGGCGAAACGAACTTTATGCCTTCAACAAACAGTGGCGATGAGCGGCTAAAAATAGAGATTAGTGAGGACTAAAGGGAAGGCCTTTGCTCGTCAATGGGACACTCAGGGCTAAAAATATTAAAATAATATACTTGAGGCTTCACGAATCGCTCTGTACCCTTAGTATAAGATTCTTTTGATAAATTCGATTTACTACTTCGAACGCGTTCGGCGCTCCGATTGGTCCGCTTCGTGCTCTCCACCAATCGCAGCGCCGAACGCGTTCGATGCGTTAAATCGAGTTTGTCAAAAGCAACTTACACTAGGGCCATTGTAATTTTAGCAGTGATAAAGACAATTTTCAGGACAAGGCACCCTATTGTTAAACAAAATCGGATAGTTTTTTTCGGTTATACAATGTAAGCATATAGCTCATATTTATTCAATTCAATTCAATTCAATTTATTTGCATAATATGGGTACAAATACAAATGGAGTTATATAATAGATAAGTATAAAATAAAGTTTTCTTTTGCAAATTCTGAATGAATCCTAAAGGTTCCGTTCAACTTTCAGCCGATAATAATTAAAAAATAAATCCTTCGTATTACTGTTCCACTGGGACGGGCCTTTTCTCAGAATGAGAAGGAGGCCTTAAGGCCACTACGCTGGCTTGTTGAGGGTTGGCCGACTACATAGACCAGAGAGAACTTAACAGAATAGAAGAAAACATTGTAAGGAAACCTCCACACTGAGAAGGTGTGCAGGTTTTCCCGCGATGTTTTCATTCATCGTTAAGTCAAGTTATATTGTGATACGCTTATCATTCCGAAGTCAGTGGTGCAGACTGGTTTTCAACTCAAACCCACCAGCATGTAAGGCAATTGTTTAACCGCTAGGCTTTCACTCCTTTTACCTCATACCTGATCAAAAACTCTTTCTTTTTTGACATATAACCTATGGAGTTTCATCTTTCTAGGGGTCTGGTCTTTTATGTATGTAAGTAAGTCAGTTAATTAGCTGTAAGTATTAACTCCCTTTTCATAGATATTATATTAATTGGATAGTCAAACACACCTCAGTCCTAATTAGATTGAAGCTCTCAAGCAAAAGACGGTATTCATGAAAACCCGTCTCTAAAATTTCCGGTTCTAAACTTTCATGTTCTTATTAACAGTTTGTTGGTTTCGAGCATCAAAATAAATTATATTCTCGTTTTACGACCTACTTTTATGTCGTCCACCCTTTTAGGGGGCGCTCAACATGCTCGACACTTCATATCTTTACGCGATTTACATATTTATATGATATATAAATCGTATCTATACCTACTGTAAAGTATACAATTTGTAAGTTTGATTCTACCAATTCTTTCTTAAGTTTTCCGTCAAGTTACGCAGTTCAAGTAAATTGTTTCTAGCCGCCGGGCGCCTCCTGTGTAATGTCATTATGAAGTAAACAGATTGTATTTTTTAAAGTAACTGCCTCATTAGTCTCGTAGTCGTAGGTACGGTTGTTTGAAAGGCCAAGCACGGGTATGACTACAAGGTCGAAAAAAAAATGTTGATCATGTTCTGTTCAGTTTTCAGTTGCAACCCGGAATTCGGTATTCTGCCGATAAAGGGCTCGCCCTCTTTTACAAGGGATCACATAAATCTTTTTAAAGGGACGTTATGCAGTCTTCAGTGAAATGTGAGTGTTCAACAGGACCTACACCTTTGTCCTGAGATTAAAAACAGAGTAATTTATTATTTTAAGCCTTTGTCGGACGCTTCGGTGAATTACACATAATCCCGAGCTATCCCGAACTACGTCACTAGTCCAACCGTCTACGGTTTATTTCTGTGTTGTCACTTGTCACTTTTTCTAATCAACATGTCGTGTAGAGTAAAAGCCAAGTTCTGAAATCTTTTTTAAAGACCAATTTGCTGCGCTCACATTTTGCCAAAACATCAATCAGAGTGTCTTCGCCTCGTAAAATTGGGTTCGACGTTAAATCGCTGTTGGTCTTGCTTCCAGCCCTAAGGAATTTATCGGCATTTTTGTGTGATTGGCAGCATTGTATTTGGAGTATGTGTCGATGTTACGCTTTTGTTACAAATAGATTTCTTTTTAAATACTGAGATTTAAGTTTAGTGGTTTTTGTGGTGTTGTATCATAATGTTAACGTTGTATCATATGAAATGACATTTTAGTTTTCGTTTGGATGTTAAATGTTTGTGTAAAAATTTAATTTACATAAAGTCAAAGTGAAAATCAAAGTTCTTTATTTCAAGTAGGCCTTTTCAGGCCCTTTTAAAAAGTCGAGACTCTAGGCGCACGGTTCCAAAGGGGGTAGGTCCTATGGAGAAGAGACCGGCAAGAAACTCCATGGATACTTCAAAAACAAAAAGTTAATTTATAATTAAAATCTTAAATTAACATGCATTATATAAGAAAAAATTCAACTTAATAGAACGCTTCTTACATAATGAGGCAATACAATATGCGTTAAACAAGTGTTCCGAATATAATACAAAAACGGCATAAACAGATCAAAGCGGATAAAACAGAAAAAAAAAATACAAAATATTAAAACATCAAGAATGTCCAGACATGTGAAGCGAATCTAATGTAAAATAGAATTAGTAGACACATTCTGAGGTGACTTCGAAAACCAGTAATTGTTTTTTGTGAACTCATTCTGTAGGTTTTTATCGTGTAGAAGATAACGTAAGAAATCTTGATTTGTAGGTATCTGAGGCCTTACTGTAAGTTTCTTTTGACAAATTCGATTTACTACATCGTACGCGTTCGGCGCTCCGATTGGTGGAGAGCACGAAACGGACCAATCGGAGCGCCGAACGCGTTCGATGTAGTAAATCGAATTTGTCGAAAGAAACTTACACTAGGGCCTCTGGTGGTTTTTTTTTTTCAGTACTTACCTATACCTATTTTTAGACGTAAAAAAATGAAATTTATGAACCTCCAGTTACGAATTAGGTAACTATTCAGTAATCTACGCTAATGTTGAATATTGAACATCATAATGTCTGATATATCCTCATATGTCTTCTGTCATTTTAGTATGACTCCTCACATGAAAATACGTTGAACATAAGTACTTACATAGTTCATTCTCACTTAGATAGGCTTTTTCTATGCACTCCATAGAAATTTATCAACTACCTACGAGTACGTCATCATTGCCTTCTCTTGTTTTTTTACTTGTTCTCTAACCAAATTCTTCCTAGGAAATTCCGTTTTCCAGATGTTAAACGAAGTTTCCTTTCTCTGAACAAATTCATAACACCTCTTTGATCTGTTTCTGACATATTCTAAACGCAAGATTCCACCAGTAAATAGAAACTAGTAACGATGTTTATCATCAGATCACGGTAAAATCCTGTCTAAAATAGCTGTTTGAACTGAAATTTAGTACTAATCATTTACGCACTAGTTTACAACTGATAAATTTTGTATCGTTGTAGTTTCTTAGAATTACCACAGATAAATTAGCGTGAAAACTAGCGAACTATAAATCTTGGAACAACATTAAATAATTTGCAGGGAAATAAATGTCATTGGCAGCGATTTTATGTGTTGTTACAAAAAACTTGGCTTTACTTTTAAGATAGGATAAATCAAAGGAGCATAATTTGCGTGTCTCGTTATGTGGTTTCGGTTGCGAAGACGTTACATGGCTTTGACTTTTCAAAGGGAGCTGACAATACTGTGGTAAAAATACAAAAAAAGAGAGAATATACCGGCATACATCGAACCGATTAATGTTCTGTCGTATTTGATCATCAGTTTAGTACCTCTATTACGAGTTTTTTACTATTTACTTTCATAGTAAATGTAAATTTTCATGCAAGCGATTTTAGTTCTTAACTTGGTTACATTAGGGATTAGAGTCGCTAACATGACATCTCTATAATATAATAAATAGTAAATCAAAACTTTACTATGACACATATGTCACATGAGCGACTCTAGTCTGTGATGTAACCAAGCTAAGAACTAAAATCGCTATCATGAAAATTTACTTTACTATGATACTAAATAGTTAGAAAACTCGTGATAGCGGTACAGAAGTTTAGAGGCCCTAGTGTAAGTTTCTTTTGACAAACTCGATTTTACGAAGAGAGCTTGAAACGGACCAATCGGAGCCCGCAACGCGTTCGATGCGCAAAATCGAGTTTGTCAAAAGAAACTTAAGCTAGGGCCTCAGATTAATGTTTATTAATTCGTTAAACAACAACAATAGATTTTTGCTTTACCTCGCTTGACTGGTTCAAGTTGTAAGTGAGTGGCTCATGTTCAATAGTCAATGTATATAGGGTAATGTAAATCACAGTTATGCTGCAATTCTGTTCGCGATAAGCAGTCTATGACAGTAATGACTTATAGAATTTTTCCACTGTGCTTTGCTTTCGTGGCTGTTAATATTCTACCATACAAGTCTATATTAATTTGACAGCATGGTTGGCGCAATGGCTAAGCTATTAGCTATCTGCGCTAGGTGTCGCGGGTTTGATTCTTGCACGGAATAAATATTTGTATTTATCTACACGTAGTTTTTTCGAGTCTGGTTGTGTGTGCACGTGACATGTATGTTTATAAAACTGTATTGACGATACAGGAGAAGTCCTAATGTAAAAAAAATAACGAATTTTTATCATGATTTGAGTAGAAAACTTGATAGCTAAATGGCTTTAGTTCAATATAACTGTTTACGGAGGCCGTGATGGTTGATTTAACTAACTGTAGTTAGATACAAAGCAGAGACGTTTAACTTTGAACATTAAAATAAATGCTTAACATTAATAGTTAAATGACACGTTAAGATGTATCTAGAACTGTTTGGAACACCGATCATACGTATTATATATCCCTTGTCTCTCTAGAGTTAAGCGAAGGTTTACTGTAGTTAATTCAGAGTAGGATAAGACTGGCACGATTAAAGAGAGGATGCCCAGTTGTGGACTGAATAGAGTTGGATGACTATCTGTCTTTTATATAATACTAGCCTCCGCCCGCGGCTTCGCCCGCGTGGTGTATGAACCCGTACATTTTCCGGGATAAAAAGTAGCCTATGTGATATTCCAGACTATAATCTATCTCAGTGCCAAATTTCATCCAGATCCGTTCAGCCGTTCTGGCGTGATTGAGTAACAAATATCCATCCATCCATCCATCCTCACAAACTGTCACATTTATAATACTAGCTTCCGCCCGCGGCTTCGCCCGCTTGGTTTACGAACCCGTACATTTTCCGGGATAAAAAGTAGCCTATGTGATATTCCAGACTATAATCTATCTCAGTGCCAAATTTCATCCAGATCCGTTCTGGTGTGATTGAGTAACAAATATCCATCCATCCATCCATCCATCCATCCTCACAAACTTTCACATTTATAATATTAGTAGGATAGGAAGTAGGATTTGCATCACATTACGCGGTACTCTGGAGAAGCATATCTGGCAATGGACTCAGACAAAGAACTGAGTTAAATGAATTCCTACCACGAATTTAAACTAACGTTATTCTCATCTGCTCCTATTCCAATGGTCTGAGGACCAAACCCAGTACCTTTGGTCTTAGCGATGAAATAATTGGCAAAAAGCTTAGCTTAATAATTTAATTGTACATGAAGCGAGACATTAAGCTGTTAATATAGATAGATAGTTATATTTTCTCTCTCTCATTTTCACTAAAATATCGCTCACGTAAACCAAAATAATACTTCTACGTAAATAATCATTAAGACAAGTGGCAGTGAATATTGACTTTGTCGATATAGTGTAACACTTAGCTTGTTACTCGTTCAACTTAAGTGCGTTACTGTGTCCGCATTGTTTGTGTTACACAACGGGCCGACGAAATGGGACGGCTAATATTTTGTGATATTTTGTGGGTACTTTTTTGGGATAATATATATAATAATATTGTTTTATTTTGCTCAAACGACGGCCTAAAGAAATGTATATTATCATATTTATAAATATCTCAGTCGACTTTGTGAAATATTCGCCCTGATACAACGCTTTTTTTTGGAAGCGTTTTCTGTACCCAACTTAATGATAGTAAAATATATGATCATGCGATTTATTGTTTTTGCTTTTCGTGTGTATAAAGATAGGTATCTATGAATTTGTTTTTTGTTTTCTAAACACAGAATTTCTGATGCGATGCAATTGAGCGTATTCATAAAATCAGTCATGATCAACTGCATTTTTATACATTGAGTGCTTAACGACATCCAATAAAATATTGCAGACTAACTTCCAAAAAACGACGTCAAAGTACTGACAATGCATCGTAAAAATATCGATCAAAATTATTGTCAGCCATAAATTAATTCAGACCCTATCGTTTTATTGCGCTAGAAAATTTACTATGACATTTGACAAAAAACACATACCGTCTTTTGTTATTCTGACTTGTGATTCACAAAACAATCAAAATTTTAGAACGTAAGAGAAATTCTTTAGCCCCTATAAAAACTGACGTTGTATAAACGCTTTATAAATTATACCCGTCACTGTCAATTTCATATAAATAAAAAGAGATGACAAAAGATTTTAACGCCATTTTAGTTTTCAAAGGTTTATAAGGGGTAAGGGTATGGTTATCATATAATTATTATAGTAATTAATTAATGCATTTGACGCCTATGTAATACATTAATTAATTCCAAAGCACTGCTTGTAAACACGTTATAATTAGCATTAATGTGATAGATTTAATCAAACTGTCATGGTAATATGGCTAATTGTTGGATGAATGAGCTGAATATTAATTTAGCTGATCATTACGCGGATTAAAAGAGTTAGTCAGAAGTGTACATGCACATTTAACCGATGCCGTTATTAAGCCTCATATCCTAGAGGGCGAGCCCATTAACATCTAACGGGCATGACTCCAAACTCTGCGAAGTTATGATGCTATGTTTTTTTTTACACTAGGATTTCTCCTGTTTTGTGGGTACAGTTTACAAACATACATATCACATACACACATACCCAGACCCGCAACAACTATCTGTAGATCATACAAATATTTGATCCGTGCGGGGATCGAACCCGCGACACATAGCGCAGAAATCTAATCGCTTAACCGCTTATTCAATATAAACACATTAACACTGCCAGTCCTGGGAACTGAAACCAGAACCTAAAGGTCTTTAACCGCATCGAGCACTAAATCGATGAGACAGTCAGATATTCAGAAAAATTACTTCTTACACCTCACTTATAAATCTTTTCTCTTCGTACTACAATTTATTATTAAGTAGGTACCCAATTTAGTCCCACTTAAGTGTTACTAATGCGTAACTCTTAAAAAAACAATTACGAATACATTAGGTAATTTTTCAAATAAATAATTGTTGCTTTTCTATCTAAAGCAAAATTTTCCCAATTACCCCTAAAAAATCAAAACATAATTTCTTTGCCCCAGAATACAGTCAAGAATATAAATAATAAATTTATATTCTGATATTTAGCACTCTATTAGATAGGAAATGTTATTGAATATGTCTCGTGAGCAAATAATCTTCGTCTCGAGTTATTTACGGCTCCTTTTGACTTTATTCTGTTATTTACGTGTTTTTATATTCATTTATTCATACCCTCGAGCCCGTACACTTGTTTTTGTGAGGTGGATTATATTTTGCGTGTTGACAGGTAAATATCGAATTGTGCGATATGTATTTTCATCTTCGGAGAGATTAATATCATTCAAGATGTGTAAGATTTACATTTCAGCGATATAAGAAGATGAAAACGATAATTCTGAAGTAAATGTTTAAGTGCAATAGTTAGTACAATTCCGCTATTATATGCATAATAACTTTTGACCCGGGTACGTCTTAAAACTGCGGCCAGGCACCGGAGGACGGGCAGCAGCGTCCTCTTACTAATCAAGCCACTGCGATCCCCAAGCCGCCTGCCAAGCGTGGGTATTATGGCAACCCCCCCCCCCCCCCCTTGGGGGAGGCCTTCGTTCAGCAGTGGACCTCTTCTGGCTGATGATGATGCATAATAATTACAGAAACAAGTGAACGATGTTTTGCTCATTATGCATTTTAGACGTACAATTAAGTGAAAGAAATAGCGGAAAAGTTAAGAGTATCGTTTAGCTGCCGGTTTCTGACAAAGCCTTAAAATAAGCGCAAATAGGTGTTTGGGCGTTAACTATTCTTAAATCGAAATCTTAACAAATTAATTTGCTTTTGGTCTCGATCGTTTTGTCAAATTATAAACAAGGTCGACACGATTTGTTTTTTTAAAATTTTGATTAGTTTAATAATTATCACGAGATAAGTAAAAGGAAGATTTTTAATTAAAAGAAAGCATTTTGAGGGTTAATTATTTCACAATCTATAAATAATATAAAAAAAAACAAAACGTGACGACATAGTTTTACTTGTGTCTATAGCATATAGCTATAAAAAAATCGAAATCAGCGCATGTTTAGTGGGGCAAAAACGTTAACGCATTTTGTATGAAAACTTTTAGCCAAACTATAGTCTTAACAAGTTAATAAGAAACGAGTTTGCAAGTTTTTTTTAATCCAGCTTGGACATAAGATTTCATACACTCAATCAATCGTTGTACATAGCATAAAGCTAATATTTTCCATTTGCCGACCAAGTAAAACAAACTTATATCTCCCAGGAGTAAACTTGCAAGCAAATGGCAACCACTGGCGAATACTTTATGAAACTGCCCCGAACAAAGTGTTGTTGACGCTTATTTTACGAGAATTCTCCGAATAATTCTCATTTTTAGTTATTAAATGTTCCTCAACACAATTTAACTTTCTTGAACAACACTATTGTATTGTTGTTACTTGTTTTTGTCAAGGGCGTCGGCTGCCAGCCGATAGGCTAGGGGCAAGTTGATGCCCCTATATAGGCGAAGCATTGTTGGTATACTAATACAGATAAAAAAAAATAGGATAGATTTTTTAAACTGTCTCATTGGTCTAGTGGTCGCACGAGCGTGAGGTCCTGGGTTCAATTCCTGGTTCGGGCAGTGTTCTTGGGTTTTGCTGTATGGAAATTCCCAGTAGCAGTACGATGTCTGGTATTGTACCCGGTGGATGGCAATAGGCTCGCTCCCTATTACATGGGACTCATTAAAGACATCGGTGAAATGTGGGAGTACAATAGTACACCCCTGCCTAAACCTTCGGGGAATAGAGGCGTGATGTTTAGTTATGTTATTTTCAATAAAATAGAACGTTAAAAATATATTATTCCGGATTTTTTCCTGTCCTTGATCAATATAGTACACTAAGCTCTAGTTTATATAAAACAACCTTTTTTTTCGAATCTTATTATATTTTACTTCTATATTATATTGTTATTATACTGACTCTGATAATAAATTATATTTGGAAGTTATTTTAAAGATAACAAACAAAATTAGAATTACTTTAGTGGATTAAATTATTTATAACTCTCGAATATTTTACTTTGATTATACTATAACAAATTGTTGTTTCTTAAGATAACAAAGTTAAGTAAAACAACAATAGAATTACTTATGTTTTATTTATGTTACGTTTTCTAAAATACCTTTAAGTGAATGAGGAATTCTTGAAGACATTTTCCTTTGAACCAATTCTCAGTACTAATTGCCGCGGATTCAAGTAAAATTGTTTTAAGTACTAAAAATAGACACGTTTTTAGATTATTATATTATAAAGTAGCTTTTTTATTTGAGTTTGAAGCAATATCATGAACTACAAACCCAATTTTGGAAATTATCTCACTATATTTTAGGTCGAAAATCCTAAAACAAGCAACGGGTACTGAATTTCAATGATACACCTCTGCCTCTGCCTGCTCTTAAAATTGACGCGGGCAAAGCTACAGAGAAAACCTATGTTTTTATAATAAAGGAGATTAGCTACAATCTATGGACACTGATACTTGCAATCAATTTAATAATCTTCCTATTATTATGTAACTGAGTATTATTGCAATATTTCTATCATCAGTATTCATAAAGTATGACACAGTGCTATTTTTACGGCCTCCAGTGTAATTAACGTTAATGGGTTTTTGATACTGCGACTGTCCAAGTCATTAAACATTTATTATAAGTAAAATTTTAATATTTCTGTCTATAAGAACATGTAGTACTTTTCGATGGCCTGAAGTGTAGTCGACACACTCGGATCTAAAGAAACTGGGCTATTCCCTTTTGATACGGAGACTGTGCCGAGCCAGTCAACATTTGCTGAGTATTACATGACGTCTGGGACAAAGGGGTTCGTTGGCTCATCCAGTTAGCTTAGACTCTTGTCTATGGTCTGCATAATGTCTTCATTACGATCTTTTTTGAATTTGGAAATGATATTTATTTAAAAGGAGTTAAAATTACATTTTTTTAACTTTTTCCCACTAGGAATAGTTCCTGTATCGTGGATGCGTGTACAAACACAAATATTCACATACACAAACACTCAGATCCGAAAGAACTATCTGTAGATCATACAAATATTTGTTTCGTGCGCGAAACGATCCCGCGACACATAGCGCAGAAGCCAATCGCTCTATTACTTATACAATCGATATTTCCACTCAAAAATAGGTTGCCACATAGACTAAATAATTAGAACAGATTGGCAGTAGCATTAACTCATTAATTTACCATAATGTAAATATAAACTTTCGAAAAATTATCAAGAATTAGATATTGTGGAGCGTTTATATTAATAAACAAAGTCTCTATCTCTTCGCATAATTGACTTTGTCTTAAACAAGACTTTAGCTAAACGAGTTTGTCTCTAAGTCGAGCGATTTAGAAAGCACCAAGCAGCATGGTAACTATTATAAGTAATTTACGACTCCTACGCATACAATTAGTTTCATATTCTAGTAAACAATTCTAAATTTGAACGTTAGTATTGGAATAGGCAAATGATAAGCAAATATCAAGTGATTGTCTGTTTATCTTTGAATTTGAAATTAGAATGTAAGTGCTTTATTAATAGGCGCTTATGATATTTTATTGAGGTCATTAAACTGTATCGGTACCTACGTATAACTATACATACCTACGTCTTATTATATTTATACACATGATATTTTAATTGAACAAAATGTTAACAATAACTGACAAATTATATTGGTTTCTGGATAAAATTAATGTTACCATAACGTAGCTCCTTTTTCCCCGAAGGGTAGGCAAAAGTGTAATATTGTAAACCCATATTTCGCCGATGCTGTTTATTAAATCCCATGTTATATCCCAAGGCTATTGCCATCTAAAGAAAGTTTTCTAACATAAATCTCTATAACACTTAGCCTGACCTCAAAATTGAACCCTAGATCTCATGCTTACCAGCCGCGCTACCGACTACTAGACCAATTCTTTGAAAAAACAAGTTTTCAATTTTCTTAAAGTCTATTTGCCCTTAGATCATCGTCATATTATGAAACAATTCATGAAGCAAATAATTATATATCCTCAGTAAATATATTCATACGATTGTTTACTTTACCCCTTGATTGTTTACTTTTACCCCTTAAATAAGCTGGCAAGACTTCCGTATCTCTAATTATAAAGTTATGTAAGAGCCACGTGTTCTCAGTTCTCAGGAACCACATCATTCCCACGAGTGCTGTTAAGCAAGATATCACAACTCGGAGGTTCCCAGACTTTTTTTCTCATAGACCACTTTCAAAATTTAGCTGGTTCCGGTGGACCCCCTTCAGCTATATTTCTACCATATTGTAAATTTAATTGTAAACCCCAATTTTTTTGTCACGCCAACGTAGACCCCTGTCGAGTCTCCCGTGGACCCCTGGGGGTCCACCTAGATAACTTTGGGAACTAATGTTATAACTGAAGGATAAACAACAACTGTGAACTAACAACAACATACAGCAATCAACATGATTCACGAATTGGGAAAGAAAGAAAGAAAAATACCTTTATTTCATACTAGCGTAACACTATATAAAATTGAGTTTTTTTTTGTAGAATTTTTGACCCACACTAGGAATAATTCCTGTATCGTGAGTACACTAGCTTCCGCGCGCGGCTTCGCCCGCGTGGTTACGAACCCGTACATTTTCCGGCATAAAAAGTAGCATATGTGCTATTTCGGATTATAATCTATCTCTGTGTCAAATTTCATCCAGATCCATTCAGCCGTTCTGCCGTGAAAGAGTAACAAAGATCCATCCATCCATCCATCCATCCATCATCACAAACTTTCACATTTATAATATTAGTAGGATATATTCACATACACAAAGACCCAGACCCGAAAAAGCTCTCTGTAGATCATATATTTGTTCCGTTCGGGAATCGAACCCGCGACAAGTAACGCAGCAGTCGATCTTTCAACCACTGAAAAGAATAATTAAAATCGGTTCATAAACAAAGAAGTTATGCCTGCTTTTTTTTAAATCATTTTATTAATCACAAATCGTTACTCGGTGATCTCTTTCACACAACGTTTGTTGTTCTTCAGATATTTTTTCTTCTAAAATAATACACGAACTCCAAAATACGTCATGTCTTCATAAGTGCCAATTAGGGCTCAGGCCAAGAACGTGAGCGGCCCTTTTTTGCCTCCTTGTAAATTGTGCCTTACTGTTGTACATAGTTTTCGTAAGTATTTTAATGTGGACACGTACTGGTAGGTTTTACCGGATGTACGTGCCGTTGGACTAAGAGGGTTGGGGAAGTAGCTCTTGACATAAACTTAAGGCCTTATGTCAATTGAAGTGTTTTGTTTTATGTTGGATTTTATAACCGACTTTTTTAGGACACTAGGAATAATTCCTGTATCGTGGGTGCGTTTACAAACACATATATTCACATACGCAAAGACCCGCAATAACTATCTGTGGATCATACAAATATTTGTACCGTGCGGGAATCGTGAAGGAGGTTTTGTAATGAGCCCGCATTCCTTATGTATGGAAATCTGAGGTGGCTTCATATAGTCCTAATTGGTGTGTGAAGACGGCTAAACTGCGACTATGCCTTAACCCTTCTAACAAGAGGCCCGTGGCCACCAGTATAAAAGTAATGGTGCATTATTGTTACCAGATATTAAACAAAGTCCCCCGCAGAGTCTGTGTGTCTGTCTGTTCGCGATAAACCCATAAAGGACTAAACGTATTTTCATGCGGTTTTCACCAATAGACAGAGCGATTCATGAGGAAAGTTTAAGTGTACAATTCGTTAAGGTTTTGCGTAAATTGGCTGAAATATGACGATGATAGTTGAAGATGTGGGAAAATATCATGCTGACTGGGAGCTTTACTGGCGTGCACCTAGTAAATGCTCGACGTAACAGGCTGATACGATAACTACAACAGAAAAAAAATGGAGGTGTATATAGGACTCTGCTACCCGTGCGAAGCGGGGCGGGTCTCTAGTTACTACATAAATTGACAGAATTTCTACAACCGGTCTAACTTAAGAGTATCAGTGTCTACTAAGAATTGGATGGCGGAGGTTAGATGGCAGTTGTTCCATGTAAAATATTGCTATTCATCCGCATCTGATTACACTGGGAGACGACCCCTATGAGAAAAGACTATACACATAATTGATAGTTTGAGTTTGAACTTTAAAATGAGTGCCATTATAAATTATTTCACTAGAGAGAACCCTACTTATAGAGTAGAGTATTTAATCATCGAGTATTTTTCCAGTCACAATGTTGCGTAGCTATGTAAATTGCAACGACATCAGATATTTTGAATTAATTTACTGAATAAACGTTGGTATATGATGGAACAACAAGTGGGACACGTGAATTGCAAGTTACTGACGTATACAATGATTATTGTATAAATGGATATGGCATTTCTTTTCTTTCTTTCTTTTTCTTTGCATTTTTAAACTTTTATGTGATGCTATAATATTTTCATATGCCCTCATAATTATTTATATTGGCGGTACTGAAGCTGTAGTAGAAGAAGTATAAGTCCGTATTAGCGCCCATTTTTGGCCAGCAAATGTGGTAATACAGATAATTAAGTACGCAAAGCTTCCAATTACAATACGGTAGATGACTACTAGTCATCCGAGTTACTTTTTATGAACTGTCAAAAACGTCATTTTGTTCTAAAAATGTTTGCAATACAAAAGCGTGATGCCATAGTTTTTCATTGCAAATTGACACACTTATTGCGTGATTTGGATAAATTAAAAATTGGAAACGCCAAAGATAAGCAAGAGATTAAGTTTTACTTAGTTTTTAGAATGAAAACTATTTACCAAATAAGATTTCAGAATTTATTTTTGAAGCAGTCATCTAGCTTTTTGTCCAAGTTGGTATATGTAATGTATTTATGTACTTAGTTACCTGAACTAAATAAATAAATGCGAAATAAAATTAAACATAGTCTTATTCCATAATTCCGTCAACCAACATTCTATCACAAGGGAGCCTGTACCGTAATGGAAAGATTAGCTAAGACAGTTTGTAATATCAAGGTATTGTAGTCTCCAAAACATAATATATCTTGTTTATCACATCGGTGTGGTTGGCACACATTCATTAAAGTAACACATCTGCATTTAACTCCAACGTGCAATACTCTAACGAAAATATTACGAACTTCACTTCACTAGTGGAGTATAATTTGTACCTGTTTTGGGTGCTCCATAGTTTTTTATAGCTCATTGTACAACGGCTTCAATAGGCACTAGCTTTTCGTTTTAGTGTTAGTACCTAATACATTTAGCTTGCAATATTAGAATTTTTCCATGACGACTTTTCCATTTTTCATCTTTTTAGTTGAGTTTTTTTTTTCTGAAACGTTGCTCCGCTCTACGATTTTATGTCAGATGCACACACAACCAGACCCGAAACAACTACACTGTAGATCATACAAATATGTGTTCCGTTCGTGAATCGAACTCGAAGCATGATGCGCAGAAAGCTAATTCCATAGCCACTGTGCCAATCGTGTCGTCAAGTAGTGTAATTAGGGTTAAAATGAACGATGAAATAGTAACTGAGAGACTAAAAAGGGGATCTCAGGCGCATGCGCAGCTAAACTTTAGCACTCTTTCTTAGTCTATGCAATTATTCCGTGTTTCCAGAAAATCCCATTTTCACTCAACTTAAAGCTATTAACATTTTCAAGCTTCCTCTAAAATCCGTTAGATGCAACTAATCTCGTTAGGATTATCTGTAGCAGCAGAAAATTAGATAGTTGGTGTGACGCTTCGCTTACTGCAGTGGCGTGGACGTTCTAGCTATAAACGGTTATGGCTTCCTGGTATAGCTCGGGAGATTTGCATGAAATGTCTCGTTTTAGTTGGAAATTTTAAGAGTTTTCATAAAATAAAATCATAAGATGATAATTTTTGGACTTATTCAAAGCGTCTGATTTTATTACTATATAATTTTATCAAATTTCGAATTTATAATAGGTTTCTTTACCTTACCAGTACAAAATTAGATACACTCGTATGTACTGCGCGATTGACCACAATAGCGGGTGTGAATGTTCCCTGTTTATACTATTATAGTTTCTTGGTATACTGGGAAATTTTGTGTGAGACGGTAATGCTATTCCCATTCGGGAATTGTATTTCTTAGAATTGTTAGCGACACTGAAGTGTTGCAACAAGTAAATAAAAGTTACAGAAGAACACAGCTTTTCTTAAACTCTAGATCACCATAAAACTCGTTATTGTAGATCTGAACTAACAAGATACAAACTTAAACAATCAACTGGAACTTTGAAACAGTTGATTAAAACAGAAACAACTGTACAATAAAACATTTAGTACAACTATAATAAAAGCCTAACTCAAATCCACTTCATTCTTAATTCAAATTAAATCCAATTTATTTTCATCAAACACCACATAATTCCACCTTTTTCCACACCCTAATCTCTATTCTTCTACATAGGGGCTCGAAGTTACATTTATATAGTTACATATAGTCGCTTGACGCGGTAAGTCCTTGGATTGGTGACGATTTTTCACATATCGAGATACCTCCGTGTCTCGGAAAGCACGTTAAGCAGTTGGTCCCGGGTGTCATACGAAGACCTATGACAGTCGTTACGGGTGTCGGTAGCTCAAAGACTGATAACCAGTCTAGCCTTAGAGTATATCATCAGTATCATGTATCAGAGTGTCCCCTAGTAATTGGATGGCGGAGGTACGGTGGTCGCTCCGTGTAAAATACTGATATTCAGCCGCAACCGATTAGATTGGAAACCAACTCCAATGTAGTTGGGAAAAGGTTAGGCAGGTGATGAAGATTATTTATTTCAGCTCCCACTGGTCCTCATCCCTATTTCAGAGATCATTTCATTATTTCAGCGGTATCTGGGGACGTAAGTAATCATTTCAAGCCGTGTACATAATAATTAAAGGCAAAGGAAGGGTTTGATGCCCCAAACTTTTTACGACATGACGAAATTTAAATTTAGAACGGTAGGTGTTAAAGAAGGTCTAATTTGAAAACATGACCTTTGTCATAATTAAATTCTCAACATAAACATCATGTCTGTATAGTTTATTGTTTAATCTATGAACAAGTTACGATTATGATTGTTTAGAATTTGGGGTAAACATCAAAATATTGATTATTATGTAAATGTTTGACTGCTTTATTGGTGTAGTGGTCGCAGCCGCGACTGCTGAGCGTGAGATGTTATTGGGTTTTTCTGTACGGAAATTCTAAGTAGCAGCACGGAGTCTGGAGCTGTGCCTGGTAGATGGCGATAGGCTTGCCCTTATTCATCATCATCATCAGCCAGAAGACGTCCACTGCTGAACGAAGGCCTCCCTCAAGGGGGGGTTTGCCATAATCCCCACGCTTGGCAGGCGGCTTGGGGATCGCAGTGGCTCACCGATTAGTGAGAGGACGCTGCTGCCCGTCCTCCGGTGTCTGGCCGCAGTTTAAAGACGTACCCGGGTCCCCCTATTACATGGGACTCAATAACAGCATTGGTGAAATATGGGTGTATAACAGTACACCTCTGGCCTATCCTTCGGGGAATACCGGCGTGATGCTATATTTTGAAGCCGTTTGGGGTCGAAACACTTGGGTCATGGAGTCCGAGTGCCCGCCTCATGTTTAAAGAGATCGCAAAGTGATTAGTAGACTATATGTGAGCAGAAGGCTGGCTAATTCTTTGGTCAAAGAATCAACACTGCCGTAAAGCGTGGCAGTCTTCTGGGCATACTGCCGGTTGACAACATTGCGGAGAAGTATTCAAAACCTAATGTTTTTATAATTTTTACATTTTTAATGCGTTTAATTTGTAAATATACTATCAGTGTTTGATTTTTGTAGTACTAAATATCAACGTTAGACGACGTCGCGGTAGGCCCAGAAGGAAATGGCGGGACGAGCTAGACACCTATTTGAAGGATTGGCTACAGAAAGTTATTAACCGAGAAGAGTGGAAAGAGGGTAGGGAGGCCTTTGCCCTGCAGTAGGACGATTACGGATGATAAAAAAAAATATCCACCATTGTTATAAATCTTGGTCATTGAGGTCGGTAGTATGGTCATGTAAGCTCTACATCTGCATGGCCTTTTCTCTACTATGTTGGGTCAAGCTCTCAGTCCATGTGGCTGAATAAAATTTACATAGAGCGACTGCCATCTGACCTCCACCACCCAATTACTAGGGGACATAATCGCTAAGGTAGGACTGGTTGTCAGACTTTTTGAGCTGCTGAACATAAATAAACATGTATGGTAAGAATTAGTTTGTTATTTGAGTTCCCCATAAATTCCATACAATCATCCCCTTTCCGAGTCAACAGTAAGATATATTTGAGACTAATTTATTCTTATTTGTACGAAAACAAAGTTAGTCGAGTAAGCACAGTGTGATTGTGGTCAATGTATATGCCGCTTGATTTATTATATGTAAGCCCGATTGCTGAATGTGAAGACCATTGTTTGATATCCGGGTCGGGCAATATCCTATATTTATTTGCGGATTTTCAAAATTCTCGGTTTCTCTAGTATTTAGTCAACTGGGTGGCTACTTTGAGTACCTACGATGTTATATTCACAAGCAGTATAATAATCCTTATATAAAGTATAATATAATCAGTAGTATAATAAAAATATACTCAAGATACCGACTTAAAAATTACGAAGAAAAATCTGAAGCGGATGAAGCATCTACCTATATTATATTCATAAAGATTGAGGACTTGTAAATCCCAACTGATACTGAAAAAAGTACTATATTTTGTGTATCGTGAATCTGCATATCCTCCAAACTTTTATGTGTGCGGACATCTAAATATGCTACCTTCCCCAACTGGTAAACTTAGTTGGATTTGTTGCTGTGAGCGTCAACCTAATTACGTAAAAAAGCGACAGCAACGCGATAGTCACCCTACAACAATCTCACTGTCAGTCAATACATTATATGTCACAAAAATGACGTTTGACAGAAGTTATCGCGCGATCTACACCTGTCGCTACATCGGTAATTAGGCTGCGGACCCCATAGGTCAATTTGTCACTAGTTTCGGTCAGTTAGGATCTTCAAGCCCAATACGTTACTGTGGAAATGTGCTGACGCATTTTGCTTTGATGGTGTCCGGTCTTGGTTGGTCAAGACTTGTTCCCTTTTTTCTGTCTACTAACTATATTACTGTGTTCTCGCGACTATACTTAATAATACTTACGTAAGAAGTAATTAACGTGAATTTTGTTGATATTTGTTTCACACCTGTTTTCCTCGAAAGTTTAAGTAGAGGTGTAGTATTGTATATCTAGATTCCACCAATTCTTTAAGTACCGCACATAATTCCAAGCTAGCTCGGAGATACTCAATATTTTCTAAGAGAAAAATCTGACTACTTTTTGTTACCGAAACGCGCGAAACCATTAAATCAATGATTCAGATTTTGTAGACATGTCACAGCAAATAATTATGCTGCAATATTTATATATTTAAATATTTATATAATTTATAAATTATTTGCTGTGACATGTCTGTCATCATCTTATGATGATATTCTTTTGTGATTTTTATGATTCTATTTTAATCCTACTAATATTATAAATGCGAAAGTTTGTGAGTATGGATGGATGGATGGATGGATAGATGGATCTTTGTTACTCTTTCACGCCAAAACGGCTGAACGGATCTGGATGAAATTTGCTATAGAGATAGATTATAGTCTGGAAAAGCACATAGGCATTTTATCCCGGGAAAATGCACGGATTCGTAATCCACGCGGGCGAAGCCGCGAGCGGAAGCTAGTGATAATATATTTGCATGCCATAATTATATGGCGGAATGTGTATGCACTAAACACTATGTATTTACTGTCTTTTATACTACATTTTACGCAAATAAATTCAATTTGAATTTGAAAAAATGGGCCATGGGTAACCTGCCTAATATTACCGTTTTCGAAATTTCCAATTTATTTATACTGACTAGCTTTTAATGACGCCCATTAAATTTATACGATAAATTAAATTGTTACTTTCCTTTTGAAAGAATTTATATAAAATAAAGTTTTAGCTTTTAAAACTTTTAACTAAGCCTCGTATCTTATCTGTATTAAGACAGGACTTTTCATAACTTTTTGGAGGCGTCTAAAATTCTGGCCGATATTTTTTTTTTTGTAAGGAAAGCTTTTTTAATTGAATCTTAAGACCATCACCCTGGCCTTTTAAAAGTATTTTCGAACCAGAAACTACTGAATTTCGTCTATTGATAATAATAATTCAGTCCCTTACTGTCCCATTGATGGCCAAGAGCCTCTTTTCAGAATGGAAAGCGTTA
This sequence comes from Shargacucullia verbasci, assembly GCA_947562105.1. Classification (NCBI taxonomy): domain Eukaryota; kingdom Metazoa; phylum Arthropoda; class Insecta; order Lepidoptera; family Noctuidae; genus Shargacucullia; species Shargacucullia verbasci. The sequence goes on along the minus strand of OX387302.1, from coordinate 8,469,188 downwards.
AATCTTAGTCCACCATGCTGGCCTTGTTCGAGTGTGCGGATTACACACACTTTTGAAAACATTATGTAGCTTTCTTAGGTGTCCAGGCTTCCTCACTACGTTCTCCATTAACGCAATTGATAATCAAACTTTGATCCACATATGGATTCGAAAGACAGATGTGTTTGGCTTGATCTCAGACTTTCCACAGCCAAGTTCGACCGATCACTGCTTGTGTGATATGTTGAATTGGATGCTCGGTATTGGAAAACAATAAATATTAACTCTTCAATCGAATCAAACTTTTGCAGTTGTTTCCTGAACTTTCTGCAGATGTGACACAACGCGTGCTTCTCAAAATTTAAAACTTTGATTCTTTTGTTTTTTTGACTGTCAATGTTCATATCAAGTTTTTCAAAATGTCTCATCTTTCTTCTCAAAGAACTAGGTCACCCAATTTTCTCCTACAACGTTTCTATTACGAAAAATATAAGAGAACACAATTCCTCCTGGACTTATGGGCTAACATAATAAATATAACTAAATGACCCAACTAACCCCTTGCTCCCCGCGGGCAACAGTAAATCACTCGATCAAGAGTAATACAACGATGCCCCGGTCATTGGCGGCACGTGCTCAGTTTCGCCATACATGTATAGCCCATTCTCCTCGGCGATATGTGGTAGCGTTCGAACCCAATATATTTATCTATTGGCGGTTAGACTATTGCGAAGCAAACTATTGGTAGATAGGTTATTTGGATCGGCGGTACGATGCGACATGACGTAAAACAGGATGATATGTAGGCCAATCTGTAGAAATACTTACTTATATTCAAATTCAAATATATTTTTATTCATGTAAAACATTTACAGGCACTTATGAATAGTCAGGCTCTAGTTGCCACGTTCCAAAGTGTTGATTTCCAATGGAGAAGAACGGGCAAGAAACTCCATGGTTACTCTTTTTAACTCGGAATTAAATATACAATATTAATTTATACATTGATCTCGAACAACAATTATGTAAATACAATGTAGCTTAAAAGAGTCTAACTTATGTACGTCTGAAATTCAAGCCTGATAGTCTATATCGTCCTGATACTGGCATATACAGCACTGGCAGTTTGAGTTTGTCATGCTCACTTAAATGTCCTGATGATGGTGGCGTTGTGCATCGGGTCGTTGGGTTCCCTGCAATATGGTTGAGTAAAGCGACGTTGATGCAAGCGTTATACTCATGAACGGGTGCCGTCTATTGGGACTTGTCAGCTCATGCAGCTATGGCAATTTTATCAAAAGTATAAATATAGCTGCCATGGCATTTTATCAAAAATATAATATACTCTTCATAATTATCAGGCTTGAGTTTCAGGCTTACATAAGTTAGACTCTTTTGAACTTCATAGTACTCACATAATTATTGTTCGAGATCAATGTATAAATTAATATTGTATATATAATTCCGAGTTGAAAAGAGTAACCATGGAGTTTCTTGCCCGTTTTTCTCCATTGGAAATCAACACTTTGAAACGTGGAAACTAGAGCCTGACTATTCATAAGTGCCTGTAAATGGTTTACATGAAATATAAATATATTTGAATTTGAATGGGAAATGAGTGTCTGAACCTCGGGATAATTTGTTCAACTAATCAACAAAACAATCGTTTTCAGTTGGTTACTATAGGACAATAGAGCTAATGCGCTGTACTCTCATTTCAACTAAACAATTTAAAACAGCAACTATGGAGTGGCTTCATTTCAGACCAAACTATTACAATTTGGGGAGCAGCTTTATGTAAAGAGCCGTGTCTAGACTCAGGTCGCCTACGCATTCTAGCTCGAGACATCTCTCTATGGTTTGAGTAAGGCAGTGTCTGACTGTGAGCGAGTAAAAGACAGGCTACCATTTACCCAAAAGAAATCTTTGCGTATCGAAACTGATTAAAGGCAGGGTTCTTAAAGGTAGGCGTGCTTGATTGTAGATCACATTACCACTTAACATGGTGGGTCGTAGATTAACGTATTCCTCGTATAGTCGAGTAACGAGATGGGTAGGGTCCTTAAGTTTCCTCAATCTCGATCGTCGTTACCGCTAAGCCAAAAATGTACGAAAAAATCGTGCGCGCGCATTTGAATAATTGTATTTTAAACCATGCGGAAATTATTTTCATACATTTTTGACTTACGTTACTATGGAAGAGATCTAGAATAATAGTTTGCTGCTAAGATACTCGCCAATCAATCAAAATACTCGTATAGTCCGAAATAGCCTTTGAACTCAGTCACTTACAGCACGCCATCAGTGGTACCTCGCTTTATAATGTCAACGGTTAACCAAGCAACATGTTTGATAACAAGCTCGATTTAAATTGGTCCTTTCTGTGTAATATGAAAGTATTTTTGGAATTGAATTTAGTTATTTTTAGATACTTGATATTGAAACAACTGTGTTTCATAGAGTTATAGATTATAGATGGTTATATATAGATAGGTATGACTATTCATAATGTCTTCAATTTAATTTAATTATTTGACGACTCGGTTGGCGCAGTGGCTAAGCGTGAGCTTTCTGCGCTAAGTGTCGCGGGTTCGATCCCCGCACGAAACAAATATTTGTATGATCTACAGATAATTGTTTCGGGTCTGGTTGTTTGTGTATGTGAATATATGTGTTTGTAAACGCACCCACGATACAGGAAATATTCCTAGTGTGGGGCAAAGTTTAAAAAAAAAAATATGTAAAACATTACATAATCCTCCGACATACTGCTTAATTACATTAAATCTATTAAATTTAATTGAAGTAAAATAAAGATGGTTATTTTTTATTATTTGTAGTTATTATATCGATCAGGTTTTCATATAAGATACGCCATGGATATTTGTATCGCTGAAGTTACCTACAAAGGTGTATGCATTCTTAAGCCCCAACAAGAAAGTAATAGATTTATTTTATCAATTACTATAAAAACTATACACCTGCCGATTCCCGCTTATAGTCTTTGACCTTTTTCGTCTGTATAAGCTTCATTAAGTTTCACGTAGCGATTAACTGTTAATTTGAGACTCGCACAGATCCGTGGCGTGTATTATACACTCAATATAATTGCAACCAAGTTTCTATCAATTAGGATTACTGAAACTTCTTGAAGACTCAAACTTGTATCGAAACTGATCATCGGTTTCCACTGAAGTTGGAGGACTCAGACTTAGTGTAACAGCATTGAAGACAAAACTATTGAGAACAACATCTTCATGTCTGTATCAGGCCGATGTATGTGGCAGATGTTTAGTGATAAGTACACCGAAATTTCGTTGATACCGATAAATGCGGGAATCGAACCCACGACACCCAGCGCAGCAGTCGATCTCTCAACCACTGCGCCAACCGTGCCGTCAAAGATTTTATAATTCTGATTGCATCTTTGTCATGTTATTATGTAATTATTAAAATATAATCTGTGAGGCTGACAGTCACCAAGAATAAACTAAAGTATTAAAAAAAAAAACGATATTTTTATCGAATTATGAAGCGTCTTCTTTTCGACGTCGGTTAAAAAGAAATAAAAAAGATTTCTTGTAACATTTCCTTCAAGTCCGGAAGAAGTATTTTCCTACGATTCCCCGTACGCACATATTTACCTAACCCTACTAGAGGTGTGGGCCAAAGTGAATTAGTTCTATGTTTTGTCCGGGTTACATGTAACCGGGCAACACTGTTGACGTTCACCTATTTATTTTGTGAAAAAACAGGAGGATTTTTTGCGTGATTTTTTTCAATCAAATATGTAATAGAATACGGTTGTTTAGGGGCAAAATTTCTTTTTCTTTCCTCTGTTATTAAATGTTTAATAATAGTATAACTAATAGTATTTATTCAATAATATTTATTTATAATAAACTTTATTGTATACCACATAAAATAGATAAGACAGACATATACAATTGTAATAATATTGTAATATTTTTGTTTCTAGGAGATAAAAACAAGAACTTTAATTATAAGTATTGCAGGAACTCCGACCAATTTCAAAAACTTTGATGTTTTCTTGCACAAAGTGTTAGGATCAAGATAAGCTTAAACCTTGAAAACTAAGATAGACCTATCTAATGTCTCCGGGCCGTGCTAATTGTCCGGACTTCCGGACAGCCAGAAGGCACAGATAACCATCGCGGTGCGTTAGTTGTTCATAGCGCGCGTACATGAGCAACAAATATTTGACGCGAAATATTATTGTTAACATCTTATAGCAGTTCTTTTCTGTGTATAGGACTTATTAATATAAATAATGAAGGTAAAGCAGAGAAAAATCTAGAAAAAGTTGGAAGAGGCCTATAAAGGGGTCCAGTGGTCTGGTCAAGATGCAAGTTGCTGGCAAGTCAGATAGTTATTCTGCCTTTCGCGTTAGTGACATAACAGCTGTGCATTGTGCAGGCTTGACGTTTCAGCGATATCAAGCCTTTGAGCCGTGAGTTCATATCTTTGTTTCTTCTCAGAAGTAGCCTTAGGAAACCCCAACGCTGTTAAGTTTTAATTTTAAAAAGCATGTGGAAGTAATTGTAAAATGCGAATCCCAAATAATTTTTTTCTTTAATTTCTTGGATATCTATATCATCAAGTTTATCCATACAAAGTATCGTCTAATAGTTGCGTATGTGTGTGTGCCGGACGGATGTAGGGAGATGGTTATCTGTGTAAAAGGCACTGAAGATCCAGCACGATAGCATCTCTTTGAAATTGACGTGCAGAGGTAAATGTTCAGTGGCGTTCATACGTGTTTCCTTTATTATACTTAACAGTTGCGTTCTTATCAGGTGTGGCAAATCTGGAGATGAGAGAACCGGTAGTGTCACCTGCTTTAGTTGCTACAAATCCGAGGACGTTTTAATTTATTTTTCAAACGTGGTTCTTGGAGTTTCGATTTAAAAATACTCACTCTATATTCTCTTTGGAGTAGTAAGGCATCATTTTCAAGAAGATAGGTTGGTCCTTATGGATAAAAAGTTAAACACTGTACAAAACTCGCTATATACCTATTATGCCGTAGATAAACATGAATACTGATTATAAGGATGAACATGAGTAGACATCTTTCATTTAAACAATGCTGAAAAGTGATATTTAAAAAATCATTAGCTCGGTGGAGTACATAATACCACTTGATTAGACAATGATTACACAATCAGTCAGATACACCATTGATGTACAATTGGAAATTGTTAATGCTTATAGTGAAAAGATTAACGAAGTCGTCAACTTTCGTAACATGGTTAAGTGCAACCCAGGATGCACCAGATGCATTAGAATTGTCGTCACCTGGAGGCTCTTTCTGATCCACAATGAGCTTCTTTAATAGTTTTAATACCATGACCAACCCCAAAAATTTCGCACACCAGCTCGTTACCATATAAAAGAATGTTTCACCCAGTTTCATCTTAATGACTTAGCATAATGTAAGTTGGTGTCTCGCAATTCAGGGGACCCAAAATGATATAAGTTTCATTTTAAAGCCTTGCGTTGAATGAGTAATTTCGTAGGCTCCTTTCATGGTTGACACAGTGTAACAAATTACACTGCGGTATATGTGGATTACATAATGGCTGGAATTTGTGACAAGAAATTTTTAAGCTGTGGTCGAGTTGTTGTTCACAGGCATTTTCTTTACCATGCCCCAATAGCTTGATAAATATTGTTCCCCGAAGAGTAAGGCAGAGGCGTATACAATATGCACCCACATTTCCCCAATGCCGTTATTGGGCACAGTTCCAGACTCCGTGCTGCTACTGAAAATTTACATACAGAAAAACCCAATAACACTTTCCTTGAATCGGAAATCGAACCCAGGACCTCACTAGACCAATGAGGCAATCATTTTTTTTTAATATTATGTTTTAGAATTCGTAAGGAATATAGGCTTCAAAAACCTTTTGAAGAAATCAAAGTCTCACTTAACATTACCATTTAGCCCAAACAACAGCTAAGTTGAAGTATTAGCAACATCTCAACACTTCCGTGCCGTCACTCGGCAGATTATCCCCCAAGTCTGGTTGTTAGCAAGATGAATTTCACCATCGTAATGTGCTAAATTCTCAAACTAATTTGTATGATAACGCCTCTCCGTAATTTAGGGGTACACTAATTTGGTTTTGCAATTTACTGTAGAATTTTGTAATTTAAACGGTTAAGATAAGTAATTTGTTTTTAGGTGGGTTTCAAGCCTGTATTTTGGGAAAATTTTAGCTAACATTTAAGTTAGATGAATGTGCATACGTGATGGTAAAAAATTGGAGCATGGCGTTGGCGTAAATTTTTTGTAGAACTTTCATTTGTTTTCTTTGTCTATTTAATAGTCTTAACAATAAACAATCTATAGGCATTAAACAACTTATTAGTCTAATCCGATCTTCAATTTGTTTCTTATAACTGAAAACAAGAAGTGAAAGTCCAAATAGCTTGCCATTATTTACGGATTTGAACAAAACATCTGCTTCAAAATATTCGTTTGAAAAGGAAACAGTCTTATCGTATCGTATCGGGAAAATTGTAACAGATTTTTTACTGTTATAATCTCCAAATATTACATTAATCTAATTTATTTTTAAAATCAAATTATAGACGATGTCGAATTTGAATTTTAGCATATAAGTATGGCATGGAGCTTTCTTATGAAAACCTCTAAACATGTGAAAGAAATCTTTACCAACATATGTTCTGTTTGTTACAGATAAACACGTGAAAAATGTCGACATCATAACCCAACATCCAAAGAGGAACAATGTGAAATTATGAACTGAACACACATGATTTCAACAACCAACTTCACACACACACCGACAGATGTGACCTTACAATACGACTGTAGAAACCTAACACTTAACTACAAAAATGCAACGCAAAACTGTACTTACGAAGGTGCGGACGAATTCGAGCATTCGGGATTCGCGAAGACGAATTTCACGAACGCGACATTCGCGATGTCGAATGACAATTTTACGGAATACGCTGAGATCCCGTATTACATAAAAGCGACATCAATGACATTCTGTATAGTGATAATGTGTCTCGGTGTGATTGGAAATGTGATGGTGCCAATAGTGATACTTAAGACTAAGGATATGAGGAACTCAACTAATATATTTCTGGTGAACTTGAGTATTGCTGACCTGATGGTGCTGCTTGTGTGTACGCCGACTGTGTTGGTTGAAGTCAACTCTAAGCCTGAAACGTGGGTGCTCGGAAAGGAATTATGTGAGTACACTCTCTTCTTTTATTTATTTAAGAGCCAACAAAACTGGTCCTTCTATCCGCGGTCAAAGCAAACTGTTTGTTGGCACGGTTGGCGTAAAATCTTGCTATTGGCTTCCTACGCTAAGGATCATAAGCTTGATTCTCGTACGTAGAAAATATTTGTATGGCCTCTATAGTTGTTTCAGGTCTGGGTATATAATAATATGATTGAGAGTTGTGTGTCTGAAACATTTCCACGGTAAAAAAGGACACTAGGAGGAATCCCTGTGTAGCACAAAAAATTTACATGAAGTAAATAGTGTGATCGCATTTAGTCGTACTAATTTTAGAATAAAATTCTACCTAAGTACCCAATACATGGCCCAATTCATGACTTTTGAGATTGCCGTCTTTGAAAGGCATCTAAGATAGTGTATGTCAGTCATACCGCTACATTTTCATCAGTCAGGCTATGCTAGAAGCATATGTTGTTTAAGAAGCTTGTTTTACTTGCACATTTACAAACCTGAATCTATTTTCTTTTAGAATAATGGAAGTGACGGCAGTTACTCCTCGTAAAATTTGAAACGTGTCCTATCGCGAAAGACGGAAGTCGTTGTGCTAACTCATGCCTAGTATTGATATAAAAAAAGACGATGAAAAAAATAAATAACGTGTACGGTAAAGATAAAGGAAAAGTTGTCAATATATGCGGGTTGACGTGGCGCCGTAGATAAGAAAAGCTTCTAATGAATTCTATTGTAACTGCCTCAGTAGTCTAGTGGTGGCAAGCGGAGCTGCTGAGTGTGAAGTACTGGGTGCGATGCCCGGGTCGGGCAAAGTATTATTGACTCTCTCTGTTAGAAAATTCTCAGAAATAGCCTGGAGTGCAGATGTGAGCCAAAATTGCGCCCGGTAGATGACAACTGGGTAGCCATCTTTTACATGGAACTTAATAACAGCATCAGCTATATGTAGGTGTAAAATAATATAGCTTTGCCTAACCCTTCGGGGAATACAGATGTAATGATTTGTAATTTAAATTCTAGGTAACATTGTGGTATAAAGGTAACATTACAATGTGGCTTAGCATCTAGAAGAGCATTGAGCGAGGTGAGAGTTCGCGCTATCGAAGATCTTGCACGTGCTACAGTGCGACACATCGGAACAATAAACAGCTTGTTTTCTGATTCGTCGGTAGTTATTGGGAGCAAACAGCCGGCACAACATACAGTAAATGTGTTAAAAATATTTCCACAGAAACACGTTGGTCCATACTCCCGTTACAATTAACAGAAGCTTTTTGCGAGCTCAAGTATCCTATATTCAGAACTCGTCAACTTAAGTAAACTTAATAACACAGTCAATACGCCCATATTACTGCCCATTAAATAAACATTATTGCATACAAACACTTTGGACTTACCTCCATTTTAAAATGTACATATGTGTCGTTAGTAAGTGGACGTATTTAGTATCATAAGTACTGCAATTTTTTTGGCCACTGTCGAATGTGTATATTAGTAATAATATTTCTCAGAGTTATTTCAAACAAACAACTATTATTGTCCTTAATTTTGTTACTGAATGCCTTGACCAAAAATCTGTGTAAAAATTTGCCGTTCGACCAGCATTCGTTAAGTATTCGCAAGTTCGCCAAAAGTATCACATAATCATGTCTTTGTTTTCTCAGACGGATATTTCGTTTTGTTCCTTGATAAGGTTTGGTACAATTTCTAGTTCACAGAACTTTATTTAAATCAGCAGTTGTGTAGATTCAAAAGCCGGGGCACTGAAAATTTTATCAGCAATCAATTTGTTGCTAAAGTTTCTTCAAGAAGGCACAGCTCTGAATATGATTATATAAACATTAAAATGTAATCTTTATTTCTCGGACTGAACGTAAAAGTCTCAATAAGATCGGTGAGCATACTTTATGTAGCCAAGTACCATATCTCGACCACCCTATATTTGTGAGAATATTGGACGAAAAGCTTTATTTTTATTGCTTTCATTATACATATGCCCATAAAAGGATAGGCTTTATAATGAAATTTGCGATTTTGAGTAAATCGGAGAATTAAATGTAAATTTCCTTATACTAATATGAAATAACATTCAGAGTAATTTTGGACCGTTTTAATGAATAACTGTAAAATATTATCAAGCCTCTTTTCGAGTAAACTTTTATATTTAAAGGTGAAAGGATCGCCTAATGGATTAATATCGGAACGCAGCGTTTGATGGCATGATCATATTGATTATGATCACAGATAAGGAAAAAAAAGTGTAGCATGATGCTTCGAATTACAATCACCTACTAAACGCGGACAAGACTGCGAAACAAGGTTTATAAAGTGATATTATGAATATAAACACAAAAAATAAAACCCACACGTTTCACAAAAATGTTCAAAAAATTGTTGGAAGTATAGCGTTGGTTGGACTAGCGTAGAAATATATTTGACAAGAATGAGTGAGACCTCTTACAGATTACTTTATCATTCTATTCGGCATTGCATTATCATCCATAATAAGTTATAATAAGCCTAGCGGTTGAACGCCTACTGTCTAAGTAGCAGGGTCTTATTGAGAAACCAGCCCGTACCTCTGACTTTTCGAATTCGAATACTGATCAAATTTGATTATCGCGTGCGTAAACGCGCAGGAAAACATCAAGTAGAAATTTGCTCATCTGAGGAAGCTCCATAAAGTTCTCGATGTGGTGTAGAGTTCGCCAACTCACAGCAGACCGCCGTGGTGGACTAAGGGCTAACCGAAAAGAGACTCATATTCCGCTGTGGGACGGATGTGTTGATTATATTCATTGCCCTCAACGGAATTAAAATAGTCCTCTGATAATTATTGGTCCTCCTGTACTGATCTTGAGCCTATTGCCATCTACCATCCAAAACATGGATGTTCTATACAGAAAAGCCCAATAACACTTTGCCTGATCAGACAATTGAACCCAGGACCCCACTCTCAGTACTCACGCGACTACTAGACCAAAGAGGCAGTATTTTTTTGCAATAAGTAAAGCACTCAAAACCTTATCCCGTGTATCAATTTATTGGATAGATATTCATTATGGAGGGAAGGTAATGTAGATACTTGACATACTTGACAGCGGATGCTGATTAGATATGGTACCTACAAGTTGAATTAAATTAATATATCAATAAGTACAATTCAGTAGTGGGCGTATTATTATTGTACACCATACTTATGAAGTATTTGATTTCCTGCCCGTACGTAGCAATTATTGAAATCATAGACTATTATATAGACAACAGCTAATTATGTGGTCCTTTGTTCCGAATTTCAAATTAATTCGGTAATTTATTGGTAGTCAAGAAATTATAATTTGATAATAGCAGAGGTCAGGACAATAATTGTTTTTAAAATTAAATATCTTATATAAAATGTTAATAAGTTAGAAGATAATCATATGAAAAATCTTAAACAGAAAATACATTTCTATTATTACTTGTTTTGCTCTAAACGTTTAATAAAATATTTAACAGTGTTGCCAGGGAGAGTTCGTTGGGCCATTTCTTAACGTTTTTTTTTTCAAAAACAATAATATTCAGCTCAAGAGAACGTCAAGGACGTGCAAATTAGATCTAGATTTTTTAATAACGTTCAACAAGTACCTATCTATTAATATATATAGGTATAATAGTCCAACATGAATAAAAAATAATCGTTTTTAAGCAAAAATAGGCAAACAGTTTCTTTAAATTTCATTTCGTTTACGGCACGGTTATAGTATCAAGTGGTTGAGAGATCGACTGTTACCCTACGGTGAGGGGTTTGGTTTCAATAAAGATATTTTTCTGGGCCATAGTTGCTCCGGGTCTGGGTGTTTGTGCATGAAGATTTGTATTGGTCACCCACGTAAGAATACGATTTCAGGGTGGTGCAAAGATTAATAAAATGTGCAAATTGAATACTAAAAACAATTAGTAGAACTTAAACAGATCAAAAAAGTTATATAACATGAATGTTATATAACTGTTATCACACAAGATGGCAACCGTATGTTACAATTCTTTTAAATCCCAATATAAGTATTGAAACAACCGATTTTAATATAGCATTAAATAAAAAGAGATATGTCACATTGCGCAATGAACCACACAAAAATGCATTATGTCCTTAATTTGGCAAACCGCCGTATTATGACAATATTGTCGTTATCTTATTGGCTCAAGACAGACTGGGGCATTGTTCTCGGTCATAAGGTCACGTTATAGAATCAATTGTATTTCCAATTTCGAGCAAGAGGTTTGTTGTCTTAAAAGATAAAAGATATTTCGTGCTGAGCAACGGCTATGACTGCCCCAGAGTCAGAGGGGACCATTCGCTATTAGTTTTATCTAGTTCATCTAAAAGATAGAGGATCTATTTCTTGGTCTGCCGCGACGCCATTTAGCCGTGTTTGGGCCCCAGATAGTGGTCATTTTGGCCTACAGTTCATCAGGCATAGATGTAGCCAACCCAATCCCACTCGAGTTTTGCGGCTTTTTGAGCGACGTCAATGATTCGTGATTAAGAGCGCAACAATGGTTTGTCAATTTTTATGTATGTAAACCAAACATCCGCCGACTATTTAAGGTTTCTGTAACAAATTATTTATAGAAAAGAAGTAATTATTTCTAAGGAAAATGAACAGGTTCTCTGGAGAAAAGTTATTGGATGCTCAATGCGATTGAACTCTACCCTATAATGCAATGTTAGTGCAACAGATACGCGTTGAGAATCAGTTCGTAGATACAGATTGCAACTAGTATTGTTCTCCGGCGATTTATTCCTAAGATTGGAGTCTCTCTGCTAGCGACACGGTGTATCAAATTTGATACGGCAGCCCCGATTGCCCCGCACTAGGAATTATTCCTGTATCGTGGGTACGTTTACAAACACGAATATTCACATACACACACACAATCACTGTGTAAGCAAACCCCGTGCCTCTGGTGTAATAGGTATGACGTGGGATGCCTGTAAGGTTTTTTTAGTCCGTAAGAATCCGACATTACCCGTCGCCTTCTCCAGGGTGGTATGTATAATGAACTTCCACATATCAAAAATGGTTTAAGTGGGTTGAGCGTTTGGAGTTCTCTGCCATGTCTTTCAAAATTGCCTCCATATTTTTACTCGTAGTGATTTTACGTTGTTATTCCATGTCCAGGGCCCCGTAGCACTGCACATAGATCTTCATCTGCCTCGCCTTTTCACAACTAAGATGGGGTTGGCTCCCAATCGAAACATTAGCACTCAGAATATTACCACGACCATATTGCAGCAAAAGTTACTGACATGAAGAAGGCATAGATGCGCGGCTACGTGGCCAATATTATCGGTGCAGTATAATTGATTTAAAGCGGATTTTCACCAACATGAAAATGGAAGGTTTTCGTTGTAGACTCAATATCATAAAGCTAGATGTTTTGACCCGGGTATGTCTTAAAACTCCGACCTGACATCGGAGGACGGGCAGCAGAGTTCTCTCACTAATGGGTGAGCCCCTGCGGTCCCCAAGCCGCCTGCCAAGCGTGGAGATTATGGCAAACCCCCCCTTGAGGGAGGCCTTCGTTCAGCAGTGGACGTCTTCTGGCTGATGATGATGAGATGTTTTGATAAAAAGCCTATGCCTATTTTAGTGAGCCTATTTTATTTTTTTATGTAGGTATACTTAAAGTGAGTTGAATATTTTTAATTTCTAAAGCATCGCATCGCTTGTAATGGATACCCACTAGATAGGTGACCATTCGGAGCACATGCTACTTTGTGTTAAACGACCGATACAACCAGATACAAATACAATAAACAATCAAACTCAACCTTATTGTTTTTGTGTTTAGTCTTAAATTCCTTTGCAGATAAGTTCGGAAGTCGAAACCACTATACGCCCTAATTAAGTGCCATAAAGAAAACGCTCGGCAACAATTGCACGTTGCGATTTTTTGTCGTCTGTTAGTTTAAATCGGCGATAACAGTCGCATTTTATTTGTTGGTTCGTCATCACTGTTTTTATTATGTGAAAATATGTTTAAATAACAACATAGGATCACGCCTGTATTCTCCGAAGGGCTAGGCAGAGTTGTGCTGATGAGTTCCATGTAATAGGGGGTGAGCCTATTGCCATCTACCGGACATAGTTCCAGACTTCATGCGACTACTGAGAAATTCCATAGAAAAAAACCCAATAACACTTTTCCCGACCCGGGAATCAAACCCATGACTATAACGCTCAGCAGCGGTGGTTGCCACAAGGCCAGTGTATTAGTTAATCATTCATTTTGTTATTACGGCGTAGATTAAGTGAAAATAAATAGTTCAGTAGGTAACAGGAATAGGAATTACACTTTGAAATTGACTACCTCATTGGTCTAGTGGTCGTAAGCGCGACTGCTGAGCGTGAGGTCCCGGGTTCGATTCCCGGATCGGACAAAGTGTTATTGGGTTTTTCTGTATGGAAATTCTCAGTGAAAGCACGGAGTCTGGAACTGTGCCCCGTAGATGGCAATAGGCTCGCCCTCTGTTAAATGGGACTCAATAACAGCATCGGCGAAAAAAGAGTGTAGAAAGGTTCATCTCTGCCTAACCCTTCGGGGAATACAGGCGTGATGTTATGTTCATTTGGAATTTATAGTAAAACAAAAAAGTTATATTTCCTGTGTTTTATTAGCGAAAATATCGAAATAATGACCTTTTGACACGCAGTGACGTAATTACTGGAACATTTTATTGGCTCCCCGCATTCTTTGGGCTTTATTTACTTTTCGTGCTTATTTTCATTAAACATGTTTGTATAGCGCTATTAAATAGAGTCTTATATGTACATTAGAACCACGATGTCGCGTAGACGGGGCAACTGACCATTTCTGTGGGTCACTGTCATCCGCATGGCATAATTAAGTTCAAATGTCTACTTTATTGTTTGACTTAACTTGTTTCATCAGTATTGAGCTAGTTACATAGAAATTAAAACTATTATTTGTGTTTTTTTTTTTTTATATTTGTGTTCCAAGTGTCTTACAAACTTTACTGTTGGTTTATTAAAGTGGTTTAGAGTGTAAATTTAAAACTCCGCAATCAGATATATGAACAGATTTGAACCAAGCGGCACCGCTGAGCGATTCCCGAGTCGGGCAATGTGATATAAGGTTTTTTGTACCTATGAAAATTCTCAGTAGCAGCACGGTGTTTCAAACTGTGCCCGCTAGATGACCAAAGGGTCGGTCCCTATTACATGGGACTTAATATCGGCATTAGCGAAATGTGGATGCGTACATTCGAACACCTGTGCCTTTATATTAATATGTAATAATAGCCATTTCAACGCAATAATAAAATCATACAACCCAATTTTTAACCGACTTCAAAAAAGTGGGAAGTTCTCTATTTTACTTTATTTTTATACTGACAAAGATCTAAACCACTCATATTGCGATTACGTAAATATTCATAAACAAAAAAAGACACGATTGTTTTGTATCAAAGTGTGTTCAAATCTTAAGCCACATGGCCGAATTAAAACAAATTTTCGTGGAAGCTAAGTAAGTGCGGTCTTTACGGTCGTTTTATTAAGTGGCCATTAGGTATATCTTCTCTTCAGGTATAAAGTGATAATAATGAGCTGTTCGCGAGCGGATTTTAGTAACATTATCGTTAAAGTAATGTTCTATGAGTAAGTGAGTCTATTTGTTAGCAACTAGTTGCTATGTTATGTAATTAGACGTTTTGTTTTTGTTTTGAGTTTAGGTTTTTAAATATGGAATTCGTTCACTTTTTTCGGCTTTAATTAAGTATGAACTTAGGACATTGAATAAAAGAAATATTCTACGGTTTTGGTGTGTGGTCAGTGTCATTTTAAATTAGATTTTTAAGTATCATAAACACCATTAGGGCGTACACTTGTGACAAGGGACACAACGAACGCCACAGTTCTTATTTGGGCTTAATTGGAAATATCCAATTGCGTTCACCACAAAACAAACAAAGCCTATGGGCTAAGTACATTCTCTCTGGAGACAAAGTTTCTATAGATGGCATTTAGAATATTTCAGAGGTTACAGAAATATTCAAATCTTTTTATTTCATTCTAAACATAAAAGTGAAATACCTAATAATATTTCCATATCCTAAGTTTACAGGAAGGCTAGACCAATCGCAAAACGTCTTTTCGCCTAGTCGTGTTATACTTTTGTGTTCAGTAGTATTTTTCGGTTTATTGGTTTGGTTACACCACATCACACTTGTCAGTTACCAGCCACATATCAAAAGCAGACTGCTGAGGAGAATTGCTCTAGTTGAAACATGTAAAGTTGTCTCGACATAGGAGTCAAAACTTAAACAGGTCAGCAGCCACGTTTGAGACTACTATTTATTTTAATCTGTATTCAGAAGCTCTAGTTAGCTTCATGAAAGCAATGCCTAATGAAATTATAACGTCTTACATTAAAGTATTTGGCAACAATTCATACTTTTGGAGACAACAACCTAACATTATTGCAAAGAGTATTCAATTGCTCGGTGACTTTAAAATTGGCTTGCCATACAGAGCGGATTTGTCAAAGAATAAATGCTACCTGATATAACTATACAGGAGAAGGCCTGCCCCAAAGGGGGGGGGGGGTTGCCATAATCCCCACGCTTGGCAGGCGGCTTGGGGATTGGGGATTTTAAGACGTACCCGGGTCTAAATCTAAATTATCAAATATAAACTCAAAAACGACTGAACGAATTTTCATACGATTTTCACCAATGGACAGAGTGATTCATGTGGAAGGTTTAAGTGTATAATTCATTAAGGTTTTGTGTAAATTGGCTGAAATATGACAATGATTGTTGAAGATGTCGGAAAAAATCATGCCGACTGGAAGCTTTACTGGCGTGCGTCGCATAAATGGTCCACGCAAAAGGCTGATAAAACACTATGACAGAAAAAAAAGTAGGCGTATATGCTCTGCTACCCGTGCGAAGCAGGGGCGTGTCGGTAGTAATAGATAAAAGACATTGCCCTGCTTTTAGCTTTTAATCCATTGAAGCTGCGTAGTGCAACTTATTTTTGTCGAGAAATAGAAAGAGAAACATATTTATTATAAGAGCGAGACCCCCAGTAGCGCTACAGGGAAACTCGTATCAAAATCAGACCACTAGTTTTTAAGTTATAATATAGTAATAAATAATATAAAGTTTTCATATAATGTAAATAGAAGAAGATTAGACTAATTAGAGTTATATATAGCACTACGTACAATATTTTATAATCACACTTTCCTATCTCGTTTACAAATTAATCGAATTCTTAAGCCTCTTCGCCCTGCCAATTTTGGTGCACGCCAAATTTGACCACAAAAGCACCTATTATGCCTATTTGCATATCTGCACGTAATTTATGATAAAGCACAATGCACACCGCAGTGCGGACGCCAAAAGGCTGTGTTTACACGTGCGTCGCGTTTGGCTGGTGAATTCAATGTGCGGTTGGCAGATTCGACTAGGACATTTAAGTTAGTCGACGTGGAATGGGATGTTTTGTTGAGAATATAAATTATATTTGTAGCTTTTCATGCTGTTGAAGTAGATAACTCGGCTATATAAAGAAAGATAGATACAATTTATTCTGTACCTCTATTATGAGTTTTTTACTATTTACTTTCATAGTAAATGTAAATTTTCATGCAAGCGATTTTAGTTCTTAACTTGGTTGTAACCAAATTAGGGATAAGAGTCGCTAACATGACATCTCTATAATATAGTAAATAGTAAATCAAAACTTTACTATGACTAGATGTCACATAAGCGACTCTAATCTCTAATGTAACCAAATTGAGATCTAAAATCGCTATCATGAAAATTTACTTTACTATGATAGTAAATAGAGAGTAGAGGCAATGTCACATTCGGTTCAGATTTGCTGAAATAAATGTTTTGGCGAGTATGGCAACTAGAGTCTGACTATCATAACTGCCTTTAACTGGTCTACATGAATAGAAATATATTTTTTGTATATTTTTATTTATAATACAATTTAATAACAAAATTTCAGTATCTCATGATACTGAAATTTTGTTATGCAGAGATTATATTTTACTACTAATTTTAGTGGTGAGTGACAATGCTGCCGAGGATGGATCACGCAAGCTCAAATAATGCCTATTGACTCTCGCCTTGAAGATTCCTAAGTTATACGATTATTAATTATAATTATTATATTTTTATAAGAAACTGTCCTCTCAGTTCCCTCAGCAAAAGCCATGTCCTGATATACTTAAAATCATTCCACTCTCGGATTTTTCTTACTACGATTTTAGACCTACCTATAAGTACCTATAGTTTACTAACATACGTCTTTCATACACACACCCAGATTTGTTTATTTGCCTTGTGTTTTGTATAGGACCCGTACCACGTAGTGCGGAAAGTAAATCGCCACTACACTCATACCGTCAAATTACGATGAAAACCTAAATAAATAGCAAAAAAAAAAAAAATTGATGATATTCTTCATAAGTAATAACTTATTCCCACAATTTTATGTCCGTAGATGTACATAAGTGGAATTTTCTCAAACTAAAAGGTCGATTTGTTTTCTTATTCTATTTATCTAATTATTTCTTTTTTGTTTTAAACGTTTCCCCACACTATGATTTCTCCTGTGTCGTGTAGTCCGGTACAGTTTACAAACATACATGTCACATGCACAAACAACCAGACCTGAAACAACTATCTGTAGATCATACAAATATTTGATCCGTGCGGGGATCAAACCCGCGACATGTAACGCAGAAAGCTAATCGCTTAGCCTTTACGCCAACCGTGTCGTCAAGGCTTTTATAAACGCGTAGGCTGCTGACTTTCTAAGGGATAAAATATCGTGATTTTAAGGTATTTGGTTTCTCAAAGGAACGACACTGTAATAATGTGGCTTTGTATTTTTATACGGAGTGTCCAATTCGGGAGCTTTGGTAAAATTAACATAACATACCATCACGCCTGTATTCCCCGGGTTAGGCAGAGGTGTACTATTGTACACCCACATTTCACCGATACCGTTATCGAGTCCAACGTAATAGGGGGCGAGTCTATTGCGATCTACCGGGCACCGTTCCAGACTCCGAGCTGCTACTGTTAAATTCCATATAGAAAAATCCAATAATATTTTGCTTGACCCGGGAATCGAACCCAGACTTCATGTTCAGCAGTCGCGCTTGCGACCACACAACCAGCGAGGTAGTACTAAAATTAAATTGGTAAAACTAAACAGCGTTTATCCTACTAATATTATAAATGTGAAAGTTTGTGAGGATGGATGGATGGATCTTTGTTACTCTTTCACGCCAGAACGGCTGAACGGATCTGGATGAAATTTGGCACAGAAATAGATTATAGTCTGAAATAGCACATAGGCTCCTTTTTATCCCGGAAAAATGTACGGGTTCGTAAACCACGCGGGCAAAGCTGCGAGCGGAAGCTAGTTGTCTATAGATTGAGAAAAAATTAACCCTCAAAATTCATTTTATAACTTACAATCTTCCTTATACTTATCTCGTGGTATAATAAATAATCAGCATTTAGAAAAAAAATCAACGTCGACCTAGTTTAGTCGTTAAGATTTCTATGTAAGAAATGTTAACGCCCAAAACACCTATTTTGCGCGTGTATTTCAAGGCAATTTTGTCAGAAGCCTGCAGCTAAACGATAGTCTTAAACAGTTTACAAATAACTACTTATGTTTGTAGGTATGTAGACTTTTCTCTTTTGTTCGTTAATTAATTCTTAAGTTCTCCCTCAGGTGTATTTTTAAAAATATTTTTGAGTCTTTTGCTTTCATTTACTATATACTTATTATACATAGCAAATCTAGGAGGTCAGATTTTTATTTAATGTAATGTCAGCAGTCTACAGGCAAATATTGTTCATCGATCTAGACTTCAGCTTCGGAAGAAAAATGTTTCAACCGCTTTTAAATCTTGTCAGGTCTGTTAAACGTCTGAATCATTGTCTTATTTTCGTTCACAGACCATCGAAAACATACTACAATATGGGACACCTAACCCATAATGTTTTATATTAGGGTTCTATAACTCTTAAAGCGGCATACATAACAACACTTTTCGGGGAATACAGATTCCCCGAAGAGTTAGACAGAAGTCCAATGAAGTATATATCTGAATAATTGGCGAACCTATTGCCATCTACCAAGAATAATTTAAGTCCCAATTATATTTTGCCCCACCTGGGAATCAAACACACGACCTCAGGCTCAGCAGCCATGAGTACTAGACTAATGAAGTTCAGAAAAATGTTCAATATAAAACCGAAAGCTGTTACTCTCGTTACAACTTTACGTACCATAAAAAATAGGAATAAAACGCAGGAAATACAATGGTAAGCAAACTAATCTTTCATTATGATCTATCATCGATACTGTTCCAAAAAACTTGGCGTTTAACTGCTCCCAGACGGCGGCGCCGAAAGGACATCGTAAAAACAAAATGTGGGTAAACAGCTTTTGGGCCTTTCCTGGGCGTTACAAACTTGACGGGGCGTTGGCATAAATTGAAATAAGTTTCCTTTTACGTAAGGTGAGAATTTATCCGAAGATTTATTGATCATTTCGGGTACATTATCACGATATATAGCGTCGCGATTGCGCCATACTGTGGAGTCTAACAAACGCAGTTGTTAAGCGTATGGTTCTGTATGGGTTTCGACTGAATGGTTTCCGGAGCAGAACAAGTTAACCCTTCTCCACCTGTGAGTTTCGTTGTGCTTATAACATCCAATTGCGAATACCCATTTACTAGCCAAGTGTGTTGATTTTGGTATGGTCATGATTTTATGTCCAGTCTAGTGCCATAATAGATCAGAATTCATGACTTGTACGCATCAGCATTGCTCTAGGCAAGGAAAAGATTGTGTCAAAATTTTGAAGACTTGTGACGTATACCGGTTCACTCCGGGCCACCATGGTGCATTACAGCCAGTGTTGCCAGCAAGTTTCTTTTGAATTAGAATTTGTCAAAAAAACTTACACTAGGGGTACTGATCCGTTTTTCTAAATATCAGGACGTAAATGGAAAAAAATAGCGACTGAGTAAAAAAAATCGGGACGTACTAAAAATGCAAGTCAATGGTCACAATAATTCTTTTCGTTCGCTAACTGATACTTTTAAATTGCGTATTAACTTTTACTATTTAGGTACTTGGACGAAAATATGATATTGTAAAAAAGCAGGATTTTAGGCGTCCCGCTCAGGGTTCTATGGGGGTCCTGGGCGAGACGCATCCTGAAGGCTAAAAACAGGACATCTGGCAATACATATTACAGCCCAGTCATTTACACCAATTGGCATCGCTACGTTTGTTTAGTAGACCTTGTAAAACCTTAGAAGTCACATGATTGAAATTACGAGGTAAACAGCGAAATAGATTCTAAGCGACCCAAAACTGCCTAGATACGGCATCAATAAATCCTACCCGCATTCAGAACTAATAGTTTTTACATTATCCACTAAATAGAGGCTTTTCTGTTCAACGTGATTTATGCGATAGAGATAAATGTGTTTTTTGTTAACTTTGTTTTTGGTAACTAGCAATTTACTTTATATGGTGTTTTTAAGTGTTTTTATGGGTTTCAGTTATTGATTGTAGTATAGTAGAGGATTTTTTTCTGCTGCCTCATTGGTCTACTGGTCGCGACTGCTGAGTGTGAGGTCCTGGGTTCGATTCACGGGTCGGACAAAGTGTTATTAGGTTTTTCTGTATGGAAATTCTCAGTAGCATCACGGAGCCTGGAATTGTGCCCAGTAGATGGCAATAGGCTCGCCTCCATGAGAAATATATAGGTACATTATGTGTGATAACGGTGAAGGAAAACATCGCGATGAAACCAATACACTTGAGAGGACTCCATAAAGTTCTCGTGTAGTCTAGTGTAGTCTGCCAACCCGCACTAAACAAGCGTGGTGGACTAAGGCCAAAATCTATTCATTCAGAGAAGAGGCCCTTGCCCAACGGTGAGACAGTAATAGGCTGAATTTATTTTTCAAATGCCCACCAACCAAAACGCAAGTTCAACTGTGGTGACGCAAATAATTATGTCATATAATATACGAGTACTAAAATATTAACTAGATAACGACTTGTTACAGGAAGTTTGTAAAATATCGAGAAGGAAATTGATCGGAAATTGGCATCCGTGTTCACTTACTATAAACTCAATTAATCTGTGCTTACTAAAATGGGCTTTATAGGTATCGGCCATTGAATTTGCTTTGGCGTGACTAACAGAGTTAAATCATTCGTTGCTTAAGGTCAACTTGGAATTATGTGTGTGTATTATTTTTTTATCACCTTATGAAAATGTCAAATAGCCGTTTTGTTTAAGTTTGGTGGGCCGCGTCGCTTTTTCTTCTCTAGTAAAGGTAAATTTTTATGATAGCGATTCTAGTTCTTAACTTGGTTACATTAGGAATTAGAGTCGCTAAAATGACATCTCTATAAAATAGTAAATAGTAAACCAAATCTTTACTATAACTAGATGCCACATTAGCGGCTCTAATCCCTAATGTAACCAAGTTAAGAACTAATATCGCTATCATGAAAAGGTACTTTTACTTTGAAAGTAAATAGTAAAAAGCTCAATGATAGCGGTAGGTACTGATCACTTTTATCAATTGTTATTTTAAATTAAGCGAAATGAATTGATATGGGCATAACCACGGGTAAAACTTGTTATGATATAAAATGTCGCACAGGTGTGCTGTAAAATATGTAGGATGATAACTCATTAGAAAAACATGGAATGCACTTGCAACTAATAGCAAACTCCTTTCTACTCTACATTTTAAATTAGCCACCCTGTTCATCATCTTAAGGCTGCCATATAGTAGGAGATTTCTTTGACCTCGAAAGTCGTTACCGCTAAGCCAAAAATGTATGAAAAAATCGTGTGCGCGAATTGAGTGAAATATAGAGTTTACATATTTTATGGTCAACTAGCGACCCGCCCCGGCATCGCACGGGTAGCACTAATTATCTATAGCCAGATAATTTGTAGGAAACATGACACAAAATTGCCATAGAGCAAAAAACAAAACTCTTCTTGATCCGATCGCTACCAAACTTCACTGGATCACCTGCAGATTACCTAAGAGAAGATTACCTAAAAATTTCATTAAAACGCTCCAGCCGTTTTGGAGTCTATGGGGAACATACATACACACATTCATTTTTATATACAATATAATATATAGATACTTACGCTCGAGGCTCCGTTTGTATCGGCCGGCCATTGTGTGACCGCCTTTATGTAAGCTAGTGGGAGAGTCATACAGGCTAACGTTCCTAAAATATAAGAATATTTTGCACCTGCCAAGGTAACCGACCAAGGAAGATGAATAGTTTGAAAGTTAAGTAAACAGAGCATGGTTTTGCACTAAAATAGTGTATCAGAACGTTTGGTTATGATGTAATATGGTAAATACTTAAATAGCTATGAAAATTATTTGTTAATAACGTTATAAAAACGTTGAATATTATTTAAAGGGAATTGAATAAACTTACGAAATTAGATAACCTATCTAGAGAGAGATTGAAAGCAAAATGTAAGCTGTATAAAGTTTTATTGGAGTCAGTTGACTGTATACTCATAGCCTTAACTTGTCATTGACTGTACCACCTATATAGTATTTTATAACCGAGTGCCTCAATAATCATTTAATTATCTTTTTATTCTTCACCAGGTCTAGCGGTACCATTTGTGGAGCTGACAGTGACCCACGCATCTGTCCTGACGATACTAGCGATCAGTTTTGAGCGGTACTACGCGATATGTGAGCCGCTGCGTGCCGGGTACGTGTGTACCAAAACAAGGGCGACACTGATCTGCGCGCTAGTGTGGTTCTTCGCTGCGTTGTTCACCAGGTACTTTTTAGTGGCAAGTGGTCAGTGATGGGACTTTTTTGGATAGAGGGAATAGAAACTTCCTAATTATTATAAAGAACTTAAATTCTATGTTTTCTGACTAGAATGTCGTTTGAACAATTTTGATCATCAGTGGCCACTTTTTTAATAAAATAAGGTGGAAAAGGACTCTTTGATATAAGTCTGGGTTATACGATGTGTCTGATTGGTTAAAAAAATAATTGCCATTTATAACAAGCACTACATGAAACCAATACGTGATTTTTGCATAAAACTGTGTTATATTTTGCATCGTGAAGCCTGCTGTGATTAACAGTACAAAATGAAGGAGCTAAGTGTGCGCGTTTGCCTGCCGCGTTCGGACCGCGGCGTGAAAACGCTGAGACAGCGTTGGATTGTCGGCTTTGTTAACAAGTTTTACTCTTTTGCTATTAACTTTACGCCCAAAATGGACTGTGGGTGTTGGTTTTGCTTTAGGCTAAGGATATTGGAATAAACTGATATTTTACTAGTAACTGGTAATAAATCATTTTGAAAGACCGGATCCGTTTCGTATCTAAGGACTTAAGGAACAGATGTCTCGAATAGAGGTTTTATATCCTGAGGGATAAAACACATTATTCATGTGTCAATCATTGTGAGGAACGATTGGCATGTGATGTGTGAACGCTAATACATTTTCCGCCTTAAATTCCGGGACTCCTTCATATTCTTTTAGATAGCATGAAATATGATGAACCAGGGACTACCGCGTAACGCCGTTATTGGATATCCGTTATAGAATAGAATGAAGTTTATTTCAAGTCTGAGACTCGTACATAGGTCACTAGATAAGTTTTGCAATACAGCTTTATTTGATACAATCTTTCGAAATAATTACCACCACAGCTTATACACTTATTCATTCGTTTAAACCAATCATTAAAAATTTCCTTCCATTTTTCTTCTGGGAGATCGGAGCAAGCCTGGTCCCAAGCAGCTAATAACTCGGTGTCGCTGGCAAACCTCCTTCCCTTGAGCTGATCCTTAATGGCTGGAAATAGACCGAAGTCACAGGGTGCAAGATCAGGACTGTACGGAGGATGTTCAAGCAGTTTTACTCCGACATCTTGTAAAAAACTCACAGTTTTATGCGACCTATGTGCAGGAGGATTATCCTGGTGAAAATGCCAATTATCGAGTCTTGACTTTGGACGGAGCTCTTTGAGTTTTTGGATCACCTGAGGCAAACACTCTTTTGTATACCAAGAGGCGGTAACTGTACGCTGACTTTCCAAAACTACTCTGTCTAAAATTCCACGTCTTGTGAAAAATACAGCAATCATTTTATTTTTTACTGACCGAGATTTTCGAACTTGAATTGGAGTAGGCTCATTTTCAAACACCCAAATTTTGTTCTTGTTTTTGGAGGGCACATCAAAATAATACAGCCATGTTTCATCACCCGTGACGATATTATTTACATAGTTAGAAGTTCCATTTTCATACTCTTTTAACATTTTCTTACACCAATTTACTCTGCATACCTTTTGTTCTCCTTTTAAATCATGGGGCACCCAAAGCGTAGAATGTTTTTTCACTCCAATGATATCATGCAGAATTTTATAAATGCTTGGTGCACTAATCTGCAAGATCTCTTCTATTTGCCTATAAGTTATTCGACGGTCTTCTCTTATCAATTTTTCAATTTTCTTCACATTCTCTTCAGTGCAAACGTCCGTGGGACGTCCTGACCTTGGCGCGTCTTCTACATCAAAATTACCGCGACTTAATTCCCGATACCACCGAAAAATCGTTGTACGATGAGGGCAGGCATCTTTAAGTACAGAATTCATTTCTTCCATACATTCATCGATTGAGAGACCGCGCGCGAAGTTGTACCGAATAATAACACGTAATTCGGCCCTAGACCACAGAGACATTTTTATACAATCAAAAATTTTCTGTGCAGCTGCTAATGAGAGACTATTAAAATATTATGTATGTATCGACATATGGTAAGTGTAACTTTCTAGTAAAACTATTTTCATCCACCTACAATTAAAAATATCGCTGTATTGCAAAACTTATCTAGTGACCTATGTATGTACCTACGTTAAAAACAGTTAAAAACTAGAAAATAAAATTGCACTGTGATACATGCAACAGGCAACCGTGGACTATGTACGGGCAATCAACCCTGTCAGCAACCATATTCAGGAGCCTGTTGGAACCTGACCCTTACTCGTTGCACTAGTGATGCGGCGCGCTAAAGTATGGTGTAAAAGGAGTATACTCGAAATGACAGTGAATTTGAAAAAGAAATTAAGAGCCTTATGTTCAAGGTACCGTGCATAGTTTTTCTTGATCATGCCGATCAGACAGACCGAACGATATGAATTGGAAAAAAAATTAAATAGCTCGAATTTATTTCGTCATGAAAACCATTATCAGAATGGTTATCCATTACTACTGGTTGTGCTGTAGATTGCAGTTTTATATCAATTATTTTTACGACTCATCTTCATCATGATTAACTAGATAAGGAAACAAATTCACATCTGTAAACCATATTTACGCATAAATACTGATCTTCAAATTGCAGAAATCAATATCGTGACAGAAGCACAGGAGCTGGCACTAAGCCACTTAACTCGTTCAACAATAGGTACTTTTCAGTATATACCTTTGTTAAATATTTTCCAACTTCAAGAGCATTTATGTTCATAGTTCCAAGATTACAGAAACAATCTTGCAAGTAGTGCTTTATTACAGGAACACGAACAAAATCATGTTAAAGTGTACTTAAAACTTTGTCTTAACCTACGAAATGGAAATTCCATTTTCACTTGCACCACTATTCGTGAGTTTGAGTACAACTTTGGTCCTCGTATCCACATATTCGTACATTTGCCTCCAATAACCTCCAGAGAACGGTAGTACTATTTTCAAAAAAAACTTCGATCCTCGTTTGTTCGCATTAAAATTCACATATTCAGCATTCTCTTGGCAATTTACTGATGTCGTCATTTCATATTCTTCGTTTATACGATTCGGGTGCTATTACTTCCATTCCGTATGGGATTCGGATTCACAATGGATTCTAAAAGGGCTTTTTATATTGGAGTGCACTATTTTGCTATCTCGTCTGTTCACGCGTTACCGTTACCGCTACAAAACTAGTGTTATTTTTTTTCGAGCGTTATTGAAGCGTCAGACAGCATAAATGGTTTTAAACGTTGACATACAAAGCTACACCATAGCCCTTACATGTGGTACCTTTTGTTAACGCATATTTTCAGTTAAATGAGTATTTTATTTAGTTTTCAGCGGAAAATAAATTTCTCCAGAAGTGAAATGCAGTTTTGAAATAAACTCAAAATTTACTTTCAAAAAACATTTGCTTCTTATTTTTTTTTTGTATTTATGAAATTATCAGTACAATAAGTAAATACTTCGAAAATAGACTTCAAGATTAAGTAACCTAAGCGGTTCACTGTACTACTGTAGTACTGACATTAACGATTCGCTCTCATTTCGCTCTCAAGTCCTACATTTTGTACAAACAACTCTATAAAGGTCGCCAAAGCTAAAAATTGATGTCGGAATTATTAAGTACACATAGACAAGTTTTCTTATTATGGAAATTCATTGTTTACGAATGTTGATCACCAAGAACTTAATACTGGGATATCAACGCCCACGCTTTTGTAGTGAACCCCAAATGTCGAGACTATTTTATGATTCGGGGATACCATTGTGAAAGTTTGTCAAATAGGCATAATTCTATTTTGGTCTGGGCTTAACGACTTATACAGAGTGTTTTTTTCATCACGTCTGTATCGGAGGGTCAGGGAGAACTGTTCTATATCGTAGACCCACATTTTATTAAGTTATATGAAATAGAGAGCGAACCTATTATCATCTTCCGGACATTATTAAAAAATCCGAGTTACTGAGAATATCCAGAAAAATCCTATAACTTTCCCGGACCAGGATCGAAATCTGGACCTCACGCTGATCAGTAATGCTTGTGACTACCAATGAGGCAGACTGTGTCCGAGACTGTAGTTCAATATGAAGTTGTTCCTATCTGGTGCCTATTTACACTATTGCAATTTCCAAGCCCAATACGAAATTGATTCCTTGAATCGGGACAGCGTTTGTATTGCTAGGTTCTATTGATACTAGTAGGGTACTTTATTTTAGGATATATTTTTATAGGTCGTGTAGACCATTTAAAGGACCAAATGGACTGTTCGACATGATTAATTTCTTATAAAATTGACTGCACTATTATACTAAACAGTACCGCTTTCACGAGTTTTCTTACTATTCCTACTATCATAGTAAAGTTAATCTTTATGATAGCGATTTTAGTTCTTAACTTGGTTACATTAGGGACTAAAGTCGCTTATGTGACATATGTGTCATAGTAAAGTTTTGATTTTCTATTTACTATATTATAGAGATGTCATGATAGCGACTCTAATCCCTAATTTAACCAAGTTAAGAACTAAAATCGCTTGCATGAAAATTTACATTTACTATGAGAGTAAATAGTAAAAAACTCATAATAGGGGTACAGATATATTTTTTTCGATTCCGAAATTTTTCCCGAAATAATTATGTAGTGTGATAACTAGAGTACATACCCTCTTGAATTATGACCGGTAGTAAAAAAGGGTAGCGTTTTTTATTATTGTAAGACAGATCTACGGAATTAGATGTTTCAGATATTAAGGAGTTAAAGATGAGGGAAATATAGTACCTACGTATGTACTACAGTATTAAATATTATTTTTAGCTGGTCCTTAATAGCTCTAGATAGACAGAAGTAGAAAGATAGTACTTAGGGAAGCCTTTGTCCTGCAGCTGGACAATACGACCTTATGATAATTTTGGAACACTTGAAACTATCCACTATTAAAGCCCAATAAATTGAAAATAATTAAACATAGTAAGGCGGTGTAGACAATTAGTAGTTCTGTGTCGAGGCTTGTTCAATCAATGAAAAAGATTAATGGAAATAGGCTGTGTAAATGGAAATGTCAAGACTGAATAAATGGTTCAGTTGTTGCGGGCTATTACAACAGAATTACCATATAAAATAATGTGAATTAATAAAATTAGGATAGCAAGCAAGAATTATACATACATTATTTGTAATATCATGCCTATTTCCTATGGAGGTAGGCAGAAACACAGAACGCCACGTAAGGCCATGTGTTATGATCCTAATTACTACATATATTATATAAAACAACATCCTCTCGCCGCGTCTGTCTGTTTGAACGCGGTAAACTCAAAAACTACTGAACAGATTTTCATACGGTTTTCACCAATGGACGGAAAGTTTAATGAGGAAGTTTTAAGTGTATAATTCATTAAGGTTTTGTGTAAATTGGCTGAAATATGACGATGATTGTTGAAGATGTCGGAAAAAATTATGCCGACGGAGCTTTACTGGCGTGCGCCGCGTAAATGCTCGGCATAACAGACTGATAGGACACAAAAAAAAAAATTGACGTATATGCTCTGCTACCCGTGTGAAGCCGTAGCGGATCGCTAGTGTTTAATAAGTGCACGCCGTTTGCGAGTACTACTCACTTGACTTTTTTGAACAACAATGAGGTCTGTGTAACTCGATTTCTGTTACAAGAAAATCATGATGCCTCTTTCTCCACATTCGTTTTACCACTAACAAGAATTCTCCTCCATCAAATCTTTTCTTGGATTTTCTTGCGGCAGGTCTCACCGTTACCTTCAGCAGCCCGAAGCTTGGGAATAGCACACGATACTCAATAACGGCATCGCCGAATAGGCTTAAAACAGTACACTTCTGCATGACCCTTCAGGGAATAAAAGCGTGATGTTTTACA
Organism: Shargacucullia verbasci; assembly: GCA_947562105.1. NCBI lineage: Eukaryota > Metazoa > Arthropoda > Insecta > Lepidoptera > Noctuidae > Shargacucullia > Shargacucullia verbasci. Next base: position 8,440,176 of record OX387302.1, on the reverse strand, counting down.
TATAAGTATGTATTAAATATTTGTCCGACAGATTTACAACTGCAGATCTATATTTCTCCGAAACCAAAATAGTCTATACACTTTACGAGTAAAACTGTGAACTTTAACTTTTGGGTCCTTTCTCAACAATTCCTCGGGCATTTCGTCCTAGCTACTTTATAGTTTTATAGCTGAGCGAGCCCCGGCTACGTATTACGTCAAGCTATAAACTAGCTGAACGCTTGTCAAAACGTTACTTGCAAGCTTCTGCGCTTTGCATTTTATTGGCTGACTACCATAAAAGCTAGGGTTTCAACATTCACGGAATGGTAAATTGTACTAATAGATTTGACGTTTGTTATACTGGGGGAATGTGGATTTCAATTTGTTGTACAAGACATGCCGTTTCAGATATACTGGGATAACAAAGTGACATGATATAATCATATTCTTATTTTTTTACAGTAAATAAAATTTAAATTGAACAAAGATCAGTTTTGAACAATGATACAGAGAGCGATGAATAAATTAATCAAAATGTAGCTTCTCCATTCGCACTTAGGCAAGGGTATGAGTGAAGAAACCTGATATTGTCTGACAAAGCCTGAGCAGTCAATGTCGATCACTTTTGCTGACTAGCTAATCTTCCACTACGGCATGAGCGATTCTCATGTGAAAACATATTTCCTTATTTAAAAATCGGTATCGAAATCTTAAAACGTTTAGAAACAAAATAACGTCTAGAGTGACGTCAGTAGTTTAGAATCCCATACCATAGACCTATTCCGCAAAAGGCTGTCGAACAATAAACCCGTTCGTTCATCTAGAACTATATAATAACAGATTCTTTCTACAAGGAATCCTTGCAAGAACTCTAGTTTCTCTAGTACATTATTCGAAAGAATTTTTAATACCGCAGCTTATTGGAGTCCTACACGCGACGTTGCGCTGTCCCACTATATTGGTTCCGAGTTTAAATAATAGATGGCGTTTTGCAATAAATCCTTCGTTCAGTCGCCATATTGCCCGTCTGTCGTTCGTTCTTCCATTGTTTGAACGTTCCAGTTTGAATGAATGGAATGGCTTTTAATTTAAAATTCTGTTATTGTTATTTCAGACTATTATTAATATAGAGATGGTATATTTTTTGGCGGTGCGACATTTAAGCAATTAGTTATTGTTATTTTATGCCATTTCTGAGTAGAGAAAGGCCATTATATTTTTTCCTGTGGGTATAATTTAGAAACAAAATCAGAAAAATTGATAGACGTGTTTACAGCATATTAACCACTAACATACTCTAGCAAATTCTTGGTTTTACGTATTTTATTCTCAGTATACGATTGACAAAAGATTTGTAGGTGCAAGACAAACCATAAACCTAAGTGTTTCCTAGCTATTGTTTGGACAGCCAAGTAAAATTGTTCATCGTCTCTGCAGTATATTTGACTTACAATATTGGAAGAATAAGTGCCTCGTTGGTCTAATGGTTGCAAGCACGCCTGCTAAACATCTTGGGTTGGATTCCCGATGACATAATAAGTTTTTCTATAAGATATTTTTTTAGCAGCAACCCGTAGTTTGGAATTTTAATGGCATCAGTAAAATTTGGATCTACATATCAACACACCTCTGCCCTCATCCTTCAAGGAATACAGGCGTGATGTTATGCTATAGAAGATTAAGTTCTTTTATTATAGAACTGTAACAAGTCAATACGGCTCCAGTTTAATTAAAAGATAATTATGCAAATACAGTAACCTTATCCTTTATAGAGTAGGCTAATAAAATTGGCGTTTATTGGCACTCAATTCGACCAAATTAATCAAATTATCTCATCTACTGAGCCAATATACCAATCTGTCGTTATTTTGAACAAGTTGTATGAATGTAGGTACTTAGACCTTTGAGACTATAGTTTAGCTAAAAGTTTTCATACAAAATGCGTTTTAACGTTTAACGTTTTTACCCCAAGAACATGAGCTGATTTGACTGTTTTTTTTAATATGTTATAGACACAAGTAAAAACTAGGTCGCCATGTTTTAGTTTTTTTGATATTGTTTATAGATTGAGAAAAAATTAACCCTCAAAATCCCTTTTTGAAACTTATCTCGTGATAATTAATAAATTAATCAAAATTTTGAAAAAACAATACTTCTCGACTTAGTTTATATTCTGACAAAACGATAGAGATCAAAATCAAATTAATTCGTTAAGAATTAGATTTAAGAAACGTTAACGCCCAAACACCTATTCTGTGCGTATTTCAAGACAATTTTGTCAGAAGCTGGCAGCTAAATGAAGCTATTAATGATACAAAAGTGGAACATGAAAATCATGGGAAGAGGCCTTTGTTACGAATGGAATACCACAGGCACAACAGTATCAAAATCTGCTTAGCCAGGTTAGACTGGTTGTCATATTGTTTAGGCTGCTCACACCCGTAACGACTGTATTCGTAACACTCGGGACAAACTGCTTATCGTACTTGCCAAGGTACGTTTCCTTTTTTGAAGTCGGTTAAAAACAAACTGTTTTATGAAGACAGATTATAATGTGTTGTATATATATGACACATTATAACGCATCGATTAGACTGCATGAAATGTAAAGACATCTATACTTATAATAAATCTGTAGAGAGGTCAATTCTGTACATGAAATATATTTTCAAAATAACTATCAGGGGGTGATTAGTGATCGATACTGATGCCAAAAATGCAATCAGTAAAATTTTGTCTGTCTGTCTGTCCGTCTGTATGTTCCTTATAGAAACAAAAACTACTCGACGGATTTTAACGAAACTTGGTACAATTATTCTTCATACTCCTGGGCAGGTTATAGTATACTTTTCATCACGCTACAATCAATAGGAGCAGAGCAGTGAAGGGAAATGTTGGGAAAACGGGAGAAGTTACTCCATTTTTTAAGCTTCCGTCGCGTGTGCACCCTTAATGGTTAAAGCTACATAGAAATCATATACGAAAGTTAATCTGTCTGTTACATAAAAAACATTGAACCGTGAGGAAGGACATACGCTACTTTTTTACGAAAAACGACTGAAACGCGGACGAAGTCGCGAGCAAAAGCTAGTTTGATAATAAATTCGTCATCATTTTTTTCTTATAAACTGTATCAATTTTCATATTAAGGTATACATTATTGTGCTCAAAGCGGCAATTACCCAAGGTAATTCACATGCAAGGAAAAATCCTCCAAAAGTGATCGTCGAAAGAGGTCGCCTGGTGCACCCTGGGCAGTCAGTCGCTATACCAGTGCAAACTTGCTAATCTTTCCACTATGCTATGAGTTAGGATAGCTTCTATCGACTCGACTGAAGAGGAAGATTGAGGGTTAGTCAGTTCGAACCACACGTGAACCTAAGATTGGTTCAAGCAAAGAGTTTACCAGGAATGTTGACCCCGCATTTAAAGGCTAAAAAATTAAACCCTTTGAGAAACAAGGTTCGTACCGTGTTAAGCTTTACATTATAAATGTTTGTGACAGCTGCTGTGTGTTGTTTGTATGCTTTATATGTCTGTTTGTTTGTTTGTGTCTATACTGGAAACATATTTGGATCACGTCACATGATTAGATAGCTGTTTTTATTTATATATATTTTAAATAGTGTTTTTACTTTGATTTTAATATCGTTTCATAAAACAATTATATTTTTGCTTGGTAATAGAATTTTAATAAGAAACGAAGCTTTTAAGAATTCTTTTATAAATTTTAAATATTTGGAACATACATTTTTAGTTGCCTTGTTCTTGATTGATTGTTATTTTTGACGAGATGTTAATTTTTGTTTTTCATTTATCTTTGGTCAATACGAAACGTTACTTCCTATGAAATTATTATTTTAATGTAATATTATTATAGTCACTATGATGTCTTTGTGATCTTTCCGTGGGCCAAAGTCATGGATCACATCAGCACGATGTTTCAATATAGTTTCTGCAAACGGCTCTATTACGTTTCATTGTTACTTTTCAATAAAGACATAGCAAATCCGCGTTGTGACGTGTATACTAAATATATTTTCATATGCTTGTATCGCACTTTCACGATTTGTTGTTAGTCTTCAGTTTTATGCACATGTTTTCGAATTATTCATAATAACATTTTGATTTTTGAGATTGTGTTTTCAATTATGCTACAAATAAATATATTCGTTTGTTAAAAGATACTGACATAATCTTTTTAATTTACGATATTTTCTTTGAAGTGAATTATAAAACTATCAAACTCATAAAACATTATTTAAAATATCAAAGTCACTTTCTGTACTTACGAGCTTCCGCACTAGAGGACATTATAAAATATGTAAAATTCCGTAGAAAAAATACCTAAAGACTTTATCTAATAACTCATTATCCTCAACATAGATCAAAGCTAACGCAAACAATTAAAAGAAAAGAAGAATAAAAATATCGTTTCTATTCAACAGAACGACGATTAGGCGGGAACCGAACCAAAAGATGCTGACCAATTTCTAATAGTCGCAAATGACTCATTTGGACAGACAGCCAAATTGGGCTCGACCCACTTTCCATTCGCCAAAATACTATTAAAGACACTGAACATCCATTACATAAAAACAATAAACACAGGAGAGAAAACGCCGGTTATGAGAACCATTTGTCATATTCAACGAGCTTGAATAACGAGCATTTAAATTTTATCAAATGATCCGTGGGAAACGATTGATATGACTGCGTAAACCAATTATTGAGGCGAGGTAATAAAGATCCTAAAAGTAATGTAAAATTATATTAAAATTTGAGCAATATTACCGTCAAGTTTTAATTGAACAATTTAGTCCACATTAATAACTAAACAAAAGGATCGCTGTTTAGTCGTATGATGAAATGAAAGCGGTTTTAATATTTTAATATGAGGCCTGCCTGACCAGCAGTTCGCCATTGTTATTGTTTTTTTTAAATGTCTTTCAAAGTAAAAAATACAAATACAACTTATATTGGTAATTTATTTTTATCGCTTTAAAGAATATAACTTTGGTTCCTTATATCTTCAAAAAACGATACTCAACGAAGTAATTGTTAAGTAATTTTTTGTTTGCATTAATTCCCGCAAACAATTTTTATAAGAATAAAAGGAAACACGGTACTGTTTTTTTTTTTTATAAATTTGGACTAAAAAAAGAAAAAAAAAGCTTTAAAAACAACAGACCGAATTAACAAAAACGATGAGTTTAGTAGTTATTAAAATTTATGTTCAATTACACAGGTCTGCGACTAAAAAACTGCATAGGGTTTTTTAACATTTTCTTATAGATTTTGACCTCCCAAAAACAGGAAAAATATTCAAAACATTCTATCACATAGGTTTTTATAGATATTAATAACAACATAACAAAAATATTTAAAAAAATTACAATGTTAACTATTCTTTGTTACCACTTCCTAGAAGACGGGGGGGATACGGTACAGTAGATTTTGTGTTAAGAAGTTCAGAGATCGTGTTCATTCACGTTGAAGCGGTTTTAACTGATAAATGGAGAAGTTGGCTGGTGGGAGTGAGCATGTTGTAACGCGAACTCCTGGGCGCTAGAAGCAAATGCATACAATCTTATTGTTCAGTTTTATCCTGTTGCGACAGCAAATTGGGGTTGATGAAACAATTTGTGAAATCACTGCAAAAGGATGGAGACTGTTTTAAATATCTATGTACAAAATTCCCGAAGCTGCCAGAAGCAAAGTTGAAAGAGGGAGTTTTCACTGGCCCCGACATAAGAAAGCTTTTAACTGAAACCCTCTTTGTGGAAAGTATGAATGAGAAGGAAAAAGAAGCTTGGGTATCGTTCAAGGATGTAGTGCGAAAGTTTTTGGGAAATACTAAGGATCCTGACTACAAAACCATTGTTCAACGGATGCTAGCAGCATACGAAGCTCAAGGCTGCAAGATGAGCTTGAAGGTCCATTTTTTACACTCCCACATAGACTATTTTCCTGAAAACCTGGGAGCTTACAGTGAAGAACAGGGGGAGCGGTTTCACCAGGTTGTCCGCGATATCGAGAGACGGTACCAAGGAAGATGGGATGTCACTATGCTTGCAGAATACTGTTGGATGCTTAAGCGGGAAACTAATGAAGGAAATCGGAAAAGGACTCGGCGAAGTATCGAGTAAAAGAAGAAAAGGTTTCATAAAAAAGATGAATAAGTATATAAGTATATTTAGATTATTTATGGGTTGTAAAAAATATTATTAAAAATTATAATTTTTAATAAACGAGTGCTTTTATCAATTTCTTGTGTTTGAATTTGCAAAAAACCCTTACGTGATAGAAAAAAATGGCCATCACTTCTGAAATCAGCGCATTCTAAAACATATAATTTAGTAAAAATATCTCATGCAGTTGACAAAATTATTTTTTTTGCAGACCTGTGTTATCTAGAAATATAATCAATTTTAATAAAACACGCGTCATTTAATTTAGCGCTTAAAGTTTTAATGAGTCATTTGAATGATTAACAGGAAATTACATATCATAAATGTCTGTATGATTTAAGATTATTTACAAGGCATAATGCTATGGTATCTAGGTTGGTTGCATAATACACAAATATTAAGAAAGAAACACATCATTATCTTAGTCTATTATTTCGTTTTAATTTAAATTTATTCATCCCAATAATGTAGATAGACTCAGTTACGTTGCAAAATCATCTGTAGTAACGTTAGTAGCTTTGTAGATATCACAATCATAATTTTTCTTCTTTTCAGTCCAATCCTGGCGATTGCGGAGCACCACACGGTCACTCGCCACGACGGGACTGCTTATGCTCAGTGCCTCACACAAGCCGTCACCTTCTGGCAGATCACATTCTTCATCACGATCATAATACTCCTCTACGTACTACCTCTGATCATCCTCATAGTATTATATAGCGTCATTGCCAAAAATTTAATTACTGCAGCTTCAAAAGTTGTCATGAACAAAACCGTCGATCCTTACAACACAAGAGCAAGAAAGCAGGTTATATTAATGCTTGGGACAGTCGTGTTATGTTTCTTTCTATGTCTCATGCCATATAGAGCTCTAACTTTATGGGTAATAATGACTCCAGCAGAGTTCTACGACGATGTTAGCCCAGAGAAATGGTATAACATACTTTACTTCTCGAGAGTTATGCTCTACATAAATTCTGCGATAAATCCAATACTTTACAATTTAATGTCTTCGAAATTTCGCATCGGGTTTTGTAAGGTCTGCATATGTTATAAGAGGAAATTAGAGAATAAGACTAGACGAGCTCAGAGGACGGTCACGAATGGATCGACAACAAGTAGCAGTTTAACGCGAACAACGAATAGTTTAAAAAAACTGTTTAGCCAAAGAGGCAGCGTAGACAGAACTGATACAGAATCAGAAAGCAAAGACGATGTAGACAAGGGTATATTCGACAGAATGTTTACAAACAGAACATTTGTCAGACAACAATCGGCGCCTGTTTGTTCAAATACAAAGCCGATAATAAACAGGATGAGGAGCGAAGGGAGCATTGAAATATCAGAAGTGGTTGACGTCGAACATAAAATTGATCGTGTCGATTGTAGGGGAGGTGATACTGGCAAGTTTATCGGTCATTCCAATAGTAAAAATATTAGGTCAGACAGTGAAGTGGATAATTCGGGTCGAACCCACTCTCTGAGACGGAGCGTGTTAATAAACAGCGCCAAAGCGAGAAGCATGGACTGTGAAAAGAAATTTGTGTCGTACCAAAAGATAAAAGTCGACTGTGTGGTCGCTTTTCAGAAGTCTAGAAGCGTTGATTACGACTTCCCAGAAAGTTTTGTATGAAGTTTATAGTGTGTCACAGAGCTAACGAAATCTTATTCTTTTTGTAGTTTTTGCTTATGTTTACGTTCGTGTGTAGAATCTATTTAATTAACACCAAGAGCATTATTTAAGAAATCAGGATCCTTACTTCATGATTTTTTACTTATACAATTTTAAATGTATTATAATATCTAATATTTTGTTACTTGGTGTATAATGTAAATAAATGACAAATTCTTGCGAAATAGACGTGAGCAAGGCATGTGTTGAAATGTCAAAGCTTTTATGAAGTTATGGCTGTTGTATAATGTATTTATTTGTTATATTAGAAGTTTTATGTATGGTAAAGGACACTTTATGTACAGATGGTGTAGATTTTATTGTTATGTTATTGTGTTGTATTGTTTGTGTAATATGTTTGTTGCAATTTTTGTTCTGAAGGCAATGTACATTTTAAGATTTTAAGTTCGCTGCAATTTTATGTGTGTTGTTTTTTTATTTATTATCTTTTTAAATGCAGCGTTGGCCGTTGCTATTGATTTCATTTTAAGGTATTTTTTGGAACCAAGTTATTTATACTATAATCACACTATAGTTTGGCTACCAATTTATTTATATATGACTTAATATGCTAAGCTACGTCTTTAAGAACCAATCTTGTCATAATTGCCAGTAGATAGTAATTAAGCTACGCTACTTTACTTCTGCACCAAAAGTACAGTCCCTAAATATAAGTCCAATATTTATAGAAGTTATAGATATGAATAGAACAATTTTATAACTATATTTAAATGTTTGTCTCCTGTCATAAATGTGATTGAAAAGGCCTCTTTATTGATAGAAAAAATAAATGAGATATTAATACTATAAGTGCCAAAGTTAAACGTGTTTTTTTTTTTATTTAATCCTATTAACTTTAGAAAAGTTGCCAAGAAGATGGGTCTTGCTACAATGTGTTATGTAACGTTGACTGGAATTATTGTTTTGTATTTGACAGAACTAGAAATTAGGTTATGTTTAGAATGATGACATACCTACACTTACACAATATTTTGGGCTTGGGGGATCATCATCAGTGTCAATCCTCAGCAGTGAGGGAGCCGTATAATTAGTAAGCGTTTCTATAGCACATTTTCTGTCTTTCTGTAACATTCTCCAATAGGAAACTGTGCTAATAACTCAGTTAATAATCTGCAAAATGGCGCCACATGGGATAGGCCATAAAAAGTGTCGCCATCTCTATATTGAGCTGTAAAACTGCGTAATTTGTTACAACTGTTGCGTTAGTGGAGGAGGGTTAATAAAATATTAATTTATATTAAACTGCTTCATTGGTCTAATGGGTGCACGCGGCTGCAGGGCGTGACGGTTTTGGGTTGGATACTCTGGTTCTGTAAAAAGTTAGTAAGTTTTCTATTAAAATTCTCAGTAACAGTCCGAAAGTACCAGTTAACAATGAACTATATAGATTCCTAGTGTGATTTTCGGATTTAAAATGTAAACAACGGATTGTTTGATGATACTGAGGCCTTTGTAACAGAAAAACTCAACAACTTTTTGTATCATAGCAGGTGATGGGGTGACGTCATTTCATCTTGAAATTTATGACTTCACATGACTCAGAAGACAATCCACATGATACCACAACAAAATAGGACATTTTACGTGCTAACGCAGCTTCGCCCGCATGGTTTACAAACCCGTACATTTTCCCGAGATAAAAGTAGCTTATGTGCTATTCCAGACTATAATCTATCTCTGTGCCAAATTTCATCCAGATCCGTTCAGCCGTTCTGGCGTGAAAGAGTAAAAAAGGTCCATCCATTCATCCATCCTCACAAACTTTCGCATTTATAATATTAGTAGGATTAGTAGGATATTTAGATATAAATTAATAAAAGTGCTTTAAATTTATCTACTACTTACTATCCCAACAACCCACCCACTTTAAATCTAGACAGTCTGAGACAAACATGATGCACAGTGCAATATTATACGCCATACAAGCGATGCAATAATTCATGCTGATCTTGAAGAGTTAGCAGACAATGCACGCTACTAGCAAAGCCTGTTCACTTACAGCCAAGTTTAAGTTATTGCACATTGTGTGCTAACAATGGGGTGTTAGGGCTGTCATACTGAGATATTTGAATAGTTACAGTATTATATTGTATTCAATACCAATAGCAAATTTAAATTTTAGACTACTTAAAACTTGTTTCAACACTTAAATATATAGTAATTGATTCCTATCCGCAACTTATCGAAAATAAGGCGTTGTAATTTTTGTTTAACTAGTGTCTGATTAATAAATCTAGGTTATGAAATTTAGATCTAGGAGATACAATGTTTTAGCTAGGTAGTATTGTCAGTGGTAAATAACAAATCATTAGGAGGCCAAAGAACTGCGATTGGCTTCTGATGATAATGATATAACTGTCTGTGACAGAATGATATGGGTATTATTATAACGCCAGTGACCCCTTCTCCTGATATCCTGTGTTCACATCCCAGGTAAGGCAAATATTAATATTAAAAATTTTATAGTCAATTTCCAAAGTTTCATGTATAATTTACTAAGTAAGGGAATTTGCCAACTGCCACGGAAAAACGATAATTGAAACTAGAACCGCTATGGTATAGTCGGTGCCCTACATTACCTGACCCCCCTCGAATTTGTCATATATGTCATATATGACATATTTGTCATATATGTCATACATAACATTATAATGTCTGGGGTTCAGGTAATGTAGGGCACAGAGTTTACTAAGAGATTTTATTTGTATATAGGTAAATATTTTACGCATTTACGATAAAAACTAAAAAATTATCAGTGATCTTTTTATTGAAAAATACGTATTTATTGTTTAAAAAAACTGAATCTAAAACATTGACAGCCCTATGAATGTGGGTGTTAATATGAAGGCGCTCCCTGAATTATACAATTTGTTTACCGAGTTAACTTTACGGCTGTTTGTACACGGTTCAAGGGAGTACATACTATCCTATAAACGTCCACCACTGAGGAGAGGTTGCCCAGAAATGGAGCGCTAATTTAATATGCGGGCAAACTTCTCAGCCGCCATCAAATGGCGCCAAATATTCCGAAGTACGACAAGCTGTGCAAAATTCACGCCAGCGTATTTTCATGTCCAACAGAACTTGTCCTGATCATGCTCAGCACCTGCGTTTGTGACAGAGGCAGGTAAATTATGGCACGGTTGTTACAGTGGCTAAGTGATTGGATGTCTAGTGTCTGGGCTACATGATGCGGGATCGATTCCCGTACGAGACAATTTGTCAAATCAATTTGTATGATCTACAGATAGTTGTTTCAAGTCTGTGTGTGTGCATGCAAAATGCATATTTGTTAAATGAACCCACGTAAAAATAGGAGAAATACTATATAGAACAAAATAGGACAAATACTATTTACTGAATGAATTATGCCCAGACAAGGATCTGCCATACTGTCCAATCAACTTTAAGAAAGTCATATTTAAGCTTAGTCTGACTAAATGCGACCTAATCGGACACTAAGCCCAACTTTAGATATAAAAAATGCTCATAAAAAGTTGAAAACTGAAGCTGGCACTAAAAAAGTAATTTAATACTTGTGACGTCATAAAATTCAAGATCGAATGACGTCACGCCGTCACCTGCCGTGATGACGATAGCAATTTTTATCCTACATTTCTCTGAAAGAGAGTTTTCACAGAACTGTCTAGTTCGAGGTCAAGTGTTATTGACAAAAAAAAAAGTATTAGAATCGATCGAACACATAACACATAGGTTATAATTTATAATGACATTGTGTAAATTGGCTAAATTATAACGATAACTGTATCGTGTGTCATGTATGTCGGAAAAAAATCTGAAGAACGATCTTGGCATGCGCATAAACCGTTAGAGTTACACAAAGATAATGTATAGTGGGATTGTTACTCTTAAAAAGTCCTAAAAAAATATCCGCGTCAATCCAGTTGTAGGCTGCTTTTTATCCCGAAAAAATTCACAGGTTCAATCCACGCAGGCGAAGCTGCGGGCGGAAGTAAAAATATAAAATGGACAACTCCAGCAACGCGCAACTCTATTCAATTTTTTGTGTTTGAAATATGAAAGGACCTTTCATAATTAAACATATTTTTCTTTATTCCCAACAACGCTACTCGTGATGAATTAATTTAATTTGCGCAGACAAATAGAGAAATAGGTTTCATTAAGGCGCGATATTTTTACAAGGATTTTGAAGAGCTAAAAAGTTTGGATCAAAAATTTTGCTTTTGTTTTGTTTTTCTGTGAAGATCTTGTTTTTCAGCATTTGGTGTAACAGTTGTAGCAAAGGTTTTATTTTTAACTAGCTTCCGCTCGTGGCACCGCCCGCGTTGTTTACGAACCCGTGCATTTACTGGGATAAGAAGTAGTCTATGTGCTGTTCCAGATTATAAGCTATATCTGTGCGAAATTTCATCCAGATCCGCTCAGCCGTTCGGGCGTGAAAGATTAACAAAGATCCATGCATCCATCCATCCTCACAAACTTTCACATTTATAATATTAGTAGGATCATAAATAAAATATCTCTGAGTTTGCCTTTATACACGTGATATTTTTATCTTTTTGGACCCGCGGTGTAGTGACTCCATTTTAGTAATATAATCAATTAATGAGTTAATGATCTTTAAATAGTGTTACTTTATTTTTAAATTAACATCATGTCTCTTAGCTATATTTTACATAAATAATCTTACTAATTGGTCAAGCTAATTAAGTTTGTATGAGACGTTTTTATTTTGATGACTTTAAAATAACTAATCTATTCGTACTGAAATGGATTTAGTTCATCGCGGATCTTGAAAACTACTGAAATTTACTTAAAAAGTACGACGAATACAGTATTAAAAAAATATTTTCTATTTAAAGATTAATTTAAACAGTATGTTGCTAATACATATTAATATAATATATACCTCATTTGCCTTTCACGATACCCATGGGTAGAATTGGGATATTAACTTCTGATTTACAGAATATCGTACGTTTCATAAACATTTAAAAATGAATTAAGTTTAAAATTATCTATTTTGACTTTTGACCCGTCATGCGAAGCAAAATGAGAGAACAGAAGATTTAAAGTTTGTTGGTTGTTAGTATATGACTGGGGATTTGTAAATTAAAAAAAAAAAACAACAACGAAGATAACTTTAATTAATTAAAATATTGTTTATTAGTTAGGTATCATACGAATAGTTTATTCATGATTATAAATCCGTTAATTAAAAAGTTTATTTTATGCTTAATTATCACATAACATATCATCACGCCTGTATCCCCGAAGGGTTAGGTAGAGGTGTACTATTGTGCCCCATGTAATAGCGAGCTTATTGATATCAACCGGGCATAGTTCCAAACTCCGTGCTGCTGCTGAGAATTTATATACAGAGCCCGGTAACACTGCCCGAACTCGGAATCGAACCCAAGGCTTGACGCTTGCGACCACTAGACCAATGAGGTGTCATTATAATTTAACAGTAACCTCTCCTTCTTATAATATAACTAGCTGTGCCCGCGACTTCGCTCGCGTGGATGTCGGAACTTAACAATGTATTTTTTAGAGCGAAACGCCATTTAAAAAAATAAATATTATAAAAGTTACGTGAAGTTAAGAAGACCAAATGCACTTAACCCTATTTTTTCCTAAAATAAAAGAATTGTTCTAAAATAAAAGTAGCCTAAGTTACTCCTTATTACATCAGCTACTTGCCAATAAAAGTCCCGTCAAAATCGGTCCAACCGTTTCAGAGATTAGCCTATACAAACAGACAGACAGACAGACAGACAGACAAAAATTGTAAAAAATGTTATTTTGGTGTATGTACCGTATATATACTCATATGCATGTAGTAAAAAACGGTTATTTCAGTATTACAAACAGACACTCCAATTTTATTTATATGTATAGATGTATAGATTTGTTAATTTAACCAACACCCACTCGTTCATTTCAATTTACAAGACCAGTTAGTAGCCTATTATGATACTAAATATTCGACCTCGCTCCTTGTCCAAAATTAAGAAAAGAGTTCCCTGGCCAAACCTTTTTTATTTAAATTAGGTGTAACTCGTAACCTTAATTAAGAAATTCCAGAAGCACTAGAAAAACGTTGAATGTGGTACGAAAGCTGGATTGGGGATTTGCAGATTTGAATTCTATCCTCTACCTATACAGGAGAATTTCAAATAATATGTCACTGGATGCCATAAAGGTCCGTGAACTTGTCGCCGCATATGAGCAATTTATATATGACGACACGGTTGACGAAGTGGCTAAGCGATTAGCTTTCTGCGCTACGTGTCGCGGGTACGGTCCCCGCACGGACCAAATATTTATATGATCTACAGATAGTTGTTTTGCGTCTGCTTGTGTGTGCCACATGCAAACACAAGCAGACGCAAAACAAACATACTGGTTTTACTTATTTATTGTAAACTTCTCACCAAGATGATAAGTGTCGAACCTTTTGATGCCACCACTTAAGTCTACAAAGGTCGTGGGGTTACGGAAGACGTTAAGGTTGCCCATGGAGGAGTAGTCCTGGCGATTAAGGAATGGAGTAGTAGCCATGCCCAGAGAAGCTCCAACCTTATTCTTATACATGTAGTCCACTCCTCCACCAACAGTGTTGAACATGTTCTTGGTGACAAAAGCGCGGGTGTCAGCGTTATAGTTGGAACACGTGCAACTTGCCAGCGCCAGTTAGCTTTTCTCCAAACCCGGGAACATAGGTACTCCTTCATCACTGTCAACCTGTGACCATTGACATTGTCAAGCGCTAAGCTTAGCCCTCGAGATCCTGGCTGCAATTTGTCGTTAAGATCCATAGATCAGATAGCGCTGAGGAAATTCATTGATTCATTGCTCACCAGCGGAACTTTAACAAGTAGGTAGGACTCGTACTGTACTAAGAAAGGATCCTCTTCATCGAAAGCAGAGTGTTTTTCTTCATCTCAATGGGTATCCTTGAAGGTAACTCTGGTCCTCCCATGATACATGCCTTGCACTTGCGACGACAAAGACCGTTGCTAGGATCGACTTCAGAGAGAACATATTGTTGAATTTAGTAATAAAAAAAATCGTAAGTATAAACAGGTTTTCTTAAAGCGTTGAATCTTCGAGATTAGCTGTTGAATGATAATTTGGGTCCTCAGATGCCGTTTATATTGGAAGCTGAACAGATTGATAAGGGAGATGAAGATCTTCGTGCTATAGATATTATTGATGGTTACCCTACCACTAGATCCTCATACCCAATACTTTATCAGTGTTCTACAATATAAATACTTAGGTGGCAGACTTTAAAACTATGAGATAAAATTATAGACCCTGTCGGGTACGACAAAAGTAGGAGCGAGGAACAAAACCTGTGATTTTTTTTAACACATTTCGGAATTAAATTAATAAAAATATCTTATAAATAATATGTAGGCAAATAGCCTCTGTTATTGCGTAATTTCGCTTATGTAATTTATCAAATAAACAATAAATATGCCACCAATTGTCTAAATTTTATCATCTGTCATACTGTGGTTTGAGCTTATATTTGTCAAATATCAATGCCTTGTACGATACTAAGCTCAATATTATCCCAAGCTTATCCAGTGTACAAAGTTCTCAGATCAAAGGATTCTCCTTTGCCGTGCGATATCGCGCACTGACCGCAGTTGACCCAGAATATAATAGCAATGCATTATTTAATAGTTATCAGTGTGGAACGGTTCTCTCCCTGTATTCATAACGATGTCAAGTTTGCTTTTAATAAGTTACCTATATCTTGGGGGTCTACTACTACTATACTTCTTCAGAATAATTTTAAATAATACAGATTACTTGACTCTCTGTTGATTCTTCTTAGGGCCCTTCTTATGGCCAAAAACGGTTATGGCATATTAAACGACTGATTTTGTGGAAAACCCTGTTGTTTTGTCGCTGAGCGAAGTGCCTAAGGAGACCATTTAAAAAAATATATTATCAAGTTTTTTCGTTGTAGCTTATAGTGGTCAAAGGCTTAACCCTTACACCATTTTTTTCTCATCTGATGTTAATTAAACTTCCTTTTTAGAATGCAGTAAAAAGTATTCTAATTAATTTTTTGTTTCAACTATATTCACTAAAACCATATATCCGATTTTGGATTTGATTTATAAAATTAAGATCATGTAACGTAACGATGTATCTGAAATAATTAAGTTTTCTCTCCCCGCAGCCCCATCCTCGGCGTGGCAACCTTCACCTACGAGGTCTACGAGGACGGAACCCAGGTGCCCGTGTGCCTCACGCAAGCAGACACCTTCTGGTCAGCGATGTTTTTCATCCTCACCATCGCCATCTTCTTCATCCTGCCCCTTGGCGTCCTTCTCGTCCTCTACAGCGTCATCGCAAAAAACCTCATGGAAAACCCCGTCATCATAGCACAGAACACCAAAAACACAAGCAACACCGGCAATGTAGTACGCTACAGAAAACAAGTCATCCTCATGCTCGGTACAGTTGTTCTATCATTCTTCCTCTGCCTTCTGCCTTTCAAAGCGCTCACGCTTTGGATCATCGTATTCCCACCGGAGACAATAATGTCATTAGGTATAGATGGTTATTATATACTTTTATATTTTTGTAGAGTGATGCTGTATTTAAATTCGGCGATAAATCCAATATTGTACAATTTAATGTCATCTAAATTTAGGGAAGGGTTTGTGAAACTGTTGAAGATAAATAAGTTGATGAGGTGTAGTAGAACCTTAAGGGAAACAATGCAAAGACGAGATACGTTCAACACGACCACTTCAACAGGATTTTCTAGCAGCCAAAATACGTCAGATTCTTTTTGGCGACGATACAGTAACAGGACATCGTCTCAAAAAATCTTTGTCAACAGAGAAAGTAAAAAAGTCAAAGAGGAAATCGTTCAACAGATGAAAGTAGGAGAAATCATAAACGTTGAGAACACAAGAAGGAATAGTATGAAAATGGTCGCAGCCCTAAACGAAACTGACGATGAAATATACGCTGATGTACACGATAATCATTATTCTAACGAATTAGCAACAGACACTGCCAATGAGAACAATAAACAAATACAAATATTAAACCTAGATGTAAAAACTAACAATGTATATTCTATAACATTAGATGTAAGTGATTCGGTTGAGGGTAGAAACAAATTCGTTTGTATACCAACACTTGATAGAGAGAATAATATATTTATATACGATTACAGAACTAAGGAAAGTTTCGTATGAAATGTGTTTTGTTTCATGTAGTGTTTTTGGCTTGAAGCCAGAAAGATCAGTGCATTTACTTAAGACAAGCAAATATATTTATGATCGATTCATACATCACTGGATCATGATAATCATTCCAATATTACCAGAATAGTTTCGTTTGTATATTTATTTTCACAGTAAAACTATATTTGCTAAAGACACGGAACTTACGGTGAATCAATCTTGATGAAAATTAATTTAGGAAATATATCTAACGTCATTCACGCATCTTTCTATGTCGGCTAACAGTGTTCCAATTTCGCACACAATTTGCGGGGCTATCAATTGTTCTCGGAAATAGCCTTTTGGCTGATGAAGCTATCAATTAAATAAATTACGTAGGAATTTATATAGTAACAACAGTCAGCAGCAGTGATAGCCTTTTCGAGAGCGTGTGCGGATCAAAATTTGAATATCACTTGCGTTAACAGTGAAGCCTGCAGACCTGAGAGGGCTCCATAAAGGTCTTGATGGTATGTGTAGTTCACCACACAGGGTCAGCGTGGTCGACTAAAGCCTAACCTTTCTCATCCTCGGAAGTGGTCCTCGCCCAGCTGTGGTACAGTAATGGGCGGAATTTCTTATTTACCTATATATATAGTAACATTGGTAGGCACTCTCACGAGAACCACGTCAACATTTTCAAAGCCTTTAACTTAGCGTGTCAAGTTTCTGATTATTTCAAATGTCAAATTTAAAGTTGAAAACTTATGGCCTCCAAACTTCTAGCTACTACCGAGAATTTCTAGAAATCCAATAAAGCTGAGAACGCCACACAAAACCCTACTCACGCTCACGAAAAAGGTTTTTTCCACTTTAGAAAAATTACTCTAATTGCGATTATTACGATGAACGTAATAGATATGACTGCGTCAATCCACTGTTGCATTTCGAACTTGCGACCACTGTACAATGACGCAGTCAAATCAAAATTTAATTCAACAATCAATCATATCGGTTGACAAGTGATTTGATAAACCGAGTAGGCGGTTATGATCGATATTTAAGTTCGTTCACGTAATAGACTGACTGTGCATTTCCAAAGATTAATTAAACAGCATTTTTGCCCGTAACTTCTCAAAGCACCGAAATAGAAGTACCTATATTGTTTACTCCTTTTATTAGCATTATCATACAATTTATCATAATTATCTTTCATAGAATCATGATGTATGAAATGATCCTCAATGCCGTTATAATTATGTCTCTTAAGAGAAATGAAAGCTAGCTTATCTCATTCGTTCATATTTGTCTTCTGTCCCTGACAGGATGATAAATTGAATGGCCCATTTGTCACATAGATTCTATGATATATGGCCTAGCAGAGAACAGTTTATTTTCCCTAACTTACTTTTGTATTGCTGAATTTGTATGATTTTTGATTTTTGCTTATTTATTGTCTGTACATGAAATTGATTGAAATAAGTTATTTATATTCATTTTTTATTAAAAAAGCTTTAGGCTACGTCAGTTACTAATTAAGCCTATCTGCGGCCCCATAATAAAAGGCAGGTTGATATTTTGCCTATAATATCATCATGGATTAAATTACTGTTGAAGAAAGAATACTTTCAGGCTTTAGGGCTTAAATACTCTATTGTATAATGGTCATGATTAAAGACAATGAAATTTTCATATCAATTATCAAATTAAATAACAATTGTATAACAAATAATTATACCGATCGATAATTTATTACTAACATCGTATTTATTTTTTTACAAAAAACAATATAATTGAATTGCTTACATAAAAACACATTTGAAATTCTAAAACTCTTCAGCTACTTTAGTCGCCGATTCTATATACTGATATATCATACTACAATGACAGATTTACTTACTGAAATATTCTTAACAAAAACATTATTCTTCTCCAATAGCATCATCTATACAACAACATATTTTCTAATCTACTAAATGTATTGTATTATTTAACACACGTTTTCAATTTCATTTCGTAAAATGGCCCACCTGTCTGGTTTTAACCGTTTATACTCCGATCCATATGTTGAAAGCCTCAATTCTCATCAAGGCTTAATAACTTGAATGTATACACGTCAGGTGAAAGAACCTGTAAGGACAAGGGTAAAGTAGACAAAGTGTATTTCTAGATTGTGATCGATTTTGAATGAGTTCTGTTGAAATCGGTAGGTACATCACATCGCTATGAATATTATGTTCTACATAGTAAGTAGTTTTTATCCAGAAAAGAAGAAAGAATTAAGAAAAAATTCGTTTAATTTTTGGCACACATAGTATTTTTGTTTAATTATTGGAACAACTTGTATTTTTGTTAAATCTTTGGAACACCTTATATTTTTGTTTAATTTTTGGAACATCTTGTATTTTTGTTTAAATTTTGGAACACTTTCTCTTTTTAGAGCCGACTTTTATTTAATTGTAAGTTCAATCTCATCTGATTATATTAATCTTATAAGAAGGTTGTTTCAAATACATAAGGGCACAAGTAAAAACAAGCCGGCTTTCATTTCTTTTTAAAGGACAATATATGAGATTTTCTATGTACTTATTTTTATTAAATTTTAATAATAAGTCTACATACTTCTATACAAAAACATATTGTAAGAAATATTTTGTTAAGGAATCTAAATAATATTTTATAAAATATGTTAGATACTTTTTTTTTTGCCTATGAACAATAAAAATCACCCTTTTATCATTTAATTATTACTTAATCAAGTAATCATTATAAATAAAACATAGATTAAAAACGATATGTCTAAAAGGAACGAATTATAGAATGGAAATTAGGTAAAAACATTCTTAAAGTACTACCTACGCGAACCAAGTTGCTGGAGTGGTTAGGTATATATATGTTATGTATATAAGTACCTAGAATCATTAATATATTTTACTACAATGTAATAGTTTAGTAATGAGAGTAATCCAGATGCTACAATAATAAATTAGTTATACTCTTTGATTGGCATAAAAGATTATAAAAAAATAAAAGATATAGACAGCCTCATTGGTTTAGTGGTCGCAAGAGCAACTGCCGATCGTGAGGTCCTGGGTTCGATTCCCGGGTCGGGCAAAGTGTTATCGGGTTCTTCTGTATAGAAATTCTCACTAGCAGCACGGAGTCTGGAACTGTGCCCGGTAGATGGCAATAGGCTCGCGTTATTACATGGGACTCAATAACGTCATCGGTGAAATGTGGGTGAATAATAGTACACATCTGCCTAACCCTTCAGGTAATACAGGCGTAATTCTATGTTATGTTATGTCCAAAAATGTACCTAGTAACTAACTTAAGAGGTTAGTCAAACTAACTTAAAATGTGTTTGGAGAATGAAAAGTGCCAAAGTGAAGGCTATTATGTAAATAAAATTTATGAAATATGTAACAAATGATCAACGTTAACCTGTACCTCTATTATGAGTTTTTTACTACTTACTTTCATAGTAAATGTAAATTTTTATGGTAGCGATTTTAGTTCTTAACCTGGTTACACTAGGGATTAGAGTCGCTAACATGACATGTCTATAATATAGTAAATCAAAACTTTACTATGACACATATGTCACATAAGCGACTCTAATCCCTAATGTAACCAAGTTAAGAACTAAAATCGCTATCATGAAAATTTACTTTACTATGATAGTAAATAGTAAGCAAACTCGTGATAGCGGTACTACTTGTGCTGATTGTGAAAAGTAATCACCATCAAAAAGATTGACACGTAGCGAAATTTAACCGCTTATTCTTGGAAAGGTGTTCAAATGACCATCTATTTGTATGTATCCGCAGATACTATGTATGAAATTCGTCAAGATTTCAATAATTATTTCCTTTAAAATTCGCTTTTGAATTTCGCTACGTCTCTACATCTTTTTGATGCTGACTGTACATTAATTGAGATTATAATAAGTTCGTCGTTTAGAATTCATTTTTGTTTTATCAAAAACATTTAAAAATATATTAAACATACATACTATCTATTTATTTATATAAAAAATATAAATTGGAAAAATGGTCACCCATCCAAGGACAGACCGCGGCAAACGCTGCTTAACCTGACAGATCGACCAATCTGTGCGGTAGCTATGTAGTTACGAGCCCCTCTATCATAGTTACGAGCCCCTCTATCAAACATACATATATTTAATCAAAAACATATATTCCTCCGTTACGATTTTAAGATGTATAAAATTAAGATCGGTAGCCTGATGGTAAATGACAATAAATATATTTAATCCCCTTCTATAAATAACAGTTATTGTAACAACGACATCTTTTCACAATCAGTAAAAACATTAAAAATGAGTTAAATAAGATGAATGTAATAAAATTGTATTCTCTTATTGCCTTGTTTATGTGCAATGTTGAAAATACATGTAATATTTAAAATGTTTGTGTTTCATTTAAATTGACCTATTTCAACCTACCCCCGACCCAATGGGTGAGATGCAGGTAAAATATATGTAAGTTTGGGAGATCGAAGAAAACAGCAACGTCACAAAGAATCGTCACACATATTGTCAGGGGCACATTCACACTAAGCTATTAGTGTTTTCACATGAGTGTACAAACATAGTGATCAAAAACTAGAGTTTGGCCATTCAAGGAGCGTGGATTAAATGACCAAAAAACTATTACACCTCTAGTATTCTAAGCGATATTGGCTAGTCACAATGTCACTGTCATTTAGATTAATAAAAAATGTCAATTCACTAGCACAAATTACGTAAAAAAGCAACAGCAACGCGACAGCCACGCGACAGCAGTCTCACCGTTAGCCAATACATTATGTGACACAAAAATGACGTTTGACAGAAGCTATCGCGCAATCTACGCCTATCGCTACATCGGTAATTAGGCTGAGGTTTGGTGGTAATACTGATTGAGGGTAAAAATCTTCGTATTTCCAAATAACTTTAATAATGAAAGCTTCTTGAATAAATTTTCAATTTTATATTGATCCAGATTTTATAAAATCTTTATATGTATTTTTAAAAAGTGGTAGTGGGCTTATGAGTAGGATCTGGAGACGAAAGAAACCTTATTGAGGATCGAGCTAGATGATGTGCATTTGTAGAGTTCTATGTACAGCAACACTATTGTAAGTTGATGATGATGATGATGAAAGAACTTTATCAAAAAGTATTTTAAATGAGAAGGTAACTTTGTATGTGTGTGACCTCATCACGACTAAACCACTGAACCAATAGTTATGAAATTTTACTAAGAGGTTCTCTAGAAGGAAGGCAAAACACTTATTAGCTAATAAATACGAAATACACGCAAACGAAGTCGCGGGTAACAGCTAGTCAAAAAATACATAAAGCCGAACATAGTACCTACTCCTTTTTTCAAGTCGGACAAAAATAAAACAAAGGTTCGCCGTCATCCATATAGGCATTAATTATTTAAGCTCCAGTTATAATCAATATCGCCAAAAATTGAGTCATAAAATGATGACGAACACGAAAAAAATGTGGTTTTTAATTAAAATATACCTAATTTGCATAATTCCAAATAGCTTTTTTAGTATGGGTGCATTAAAAACTCAATTTAACGACTTTGGAACGATCCGACAATGCTATTAAGATAACCGAGAATACATTTTATGCGGATTTTAATTGTAATTTATATAAAAAAAGGAATTATGAATTGATGATACGGTTGGCGTAATGGTGGAGCGGTCGCCTGCTGTGTTACGTGTCGCGGGTTTCATGCCCGCTCGGAACAAATATATTTTGTATGATCTACAGATGTTCAGGGTCTGGGTGTTTTTGCATGTGAATATTTATTTTTGTAAACGCATCCACGATATAGAAATTATGGCTAGTATGGAACAAAAGGTTCCTTGAAAAAAAAAACATATTTATATATAATTCATTAAAACACAGGAGGCGTCCAGCAACGAGAAACTCAGATCACTTGACGGAATAAGGAAGGAAAATATAGGGTAAAATAACTTTTAATCAGTACTTATTGACATAAATAGATAATTTGACATAAATAACTCGACAATAGTGATAGCCTAGCGGTCGAACGCTTGCCTTCCATGCAGGAGGGTCTGAGTTCAAACCCGGCCCGCACCTCTGACTTTTCGGAATCATGTGCGGATCAGAATTTGATTATGACTTGCGTTTACGGTGAAGGAAAACATCGTGAGGAAACCTGCACACCTGAGAGGGCTCCATAAAGTTCTTGACGGTGTGTGTAGTCCGCCAACCCGCACTGGGCCAGCGTGGTGGACTAAAGCCTAACCCTTCTCGTTCTGAGAAGAGACCCTTGCCCAGCAGTGGGACAGTAATGGGTTGAATTTATTATATAACTCGACAATCTTGGTTTACTGACAACTTGGCTTTTTGATATTCAATTTGACATTTTATAATACACTATTGCATTATTGTCTTAGACATTTATATAATTTAAATAATCATATTAACACTACTGTAATTTTATTCTGATTATTTATAATGCGTGCACTAATTATTTACAATTATATTGTCTCTTGTGCCATTGTTGTGTCATTGTGCCATTATTATATAATTTATGGCATGCCTAACTGGCAGAGTTTTATGATACTAACACCTAAAATAAGAACTTTAGTACCATACTCTCGCAAAATAAATTCTTTCATTCATTCATTCATTAAATAATAAATTCAACCCATTACTGTCCCACTGCTGGGCAAGGGTCTCTTGTCAGAATGAGAAGGGATAGGCCTTAGTCCACCACGCTGGCCCGGTGAGAACTTTATGGAGTCCTCTCAGGTGTGCAGGTTTCCTCACAATGTTTTTCCTTCACCGTAAATGCAAGTGATAATCAAATTCAAAGGCAAGCGTTCAACCGCTAGGTTATCTCTGCAGTTAATTGTTATTAGTTATCAGACTCTGCCTCTTGGTCTAGTGGTCGCAAGCGCGACTGCTGAGCCTGAGGTCCTGGGTTCGATTCCCGGGTCGGGCAAAGTGTTATTGGGTTTTTCTGAATGGAAATTGTCAGTAGCAGTACGGATTCTGGATCCGTGCCCGGTAAATGTCAATAGGCCAGCCCCCTATTACATGGGAATCAATAACAGCATTGGCGAAATGTTGGTGTATACAAGTACACCTCTGCCTAACCCTTCGGGGAATACAGGCGTGATGCTATGTTATGTTATGTAATCAGACTCATACTTTTAGTCTGAAGTGGAAACGAAATCCATCAGAAGCAAACTACAGATCATGCCATGTATCATAGCAATACAACATAGCATCACGCCTATACATATTCCCAAAGGTTAGGCAGAGGTGTACACCCACATTTCGCCGATGCCGTTATTGAGTCCTATGTAATAGAGACACTCAACAAAGTAACACTTATAACACAATATAATAATATCAATTGAGACTCCACGGATCATTACACGATGATAGACGAATAAAACCGTCAAGTTTGCCATTTATTCTGGCATTCATATGCACTTAGGATTTAATCGACTGGCATAACGAGGAGCACCTCCAATAGTGCCAGACTGGTATCTAGTTTGGCAGATTAATATTGAGAACGTCAGAGGGGAATTTGAAAAGATTTTTAGACATAAATGGTTTAGTGGTCGCAAGCGAGGCTATTGAGCGTAAGGTATTGAGTTCGGGGAGTGTTGTTAAGTTAAAATTCTTAACAACCTTGAATTCAGTTCGGTGAAATGTGGGTGTAGTTATTACGCCGCATCTTTACCTACACCTTTGGGCGAAACATAGCGTTATGCTATATTATATTGTATAAAATTTTCTAGTTTTATTACCGCCTTTATTTGTTACTACACCGCTGTAAGTCCATCCCGTCTAATCAAAGATCTGACGTGGACGCTGCTCCGCGCAGGAGTAACTTAGTAATGAAAATAATCTGAAAAAAACCAAACAAAAAACCAAACAACATTAAGTTTCACCTAGGAATCGAACCCAGGGCTTTTAGGCTCAGCAGCCGCACTTAAACCATTATTACAGTAAGGCAGGTTTTCTCTTAAATATTTCTTTTTTAATCGTTATCCAAATTGTAAATAACCAAATTTAATTTAGATAAAAACCCATTAATATTGTATTATTATTATTGTAAGTATATTTCTGCTTCAATAATCATTAATTGATATAAAAATAAATACCAAATGATAATTTTTAAAATGAGGTTCTACAGGATGTGCTAAAATGTTTGGTTTAATTACACCTAAAATATAAATAGTCTACAGTCCAGTCATATTCGGTAAGGGTTTTGGTGATCTTGGAACCAGTTCCCTGTAGGAGTGGGCGATACAAATCGTATATAGATACAATATCTAAATATCGGCACAATATCCAATATCTATATATCGAACGGCGCACAAACTATGTACAATATCGCTCAACTCGAGTGACACTGCACAGAACCACATAATAATAATAACGTAAAATATCTATGATACTCTGAATACATAGATACGACCGACCCGCTGAACCACTTTCGTTTCAGAATATCATAGATTCAACCAATACGCCATACCGCATACGGTCCATAAAACCGAAATTTAAAAAAATTACGTGTGGTACTACTTAGGTTTCCGAATACCATTGATTTTGACCAATATATAGATATTGAAATATATAGATTCGATATCTGATATTCAAAACCGATATATAGATACGATTCAATACAGCGTAAAGACGATATTACCCAAGTCTAGTTCCCTGTACCATTACACACTGCTACTCATAAATGGTCCGAGATATCTACTTAGGTTGACAAGTTGCATGGAAATCCCGTCATATGACCGTCGTTAGCCTGTTTGAAACAGCTCATAAACATCAATTGCTGAAGATGGGCTTATGAAGCCCATGTTGCCAGAAGAATAATACTAAAATAAAATTGTTATTATTTTTTTGTATTTTGTGACTGGCTTTTTAAGACAAATACAAACAAAGGTCAAGATATTTTTAAGTTGTAATTACAGATAAATGTTGAAATTATTTTTACAAAAATTGTACTAATATTTTTTAATCAACCTGTACTAAGAAAAACGTACTTAATGAAGTAATTTTATAGCTTAGTAGCCGACGCGATAGTATCTTAATATGCACTTTGAGAGCTACCAAACTGGTCGAATGTACATAATCTTATTTATTGTATATTATGTTTATTGGATTGCCCACACAAGAGCGCACACGTAAATTTAAGTGTACCTAAAGTAATATTCAGTAGATTTTGTTGAAAGAAAACCTTTCTATTACACCTATGGGTGTCTTAAAGATGAAAAGACTTACAGATATTTAAAGTTAGTATAAATTATTTATAGAATAGAGCGCAGCTTGTCAATCAGCATCAATAACATTTATACACTTAATGAAATTCAGAAGTCATTTTAGAGGAAATAGTGATTGAAATCTTGATCAATTTTTCAAATCGTATCTGCGTATACATAAAAATACAGAGTCGTTTAAATTTTATGATTTTATCCAATAGTTTTCCAAGAATAAACGTTTGAATTTCGCTACGTGTATACATATTTTTGATGCTGACTGTATGTACAGTCAGCATCAACAGCACAAATAAAATGTACTGGTATCTCAATAACAACATGAGTTCACATCCATCAAATCTGAGGATTAAAACAGAAAACATTGCTAACAGAACTGCCTCAATGGTCCAGTGGCCTCAAACGCGGCTGCTCTACCGTGGAGTAGCAAACAGGTTACGAGCCTCACTGACAGGCTAAACTTTTCACTACAGCATGAGCAATTTCTATGTAAGACCTTTGCCAACAAAAACAAAAACAGTATTGGCTGAAAAAAAAAAAATCTCAATTTTTGCCTTAAAGTCGCTTAGTAAAAAATATAACCCCAGAATCTCTTAGAAAAAATTAAGTTACCGACCTATCACAGCCTTCTTCCAAATTTAATAATACGGAACATTCAAACTTTTTAAAATCTATCTACCTATGTTTCCTTAAATATTTACCGCTGAAATGCATTCATCATAGCTAGTCTCCTGTAAAAGGTCTTATATCTACGTAATAATGGCTGTATTAGCTTGTCCTAGAGGGCTATTAGTGAACAGAATGTACTACCTAATTTAAAAAGTTTAAACCTAGCTCTGAACCTTATACAAAACTTTTTCAATAAACTCGCCCATAGCTCCGGTTTTAAATATTACTTTTAAGCGGATTTGGGCAACATTTTAAGGTGCCAGTATGATATTCATAAATCTTTTAGATCATCGCTGGCTGGAAGTCGTATTTTTCGCGCGCGAATAAATTCGTTGAAGGTTTTATTTTTTGATGCAGATACTTTTTGCTCTGATTTTTAGTTGTTTTTTTTATTGTGTAGCTGTGAAACGAACTGCAAAAAATCGACCTTAATCCTTTAAAGCTGAATAATTGACGTCACGATTGGCGTAGTGGCTACGCGATTGCCTTATTACGCTGCGAGTCGCGGGTTTGAATAAAAGTGTAGTAAAATGTAACCTCGATAATAGGAGAAATCCTAGTGTGATACAATAGTTTGATATCCAAAGATTACTTTTAGATAATATTTAACTGCATATACAATTCCAGAATCTCGCCTGTATTTCCCGAGGGGTTAGGCAGAGGTGTAGCTTGTTCACCTCCACATTTTATCGATATGCATAGCTGCAACCAAAATAGGAAATGTTTCAATAGTAGACCTAAAAGTATATTTATACAATGGATTTGCGTATAGAATTCCATTACATCAAAATTCTTGAACTGATTCCGATCAGTGCCAATCGAATCATTAGACTTATTGATTTATATGATAGATCTGATGAAGGATTTTCCTGAATTCAATAGCGTTTCTATCTGTTTCTATAGAACGCACCGTGGATATAACGATCTATGGAGTTCAATCATGTAGATGTGGTCATGTTCAAGCTTTGGATGGGTGGTTACTGAGCATTGCTTATACAAATTGATACATTTGTGCTTTGACACGTCACCCCAAGTCTTTTTTATTCTTTTTAGATAATCATTTCCCCAAACTAGGATTTCTCCTGTATCGTGGGTACAGTACGCGAGTATAACCCGTCCCAAACAACTATCTAGAGATCATACAAATATTCAACCGTGCGGGAATCCCGCGACACCTAGCGTGGAAAGCTACTTAATCACTTAGACACTGCGCCAACCGTGTTGTCGATATGCGATGTCGTTCTTCACTGATATGCGATCGGCATTTTTTTATTGGCACATTGTAATTTTTATCGTAGGATACACACATGTAACATGCAACGTGGTACGAAAGAAACAAACAATAGCTAGGCACGGAATAAAATGAAAACGCTCCAAAATATGATCGTCAACTGCGAACCAATGAATTTGTAAAATAGCAAAATTACTAAACTGCTACTCACAGTTTTGAAAACCCAGCAAGGAAAGTGACCCACTAGTGACAAAACCTGAGAACGTCTGGCGCACCCTGGGCAGTCAGCCTCGTTCCCACCACTCCTGACTGGCTAATTTTTCTACCACCGCATGAGCGATTTTCTTTTATGATAGCGCCTACCCACTTGACAGAAGACCAACTATTTCACACAAAACATGGAACTAAATTAATACCACACTATTCCGCTGTCTCACCTTTATTTAAGTAATTAATTAAGTAAAACAATGATGTCGGCGATAGGGGCACAACTAAACACCGTTTGTCACACCCTGACAATGATAGATGTACACCTAACTGGCGCTTCTATGCGAATGAAGGTAAGGACAGGTGCCATTGTGAGAGGAACGAAGTCATTTCTCGTTACGCTATTGTTTTTCTTTCTATGCGATGTCTGTCTTATTGGTCTCGTGAGAGTGTGGGTTTTGAGTGTAAGTTGGGCAAAGTATTATTGTGTTTTTTTTTTTAGACAATTTTCAGCAGCAGTACGAAGTTGGAATTGCACCGAATAGATGGAAATGCACTTTACATCAACATCGCCAAAATGTATTTTCAATAATACACCAGCTTCTATTTCTTTAGGAACTATAGGAATGAAGGCGTGATTTTTGGAATCTTTGTTGTATTTTGCAAATGAAGGTATATATGTATAACACTAGCTTCTGCCCGCGGCTTCGCGTGGATTACGAATCCGTGCATTTTCCTGGGATAAAAAGTAACCTATGTGCTATTCCAGACTATCTATCTCTGTGCCAAATTTCATCCAGATCTATTCAGCCATTCTGGCGTGATTGAGTAACAAATATCCATCCATCCATCCATCCATCCATCCTCACAAACTTTCACATTGGTAGTAGCAACTAGGATAGGATAGGATAGTAGTATAGGATATAGGTACATCTCAAATTGCAGTCTAACCTACTAAAGATAGTCTTTACCACGAAATACAGTTCCGCTTATAGTTTAAAGTAAGCTTCTAGCAGAACTAATTAGGTAACAATTGGAGAAAATACTCCTTGTAATCTTGTCAAAAAAACGCATCCATGTCAACTCATTCCTCGCATGGCACAGTCCCGATTTAGTTCTAAGAATTATCGTGCTTTACAATTGTTGCAGTTCAAGCTTGATTTATTTACATACGGAACTAAGAACGACTCAAAATTAATCAGGCTCTTATTAAATTTCAAGCGCATTTAACTCTAGGTATTCATTTACTTAGCGTAATAATTAAAGTACACAAGTTCCATGAACAATGCAACAAATACATGGTATTCAGGCTCTCTTGTTCTCAATGTTCAAATGATGAGAATGAACCAGCTTATCGTATATATCGTATCTACTTCTAAACAGGGATTCTATAATCTACTATTGAGAACCATCCTCCATTCATTCACACGACACGGTTCGCGCAGTGGTTGAAAGATCGATTGCGGCGCTACGTGGCGCGGGTTCAATTTCCGCACGTAACAAATATTTGTATGATCTACAGATAATTATTTCGATCTGGGTTTTTGTGTATGTGAATATATGTTTCTGGAATTATTCCTAGTGTGGGGCAAAGTTTAAAACAAAAACCTGGCAACCACATCACAATAATTTGTGCTCCTAAATAGGTATATTAAAGTAACAATTTATTAAAGCAGTTTAATGATTCTGAGTAATGATTAAAAACAAACATACACACATAGCACGGCATCACGCCCGTGTTCGTCGAAGGGCTAGGCAGAGGTGTACTATTGTGCAACCACATTTCGCCGATGCCGTTATTGAAGGCCATGTAATAGGGGGCGAGGCTATTGCCATCTACCGGGCACAGTTCCAGACTCCGTGCTGCTATTGAGAGTTTCAAAAGAAGGTTAAAAAAAGGCATGGATTTGAGATGCGCTAAAGTCTAGCCTATCTCATTTCTAGCTCATCTCACTGTGGTAACTAATAACCAAACACCTTTGAGATATAGCACTGCAAAGGCCTGTTTCTGGAGCTAGGCGCCAAAACTGTTCCCCTAACAATTTGTAACGCCCTAAAAACAAATTGTTTTATATTAATCATTTAAGTTGCCCCATTCTAAGAATGGTAGGCATTTGGAATTGAAAAGGCTGCGACGGCAAATTTAGATATTTTTCTCTCACAAACTTTGCTTGTTGTTCTTGAAACTATTGTCATGTTATTTTGTTTTATAGTTCATTTTATAGGTTACTAGCTAAACCCGGCTTCGCTCTGGCTCAGTCTGATATGAATTATTTGGAAAGTAAATAACAGTATTCTAGTAAAAATAGATTCAGTGAGAAAACACATAATTCAATTTAATACATACTAGCTTCCGCGAGCGGCTTCGCCCGCGTGGTTTCCGAACCCGTTCATTTTTCCGGGATACAGATACATACTATAATCTATCTCTGTGCCAAGTTTCATCCAGATCTGTTCAGCCGTTCTGTTGTGAAAGAGTAACAAAGATCCATCCATCCATCCATCCTCACAAACTTTCACATTTATAATATTAAAGTAGGATAATAAAAATTTGTCAGATATAATTTCCCGTTCCCGTGGAAATTCGGGATCAAAATTATATAAAAACACTTTGATATAGAAATGCAGCATTGTGTGAAAATTTGAAGTTAATCCATCGACTACTTTTCGAGATTTGCGGACACAAACAAACAGAAGCAAAATTTTTATAAGTACATAAATTGCTTCTACGCTACTCTGCGCAAGCGGTGCGCGTGAATGCTGAGCAGAGTACGGGCTAGTCGCAACAGCGTTTAAAGTATGATAGCCAGTAGACTTGACTGTCTGTACATGGGTCGATGTATTAATGCTAACATTAGTATTGATACCTCGACTCATGGGTCAGGCAGGGGGCGAGTAGATTAGGGTTGTATTACTAACACTTATAAGGTATTATACTACTAACAAATTGGATCCTTGTTATCTGAAATAAACATTTATTATATTATTATAAAGAATCATCATCATCATCATCAGCCAGAAGATGTCCACTGCTGAACGAAGGCCTCCCTCAAGGGGGGGCTTTGCCATAATCCCCACGCTTGGCAGGCGGCTTGGGGATCGCAGTGGCTCACCGATTAGTGAGAGGACGCTGCTGCCCATCCTCCGGTGTCTGGCCGCAGTTTTAAGACGTACCCGGGTCATTATAAAGAATATTTGGACTGTTTTCTGATCTTCTTCTCCTTACACTTTTTTCGCTCAGCTATATAGGGTGGCGTTTTAATTATCTGTACCATTAAAGGAGGTGACTCGACCCAAGATAATCTATCCAAATCCATAAAAATAATAAATAGGTTGGTCTTTATAGGATTGTATTTGTCCTAACAGTTCATTGAAATCTTACGAGACCATTATATTATTATTTATCAAACGGCCTATAAACCCTTTCATGCTTACAAAAGATTAATTGCCGGAAATCTGCCCTCCAATAGAAAACGAGGAAGTTAATCTAAATAAAGAAAAGCCATAGTTATCCCCTATTACCATAACATAACATAGCATCACGCCTGTATTCCCCAAAGGGATAGGCAGAGGTGTTTTTTTTGTACATCCAGTTTTCCCCGATGCTGTAATTACCATGTAATAAGCCAGCTTATTGTCAACAACCGTGCACTATTCCAAACTGCTACTGAGAATTTAAGAAAATCACAATAACACTTTGCCCGACCTGGAAATCGAACCCAGGATATCCTCAGGAGCCACGCATGTGACCATTAGACCAATGAAGCAGTTAGACCGATTACCATATTCATACAATATTTAGATTGACGCACTGCATCAAAATAACGACATTGAGTTACGGTGCAAGCATACTGACATTTCTGATAACGTCAATCAATCAACTGAACGTGACAGAAGGTACTCGTGACGGGGACTATACAGGGGACGATTCTAGCGCAATTCAGAGACCATTTGGATTTCGCTCGCCTACTTTTTCTGTATAGTCGTTTTATCACATAAGAGATATCGGGACTTTAAACTTGACATGCAACTAGTTGTCAGGCGCAGTCAATATTTGTGATGTGACTCGACGTTCGGCGGCACGGCTGGCGCACGATGAGCGATGAACTGATGCGCTACGTGTTGCGGTAATTTACTGCAAACGAGACATATTTAAGATGAATTTTGTTTAGAGATAATTTTTTCTTTTTATTATACGTTGCCCCACTCTATCATTGTGTATGCGTGAGCGTGTTTAAAAACAAATATTCACACAGGCTACACAGATCCAGAACTAGTATCTGTAGGTCATAATTTGACGGCACGGTTGGAGCAGTGGCTAAGCGATTAGCTTGTTGTGCTACGTCTCGCGGGTGATCCCCGCACAGAACAAATATTTTTATGATTTACAAATGTTGTTTCGGGTCTTGTTGTGTCTGCATGTGGCATATGACATATATGTTTATAAACTGTACCCACGATACCGAAGAAATCCTAGTGATGGGCAACGTTTAAAAAAAAAACATAGGTATTTATTCGTTCTGCACCTCTGCACTAACCGTGGCGTTAACTTATTTAAGCTAAACCAATTTAAAAAAGCATTAAAATTAATTGGAGGTATCAATTATTGCTTGTTTTCCTTTATGAAAAGAATTAAAATCATTCCCACAATAATTCCAAACATATATATATATGAAACAAAACTCTAAAAACATTAAAAAAGTACCGAATTTATTTCAACTCGTACCCAACATCCATTAATTCAGTACTTTTCAAAAAGCACTGAAATAAAATTAAAGTCTCCGCCGGGCATTTCAGTGCGCGCTCACTTTTTCTCGCATTTCGCCACCATCACACACCTAGATGCGTGAAACAATGCTTAAATGGCTAGGGATGTGGAGTAAATACCTTATCGATCTATCGATACGTGGAATAAAACAAAAGTAAAAGTAGTATGAAGTCCATACAGATGAGACCAGCCCATTTACCGTATGGAGTTTACAAGGCCTTAGACTACGTCGCGGCACGCCTAGAAGGATATGGCGGCGATGGACGCATTTTTTTATTAGTGTGGTGAGTACCCATCTTGAGCTATCCTCTGCTTGTACGGAGTGGTGTGCCAGACTCCTACCGGCTAAACTCACCACAGTGGTCCGCCTCGACACCATATGGTGGGATAAACATCGACTTTAGCGATTGGCAGCAGAAATCTGTGAACCGAGAGGAGTAGAATGGGTAGGGAGGCCTTTACCCTGCAATAAGACAACCACGGCAGAGTATAATGGTATAAACTAAGAAGTCGTATTTGTCGACTACATATATGTCCGACTAAGAATGAAATTTCTTTCTTTCTCTCTTTCAAAATTCCAAGTTCAACTTGTGCATTAAACTAAGATCCCTTGCATATTACAGATAATATACTTATCATCGGCCGATAGATTAGTTTAATTGATAATATACACAAGGTATATGGGAGTGTGCAAATGAATCCAACACAATTCTCATAACACATACGCCAGTATTCCCCGAAGGGTTAGGCAGAGATATATTTTTTGTTCACCCATATTTCGCCGATGCTTTAAGTCCCATGTAACAGGGTGTTATTTTTTCTATAAATAATTCCTTACAGTAAGCTTTTACAAGTATTTTTTAGGTTTAGATGGCGCTGGCATTTTCTACGGACTGCTTCGGAGAAGAAACACTTAACTTTAATAAACTTAAAGGTTTCTTTTTTAAAGTTTAAGTAGGGATATGGAATAGCCTTTTGAGTTGACCTGTCCCAACTGACTAAGAGAGCCAGCCTATTGCCATCAGCCGGGCATAGTTCCAAATAGCAGGCTGTTACTGAGAATTTCAGAAAACATTTTGCCAAACCTGGGAATCGAACCTAGGACCTCATTCTCAGCAGCCAATTTTTTACGAACACTAGATCAATGACACAGTAAAACTAATTCATATACGACATATTATGCATGAAAATCCACTTTAATACAATTTATCACGCTACCAACTACCCTTAATATAGTCCTGAGTTCTGAAAGCACAGTATACAGTTTGATCGATAAGTCCAAGATACAATGAGTGCTTTTGCAACGGGAAAAGCTGCTTACGATGATCAATAAGGTTTTAAAGGAGAATGAACTCAAATATATTGCAGTAAAGTTGTTTATTATAGTTTGAAGAGAAGAAAAGTGCTTCTTAAGAGGATATTAGAGTGGATGCTAATGACTCGCGTAAGCTTGCAGTTTTATTAACATTATGCAAATATTATTATCAAATATGATAGTTTCCTGTTTGTAAAACATTCTATATGCACTGTTTTTTTTTTTTTCGTTTTTTGTTTTTTGATAACTTTAAGAGAATTTATAGGACACTAGCTTTCGCTCGCGTTAATTCAGAATTTGACAATCAAATCGGGTTGTACTCTGCTTGCGAAAGACACGTGGCGCCATCTATTATCATAAGAACGGTATTGTTGTTTTCCCCGGGAACAGTACATTTTCCGAGATGAAAGGTACCCTATGTCCGTTTCTGTACACCTGACAACGTATATGCAAAATTTCAGGATGATCGGTTCACTGGTTTAGGCGTGAAAAGTTAACAAACAAACTTACTTTCGCATTTATAATATTAAAATAGAATGGCGGTACGAACTGGATGCTTTCATTGAAAACTGGCCAGATACAGCTTGGGATCGCGAGAAATAGAGAAACGGGGGGTCCTTTGCTCAGTAGTGGGACAGCATAGGCTCTTAACAATAATAATATAACTTTGCTCCTTACAAGGATTTACTGTGAGTACGATTGACAAACATGAATTTCGCATACACATATAGTCAGGGTGGCAATTCTCCCATGCTTCGACATCAATCTCTGTTAGAGTCAGTCAATAAAATCCGACTGAATCAGACCGTTAATTGCATCTCAAGCGTTTAAAGGTAAAATTATCTGAAATGTAACATAGCATCACGCCTGTATTCCCCGAAGGGTTAGGCAGAGTTGTACTATTGTACACCCATATTTCGCCGATGCTGTTGTCCCATGTAATAGGAGGCGAGCCTATTGCCATCTACTGGGCACAGCTCCAGACTCCGTGCTGCTACTGAGAATATACAGAAAAAGCCAATAACACTTTGCCCGACCCGGGAATCGAACCCAGGACCCCATGGTCAACAGGAAAATGGTAGATAAGCCATATCCGCGATGCTTTTTCGACATATCTCGATGTCGACATGATCTCTAATCGCTTGAGAATTACTCCATACAAATATGTGTTCGGTGCGGGGGACGCAACTACTTCGTGTCACGGGTTAGATTCCCGCACGGAACAAATATTTGTATGATCTGCTGATAGTTGTTTAGGTTCTGGTTGTGTGTGTATGTGACACATGTATATGTTAAATATATGTTTGTAAACTGTACCCACGATACAGAAGAAACGACAGTGTGGATCAAAGCTTAAAAAAAAAGAATCGGCCTCATCTTGGATAAGAAAGTCTTAACTACGAAAAAAACAGCTACAACCCTCTGTATGTAACATATGGTTATATCATGTCACATCCCTATTGTCCAAGGTCAATGTGAGGTCATTTCTCTGAATCAGAAGCTTTTTGCCCGACAATAATGCCTAAAACCACCCCTATTACGCTCTCATTGGGCCAGTAATGTATATGTCGCTGTTACTTTTAGTTTTGGGGTAGACAGACGTTTAAGAAAGACTGAAAGGAAAGAAAAATGATTTTGGGGTTTATATACATATGGTCAATGTATTTTGTGTATTATGACCAATAAGGCATCATTGGCCTAACAGTAACAACCGCGATTGCTGAGCGTCTGGTCCTAGGTTCCGAAGCCCGGAGGTTACTATGTCCGATGACTGGAGATAGTCTAGATTTAATAACAGCATCGGCTTATTGTTTGTAAAAATCAATTTTCAATTCAGGCATGATGCTTTATTTAAATAATATGTTAGCTAACACACACTTACACCTTGATAAAAAAACTCTAGAAGAATTCTTTTCGGAATGAGAATAAAAAATAGCTTCAAAAACCCTACCAAAAAAACACATAAAATAAAATAGACCAAATAATTGCCTGCCTCTTCGCTTTGCCCAGTCGAGTAAAAAGGGTTAACTTAAGTAAAATGGACGATGGGCAATCGAAACAATAAGATGGTTTCAACAAATGAGTTTTTATCATCAAATCGGCGAAATTGAAATCCTTTCAATGAGGCCATTACTGGCAAAATGGGCTCTCACAACAATTGGGTCTAAGATACTTGTGTCAAACATTTTGCGGGATAAAAATCTCAATGTGTTTTTAAACAGAATACAGTCACGAGCAAAAATATGTTTACACACAACTTTCAAAAGAGAACGGCTAATGATTAAAATCTTCAACCATTGTTCATATAAAATTTGCAGACACTTATGTACGTATAAATACTTTGTTCACGTTAAAAGATTTTACTACCTTATCTAATAGGGCTCGTGAAGTCCTAACTGCACGACTTGTCTTTAAGCTTGAGTGCACCCTTGCTTTACCCGTGTACGTCTTAAAACTGCGGCCGGACACCGGAGGCCGGGCAGCAGCGTCATCTCACTAATCGGTGAGCCACTGCGATCTCCAAGCCGCCTGCCCCACTGAGGGAGGTCTTCGTTCAGCAGTGGACGTCTTCTGGCTGATGATGCTGATGCACCCTTGCTACCTCCTATTCACCCGGGATGTGCTGGCGCAGCCACTCAGACGGCAGTTATTGTTGTAATCCCTGTTTGTGACCGAAAAGATCGTATAAAAGTAAGTCATCGTCCAGGCTAACTCGTCTGTACAGATTTTTATGTCCCTTTACGAACCAATACGACCTTCAAACCTTCAAGAAAAGAGCGTACCTACTCCTTTTTAAAAGGCCGGCAACGCACTTGTGACTCCTCTGGTGTTGCGGGTGTCCATGGGCGAAGGTAATCGCTTACTATCAAGCGATCCGTCAGCTCGCTTGCCGCCTATCCCATAAAAAAAAGACACTTTTACCACCGGGGGTCGTCCATAGATGAGATTGGCGCAGGAGCATAAAATTGGCACTTCCAGAGGCCTATGCTCAACAGTGGCCGAAGTCGGGCTATGGATGATGATAATGTTGAAAAAATACTTCGATATCTCATATTTGCAACGAACCTGGCCTGGGAGTCAAATCCCGATAAAGATGATGATTAACTCAGCCCAGCTTATGCCATTGGCTGTATAGCATGTTCTGTTTACTCGAGGATATAACGAATCTCTATAGTTCATACACCCACAGTCCTAATACACAATATGACCTAGTTTAAGAAATACTTAAATGTGTTATTGAATGCCTTAAGTACACTTTTCGTATACGTACAAATAGCTATTTTCTTAAATGTTAAGACAGTATTATGGTAATGAAATAAATATTTTGCCAATTTCATCACGCTTTGTCTTTAATATGGAGTGGAGCTACAATAGAAGCTTTACATTGAAGGGACGAGAGCTATTTATACATAGTTACATACAATGGTAGAAATAATCATAATAAAGTAGATAGCAGATAGAGTTACTACATGACTTAGGAAAGGGAACAGTTTTTTGTTTCAAGTAGACTTTAAGTTGCGTTGTTTTTTCCTGAATATACACAATTTATAAATTGGTTTTGGCCATGTTATTTATATTGTATGCCGCAAGTTTGTGAGGATGGATGGATAGATGGATCTTTGTTACTCTTTCACGCCAGAATGGCTTTATGGATCTGGATGGAATTTGGCATAGAGATAGATTATAGTCTGGAATAGTAGATAGGCTACTTATCCCGGAGAAACTTACAGGTTCGTAAACCACGCGGGCGAAGCTGCGGGCGGAAGCTAGTACAATATAATTTTAATTTCTTTATAAACTTGCCCAAATACATTTTTTTCCGTGCTAGAATCGAACTCGCAACCGCCATGGTTCAACGTCAACGTAACGTCTTGTGCGTCTCACGTGGATTCGCGTTTCGGTAAAGCATAAACTTGTACACCAAAATGTTAAATCCGTCAAGAACACTACAGGTTTGCAGTGTCTCTAAAAATAACTTCGAACTCAATGTTTCTTAAATATCAAAACGACGAAAACAAGTCCGAATGAGCTAAACTGAATGAATGAAAACATTATAAACTCTCTATTAGATATTTTCGTATGTGGTTCATCGTAACCATTAAATATTATATCGTAACAATTACATATTGTTGCTGAAGAATAGCGAATAAGAGAAATTTTACATAATGATTGATGGTGATCCATTTATATCAGAAAATCCAGATTTTTGGATAGTTTCTTCTTTTTAACGGCTAATCTTTTCTCTTGGCAGAACTCGCCTATACGACGTGGTAAATATACTCATCAGAACAAAAATACTATCATACAAGATACAAGACTACGACTGAAAGCAGTAATACATCGGCTCCCGGAACCCTCCCGCGTTATAGGTATATCGTGCACCACAATGTGGTATTTGTCGGTAAGGATTCAGCATGATTTATTACCTACCCCAGGGGGTCAGGTACTTGATTGTTTATCAGGTGTAAAAAAAAAACGCGCTTTTTTCTGCGTTTCAGAAAGATATCATCTGCCTAGCCTTTTCCCAACTAACTTGAGGTCAGCTCGCAGTCTAACCAGATGTGGGTGGATATCAGTATTTTATACGGATAGACTGCACTCTGACCTCCTCCACCCAATTGCTGAGAGACACTGATACTCTAAGGTTAGACCGGTAACCAGACACTCGTTTCAGTGCCGTAGCGTGGGTTTCAGCCGCCCGGGGCGTAGGCACATTTCGCCGCCCCCTTATTTAGGTCTTTAAAGAAATTCCCCGGTTTCATCACAGAATAAGGAATAAAAATTTCCGAGCTCATTTTAATCGGTTCGAATTGTAAGTGCGATATAAATATGAAATGAAATGGTTCAAATATTTTGTAAAATATAAGTATATTATTATTTATAGACCCGGGTACGTCTTAAAACTGCGGCCAGACACCTGAGGACGGGCAGCAGCGTCCTCTCACTAATCGGTGAACCAGTGCGATCCCCAAGCCGCCTGCCAAGCGTGGGGATTATGGCAAACCCCCCCCCCCTTTGGGGAAGGCCTTCGTTCAGCAGTGGGCGTCTTCTGGCTGATGATGATTATTTATTGTGAAATTTTGCCGTCCCCTGAAAGTGCCGCTCGAGGTGGGCCGCCCCTGCCGCCCCCGCCACGCTATGCCTGACTCGTGTCATAGTTATTCGTATGCCACAAGGGATCAGCTGCCAAACGTGCTTATCGAGGTGAGGAGGGGTCTCGATGTGTGAAGAACGGTTACCCGAGGACTGACCGCAGCAACCGTACTTTAACCTCGCATACAATATAAACGATTTATACCTGATTATTTGAAATTGGAACAGTTTTTGTTTCATCTTATCCTAAGAACTGCCCCATTTGTCTAATGGTCGCAAGCGCGGCTGCTGAGCGTGATGACCTGGATTCGATTCCCGGGTCGGGCAGTGTTATTGGGTTTTTCAGTATGGAAATTCTCAGTAGCAGCACGGGGTCTGGAACTGTGTATAAGCTCACCCCCTATTACATGGGATTCAATAACGGCATCGGCGAAATGTGCGTGTATAGTATACGTCTACCCAACCCTTCGGGGAATACAGGCGTGATGCTATGTTATGTTATCGGAAAAATACCTACAATACTTTAAAATAGACCTTGATCCCTGAGTTTGTTTCGGCGTTTCTTCTCAGGGATAGTCATAGGAAATGCCGACGCCAGTTTAATAAAGACGTATAAAAGTGATTGAAAAATCCTAATTGCAAAATAAATAATTTCATTTCATTTCATTGGTTTGAAAAGCAGGTTGCAATTTCATCCCTTTGAAATACAGGTTGCAATTTCATTCATTCACCAGTTTCTGCATATAACAAAAAGATGTTATATAACAGAGGTTGTTTGCCTCAGCATCAGTATTCAAGTATTGCTTGTATAAATTTGATTCACGCCAGCTTAAGGTCGATGACCTACACCTTTGAATAACGTATCGCGTCACTCGATATGGATTCGAGATGTTTTATTTTTGCTTTTGTACTCGGGGGACATCTAGATTTAACAGCACAAAACTTACAGAAGAACTGTAGTTGTCTCTCACAGCAAGATCTGTTTAGGGGTTATAGGTAATTATTTCTATGAAGAGAATTTTAAACAGGAATATAAGGATGACCGCCATTTTATTTCTGGTCGACCTCATTTTCAGTATAAGCACTTGCGAAAACCCTGAAAATAAAAACCACCATATTTTTATTTCTAACCGCCCGCATTTTCGGTATCGGCACCCTCGAAAATGCTGAAAATGAAAATAAAAATTATAAAGATGAATAAAAAAAAATAACATCCATCTTGAATTTGAATCGTTTTGGTTGTGCTATATTTCTTTCTAAGGACTTTAAATAATGTATTTGACTCACGCAGTGTCCTTTTCCAGTTATAATTTTTCGAATAGGCAGAGTGGAAAAGTATTCTAGGTTACATTTATTTATTTATTTACACATAATACAAATTTTACGGTTTTGATCAAGACTTCGTGTAGATCAAGACATTTTTTAACAAATTACTTTACCTGCTATATCTAATCTACTTATAATTAAAAGATAAAAACACATGACCAAGTCAAAAATAATTGTAAACTAAGAAGTTTTTGTTTTAATATAAAAAATAGTTCATTGCAATAACAATGGTAAGTTCTAACAGATTTTTATGACATGTTTTTGAAGAGATCAAATGCCTTGTTATATCAAAGTGTTATATAGTTTGTTGATAAATTTTTTGTTCGTAATAAATAGCTATTTTAAATTTAAACAACATGAAAATTGTTGCAGGAATATCTGAGTAAGAAAGAAGCAGACTCACAGATTTTTTTAATTTATTGGGGGAATGTGGAGGGTTATGCGGATGTGTACTGTTTGTATTCCAATTTTTCACCGATGCCGTTATTAAATCCCATGTAATACGGAGATACTATTGCCGTCTACCGAGCACAATTCGAAATTCTAGTCTGTTACTGAGATTTTCCTAGCAAATTCCCCATCCCGGGAATCGAATCCAGATCGTCATGCTTACAGAGTCCTCACACTTGCGGTCACTAGACCAGTGTGTCTATAGAATATTGCTTCCCCAACTGATTAAAGGTAAATAGTAGGGTAGACTGGGTACGGTTGAAACAAAGGACAGTTGAAACAGAAACACGGTGAAAGGTGCAAGGGGCGAACGAAGCGGACAACAAATCTGACCTAAAAAATCAGTGTTGCGTCGCTCATAGCGTGATGCAATTTTGTTTATAGGACGCCCTATTGTGTTTTAATAAGCAAAAGTATTTGTGTTCGAAGATTTTTGCAATTATTGTGGTTTTATTAAAGTGAGAGCATTGAGTATTTTTCTATGTTTGAAATGAAGCTTGTAGAATATGACAGCGTGATTAGTTTTAATGTGAACATCGTTACTATAAACTGTTTTGTATCTTCTGGGTGGGTTGGGGACGGTTGAAACACAGTTTTTATGGGTACGGTTTAAACAATATATTTATTTGCTTTTCTCGTTTTCTTGACGTGTTGATGAAGAGTTACAATCAAATCAATTTTACGTAATAAATTGATACGACACAATCATTTCTTCAAGAGATATTTAGAAGGAAAATTTGAAAGAAAGAAATGAAGGGGAAGACCTAGACGAAGCTTTGTACAATAATAAGGAGATATTAGGGGTCGAGTCGTACCAAGAGGTCAAAAAGAAGGTAATAGAGAATATTGTGAGATTGCTCGACAAGAGCTGAGCTCTTAAATTAAAGAAGCATCTCGAAGTTGGGGTTTAGGCCTTGCAGATGGTAATAAGTTTGACAATATTACATGGGACACAATAACAGCCTGCATGAAATGGGACCAACAAATAGCAACCCTTCGGGGAATATGCGGGGACGGCACGGTTGGCGTATTGGTTGAGTGATCGACTGCTGCGCTACGTGTCGCGGATTCGTTCCCTGCACGGAAAAAATATTTGTATGACCTATAGATAGCTGTTTCGGCTTTGGATGTTTGTGCATGTGAATATTTGTGTTTGTAAACGCATCCACGATACAAGAATTATTCCTAGTGTGGGGCAACGTTTTTAATAATTTGTGCAGAGATGGGGATATTTTTTGTCCCGACTGAAGTCAATCACGAGTAGACTCTGTGACTCAGTTAGGTACAGTATCTATATTACAAACAGACGAACAATAAACTACTTAAAACGAATGACGCACGTCTTTATATCTAGAACATTACCCTTGAAGTGATCTGAGAATAAAACGCCAAAATGGACATCGCCCTAATTGCTTTGACTTTTAACAAGGCGTAAAACTCATTTACAGGCGCCATCGCGGTCTGTACCTTAAAAAAATAAAACAGAAGTACAATTTGAAAAAGGAACTAATCATTACCTGATGAACCTGATGAACCTCGTGCAATACCAACACTATAAATAAATAAAATAAAATAAAAATACCGTTGGTAAAAGGTTCTGAAGCAAAAGCGATGTTTTTTTTTAAATATTTATTTTACAAAAGGTACAGGTGAGGTTTTTTATAGACTTATTGTTGTTTGCGTTTAATTACGGAAACGTTTGTCTAGTGCAGTGATGGGCAAAGTACGGCCCGCGGGCCAGCTCCGGCCCGCGAAAGCATTTAATCTGGCCCGCCGACGGTCCTTCGACATGTATAGTATATGGTCCGCGATAATTATATTTTGACGGTCCAGAAGTATAAAGTAGATTCTACTTATTAGAATAATAGACGCATAGGTAAAGGAGCCCGCTAGACTAGCCGCGTAGTTCATGATTGTGTTGCGGGTCGCGGGGCAGGGCCTTCGAATAAAAGTTAAATTGAAATTAAATTTTTAACATTTGTGCAAGTGTGTAAAGCTGTAATGTTTTTATATGATTAAAAGTTTCAACGCAAAATGCATTTTTCCTATAAATCTGGCCCTCTTCTGAAATTTCTTAAACTTTCTGGCCCCCCATTAAGAAAGTATGCCCACTACTGGTCTAGTGTCTAGGTAAACCTGTAAAGAGGATCAAACATCTTCCCGTGGGTTTCATTAAAGTAGGTTATGGCGAAGAAACAAAGAATGACAAAACACCAGACATATTAGAAGCACCATTGAGTAGCACTGACATCCACAGACAACTTTATTGCTGGCATTAAAACAGGTTAGGTTATTTTTGCATATTTTTTACTCATTTTTATTTTTTTATGTGAACTTATGTTACCTTTATCTATTCTACAGGCGTATACAGATACAATAGGCGAAATAACAGGCGTACACGTATAATGATAATTTTGGTAAGAACTGGAAAGAGATAAAAAAAAAAGTTTGTTCGTTTTTAAATTGAGTTGTATTACTTTAATTCGACTATACTGTAACATCATTTATGAGTAAAATAATAAAGAAAACAACAAAAGCCTTACAATTCGCGTTTCTAAACTACATTGTCAACAATTCAACGAATGTTAAAGGAATTCATATATTTTTTAACTGCCTGTTGCCTGTCTCTCTTCGCAACCGTCCTGGATTCGATTCCCAAATCCAGCCCAAGGTTTGAAATTGAACTCGGTAAGGACAATAGGCTCATTCTCTGTTACTTGGAACTTAATAGCGGCATCGCTGAAACTTAAGTGTCGATAGTACTGTGTAAATCTACGTATTATTTCAGAGAATAGATGCGTGTTGCTGATACCATGTTTCTTTTTGTATCCTAAATGATGTTTCTACAAGAAAGACTGTGATACTCAGAGCCAGAAATTTCCTGGAGAACTAAACTACTATCAATAGGTACTGATATCTCGGTAACGCGGACAATATCATCGTATCTCGGTCTTCGGGTCCGGACAAAGGCGGTCATTACGGCCGCACCACAGCCGAGATCGTACCAACTTGATTGAAAATCTATGAATATGTAGGTACTGCCTATTTTTGCTGAACGGTG
Source organism: Shargacucullia verbasci (assembly GCA_947562105.1). Taxonomy (NCBI): domain Eukaryota; kingdom Metazoa; phylum Arthropoda; class Insecta; order Lepidoptera; family Noctuidae; genus Shargacucullia; species Shargacucullia verbasci. Next base: position 8,395,707 of record OX387302.1, on the reverse strand, counting down.
TAAAATGCGCGTACCTAAAGGGAAGGACACACTAGAGAATTTAGTTGTCACAGAACATCGATCCGCTATATTGTCTCATTTTTACATACCGGACATTATTCAATGTTCGTTTCGTGAACGTCCGCAACTTTTGTTACATATTGATTTTACAGACAACGAGAGAATATGTGAACGTTTCATCGAGTAACGATGAGATCGCGGGCAAATGAATCTGTTATTATAAATATTCATTTGCGATTTTCTATGTTTCACATTTTTTCTTTTTAATTCAACTTAACGCACCACAGAAGAGTAGCTAAATGCAAAACAGAGAGAATGTGTGTGTGAACTGACCTTAATAGGCGGCGTCTTCTGTCGTGTCGGCTTAAACTCTTATATGAGAATTGCTAATGTCACTGAGGAAAGATTATCCAGTCAGTGAATTTCATAACAGGGCTGAAAGCCTATCGTCGTAAAACAAGTACCTATCGTCCGTCGAGAAGGCGTCTTCCATATAACCCGAAGCAAGGCCGAGGCGTCGTGCAAGAGGTGAGGCAAAGTCGAAGCAAAGGCGCTCAACTCACCTCCGCCTCTACTTCGCCGTAATTGAATAAGTCCGTGAAAGAAGGCCTAGTCCTTGCCCCCATCACGACCCAACTACACCTCAACTCTATCTGCATCGCAACCATCAATCAAAACCATCAACAATGACTTAAAATCAGCTGTTTACCATTTTTAGTACTCCTGTATCGACATACGTTCACACACAATCAAACCCGAAACAACTATCTGCAGATCATACAAATATTTGTTCCGTGCGGGAATCAACGCGACACGAAGCACAGAAAGCTAATCGCTTAGGCACTGCGGTAACCATGCCGTTAACAAAAATATGACCTTTAATCGAAAGAACTTTAAATTCTTTTCACTTTAACCAAGTAACATACTCAGTAGACGCCTGAGCATCATCATCTATAAGCTCCGGACAAAAGCGGTCGTTCCCGGCCTTATTACGATAGTCCGGGACACGCCACAACGGTCGGGACTTGATTGAAAATCATTTACGATGGTCCTACGGTTTATTGGAGATCTGGAGGCTTCGCTTTATGTCGATCAAAGTGTTGCGTATGTGAGGCTAAAAGATTTCGTGGCTATCGGGCACTTCTTCAAGGGTATTATTTGTATGGAGAGTAAAGAAAGTAATTTGTACCGATTAAAAAAGAAATGTTAATGCATCATGGTGGTTTAAGCAGGTTTGTGCTACCGTACATCTACATTTCTTCACTGCTTTTAATTTCCCTTGTATTAGAGTTGTACCGAGAACAAAATTTTCTAATGAAAAGCCCACAAAAATTTTGTCCGACCCGTAAACAAACCGAGGAGCTCACACTCAGAAGACGCGCTTGCAATCATTAGCCCAATAACGCAGTTACCTATATACATTGCTACGGTGATTACCGCAACCTTGACAATTCACCCGGGTTGTTCTAAACCCGGATTGTTTTAAATGTAAAATATTCCGTTCAACTTTTTATTTCCCGATTCTCGTAAAGTTTATCATCGGTATCCCTACTCACACCTGGCGATGCAAGCGTGATAATTTTAAAACAAAATGTGTAACAAACGTATTCGTACCACTGTGATTCATTGACGTCAAGTTATTTCGGTAAAATAAGAGCGCAAGCCGCGATATTTAGCGGGAGAGACGCGGTATTGATAGCGTGTTAGATACTCAAATAAATTAATAAACAATAACAGAACAAGTTGTCAAAAAACTCGGGTCTAAAAAAGAAAAACCTAACGAACAGTTCAATTATATTTGAATATTTTTATTTCTTACACGAAGCAAAATCGTATTAATTAAGCACCAGTATCTCTTAATAAGGTGGAATATTAATATAGTTCAGTAAAGTAGATGAAGCCGCAGCTCTAATTATTTCTAGCATTACTATTTTATGTCCAAGGTGAATACTACTACATTACCGAGAATTGGCACACAACTCATTGTGATGAGTACAACGACACCTACTCTAAAAAAATGACACTGTATCTGTCTGTTTTCACGGACTGCATACCTATGTGTTTAGTAAGAGTTTACACAAAAATTGGCAGTGCAGCATAGAAATTGCCTACACGAAAATCTCCCCACTCTTCAAAGGGAAAAACGCAACAGATTTGGCAAAAACGCCTATTTCCTGATTGATAATGACTTTAATTACACAGTATTTAGTATCATTTAAAAAAAAAACTGCAAAATTAACGAGTATCACAATATAACTATACACACGGCATTGTGTGAAAATGCTTTTACTGCCATAGGTAAATGATCAATATAGATCTATTATATTAAATACTAAAGTTTAAAAAACTATCTTATTAGCAAACTATTTTCCTCAAACCTGGTAAATTGAACAGCAAAAATATTCATACAGGCAAAATGTCAAACAGATTTTTTGCCAACAAACATAGTAACTTTGCGTAGTATAACTTTTTAACTTAGTGTCGAAAGCAGTGACATTAGCGAGATTCACGCTGTTAGTTAACCCAATTCGTTTGGTTTGTACGTGTGTACAATTTTGATCGCACTCATTGTGGCTGTTGGTGTCCACAAATAAATTATGTCATTAAACGTCGGGGGACATAATTAGCCGCTTGTCTGCATCTCTCTTGTGACGTAAATTGAGTCACAAAATCAGTTTTAGAAGGAGTTTAGGTTTAAAAATACCGCTGGAGCGATTTAGTAGGCCGATCTTCGGGAGCTTTGAGCTGACGATTGGCGAGAAACTGCCAAAGATCGAACCGAGTGGCGTTCTCTATTATCGGACAAACCAAATTTTCGGTCAGCCAAAACTGAGTAATTTAGTAAAGTTGGCAGGAAAACAATAAATATATTCATATGGACATATATCCAAACCCGAAATAACTATATGTAGATCATACAAATATTTGTTTCCTGCGAGAACCAAATCCGCGACACGTAGCGCAGCAGTTGATTTTAGCAGCACGGAGTCTGGAACTGAGCCCGGTAGATAGCAATAGACTCGTCCCCTTTTACGTGTACACCTGTGCCTAACCCTTCGGGGAATACAAGCGTGATGTTATGTTATGTGACGATAACTGAGACGTGTAGTCTTATAAGTAATACCAGAACATACACAAGAAAGTGTGAACATACACAGCGTGACCTAATTAATAAATTATTTCCTACTAATTTACGCAGTCTCGTGACCGCCTATTAATTACAAAGCACGTCGTATCGAACCACTCGAAGTATCGAAGTTCCACAAACACGCAAATTGCGACTATCCACAGATACTTCAAAACTTCAAGTCGCTGAAATACTGAAATGTGGAGCCACGAAATGTGAGAGTATGCAAAATATCTTCGAGCGCCAAAATTTCAATACCAAATTTTTCTTAGGGAATTAAGCGAGTAATGATTGCATCGCCTGGCGCGCCCTCTGCAAACTTTCAATAATACTTGCTTATTGCTGACTGGCTTATCTTTCCACTATGGTATGAGCAATTTCTATATAAGAACTGTATTTAGCAGTAGCGTAGCGTGTATTAATAATGATATAACAGTTTTTTTTTTTTGTTTATTCACGATTTCAAGAAGTGTGTTACATAATTTGTACCATTTTAATAGGTTAGATTAATATTTTTTAGGGTTTCGTACATAAAAGAAAAAATTGAACTCTTGTAGAATTGCTTAGTTGTCCGTCTGTTTGTCTATTCGTCAATACCCTTATACTCAGGAACCTGTGGAGGTGTCAAATTCAAATTAAAATCAAATACATAGGTGTACAGACCCTTTACAGCTGAACAAAAAATGGTTTTTACGTCAACGCAATCAAATATTGAACGAAAAGCAAAAATCCACCAATCAAGCCGTCGAATAGTCGCCTAACCCGCTCACTTTATAGCCCAAACTGCAACTGTACGCGAATTTTAATCGAAGCAAGTTTAAAGCACACAAGTTTTAATAGAAGCTGAAGCCACATCGTGGCATGTGCTAATTAATGAGGAATTTCACTGATAAGGTTACTTTGTCTGTAAGGCGTGTGTTTCTTAGCAGAATAACCCACCTGTGGATGACAAAATCGGTGATAGGAGGATTCCAGTAGCATCCTCCCAAAGAGACAAGTACCATAGATCACATTTTTAGAGTAAGGCATTCCGTTAAGACGTAGAAATAAATGAATATTACTATCACCGATTCTTTTGTCAGGTATAGGTACTATATTTTATACTAACTTCCGCCCGCGGCTTTTCCCGCGAGGTTTACGAACTCGTACATTTTTTCGGGATAAAAAGTAGCCTATGTACTATTTCAGATCATAATCTTTCTCTGTGCCAAATTTCATCCAGATCCGTTTAACCGTTCTGGCGTGATTAGTAACAAATATTCATCCATCTATTCATCCTCACAAACTTTTACATTTATAATATTAGTAGGATAGGATATTAATAGGATTATCTTGCGTTAGTCAGGAAGAGAGACAGATATTAGAAATTTTAAGAACTCATACAGGCATTGTGGTCTTCGCACCGTGACCTAAGAGCCCCCGCATACTACAGACTAAACAGTCAGCCTATACTTATATACTCGTCTTTTTTATTATACACATACTAGCAACCCGTCGGGCTCGGACCCCTTCGCACGGGGAGCAGAGCATGTAGGCTTACATTTTTTTTCATATCAGCCTGTTGCGTCGAGCATTTAGGCGGCACACGCCAATAAAGCTTCCAATCGGCATGATTTTTTCCGATATCTTCAACAATCAGCGTCAGATTTCAGCCAATTTACACAAAATCATGATGAACTATACACTTAAACCTTGAGGAAATTTATTAATCACTATGTCTATTGGTGAAAATGCATGAAAATCCGTTCAGTAGTTTTTGAGTTTATCGAGAACAGACAGACAGACGCGGCAGGGGACTTTGTTTTATAATATGTAGTGATCTAAGTGTAATCAGCTAAAACAACATTTATAACCTCTCAATCTAACGTACTTTTTATCTCCATAACTAATTATAAACAAATTATAATAGATACCTACTGAACTAAACACCAATTTTAGTTTTATTATTTTCAAAATCGAATTTTTATTGCAACTTCTTGTTGTTGGGTGTTGGAGAAGGGCCCGTCCCGATGGGCCGAACGTGCTCTGAATAAAGATAGGGACTTGTTCAATAAAAAACTTAAGTTTTCCAACACAATTTGTTGTGACGCAAGAAATTCGCGCTTGACAAACTATAAGCGTAGGTCGGTAGCTTTGGAGGGCACTTTGTTTTTATCAAGTGTTATGTAGTTTTAGCTATATCACTCTTAGTTGGTATTACCTACAAAAATCTAATTAAGCCTGTGTGATTGTAGATGTAATGTTATTTTTTTACTTTATATATAGTTTAGTAAGAAAAGAATAATATACTAATAATGAAAGAATCAATGCTTTTCTCATGGTTTTTGTAAGAAAGAGACAAAGTGACATAAATAAAAATTATCTATGTCCCGATATCAATTGTGTATCACTCGAATTCATACATTTTAACCGGTGAAAAAATGATCTGATTGGTGGTCCTGTAATTTTACCTGTTTAACTTTCCATATCTATATATCAGCCCGTGGTATAAACCCAGGCATCAATAGACAAAACAGATAATTTTATTACTTTCATTTAAAGAAATAAATAAATAAATTGAACCCATTACTGTCCCACTGCTGGGCAAGGGTTTCTTCTCAGAATGAGAAGGGGTAGGCCTTAGTCAACCACGCTGGCCCGGTGCGGGTTGGCGGACTACACACACCGTCGAGAACTTTATGGAGCCCTCTCAGGTGTGCAGGTTTCCTCACGATGTTTTTCCTTCACCGTAAATGCAAGTGATAATCAAATTCTGATCCGCACATGATTCCGAAAAGTCAGAGGTGCGGGCCGGGTTTGAACGCGGATCGTCCTGCAAGGAAGGCAAGCGTTCAACCGCTAGGCTATCACTGCCTGATTTCATTTAAAACATCTTTTATTCAATCTCCTTTCAGCGTGAAAAGGTTTGCAACCACACCTTTTAACTGAATCCTTGATTGGCGTCTAACATCCAAAGCTCTAAGGGGAGGCGTTTTGCCAAATTGCACTTTACCAAATTGCGATCAACGGGTAACGTGAAAGGTGTTTTTGTTAATATGCTATTTTATTTTCTTTATTTCGAGTGGAGATTTATTTGGCATTTATTTTAGTACCTAGTATTAGTTCAAATAACTAATAAATATTTTACATAGTTTAGAGTTTAAGTTATCTAAGCCTTGCAGAATATATATATATCCGTAATATTTTATACATCGTACTAATCCTATCCTATCCTATCTTACTTCCTACTAATCCTACTAATATTATGAATGTGAAAGTTTGTGAGGATGGATGGATAGATCTTTGTTACTCTTTCACGCCAGAACGGCTGAACGGATCTGGATGAAATTTGGTACAGATATAGATTATAGTCTGGAATAACACATAGACTTTGTGCCCGGGAAAATGTATGGTTTCGTAAACCACGGCGAAACCGCGAGCGGAAGCCAGTAATTTTATATATTTTTCTATAGCGTTCCGGACGTTTTTGTTAGTTCAGTCTATAATTATTGGCGTTTAAAAACACAGACTAAATAAAATACAGGGTTATGTATGAGTGTGCAATATTTCTGAAGTGTTATGGGGACTAACAACACCAAAATTTGCAATATAAAAGAGTAACTATTACATAACAAATATTCTTTAATGTTTCTTTTTTATCAAATAAAATGTTTTACAAATATACCACACAAATCATCGAATCTTTATAGTGGTATATCAGACACGACATCTTGGTATATAACATACATAAAATACTAGCCACCCGCGGCTTCACCCGCGTGGTTTACGAACCCGTACATTTTCCCGGGATAAAAAGTAGCCTATGTGCAAAATTTCATCCAGATCCGTTCAGTCGTTCTGGCGTGTAAGAGTAACGAAGATCCATCCATCCATCGTCACGAACTTTGGACGGACTCAGTTGGCGCAGTGGTTGACAGATCGACTGCTGCGCTATGTGTCGTGGGTTCGGTTCCCCCACGGATAAATATTTGTATGATCTACAGATAATTGTTTCGGGTCTAGGTCTTTGTGTATGTGAATATATGTGTTTGTAAACGCACCCACGATACAGGAACTATTTTAGGTGTGGGAAAACGTTTTTTTAAACAAAGAAAGAGAAGAAAGATTATATGCAAGCTATTTCTTAGCTTGCATAAATTCTTTCTTCTCTAAACTCAATACCAGTGTTACTAAAATTGGCTAAAATATAAAGAAGAAACATCATATTATATCAATTTGTTCCCTCTAGCGATGAAAGCGACCACAGATAAAATGATATACACGCCACAACAACGAACTACATGTTTTTATGAATAACTTTGTTCATATGAAATTCATAAAAAAGATACCACCGCGGCCAAGGTTTTTGTCGCAGATTTTTTTGTTTATTTCTGCCTTATTTTTCCTTTAAAGAATGTAGGTGGGTATAAGGCATAAATCGATTTACTATACCTTCAAATAATGTAGAGACTATTGAAAATGTATTGTCTGCGTGGAACCCGAATGTATATTTGTATATGGAGATGCTGGGAAGAAGACTCCCGAGAAGGACTTGTATGGACCTCATTGGTCCTTCAAAATCTGTGCGTGTACATGATATATAAGCGATATTTATTCGTGGAACGTGGAATCCTAGCGAACGCTTGATCATCAGCCAGAAGACTTCCACTGCTGAACGAAGGCCTCCACAAAGAGGTGGGGGTTGCCATAATCCCCTCGCTTGGCAGGTGGCTTGGGGATCGCAGTGGCTCACCGATTAGCGAGAGGACGCTGCTGCCCGTCCTCCGGTGTCTGGCCGCAGTTTAAGACGTACCCGGGTCCATGAACGCTCGATGAATTTGTTTAATTATTTCTTTATGATTTAGTAGGAAATAGCAATCACCACCACAAGGAGGATTAGTCATCGCTGTCTGATTATATAAGGTTTTTTTATCCTCCTGAGGCCCGTTATTCTCAGTCAAGAACATAATATTAAAAGTGATTAAAGCACAAATGTAAATAGCGAATAGAAGTTCTAGTGACCCAGTGTACACACGTGAGAGTTTTTTCTGGCGTTACCTGACAGGTCGTTAGATTGACGCCATTTTTTTGGCTTTTGATTGAATGCCACCAACTGAAGTTTTCCTAAATTCTAATTTAAGCCTATGTTGTATTATGTACTCATGGGCGCACATTGGGCAATTTTTAGAAACTGTCTAAATTTAGCTTGGGCATCAGCAGGATATACCTAATCAAACCACTAAGTATTCTTATATAGACTTATTAAAATATATATACAAGCTAAAATATATATAAATAAAAGTACAAATGTTATAAACGGGGAGGGGAAGAAATCATAGGGCATCGTAAAATTCGTCCACATCGCTGTCAACGGGAAAAGTGCCCAGAACGCTGGCGGCATTGCCACGTTGTATGGCAATGCTGATTCTCTGACCGAAGTAGAGGCCAGCCCTCTTGTCACGTGAAGAGTCGACTAACCGTTTGCTGATTTCACGGAAAACCCGATGAGCATTCGGACCCCACGGCCCTAGTGTTTCAACCCCAAACGGCTCGAATATATATATATATTCTTATATTGTATATATATGTATCTATCAATTACCAATATAATACAATTCAATACCAATAGACGGTGCGGATGGCGTAGTGTTTGAGATATTGACTGGTCGGCTACGTGGAACAAATATTTGTATGTTCTACAAATAGTTATTCCGGGTTCGTGTATATGTCCATGTGAATATATGTGTTTGTAAACGCACCCACGTTACAGGAATTATTCCTAGTGTGGGGCAACGATTTTTTGAAAGGAAATAAATAAAGAAATTCCATACTATAGATGCCGATTTCCACAAATATGGTCACATGTTATTATTAATACCCGACATGGCCACACACATCCACCTCTGCTATACGATAATATTGTTAGTGTAGATGTGAATCTTTTGGCGTTATCTAGTGGAAAGATTAGCCAGTCCGCAAAGATCGTAACGCTACTCGGGTAGGCTTATTCCGTGCACTCTACCTTTCTGTTATAGATGACTAGCTTCCGCCCGCGGCTTCGCCCGGTTAAACGAACTCGTACATTTTTCCGGGATAAAAAGTAGCCTGTTTGCTATTCCAGACTATAATCTAGTATCTATGTGCCAAATTTCATCCAGATCCGTAGCCTAATTACGTAAAAAAGCGATAGCAACGCGATAGCAACGCGATAGCAATCTCACTGTCAGCCAATACATTATACGTCACAAAAATGACGTTTGACAGAAATTATCGCGCGATCTACGCCTGTCGCTACATCGGTAATTAGGTTGCCGTTCAGTCGTTATGGCGTGATTGAGTAACAAATCCATCCATCCATCCATTCCATATTTATAATATTAGTAGGATAGGATATATCTTAGCGGTGTGTATAACTTGGTTGTTTTCCTAGCGAGTTCACTTATAATAAAATATTAATTACTATAACACAGAAAGCACAAAGCATTTGAAGCAAAATCAAAAACCAAAGCTTTCTGTCAACAAATCAGACTTTCAAATCACAGCATGTATTCATGACAGTGTTGCAGTAAAAATATATAAATGTGCACATCAGTAACGACAACGCGCGGACACTTTGAGATATGTCCGAGACGAAACTAACAGACGTCATATTTATAAACGTAGGTAAGAGAGTGCGCAAGCGAGAAGCGTTAGCGGTAAGTTTAATTTAGAAACCGCTTTTCTTTTGGCTTCTAGTACCCTTCATTCGAGTTTCATTGCTTATAGTAGTTGTTGCTTTCAAGAGTGACGAATCCTGAGATTGTCTGGCGCACCCTGGGCAGTCAGCCTCGTTACCCCCATTACTGATCGGCTAATTTTTCCACTACAGCATCAGCAACCTCCATGTGATAGCTCGTGTCAACTCGATAGAAAAAGACCGTTAAGCTAAATAAATAAATTTAATCCATTACTGTCCCACTGCTGGGCAAAGGTCTCTTCTCAGAATGAGAAGGGATAGGCTGGCCCGGTGCGGGTTGGCGGACTACACACACCATCAAAAACTTGGAGCGCTCTCAAGTGCGCAGCCTAATTTGCACATGATTCCAAAAAGTCAGAGGAACCCGGCTCGGGTGTGAACTCAGACCGTCCTGTATGGAAGGCAAACGATCAACCGCTAGGCTATCACTGGTTAAGCTAAAAAAGTAAACTTCTATAGACAATGCGTGAACACCTTTTTAATAGATTTTAAGGCAAGTAAAACTCCCTTATTCTGAGTTTTACTCGACCTAAAATGTGTTAAAAAAGTGTGTACACGTTTCCTTTCTCTAGATAAAAGTTGTTCACCGAACTTTTTTTAGGTCGTGTTGGCGTCAGCTGTCAAAATAACCAATCTTCATTGGTTATGAAAAAAGGAAAAATTAGTTCTGTAATGGGGCCGATTGCCCAAAGTGCGCTGGATTTCTGTTTGGATATATGTATATCGGTTCGGATATGGTTGCCGACGCCCGCAAACAACCGAATTGCTATTGTGTCTACTTTGCGTCGCTTGACGGGTTAATTTTGCATCCATGATTGTGTAGTATTAATTTATTTTATTTATAATCTCAACATCTTGTACCACAAGTCAACCGGTATAATGAGCGATGCGAACACGTAAATATTTATATGAGATGTAAGAATATTTTTGCCGCTACTATGCATATGCGTTGTTTACACTCGTAGCTGTCACGGGCTTGACTATAAATAATACACGGTAAAATATACAAATAAACATCTCATTATTTGTGACTGACTCATTAGTTTAGTAGTCGCAAGTGAAACTGCTGAGCTTGAAGTTTTGGGTTGGAATCCTGGGTCGGGAAAAACGTTATTGGCTTTTTCTGTATGGAAATTCTTTGTAGCAGCACGGAGTCTGCAACTGTACCCACTAGATGGCAACAGGCTCGCCTCCTAATACACAGGACTCGGTAACGGGAACGGTGAAGTGCGGGTATATAATAGTACACTTCTGCCCAACCGTTCGGGGAATACAGGGGTGATGTTATACGTATGTGATTGTGGAACTTCACGCTCGACAACTGTTACAGGAGAGACAGAAGTTAGTACGAAGTATGCAACAATTATGTTACTTTTATCTTTCGAGTCGGACATGGGCTCGCGCTTGGGGTTTGCTCATAGTACAATACATCCAGTCCATTAATGGCCCACTGCAGAACCCTGCCTAGTGGGACATAAATAACTATTCACAATATAAGGAAGGGTGAAGCCTTATTTCGCTATGCTTACACACACCATCGACAACTTTATAGAGCGATTTCAGGTGTGCAGATTTCCTCAATATGTGGTCCACACATGATAATCAAATTCTAATCCGTATAATAATGAATTCATACAGTCTGAGATGCGGTAACATAAAAATCCCTGACTATTCATTCATTGTCATTTCAAAAATCCTTTCAATAGTAGAATATCTGCAAATCTCGGAAACCCGTCCAAACTATTAAGATCCGTATCCGAGGACCATCTGCGGATAAATTGACGACACATTTCTGTGTGACCCATAAATCCTTTAAAAATATTCCTTCAAGAGTATTAAAAAACTCTCATCATAAATATGCAGGGGGGTTTATCTCCTCTTTATAGCGGTCTAAGTACTTTCTTATACCAAAATCTTCAAGGGAATTTGAGCATTAACGTGCTCACTTTAGGGGTGGTTCTGGCGTATGGTATACGCTGTTAAGGAGACGTAGGAAGGGTAGATGACAGTTTATGGTCACTTCAAGGGGTTACATTACAGGACAGTGGTGCCAGGCGTTCTTGTTTTGTGGGGACGTTCCGAAGATTGGATACAAACGTTATGCGGTCGATAAATTGGGGGATAAATTAAAATATTAATAATATATTTGTTTTTTTTTTTTTCAATTCAGTTCCAGACTACCGAATTTTCTGGATAATTTCTAACAAGAAGTTCTAGCTATAGGTTTTGCGATCCTACCACAAAAATCAGATTGGACCATTGGATCGTTCGTCCAAGTCTAATGCAAGTAAGTGAACAATAAAGTCTCTAAACCATCGAACTTATGCTTTGTAGTTTTTCAATCTGACTAATTCAAAAACAAGAGACTTCTTAATGACAGCACCATGTTTCTAGCTACTAATAAAATATATTACTAAAGACTGCTAATCTTGGTTTGTCTACGATTGATCTTGAGATCTAAAGACGACAGTTGCGGTAGTGACGTAGCATTTAGTCCTCGTGAAAACCAGAAACTTGCCATATCTGAACGTTGACACGAACGTTGCCACTAAAGTCAAGTCCAGAATCCAATGCCCGGAAAAAAATTGACAATGCGTTGACACAAACCAATCTATATCAGCCAAATTAGAAGCTTTTCCATTTTTAAACTTGACAGACATGTCCACATACCACTTTTTTCTCCATACCTATACGAATACATGACAAATCCCTTTATAAACACAACAATAGGGACCCTGCGCTTGTAAAAGTCATGTCACATTTTTACGTCTGAGTCCTTTGTCGGCGGGGGATTTGAATTGCTGCCCGCTTAACGATAGGCCTTGACAGATTTACGGACGAAAAACATGTGTTTAGGTTTCATTTAGGACGTACGGAGACTTTAATGTTAGGTTTTTAATTTTGCCAAGAATGTAGATGAATGGAAAAGGTCTCTCTTTCGCTTCGATACATTCACTGCTGAAATTGGGTTTAAATAAAACGTAATATTATCAGTAAAATGAAACTTTTCGTCCGATATATAGAGAAATGGTTGACGAGAAAACCTTCAAACAATCAGATAGAAATCAAAATAAATGGTTTTCTAGTATTCCTGTTATATCCGCTACCAAGCTACATATTACGACTGGTTGAGTGGATAAGACAGTGACACCTGTAGTATGCAAATTCACAACCTTTCGGCGACTAGTCCGAACCCCCAAGTTGGACTAATCGAAATATTTTTAACCATTAATATTTTCAGTGAAGAAATCGTAAGTTTTAAATGCTATGGCGAGGGTGGCCAGCGCGTGATGTTTTTATTAATTTATTAACACGCTTTTATTAGCTTCACCTGTAATTAACTATGTAAAAAAAATTTGCAAGTTAAATGAGACCCACTTCCCCGTTTCCGATTATCGTATATTATTAGTGTAGATCTCGGAATGGGCCCATCGGCCTGCAGAACGCGGCCGATCCGTAAAACCAAGATTTTTAAAAGAAACTTACCCTACAGCCTCACAGCTTGGCAACAAGCCGAAATACTATAAAGTAATATGAAACTTAGGTGCAATGACTGGAAATTAATATTCTACATCTTTTCTTTTATTCCTAGAGCTAAATCAAATAGATTTCGCCATAACAAATGGCACCGATACGTTCGTTCAACTAAAATCTAGGACACATTATCAACCGATTGACCAGAAAACTAATTCGCAAGATGGAGAAAATCCCAAATATCGGTTTCTCATAACCTATTTCTATATTGAACTGGAACTAAAATAATAAGAGCAGTCTGAAGGTCGAAGGATAATGTTCCTTTGTATGGAAAGGTCAAGTGCGGTGACCCTCGGCACTAACTAGAGCTGGACTGAATGTGTGGACGAGGACGAATGTCCAACATGTAGCGAACCGAATATTAGACTTGTACACTGAAAATTGGAGTATGTTGCAGCTTAAGTTATAGCCTTAGCAATAATATTTACCTCTCTATTCTACTGCAGATGTAATATAATATCACAATTGACTAGAAGATAGATTGTAGCATTTTCCTTCGCGCTTTAAATAAAGTTTTTTGGTGACCAATTTATTTTCCAAGCGTCTGTCAGGCGCCCACGTTCGGCTATCTACGACAATCATATATATGACTTCTATAGATAATTCTACCCCACAGAAAAACAGTTTAGTACATCTGCATGTCACAAGTACCTATAGGGCTTTAAGGTTGACAAGTTCCATAGATTTTCCGCCATCTTAAAAAATACCGGATGGTCAAATGCACCTTAAACCTTCTCTCAACAATGCCGAACACCAAATGACAGCACATCTCTAGTAATAACCTTAAATACGGAAACAATAACGCGTTTGGGTCACAACACGACGTTTTTACTAATTGGGGTCTTCGGGGGCAAACGGAAATTTTTGGGTAAAAGTTTTGGAAGAGTAACATGTAGCAAGAAAGATTTTACTGTTATGTTCTCGTGTCTGTGTTTATTTGGTAATCTGAGCCAACTACGCGGATTTCGCAGCGAAATGTATTGTCCACGGATTTTCTCCGGCAGTGGATTTATATAGGCTGAATTAAGAAGTTGCACTGTAATCGCCGAGGTAATTAAAAATAAAACAAGAGACGGTTAGTTTTTTTTTTTAATTCGAGTATAAATGATCTTTTTTTTACTATTGAGTCAGTTCAAGCTATCAAATTCGTAGTGGAAAGATTACCTGGTCAGCAATGGTGTTATCGAATCTTAATGGTTAGAAGGCACCCCAGACGATATCATTTGGTCTCTTGTTAAGGCATATTCCATTTCCCATATGTATGGTATCTAGTAAGATGTCAGGGAAATCCAAAGGAACAAAGCTAAACTACATAACGAATGATACTTTCTATTACGGTGGTCACGTCATTTAATAAGAGAAATTCGTTGAAACTAAGAAAAGGAATTGAATGTGTAATTAAGTTTTGCCTATTTCTGAGCTGAATAAAAAGTAATACTAAGAGTTTAAATGAAACGAAGATGAAAATCCTTTACATTTCGTTGGAGCAAAGCTTGAACGAGTAATTAATGAGACTAGGAGCTTTAGTAAAACTTGACCATTTACCCTTTTGTGGCGACATTATACAGTGCCGGCATAAATTAATTGACCTTGGTCAATTAACGCTACATAATAATTTAAGGGTTATTGTCGTTAGTATTATTCCCCTATATAGTCTAGTAACAATGGGTTTGTAGCTAAATGGGTACCACGCCGATCTGGAGATATACGAGGTTAAGCAGCGCTTGCTGCGGTAATTTCTTGGATGGGTGACCGTTCTACACATATAGAGATTCCTCCGTGGCTCGGAAAGCACGTAAAACAGTTGTTCCCTGGTGTCCTATAAATACCTATGACGAAGGTTACGGAGATCAGCAGGCCAAAAAACCTGACAACTGGTCTCATCTTAGGGTATCATCTGCCCAGATTTATCCCAACTATACTGGGATCGTTTTCTAGTCTGTTATTCAGTCGCATATGGTTAAACTGGGAGTCGACCCCAACATACGTAGTTAGTTTATACAGGTGTAAGACAGAAGATGGGAAAAGCAAAGTTTAGTAATTCGTATTCTGGACAATCAGACTGCCAAAATACTCCTACTTTGGCAAAATACTACTGCCAAAGCACTCATGCTAAAATAGGAACACACAATATCATTTGCCTGGCCGATAAAATCGTGGAATTATTAAAGGTCCAGTTTGGTTTGGTCCAGTATTAAAAATTTCGTACGGGTCAAATGAAAACAGAGAATCTTGCAACGACAACGATGAATAATTTGAAACGTACCATCTCTGTTGGTTTCAATTACAATAACAAGATTGGATTTTTCATGATCCAATATTGAGGGATAAGATCAGGATATTTTTTGAAACACTTACCCATACTTGTTTTTCTCCTGTATCGTGGGTACTAACATAAATCTCGCATACATGCACATACAGATCCGAAAAATCAACAACAATATTTGTACTGTGTGGGAAATGTGGGAATTGAACGCCCGTAGCACAGAAAGCCGATCACTTAATCATTGCACCAAGTGTGTTGTGACCATGTCGTTTGCTGTAACAGAGCAGGAAAACCTTCTAAGGATATTGGAACTTTCTAATCGAATATTTGTAATATGCACTAATCCGCACAGGGTTGGGGAGATGAATAACTGTCCAATAGTTTTTCGAGAGAAAGCCTGAGTTCCAGTAGTGAGATTATTTATAGGCTGATGATGATGAAAGATATCCTATCATCTACAATTCCCTATGAAACCAGTATTTCCGTTATTGTAAATAACGCGCATACGTCTCTAACTATCCATCAAACACATTTAGATATCAACCTCATCATCATCATCATCAGCCAGAAGACGTCCACTGCTGAACGAAGGCCTCTCTCAAGGGTGGGGGCTTGTCATAATCCCCACGCTTGGCAGACAGCTTGGTGATCGCAGTGGCTCACCGATTAGTGAGAGGACGCTGCTGCCCATCCTCCGGTGTCTGGCCGCAGTTTTAAGACGTACCCGGGTCTTATATATATAAATCTCAACTTCACACTATTTTATTATATCCTTCGATCCCTCTTGCCAGTAAAATCAAAGAAGTAAGGTCGCATCGCCTTCCCAGCTCTATTGTAAGGCGATACAGTTTGTTGGGTCGTGCAGAATGCTGTTTATTCCGTTATGAAAGAGTTCTTTCTGTGTTACTCGGAAACACACGAACCGAAATTGTGGGCAGAGGCGGAGAAAATTAACACCTACAAAAATTTGCAGCCTGATACATATTCTGACAAGTCGGCATGAGATATCACATAGAAAGCACCTATGTCGTAGTGGAATGATCAGCCTGTCAGCAACACCTAGTGGTATCGTGCAAAATGCACCAGGTGATCTTGTTTTGACACTCTCGAAAGCCTTTTTTTACACCCTCAGGCACTTGCTGTATTTATGTCTCGGTCATCCATGTAGTAGTTATGAAACTATAAGTATAATTTAACCGACAGAGTTATTAAATTGAATTGTTTTGTTTTCTATTCTCATGACGAATTCGCTAAACGCTTAGATGCCCCACGTTGGATATAGTTGCTCTTAGAGTCATTGTGTTGTTGTTTATGCATGCAAGATTAATAAAGATAGATATAAGATAGTTTGTTTAAGATATGTATACCATCCATACATTATATAAAATTCTTATTGTCGTTTTCTAACAATTTGACGAAACCCGCGTCCCTGTCCAAAATACAATCCCGTGTATTCCAATCCTTACTTCGCTGAGCCGTAGAGGTCAATAACTAAGAGGCTTGCGATAGAAAAATGGCGACGATATAAACAGAATTACTGAAACTAATGTTTTATATATATTTTCTATAAAATCCCGTATCAAATATGAAAACGTTTTATTCGCAAAAGTTTATTGGACTGAAGGAGACTTTAATTGTTTTCTCGTTCTATATGAAATGCACAGGTTTCATTTTTCTGCAGT
Organism: Shargacucullia verbasci; assembly: GCA_947562105.1. Lineage (NCBI taxonomy): Eukaryota > Metazoa > Arthropoda > Insecta > Lepidoptera > Noctuidae > Shargacucullia > Shargacucullia verbasci. Next base: position 8,378,383 of record OX387302.1, on the reverse strand, counting down.
TTTTTTTTTTTACACTTGATTTCGTAACTCTGGCGCATCTAATCCCCGAAGGAGAAAGCGGAGGTCACTGTTGGAAACCCACATGACTGATACTTTTATCTGGTTTTATGTAAAAGCGGATGAGTCTGTTACAAATTCTAGACTGCTACGGAGAAACCAGGTCCTCAGTCACCAAGCAGATTAATGAGGCAGTTTTTGAAATAGGTAATAGCCTCCGTTTTTTTTTTAGATTTCCACAAATCCTGATTGAAAATATAATAGAATAAACTTAATTTCAAGTCTCAGACGCATATAGGTTAGTCATCATCAGCCAGAAGACATCCACTACTGAACGAAGGCCTCCCCCATTGCCATAATCCCCACGCTTGGCAGGCGGCTTGGGGATCGCAGGCTCCCCGATTAGTGAGACGACGCTGCTGCCCGTCCTCCGGTGTCTGTCCGCAGTTTTAAGACGTACTCGGGTCTGCTACTCTATAGGTTAGTAACAGTTAAAAACTACTTAGTAAATAAATTTCACTGTGATACATGCAATAGGCAACAGTGAACTACGTATTGGCAATCCATCCTGTCACAAATCATATTCAGGAGCCTGTTGAAAATAAAATAAACATACATACAATATTGTAAATCACATAATGGTTTCTTCTATCGTGTCGGCACGAGCTTTCACATGGGAATCACTCATGCCGTAGTGGAAAGATCAGTCAGTCAGCATTGGTGTTAGCGAGACTGGCTGCCCAGGCACGCCAGACGATTTTAGGAATCACCGCTCGTGGAGACTCTTTCCTTACAACTCCAAATGTAATGTTAGGGAAACCGTCTAAGGCGCGAGTTCTGCTAGCAGTAAACCATTCTTCTTATTCTTCTTCTATCGAGTCGGCACGAGCTATCATGTGGTAAAAAGATTAGCCACTCAGCAATGGTTATATCGAGACTGACTGCCCAGGGAGCCCAGACGATCTCATGATGACTCGTGGATGCTAACCGTTAATTATAACTGAGGTTGGTCCCCATGTCCTGGATTCCAACCGACAGAAATTTAGTTGTCGGATTACACTTGTTCGCTGAGCTAACGAGACAATTAGTGGGTCGCAGGTGGTTATCCGGACGCTTTGAGTATGCCAGTATACGCGTACCGACAGCAGATTTATCGGTCCTTAAATATATTTTCAATTTAAACTCTATTTTTGACTGACTGTCTCATTGGTCTAGTGGTCGAAAACGCGACTGCTAACCGTGAGTTCGAGGTTCGATTTGAGACTTGGGCACGGATTCTGAAACTGTGCCCTGAACATGGCAACATGACAATAGGACCCTATTATATGCCAGAGGAGTCACAAGTGCGTTGCCGGCCTTTTAAAAAGGAGTTTTTAAAGGCCGGCAACGCACTTGTGACTGTTTATTTGTTAGGTTATACCTTACTTTTGCTGACTCTTCATGAAGATAGAGTACAGTTAGACGAACTTCTGAAGCTGTGCAATTGAGAGGCACACGTAATCGCGGAGGCTAGGCCACAAGCACTCTATTCTAAGATATGAAATCTAATACTGTTTAACCAAGAGAACCATCGTCATCTGCCTAGCCGTTTCCCTAGTAAATTGGGGGACCCTAATTTACTAGATACCTATATAAAATACTGATATTGACTGAATATCAGTATTTTACAAGAAGCAACTGCTATCTGACCTCCGCCACCCAATTATTGGGAAACACAATTCTAAGGTAAGTAGACTGGTTGTCAGATTTTTTGAGCTACTGACACTCATAACGACTACTAAACGACATTACGAGAACTTTACAATACAAACTCTATTTATAAATATTTTTCGTCAATTGACTTTAATAGCATATAACAGCAAAAGTAATTAAGTAATCTTCGTTTTTATGAAAATCTATAACTATACGGGCATTCATTCAATACCGTACAAACATATATCTTTAAACAAATGCGCTTTCTTAATAGAAGGGTAATTTTAAAGAAGATTGTATGTAGGTACGTAAGAATTGGGCAATTCGAGCTTTATTAATTCAACGACCGTTTGAACCGTTGAATCGTTTGCCAGTCGAAACTGATATGATCAGACTTAATTTGGCGAAGTCTACCACATATCCAAAGGCGAAACCGCTGGAAATCTCATACAGAACATTTATGTGTGAAATTGTTGGATGCCAAATAGCCCATACAAAAAAGTATATATTGTCAAAGTTTACAGTGTTATCGGAATCGTAGTTGCTAGCCGTAGATGGGACTTGCCAACTGTATTGTATACGTACAAGCGCAATGTTTTATTGAATTGGGAGAGGTTGTACTGAGACCGAATGGCGAGAATGCTGTATGAAAAGATTTATAAGTAATAAGGCTGTTTCATATGTTTGACACTTGCCTTTATCAAACGCGTCTTCTACCGTCGAGTCAGCTCGAGACACTCGTGCAGCATTGAAAAAATTTGGCAGTCGGTAATTGGCAATACGGTAGACGACTACTAGTCACCTGAGTTACTTTTTATAAACTGTCAAAAACTAAATTATGTTCTAAAAATGTTTGAAATAGGAAGGCGTGACGTCATAGTTTTTCATTGCGTTGACATACTTATTTATATAAATTAAAAATTGAAAACACTAGTAAAGACATCTAGCCTAAAGCTAAAGCCAGATTATGAGGTTATTGTAAAGTGATACGAGCTATACAGGTTATAACGCAAATTACAGCAGCACAATATGAACCTTCATCTTGAATTCTTGATACAAAACTCCTCATGCGGTCATTACCGCGAGTAGGCCGTCTTAACCCTGCATCGCGTCACTACCACTCGTAATTTCCGCACTCCTTCACAATTAATGTACTCGGATTACGCTGGCGAAACGACGCGGTTGTTTTATCCGATGAATGGAAGATGTCGGTAACTTCGTATGACATGCGATAGTTTAGTGTGTGCTCATTGGTCAAGAGTGAACGTAGCGTGAGGTCATGAGTGTGATGCCCGGGTCGGGCAGTGTTATTAGTGTCTTTCTTTATGAACTTTCTCAGAAGCAGCACGGAGTCTGAAACTGTGCCCGGTAGATGGCTATAGGCTCACCCCCTATAACATGGGACTTAATACCAGCATCTGCGAAATGTAGCTGTATACTAGCACGCCTCTGCTGAGTAACAGGTCATGGTTTCAATTCCCGGGTCGGGAAAGGGTTATTGGGATTTTGTGAAATTCTCAGTAGCATCCCGAATTTGAAATTGTTCCCGGTAGATGGGAATAGGCTCGCCCCCTACAACATGGGAATTCATAACGTAATCGGTGCGACATGGGTGTACAAAAAGTACACCTCTGCCTTATCCTTACGGGGAAAACAGGCGTGATGCTATGTAATGTTATTAATAGATATTATTCCCTCCTTTCTGGTACCTACTCTTATAAAAAACAAAATCTGTCGGCAAAAAACCTTACTACGCAGCCATGTTATTTTTTCCGGTCAATAACTAGGCAAACACATTTGCTAAGTGGTTTTGGTAGCGTAACTTCGTATACGCGTCTTTGCTTGGCTCACCAAGTAATATTTTCACTACAATATATATTTAGAAGACCATTAGGGCACATAAAAGACGTAAGAAACATAATCAGTAATAAAAACGCGACCAAAAAAAAAAAGAAGTACCTATTTGTAGAAGATATTACGTCAAAGTATGTCAACGAGATTTTTTTCGTCAATAAAGGCAAAGGTACGACTCTGAACAGCTTACAAAAATGATAGAGGTAGGTAAAAGTCAACGTCAAAGTCAACTTTTTTAAATTAAATGTTTATATTAAAAAGTTTAAGTTTGGAATACTGCGCTTTCCATAAATTGACTGGTAATGACTAGGGGTCTAAAAAGGCTTTTGGTTACATGGTTTTTCCATATAGGAAAAATATAGTATAATGTTGTTATATAACAGGTTTACAAAACAATTTTAACGCTTACATTAGCTGCTATTACCCGATAATTGAGCGAACACGAGAACTCCCTTCTAAGTTTTAATAGAGCTCTGTAATGTCTAAATGTTTAATGTCCTCGCTTATTTAAATCAAATATTTAAATAAGCGAGGACATTAAACATTCATTTAAATTTCCCGCGCAGCTCTAGCGCGGGAAATTTAAATGAATTTGGAACGAGTATAGAGCGTTGTGGTCTTCATTGTTTTACTTTTTAAGTGTTCTTAACATGCGTTCCTTTTTTTTAAAATGGTCGCATTGTGACTTTTCTTTTATTTTTCACAATAAACACAAATGAGTTTTTAATGCTGTGTTGTTGTAAAGTTATTGTTGTCTTAATTTGAGTTTAATCTTGTTCAATGCTTATCATGATAGTGCAAAGAAAAATATGACATATTTATCTATACCATTCATACCCTAGGGTGGAAGAATGGCATAAATGTGTCATATTTTTAAGCAAGTTTAGTTAAGTTTAGTCATTTTGACGTATAAAGACAAATACCATTTTACTGATCTTTACTAACTAATTGCTAATAAACGTCTCACAGAGTTTTATATAATATTTTTTTATAATTTCTTTCCCGCTGCCTCATTCAGACCTAAGGACTTATTTACAAGATTTTTTTGTAAGAATTGGGAAAACTGACTCACAAAAAAGAAACCTATCTTGCAAAATAAAAAACAAATGCGTTCCGCTTTCACTCAATATAGCAGACGCAGTTAACAATTTGATTCACACCACCGCAACGCCGCGTAGTGCAGATCAAATCGTAAAATTAATTTATTGGCCATAAACAAACGCTACAGCAATCTATAATTATTTATGGACAGCCAGTGTTGTTTAAGAAGTCATTCGATTTAAAAACAGAACACATTCATGTTGTTACGAATTAACGATATTTTTTATTTTTTTAAACTTTGCCCCGCACTTGGATTTCTCCAGTATCGTGGGTACAGTTTACAAACATACATGTCACATACACATACAACCAGACCCGAAAACACTATCTGTAGATCATACAAATATTTGTACCGTACGGGACCTGTTCGAACCCACGACACCTAGCGCAGAAAGCTAATCACTTAGCCACTGTGACAACCGTGCCGTCAGATTGTATTCATTTGTTCAAATAGTTGTGAGTGAATTTTGTTAGATTTGATTTTGTTCTCTGCCATTTAAATTCAATTTAATTCATAAGATATATTAAGTAGCCACACTATAAGACATTTAACATTTTGGTTTTAACTTAAAACAACAAATAATGGATACTACAACAATAGTTATTACAATTAATGTGTAATTTATTACATTTGAGAGCCTTTACGAATTACTAGTAAATTGAAGGCATAGTTGCTGCAGTGGCTAAGCGATTATGTTTCTGCGCTTCGTAATGCGGGTCTGATTTCCATACGGAACGAATATTTGTATCTACAGATAATTGTTTCAGGTCTGGTTGTGTGCGCATGCGACACTTATGTATGTTTATAAACTGTACTCACGTATATGAGAAATCCTAGTATCTAGAGATCGATAGGTAAATAAGATCTCGTACATTAAAACTGGTTATTAGTTTTTTTTTAATCATTATCACTCAGTACACGCGTGTTATGGACTCCTGAAGAGTAAGAACCCCTCTCTGGTTCATAACACATATCCGAATGGTCCATGCTTGCTGAAATAGTGTTTATTTTTAAGTTAGCCAATTCCATCTTTCCCTACAATGTCCTACACTATTGTCGTGCATCCCGCAGCCTTATTACCGATGTAGCGACAGGCGTAGATCGCGCGATAACTTCTGTCAAACGTCATTTTTGTTTCATATAATGTATTGGCTGACAGTGAAATTGCTGTCGCGTGGCTGCCGCGTTGCTGTCGCTTTTTTACGTAATTAGGCTGCCGATTCCCCTGAGATCAGTGGACGGTTCTAAAAATTTCCTACTGCACTTGGAATAAACGATCCTACAATTAGTTCCCAATAGATTACTCCCCATTTTCCTCATTGTACTCTCGTAATGATGGAAAACATTAACCTGGTTCCGTTTATCTTTTAAAAAGTATAGATCCAAAGAAATGTCAAATAAGGTATATTTAATATAATAGGACCTTGTTTAGTATGTATAAAATAGATTTCTATGCTCATTGTTTTTCATTTTTCTCAACTGAGTAGGTATTATTATCTTTATTCTCTTTGTTTTCGTTTATTCTTTGTCCTGTTTTATGTATATACTAGCTTCTGCCCGCGATTTCGTCCGCGTTTTCCCGGGATAAAAGCAGCAAGCTTCATTAGCCAGAAGACGTCCACTGCTGAACGAAGGCCTCCCCTAGAGGGGGGGTGGGCCATAATCCCCATGCTTGGCAGGCGGCTTGGGGATCGCAGTGGCTCACCGATTAGTGAGAGGACGCTGCTGACCATCATACAAAATGAGTTAAAATTTTTACCCCACAAAACATGAGCTGATTTTGTTGATTTTTTTATGTGTTATAGACACATGTAAAAACCAGGTCGTCACGTTATGGTTTTTTTTTTTTGATATTGTTTATGATTGACTATTGTTTATTAATTAACCTTTTAACTAAAAATCTTCCTGATCTCGTGATAAAAATTACATTAATCAATATTTTGAAAAAATAAAACGTTTCGACCTTGTTTATAATGTGACAAAGCGGTAGAGCCCAAAATCAAATTAATTAATTATTTTGCACCTATTTTGCGCGTATTTCAAGGCAATTTGGTCAGAAGCCGGCAGCTAAACGATACTCTTAATAAAATCCTGTAATCCGCGTGTTGAAAGGATTGCTACGGCGTAGCTCATCATGGCTACGCTTACTACGCTATCGTAGCAGATTGTGGAACCGCTACGCTTCATTTCACTTGTCAGCGGAGCAATTACCACTGCTCTCTATCCTCTGTCTTCGTTTTAGTTTTAGTAAGAAGTAAAATACTTTTAATTTACAACCGATCCTATCTTCTGACAATAGGTAAAAAGTAGGTGAAACCAACCAATCTGCTATTGGGCTCGCCTTGATTGAAACGTGTCTCGAAACTTTTATAAAACTTGTATAATAATACTATATCAATCACCAAATAATCAATCAAGTCAATCAATCAAGTTTTATAATATTTCACGCGATCCTTAATTTTGGCGGTTATTAAATTATATTTGACACATTGGAACGAGGAGAGATTCAGTGATTTCCATGACAGACGCCAAATTCTACCCTCAATATCGATGATAAAGTCTATTTTCGTTCATCGTAATTGTAATAATGGGAAATGCATCTGAAGGGTGATCAAACAAAAATTCTCAACAGATAATTCCCTAATAATACACCCCTTTACTATTTCAGTACAGTATTCGCAAGCGGGGTTGCTCGACATGAGGTTCTGGGCTCGATTCAAGAGACTTCATAACTGCATTGGACGAGAGTGTACGACGATGTTAACTCTGTTTAACCTTTCGAGGAATACAGGTGTAAAGCATTGTTTTACTGTTAAAAACATTCTCAAAAATTGCTTAAAAAACAAAACAACGCTTTAGAAATTACTTGACGCGGGAAACAAAAAGCTGCAATGGCTTACTTTTTTGTGCTTTTTCAATAACATTGTTCCACACTTGGATGAAACCTTTTGCGTCAACTATACCGAAGAAAGATGAGCTGGAAAATATAAATCGATAAGCTTATCGATAAAACTGCCCCCTCACAGAGATGAAGAATTGAATTGAAATGAGTTTCAGTTCAATTCCTAAGTATATTCAACCCAGTTGAAATCCTATTCTGGAATCTGAGTTAGTAAAAACAGAGCACTCCCGATCAATCAGCGTGGTACAGTCGGGTTCGGAAATTAGGCGGCTATCAAGTACAGTTAAGCCCATAAATATAAATCATTCTGTACGATGAATAAAATCAAATTTTCTTTGTAAATACTTTTTTATAAAAACTTTGCCCCACTCTAGGAATAATTCTTGTATCGTGGGTGCGTTTACAAACACATATAGAAAGACGAATGATATGTAATATATTCGTATACACAAAGATCCAGACCCGAAACAACTATCTGTAGATCATACAAATATTTGTTCCGTGCGGGAATCGATCCCGCGACACGTAGCTCAGTAGTCGATCTCGCAACCACTGCGCCAACCGCCAACCGCTGCCAATATAACAACTGCTCTAAAAGCTTGAATAATATACAATATCAAAATATCGCTTTTAAAATCACTTTAGTAAATAGCCTTAATAAAACAGTTACATTTGAGTTTGAGTGAATAAAAACGCCCAACCAATCAGTCGGCACAGTGAAGGTACGGAAACCTGTCCTTTTTTCTGGTTTCGGCAGCCTAATTACCGATGTAACGACAGGCGTAGATCGCGCGATAGCTTCTGTCAAACGTCATTTTTGTGTCATATAATGTATTGGCTGACAGTAAGATTCCTGTCCCGTGGCTGTGGCGTTGCTGTCGCTTTTTTACGTAATTAAGCTGCCGCAGCCTAATTACCGATGTAGCGACAGGCGTAGATCGCGCGATAGCTTCTGTCAAACGTCACTTTTGTGTCATATAATGTATTGGCTGACAGAGATTCCTGTCGCGTGGCTGTGGCGTTGCTGTCGCTTTTTTACGTAATTAAGCTGCCGATCACCCAATTGCAAATTGATTTGTTTTGTTTTATTTTTTCGCGATGAGTTTTTGTTTTAAATTTCAAACAATTGGAACATTATTGGTCTTTGATTCGCGTGGTCACTAGCCTAGGAAAGAGTTCTCCATATTCGACGGCAGGGTTGGCGCGGTGCATTAGTTGAGAGATCGACTGCAGCGCTACGTGTTGTGAGTTCGATTCCCGCACGGAACAAATATTTGTGTGACCTATAGACAGATCTTCCGCGTCTGGATGTTTGTGCATGTGAATATTTGTGTTTGAAAACGCAACCACGATGCAGGAATTATTCTTTGTGAGGGGCAACGTTTTTTAAGAGGAAAAAAAAAAATGTTTTACAGCCAGTAGCTTGTCCTCACGGCCCGAAGAGCTAAACAGAAGTTATTTTTATGGACACCTACACTGGCCGATGACATTATTAAGTATATACAACTTTTCCTGAAAAAGTCAATCCTTTGGAAAGTTTAGTAAACCTATTTCGTAGACATTTCATAAAAATATACCATACATAACATAGCATCACGCCTGTATTCCCCGAAGGGTTAGGCAGAGGTGTACTATTGTACACCCACATTTCGCCGATACTGTTATTGAGTCCCATGTAATAGGGAGCCTATTGCCGTCTACCGGGCACAATTCCAGACTCCGTGCTGCTACTGAGAATTTCGAAACAGAAATCCCAATAACATTTTGCTCGACCCGGGAATTGAACCCAGGTTCCTCGACCAATGTGCCAGTATACCATACATATGTACATACATAATACATAGGTATGGTTAGCAAAATCAGTAGAAATGTAAGACCGCAAAATTCTTACAACTGTAACTTAACAGTATCAATACTCGTTTAAACTTAAACCATGGCTCCTTGATTTATCACCAGACAGAAGACGTCCACTGCTGAACGAAGGCCTCTCCCTTAGACCACCGAATCGACCATCGAACGACATTCGACCACTTGCATCCATCCTCCTTGATTAAACAAGGAAAATTTGACGGCCAATGACCAACAAACGGTTCATCCCTGTATATTTTTTCATAAGAAAATATTACTATAAAATTATGTGTATTGGCAATAGCAACTGTCAGATTGTTTTTACGTAATTGAGGTCGGTTCGGTCTTATTTTTTATAGGGGCTTCTGTCTGATCTGTCTTAAAAGGGTATTTACAAGCGGACATTTATAAATAACTAGCTTCCACCAGCCAGCGGCTTCGCACGCATTGATTACGTTTCCGTGCACTTTTTCGATTCACACGTAGCGCCATCTAGCGTCCTACAGCAATTGTGACCGTCGAAAGTTATTGTTCTTTCCCTCGGGAACAGTTCTTTTTCTGTATGAAAGATACCCTATGTCCTTTTCTGTACTTCTGACAATCTATATAAAAAATTTCATCATGATCGGTTCAGTGGTTTAGGCGTGAAAAGGTAACAAACAAACAAACTTACTTTCGCATTTATAATATTAAGTTAGGATGAATGAAACCTTGAAACAAAACCGTTTTCAGTTAACTCTCCCGATTGCCCGCAAATAGGCAAGGCTTTTCCGAATCCAATAGGCAAGAAGGTATAACAAAAACTTTATTTATTTCTCCTACTTTTATATCCCCGCGGTTTATCCTTACGGTTATTTGTTTATTTTTATTTTCTTTTGTTTGCCTTTGTGCGTTGTGTAAATGATTTTGGCTGTTGTTATTAAGGTTTTTAATCAACTAATAGATCAGTCGGCACTATTTACCATAAATTGGTTTATGTTTGCCATAACTGTTTGATGGATGAGACGCCATCTAGTTAAAAAAAGGTGTAAAAGTGATCGAAAAATCCTAATTGCAATATATAAAAAACTCATTTCATTTCAAACATTGTATTTACATAGGTACAAATGCAATTTGACTGCCTTATCGGTAGTGGCTGTGAAAGAGATTTAAGTGTGAGGTTCTTTGGGTTCCATCCTCGGGTGTTGTCAGGGTTTTCTTTATCAAAATTCTCACTAGCAGCCCAGAGTTCACACCCCGTGAGCTTCGCCTTCTATTAGATACATGGGACTCAATAACGGCGAATCGGCGAAATGTGAGTCTAAAATAGTATGCCTCTGCTCAACCATTTAGAGTACAGGCGTGATGCTATGTTATATTATAATTTCTTTAAAAGTACGATATTTTTTGTCATTACATCTAGGGTTAACAATCTCTAACAAATCTCTCCAAAAATCTGAGCTCAAAAGTGCTAAGTGGGCAGCCCTAGGGATAACCCACAAATTGTTAGGGACGCATACAAATTGCTCTCTTTTTGTAACCACCACAACTCAGTTAGGATGAAGAGTGTTCTTGCTACTCACGACACCGGTTTAATTCCCGCCTTTTAGGATTTCCGTCGGCAAATATAGAGTATAGATAGTGCCATCCACGAAGACACGCCCCACTCTTCTTCCTAATTGCTTACAGTACATAGTGTGCAACCTTCCGCTAGTGTATTAGTTCTGTCGATACACACTATTTACCTATGAGTGCACACTACGAAATATTAACGGACGAAAGAGTATTACGGTCAGCTGGAAAGCCTCGACCAAAAATAGTGGGGCGCGTCTTCGTGGATGGCACTATCTATAAATGGATTTATGTTATTGAAATCTGACGAATTTGGATTCTGCCTATCATACTTGATGATTGCCGAATTCGAACCACTAAAAAGAGACTAATAAAAAGACACTAAAATAAAAAGAGTCGTCAAATATGTGGATATTTTGACATTTGCAATTTGAATCTTTATCATGATACATTTTAAGCGTCTTTTTAGACCCTCAAGCTTTAAAATATCTAAATTTGACAGTGTATATTTACTAAGTATGGCGATTTTGGCAATATTTCCTCATGATTATAATGTAGAGGTGACTTAGGAGAGAGTCTTGAGCACATGCTATTTGCAATTTGTATATGTATTTGCGATTTGCAAGCCGAAGTGGCAATGGGCAGGCCACATCGCTCGAAAAACGGACAACCGATGGGGAAGAAAGGTTCTCGAGTGGCGACCAAGAACCGGAAGACACAGCGTAGGGCCTCCTACTAGGTGGACCGACGACATTGTGAAAGTCGCGGGCAACCGATGGATGCAAGTGGCGGAATGTCGTTCGATGTGGTGATCTAAGGGGGAAGCCTTCGTTCAGCAGTGGACGTCTTCTGGCCGATGAAGATGATGATGATGATGATGATGATGCAACTATTTTTTAATCAGAGGTCCAAAAAAAATATTTTTTTTTACTTACGTACATACATTTTAAATAGATATCAATCTCTTTAGCTACTTAGACATTCAAATTGTGGCTTTATATAAATCCCTTTCAATGAGCCTTATATTCTTTCCGACGATTTTTCAATTGACAACAATAAATCAAATCATGCTCTCTATAAAGGTATTCAACAATCATAAATTCTGAATTATATCTACGAGTAGATATAATTCATTCGTTTTGACAGAGGCCTCTATTTTCAAGAACGAGGTCAATGGTTTTACTGAATGAAATAAATAGAAGTCAGAAGTTCGGGGACTAAAGGCCTGCAAACGCTATGAACCACATACCTAGTATGTCAGTACTTCAAGTGTAAGTTTTAATAATAAAATACTTACTTTTTTTGTCATTTTTTTTTAAAGTTTGCCCCACACTAGGATTTCTCCTGTGTTGTGGGTACAGTTTACAAACGCACATCACATGCACGCACAACCAGACCCGAAACAACTATCTGTAGATCATACAAATATTGGCTCCGTGCGGGGATCAAACCACACATAGCGCAGAAAGCTAATCACTTAGCCACTGCGCCAACCGTGTCATATAAAATGTAAAAAGAATGTGTAGGCGTCTAAAAATTTATTAAAAAAAGCTTACACGTATGTACGTACTACGTAAACTTGTATTTATGGGAATTCTATTTCAATGAACTTATTATTATATGCAGTTCGAAACTCTGTGCTGCTGCTAAGAATTTTCATACAGAAACCCAATAACACTTTGTCTATCCCGGGAATTGAATACAGGGCTTCGCGCTAAGCAGTCGCTTGCGAGCACTCGACCAATGAGGCAGTTTAGTGTATATTATGTCAATATTTTTATTAAAACCCCGGTACATTTCTGTGACATTGAGACCAGAATTGCTAAAACAATTTTCCTTAACACGCCACCATTTTTCCATAAATCAAATATCGTTTCCTAACAATAGCTTTTAGGCCCAATACACACTAAGCGATATCGTCTGCATAAATCATTTTAACACTCCAATATATATTCAATGTGATATCCAAAAGTATCTTTAAGTTTCTCCATAAATATGTACAAAAAAGTAGTTTTGTAAATGTAACATTTCTTTATACAGACGTTTGCACTAGCGGTGCCGTGGGTCTGTCGGCGTAGAAAGATCAAGACTGAACCCCATTTCATGTCCTTAAGGGTCGAATTTTAGCAAAGATGACAGCACGGTTGGCGCATAGGCTAAACGATTAGCTTTCAGCGCTAGGTATCGCGGGATCGATACCCGCACGGAACAAATATTTGTATGCTCTACAAATAATTCCGGGTCTGGTTGTGTGTGCTTGTATCATGTGTATTTTTAAACTGTACCCACGATACAGGAGAAATCCTAGTGTAGGGCAACGTTTAAAATAATGGGGATCTACCTGCCAAATAGTCTGTAGGCGTTCTACTGACTACTTAATTACGAAAAATAAAAAAGCAAAATATCATCACTCACTCAATCTAATCAATGAGTTAGTGAGAGAGATATTATTTCGCTATTATTTATATTATTTTAGATGTATAAAATTAATGCAGATTAACGTACTGTCGAAAACAGTATTATTAAAGCTTATCCAATATCTCAAAATTACGGAACTCAATGTCAATGTTCTGTGATACTGATAATAAGTTCATTGAAATAGAATTCCCAGCTTAAATTGGCACAAATTGTCACCGAAACCGAATTGGGTCGCTCACATTATGCAGAATACGAAATGATTTCAGACAGAGTATTATACGTCACACCCAAATCAATTGCTAACGTCGCTAAGTTTTTGACAATCAATGGGACTATGATGTTCGAACTTTTGTGCATAATGATCCAAAATAGACACACTAACATTTAGGTATTCATAGAAATTGTTCCTAACACGTTGACTTAGAAACATAAACGAATGGAGTGTTAAAACGCGTGTTTTGTTTTATTATCTACACTACGTTTACACTTATATAGTCCATTCCAGAGATGGCGAACCAATGGCACGCGACACAATATTGTGGGCACGTCACCGATCACAAAATTCATTATGCACTAAGAAAAAAAAAGTGTGAACTAGATATTATATGACGAGCGAACGCGTCATCTAATCTGCAACAACAGAAGTCGCATTATTTTTACTTTAATTTAAATTACGCGTATAATTGAAATTAAATTGCATTGCAAAATGTTTTTGTTTTGTAGTGTATAAAGAGTTTTGAGTTGATAGTATTTATTTCCTTTATTTATTAAATTACATATTTTTTAAATTTATAAATATAATTAATAATAAAATAAAAATACATTTATAAATATAAAAAAAAAATAGGGACCAACCGGTATCGGGAACAGGGTCCAAGCTACCGGTGGTTAGGGCTCCAGAGACAGAAATCTCCTCACAATACGTGCCGTATCAAGGAGTACCGCTTTCTGAATCAGTCCCTTGACCCAGCCGCCCAACGAGAGCCTCTTGAGATGTTGGTCGAGGCTCTTGGCCATCAGGCCATTGGCCGTCACAACAATCGGCACGACGATAGCCGAATCGACATTCCACATGTCGACAACCTCGTGCGCCAAATCAAGATATAGTATTTATTATTATTATTTTCCCAATAATCACAAAGTCAAAATTATTTGATGGCACGTCTATGACCTCATTAAACATTTCCTTAGAAAAAATGGCACATTGATACATAAAGGTTCGCCTATCCTGGTCTATTCTATTCTATGAAGAAGAAGACCTTCAGCACGATGGTCGGACGATATTGTGAAAATCGCGCGGCAACAGCGGATGAGATTAGCTCGGGACCAGCAAAACTGGCGTAAAAAAGAAGAGGCTTATATTCAGCAGTGGGTGGACGTGAGCTGAATAGATAGAAAGTCTATTCAAATCCACAAGAGTGCAGAAGTAGCAACTTCTTTTGGTGGGAATATCAGAGCCACTAAGGTAACTCTATTTGTTCACTAGTCTGTGGATATTGCCCGAAAGATATTACAAAAGGAATGTGGTTTGAAATTATCCTAGACGAGGATATACGTCATACCCAAATCATTTGCTATCGCCACCAAGTCCTATAGACATTTGAGTTCTGGAGTAGGATATCCAGGCCTGTGTTTGAAGATAAAATTAATGACATCATATTATACTAATAAATCTGCCTCATGGTTATAGTGATCCCTAGCAGAGTTATTTAACCCGGGTCGGGCAGTTTCTGTTATAAAAAGACGACACGGTTGGGGCTGTGACTAAGCGCTTAGCTCTCTATGCTTCGTGTCGTGGGTTTGATACCCGAAAGGAAAATATTTGTATGATCTACATATAATTGTTTCAGGTCTAGTTGTGTGTGCGTGTGACGTGTGTATTTGTAAAGTGTACCACGATAATAATAATAATGTCCTCCTGACCGATTTCGGTCACAGCGGTCAATCTCACCGGAGATTAGCCAACTACGCAGGAGATATTATAGAGTACAAGTGTGTGCGCAAACACAGGTGCTCTCTCTATTCCTTCACTCTCATAGTCCGATGGGACGGCAATCCGACACGACCGGAGAGAGATCAGGCGCAAGACCAACGGCTTTACGTGCTTTCCGAGGCACGGTGTGCATTCACATACATGAAGACCCAAACCCGAAACAAATATCTGTTGATCATACAAATATTTGTTCCGTGCGGGAATCGAACCCGCGACACGTTGCTCAGTAGTCGATCTCTCAACCATTGCGCCAACCGTGTACCACGATACAGGAAACGTAGTAGTGTAGGGCAAAGTTTAAAAAAACTCATAGCCCGATGTTTACTAGTATCGGTGCTTAAACTCCTCAGAGAGTAAAGGCTTGACTTCCTTTTGAAGTAATCTCAGTTAACATTACAATATTGCAGATTATAAACTCATAATTGCAACACTACAACTACCGCCATCTATCTAAACCATACACAGTAAGCAGGACGTCCACAGCCAGCGAAGCCACAGCGAGGCTATAAATCCGACTGATGTCAAGTTGTATAAAACGACATAAAAATGTGCCGCGAGTGTGGTCGCAGTAAATCTGCCCGTCCGTCGGTCGCGCTAAGTGCTTCGTGAACGAATTATAACTTTAAAATGGATAGTTTTGGATTTGATAGCGTGAAAAGTTATTTAATAAGAGGTTTGTATCTCTGGAAGGAGTTTGTGACTTGCGTAAGAAATATTTTGAAATGTGTGGTGATTTCCGAGTTATTCTTTATGACAAATATAACATAGCATGACGCCAGTATTCCGCGAAGAGTAAGGCTGAGATGTACTGTTATACACCCACATTTCGCCGATGTCGGTATTGAGTCTCATGTAAGAGGGGGCGAGCCTATTACCATCTACCGGGCACAGTTTCAGACTCCGTGCTGCTACTGAGAATTTTCATACAGAAAACCTCAATCACACTGCCCGACCCGGGAATCGAGTCTAGGACCTCACTCTCAATAATCGCACTTGGGACCACTGGAACAACGAGACAGTCTAATTCTTAATAAGAACTAAAAAAGCTATTCGTTTACCTACAGTGCATGTCTAGCCGGTAAAAACCTCTCTTGCTGCCGAAAATAGGCCTAGGTACCATCCGACTGAATTCCTGACCTGTCGGAAAGAACTTTTACTACCATATTGCCATTAGAAGCAAAAAGAATTAATCTTTACTTTCGCAACTCTTCGATTATCTTGACATCAAAATAAGTAAGTGTACATTGCTTTTGAAACCCCTTCTTTGTCGGGAACAACACGGTGAAATGTAGTCAAAAATTCTCCCAAGACAAATTCAATCCACTGTCAATTTAACATCGGCTTTTGTTAATCTTTTCTATTCTTCACAGCCACATATACCTATATCTAAAGAATTTCAACCACCTAATGACACATAAGACTAAGTAGGGACTTGTTCTAGCTATCACGTTAAGCCTGCCTCATAAACGCACCTGAGACAAAGTACCTACTACCTAGGTGCCCGTTTAAAACCCGCCTAACTACCAGACCGCAGTTAGACCAGTTTTGGCTCGGTCGTCAATTTACGCCTTGCCCAAATTACCCTCCGTCTGAGCACAGCTTTTCACCGTTACACTTTTAATTAAGAAAGAAGTACGTACCTATGTAATTGTTATTGGATGCTCCTAAATGCTTATTAGAATGAAAGGAAAAATAATAAGGAAACTGACATAGAACACTAAATACTGCAACTAAATTAAATCACATAAGGCACGTTGTGTGTGTCTTTCATGGATTATTGAGGTAGCCAGCAATTTTTTCTTGTGTGAACACAATGGAGGTTATGACGTTGTACCAAGACATGTGAATGACTTTTACTGAACCGGAGATAATGATTAACCTAGGTAGTTGATCACCTGAGATGGTGATGATGATGCTGAGATATTTCGCTCTATTTCGACACCTTTGGTGTTTCAGTGTATCTGACCCAGGTAATGAGAACGCGAAATTATATTTCTTCTGTTCTCAGTTCTATCGTGTTGACACAAGCTATCTATTAAATTCACTGGAATCGCCCATGTCGTGGTGGAAAGATTAGCCAGTCAGCAATGGTGTTACCGAGACTGACTGCCAAGAATGCCTTAGACGATTTTACCCCCTGTGTTGTTTTGTTTGTTGTTTCGCCTTCGCCACATATAATCGCCTGAAACTTGCAGTACCTTACCGGGCGCTTCGATCCATGTTGCTTTTTTGGAACCATAAGAGTAAACGTACGTACTTATACAATACAGAGAAATAAAACGACGTGAGTGGAAACTGTGTTGTCACTCTTCATTTAGTTTCAACGAACTTAGAAGAAGCTTATGAGAAAAGGAGGTCCTCTGAGTCTCCCTAAAAAAAGAAAAAAAAAAAGTATTCTGAAACAATATTTTAAGTGCAGTACAATAATAAAGTTTCACTTCAATATGGAGTCCATAAACGGTGGAACAATAAACTTCATAGTGTAAATTGAAGAATCGATTAATGAATACGTTCATTTGCGAACATATGTGGAGTATTATTTGCTATGGTGCCACAAACATTTGCTGTGCTCTTGTTCGCTTGTTAAGTCAACATTTGCCAGCTGTCGACTGAGCGAAAAATTCACAAGTCATTAAGTTTTAATTGTTTTTTATGGAAGTAGAAGTTTATTTTCAGGATAGATTCAAAATTTCAGAGTATCTAGGCATACTTACCTCTTTCGTTAATGTATGTTTACTGTGTACCTACGTACGTACTTAAATATAAAATCAGGCCTGTATTCCGCGAAGGGTTAGTTATGTAGGTGTTATTATAGTGTAGGTACATCTTGGCTGTCAAAAGGCGAACGCACACAAACAATTCCGGTAGCGACTAATAATATCATAACAGAAAAATTCAATTATCGCTAGAGAACCCTGGATATCACTCTCACCAGTTGCGTTTGACTTTAAGATTAAAAAACAAAGCATTTACTAGACCTCTCCCTTGTGCACGATCACATACACTTAGTTATAAGTACAATTATATGGCCACATATTATGTAGTTTCTTTTTTAATATTTATTTATTTTCGGAAGTTTGTTCACTTAGTGATAGTTGATGTATTGCTCTAAACTCTGTTTGCTGCCTTATGTCTCTCTCAAAATAGAGCGACAACTGTCTATAAAAAGAAAAGCGCACTAAAGCACAATATAGTATAGTAATAATATAGTATAATAATAATATAGTAGGTACGTACCTACCGAACACAATTCAATCAGTTACCTACTAAAGTTATAGAATGCGTTGCCAATTACGAAGCTATCAGCTGTTGATAGACAACTAATGGGTTGGCAGATGCAGGCAAACTTTATTACAATCCTAGTTCAGACGTTTATACTGCACGACTACGGGACGACTTTACAATATGAAGGAAATACAAGCAAATTTTATTAAATCAGTCTTTAATCATGCAAGATTAAAGCCCAGGTTCACCGCCTTTATAACAAACGCTTAAGACAAAATCGTCCGTTTTAAACGAACTCTTTGAATGGAATTAAGAGGCATTCGATTTCTAAACGACCCGAGAAGTTGCCAAGACGAAGGTCCTTTCAGATTCTTCTGTCGAGTCGACACTAGGGATGTTACGGAGGTGGATTTATCGGAGTCGGAATCGGAGTCGGAGGTTCTCGTAGTGACCTCCGCGGAGTCGGAGGTGAATCGGAGTCGGAGTCGGAGCAAAGCTACGAATGTAAAATGTAAATAAATAAGAAAGAAGAAACTTGTCGCAACTCGTTCAGTCTTCGTTCATCAGTTGCAAAGAACACATGTACTCCGTCAGTTGTCATTGTCATGTAGAAAGCGCTCGGTAGCGCTGCAGCGATAGCAAGTCATAACTTGTAACTCCGATATATACCTCCGTTTTTATATATCGGAACCGGAGCCGGATTCGGAGGTGTAATTTTAATCGGAGGTTCCGACATATCGGATTCGGAGTCGAAGCTCCGTAAAATCCCTAGTCGACACCACTTGTCACATAGGAATCGCTCAAGTAGGTAGGTCTCAGGTAGGTACATACCGTAGACTTAGAATTTCGCTTACGCTAAAATCTATGGTACATACATATTAACAGTCGGGTAAAAATAGGGTTGTTTGAGTGCAGGCGAACTTCATCAAAAGTCGGGACGATATCGATAGGTAGGTATGCGATTAACAAAAGCATAGGTTTTCATCGTTTACAGCTTGATACAAAATAGTTAATTAAATACAGGCAGGTTAGACATAGGTACATGCCGTAGCAGTGGCGTAGCGTAAGTTTCAGCCGCCCGGAGCGCAGGCAAATTTCGCCGCCCCCTTATTTAGGTATTTGAGGGGGGATTCCTCGGTTTCGTCACAGAATAAGGAATAAGAAGTTCCGTGCTCATTTTAATCGATCCGAATTGTATATGTGACATAAATATGAAATGAAATGGTTCAAATATTTGTATGGTATTCTGGAAATTTTGCCGCCCACTAAAAATGCCGTCCCCGTTACGCTACGCCACTGTGCCGTAAAGTAGGTAACGGCATCCGAACTTTACTACAAAATCTTTTATAAGCCCACCAATTGGATAACCACTATGTCTGGAACCAAACACATCTTTGAACCTACATCTTACAACACAAAAACACAGAAAACGTAACTTGAAAAATATCCCTATGGAATACAAATAAACGTAATATAGCCAAACATTTTGTCACGAGTTGTAAAAGAAGTCTGAAGTCGCGCGTCGTGTAGTAAGTATGTTATTTATATCCGTACGTAGTACATACGTGCCACAACACACGGGGTCAATCAGATTACCAACACCAAAGTAACCTTGGTAATAAAGTTACTAAGCTAATATTGGGAGCTTGTTACTACATCCTGTTGGGTACCACGATCGCTGCTGTGAAATAAGGAAATTAACTTACTATTACGCCTGTGTACCCCGAAAGGTTAGGTTACTTGTACACAGGTTTTGCCGACGCCTGTTCTGGGCTAGGATAGCCAAATTATGGTCATTTAACAAGCCATAAAAAAACCAAGACTTTTCTAAAAAATAACTCTGGCTGGCGCAGTTGCGATCGACTGCTCGCTACGTGTCGTGGATTCGATTACCGCACGGAACAAATGTTTGTATGACCTACAGATAGTGGTTCCAGGTATTTTTATTTATTTATTGGTATAGCAACAGCATACATATAAATATTTGAAATAAAAGTTCTTACATGTATGTCCATTACAGATACACAAAGCATTCGTAGAGTACAACACTCGATTATATTGGTGCCGATCTCCAACGTCTGGGACCTTATCCAGTACTGATCAGGCGCGGTCGCAGCCAAACACTTTGGGCGGGATCAGGGCGGCTTGGGGGATACAAAAAAATTAAATATAATATTACCCATTTTTGGGTTCATCGTTTTTAATAAGTTTTAAATTTTCGTAAACTTTCTATTTTTAGGTTTGTCAATTTGCCGTGTATGATTTTGGGGGGGTCAAGACCCCCACGACCCCTCCCCTCCGGACCGCCATTGGTATTGGTACACTAACATGACCACAGTGAAGTCGTGTTAGGCATTACCTATGTATTTGTGCATGTGAATATTTGTGCACCCACGATACAGGAAATATTCAAGTTTTTTTAATGCAAAAAATCAAATAATAAACTTTATAATATAAACGAATAACACGGTAGCCTGAGTTAGGAATGGAACCCAGTAAATTATGTTTCACAGCCGCACTTACGATCACTAGTCCAATAAAGCAAAGACAGCATGTTATAAACAACACTCGTAAAATTTCTGAAACTTAGTGGCTGCATTAAAGGTTTCAGTTTAATTATCTCGTCACTAAACTATAATAAAAGACAATTTTATATTATATAAGTAACCATATTATTCAGTTAAACAATTATACAACAATATAATTAAAATCATACTTTACATAAGATGTTGACTCTACAACCAACATTATAAACATTCAAATGCTATAAAAGGAATAACATAACAATCTGTGGTGCTACTGAGAATTTGCGTACAGAAAAATCTCAATAACACTTTGCCCGACCTGGGAATCGAACCCAGAACCTCACGCTCAGCAGTCGCGCTTGCGGCCACTGGACCAATGAGGCAGTTAAAAGGAATAAATATTTAAATAACCATTACATAACCTTATATCAATAGATTTTACTAAGTATATTATTTTTTCCTATAGAATTCCACACAATGGCTTATAAATATAGACAAATTATATGTGAATACAAATTGTTGTGGAATTGTGGAAAGAGGTAAAATAATTATATGAATAGGGAATGAAATACTTCTTTTAATGAGTTTAAATAAAGAAGAATATGAATATAAATACTCGCAATAACTGGTAACCTATTAAACATACAATTCTGTTTGCCATGACAATGTCAGCAATAGACAAAAAGGTAACAAGAGGTATGCATTTAGTTTTAAAAGTGGTCCAAAAATTAAGTATGGTCAAGGCATTTTTTTAATACACTATTGTGGCAAATAAATCTGACATATGCACAAAGATATCTTCTAAATTTGACTGGCTGGTTAATCTTCCCACTATCACAAGCAAAACAACAAAAAAAAGTATAGTATTGAAGTAGTTAAACAAAACATTCCACTTTACCTCCCAATTTAACTATAGTATGTATAAAGTATTCTTACAAACAAACTTAACCTTAATATACATGTACCATCCCATAAATAAATGTCCAGAACAATACATAAGTGAACAACGCTCCAAAGAACCCGTTGGTTAGTAGACTCTGTCTTGACACATAATACTTGCTCCAGTTCGGTCCCGTCTTCACCATGAACATTACCCATAGGCTGATTACGGAGAAGACATAGAAGGCAAACCCGTAGAGTCCTGTTAGGCCTAGAACACCTGTAAATGAGAAATTAAGAATAAAAGTTTGAATAAGTTACATCAGATTTATGTTTCATTTAATTCTAAATGAAAAGGTAATGCATTCGTACAATCAACTCATTTTTTTTGTTTTGAAACTTTTACCCCCCACTAAGAATAATTCTTGTCTCGTGGGTGTATTTACAAACACATATATTCACATACACAAAGACCCAGACCTGAAACAGCGATCTATAGATTACACAAATATTTGTTTCATGCGGGAAACAAATCCGTGACATATAGCAGTCAATCCATCAACCATTGCACTAACTGTGCCGTTAATTTGGTGTTACGTAAAACATGTCAGAGTGAAAACATTCCCAGTAGCAGCTTGGAATTAGCATTTGTGTCCAGTAGATGCTAATAGGCTTGCTCGTATCACATGGGATTTAATTATGGCTTTGAATTGTGTGTGTCCAACAGTACACTTCTGCCTAACCTTTCAGGCAAGATACAATTTTAGGTTATTAAAACTTCAACATGCATTCAATAGAAAATTTATAACGTGATTTTGTAAAAATATGAGTTTAGGATTAAGACTTCGAACAGTAATGATACTCTTTACTAATAGTGGAAATTGAACATCAACTCTAGAACAACTTCATCCCTAAGGCAATCCTGAAGAAACATAGAGACCGTAATCTTGAACTAATATCCCCGAATTAGTAATCATTAATTTCTTCGAACAAGATATGATAAAATAGTATTGGTTGACTAAGCACTTTGCTTTTTATACAAATTGAATATACGTGAGACAGTAGTATTCATTGTACTAAAAGACGATAAGCATTTTGCTGATTATGTATATAATTACACAAAAAATAAGTTAGTATGTATATATTTGAATTACGAATTACCTGCGGTGGATCCTGACAACGCAGCCATCGATGTTCTACAATACTCGACGACCACAGAATTGTTCCTAAGAGCAGCGTCGCTGTATGCCACGGGCTCAGATTTGATGTCTTTAACTTTTGCCACCGACATTTTTAGTATTAAAGTAAGAGATAATTAAAATCAGGAAATTAACAATTTCGTGAATTTCTTCCTCGGTTTTTTAACGTTTGACATCTACATCCACCCTGCAAACTATATTTGACACTGACAGTGACAAAAGTGACTGCCAAGACAGACGTCAGCTGATTAAGTTTATGGTTATTTTTTTTATTAAATGCGCGGTTTTTATTTTTTTATTCAATAAATTAATTGAAATTTATTAATTTTAATTTATTTAAAGTTATTAATATTCTGAAAATCTATGAAAAAAATTCCAGGTAGTTTAAAATATATTTTTTTACATTTTCCGTTAACAAATCCATAGAGATCCATCTGACATTTGGTAAATCAGTGTATTTTTATATAATTTTGACTAAAGTGGTTCAGTACAAAATAATTAATTTTGAATTCAGTAAAGAAATTGAGGCCTACGTTAACAATAAACTACGCTAGGCAGAGGAGTTTATTGATTGGTAAGAAGGAGATGGTAAATCCTATTAATATCAAGTGGATGTGGAATCGGCCGGTGGGCACCGCCCGGTTGACATGCATTGTATTTAGACTACAATGCATTAATAATATTAATAATAATAATTTTTATTCGCTGAATATAGGTAATTAAATGGCACTGAGACGTGGTCGTTAACTGTTGGCCTCTTAGAGAGGCTCAGAGTCACACAGCGGGCAATGGAGAGAGCTATGCTCGGAGTCTCTTTGCGCGATAAAATCCGAAACGAGGATATTCGCCAAAGAACCAAGGTCACCGACATAGCTCTCAAGATTTGCAAGCTGAAGTGGCAATGGGCAGGCCACATTGCTCGAAGAACGGACAACCGATGGGGAAGAAAGGTTCTCGAGTGGCGACCACGAACCGGAAGACGCAGCGTAGGAAGGCCTCCTACTAGGTGGACCGACGACATTGTGAAAGTCGCGGGCAACCGATGGATGTAAGTGGCGGAATGTCGTTCGATGTGGTGGTCTAAGGGGGAGGCCTTCGTCCAGAAGTGGACGTCTTCTGGCTGATGATGATGATAATGATGATGAATGGTGTTGCACAAGTCAAATTAATACAGAATCTCTATATTCTACCAAGAGACATGCAAATATTTTTTGTAGATACACGATAAGGAATTATATCAGCATTGTTCAATAGTTAATATTACAGATCATATTATTATTTTTTGAGTCTTATTCAGAGACCTCTGTTCAGCAGTGGCTATGTACAACATTTTTGAAGAGCAAACAAAAGTTGATGGGTCTTCATGCTAAACGAGGACTACTGCTTTGTAAAAAGTACCAAAACCAATCACAAAAATCTTTATTACGTATAATGTGACAGTAACTAGAAACCTGACCTTATTATTATATATAGATGCAACATAGTATTAAAATAATCAATTTTATTGTTCTGGTTCCGAGATTTGAGCAATATTTTTTTGTAATAGATATACGTTAATTTACGGAACCCTAAAAACCGAACAATTTTGAATGCGTCGGTAAAACAGTTGTGATAAGCGAAGCCATTGAACTGTGTGAAAATATACAGATGTGTGTGTATTCATACAAAAATACTCATCGTATTTTCACGCACACAACAACTCATATTCATGTGTTTTCGCGGCACTGAGCGTCGGTATTTCTCTGTGGCGGAACTTATTTTCATTTGTGATTCCAAATAAAATGCAATTTAATTTGCGTTTATAGTTTTATTCGTGAGATAATAAGTGCTAACGTGCGTAAAAGACGTAGTGATGATAACCGTGGGCTGGGTCCGCTTAATTCGATGTGTAAAATTATGATGGCGCGTGCTTGACTGTAGCACTGGGTGCTTTCTCGTAACAAATTAGGACTTTGCTCGAACGATATTCGAGCGCTGACAATTATAGTTAATATTCCTGTTACTGTGTTATTTAACCTTCCAGAAACTAGTGATGAAACATTTATATCTAAAAGCACTGTTGTGTAAAAAAGGATATTAAGTTTTCGATGTACTGTGGCTCAAATTGTGCACCAAGGAGACCGCCAATCTGACGATTTGCCTTGTGCAAATTGCAATCACTGACGCGACGAACTGAATAAGGTGGAGGTGAGTCGACATTTTATGTTCTAATTCATAAAAATTACCATATCAACATTCAAATCATGATATTTTGTTCAAATGTTGAATTAACCTATTTTACTAGAAAAACGAAACTTCATTTCGATTCTTTTGTTTCAGAAAACCAAGTGAAACCATTGGGGACGGTCTTAATCTGTAAATATTGGATTGTCGTCGCATTTCGCATTGTGATTTTCTCATAAATATGAGATTGAAATAAAATATTCGTAATTTTGGTCGATACTTGCGATGTTTTTTATCGTTACGTCAGAGGCATTTAGAAATACCTAAATTAATTTATTCATATTGAAATGGATGAATCTGAGGATAACATGAGTTCTGAGGACCTAATAGCATCTGATAGTCTTCTGACTTTCAAATCAAAACCAAAGAAACGGTCACTGATCGAACGTGAACTTGAGACAAATTTGACTGCAAGAATCACTTCACCAGTAACTAATGGTGATGGCACCAGTACCAGTCGTTATGGGAGAGCTCGCCGCCTTAAAACAGAAAAGGAGTTGTCTGATAACAAGAAAGTGACATCAGAACTTAAGTCACCGATATCTGAAACATCACCCATGAAGAATCAGTCACCAGTATACAGGATGCATGCATCAAATTCTCCATTGAGGAAAGAGCAGCCTAAAGCTATTGGGGTAGAAACTTTTCTGGACAATCAAATTGAATGTATTTACCAGGAAAACATATCATTGAGCCGTTTTGGGACTGAAGAAGTGAAGACATTAAGTCCATCTCCTGCTAAGAAGTTCCCAAAAGTTTACATAAGAAAAGATCTGATTCAAAAAAGGGAATCGGACGATACTGTCACTTTTATCAAAAACATGTTTTCTCCTGTTAAAAGTGCACAAAAGTCTTCCAGTACACATTTGAATAATATTTTGGAACGGTCCTCTGAGAGGTTTAGTTTGAATTCTTCTAAACAACAAAATGGATTTTTGGACAATTCTTCTGTTGTAAAAACTCTGGACTTTGATAGTAAGAAGAAGAAGAAGGAGAATAAGGATGGTAGGAATGTTCTGTCCAAGAGTGATTTGTTTGATATGGAAGCTAAATGTGCCTATCAAGTTGGAGACCTGGCTTGGGCGAGAATGGGGACTTATCCATTCTGGCCGTCTATTGTTACCAGAGATCCCTCAAGTGGAATTTTTGTAAAAAAGAAGTGTAAGTATACTTAAATTATTATTTTTTCTAATCCTATTCATTTCAGGGATAGAACTGTTTTTCTACCAGATGTACTTCATAACATTGTGTATCACACATTAATTTGTAATCTACACTTCCTTCCAAGTATGTATGTTTGTGTATCATGTGGGGTTTAAATACATTCTAATTTATTGTTTTTGACATCATGACAATATCAAGTAATAAAAGCAGTAGTATAACTATTAATACTTAATTTAATGAAAACTATAAATATATATAAATTGATCATCATTATTGATTTTTTTTAATGATGTATGTTTGATTGGTTGAATGCCACAGTTGTAGACAGAATAAAACTTAATTTTCTTTCAAAAGGTCAAACTGAATCAAATGTCGAACAGTGTAATCATCATTTGCAACTGTTTAGATATTGATATAATTAAAATCTGAATCACTGTATGATGTTATCAAACTTGGCTTCAATGATTGAAACTGCTTATCTTTACAGAATATATGAGAATCATTTTTAATTATAATAAATTATTATTCCGATGACGACTAAGGCCTAACCCTTCTCATTTTGAAAAGAGACTCTTGCCCAGCAGTGGGACAGTAATGGGTTGAATTTAATTTAATTTTATTGTTCCGATATTGGTGCTGTGCGAAACTCATGCCATAGTTATTCATTGTTGTCATTGTCATCCTAAATCACTCCGCTCATGCGTAAGGCCTTCACAAGCTGTTATGGATTGCCCACACAAATTTAAGGCTGATTTAGCCGTTACATTTTATGCTGAAATGGTAATGAAATAAGTGAAAGGATATGACAATGAAAGAATAATATGTAACTCATACACTTGTGCTTGTGCATGATACTAAACTCTAGTTCAAGCTCAATGGATACAAGACACTGAAAATTGTGATTCAATTCTCCAA
Source organism: Shargacucullia verbasci (assembly GCA_947562105.1). Classification (NCBI taxonomy): domain Eukaryota; kingdom Metazoa; phylum Arthropoda; class Insecta; order Lepidoptera; family Noctuidae; genus Shargacucullia; species Shargacucullia verbasci. Next base: position 8,350,896 of record OX387302.1, on the reverse strand, counting down.
TTTCATTTGACACACCCCAGTAATTGGTTCATTATATGGCAATGACAATCCGAAGCTGCATTTAGGATGATTGAATGAATGCTAAAAAGCGAGCAAATGTCCCTCTAGCTCTCGAGTATTATCACTAAAGAATCTTCCTCAAAGGTTTAAAATTAAATATCAATAATGGATGTCATCAACATCTAAAAGGCAGACTAAAATTTGAGACATCAAAAAGGAAAATTTGTCTGAATAATCCTATACTAATAAAAATCCCTTGATATTGGATCAACACAGTCTATTTCACACAAAGTGATTGCATGTAATTCCCACTATTCATTTCTATTCACAGTGTTTGGCCGAATAGAACGTGACGTCATTCACGTGACGTTCTTCGGTGATAACGGGCGCCGCGGCTGGATCGTGGACACTATGCTCCGGAAGTACTTAGGACAGCTGGAATTCGAGAGCACTAGGGAGAATTTTACACCAGAGGTATGTTTAATTTACCTTTATTCATAGTGAGTAAGTGCCCTTGAACAAGGTGACAATATGTGTGAATGGACACATGTTACTGTTTAAGGTTCCTGAACTAGATTTGTTTGGTTATTATAAATCAATTCAAGGTCAATATATTATCTTGTTAAAATATAAACAGTCATGTCATGAAAATAATCAAAATTATTAGTCTGTATGACTTGTGATGTGTTTAGTAATTATTTCTTTGACAGCCAATTAATTATGATAGATGCTTGTAATAGGAATCAACTGAATTTTCTTGCATTATTCCATACTACAATATCCATACACTGTTGAACTGAAATTGAATCTAAATAAGAAATTCCTCTGCTTATATGGTTTTTTTCATCTATTTTAGGATAAGAAAAGGGACCCCAGACTGTATGCAGCATTCTTCGTGTCGGAAAAGAAACAAGCCTTATGGAACAACTCCGTAGAAGAAGCAGAGATGTTGCTAAGAGAACCAAAGAGATTAAGAATAGATATTTTCCACGACATGCTAGAAAAGTCTAGAACGAGAGCAAAGCAGCAGAAGAGTGGGAAAATCAGTAGGACAGACAGTGACGTATCTTTGAGCGAGAGTTTATACGATAGCTTATTTTCCGAGGATGATGGTAAGGCTGATAATACCGATCGTTCGAGAAACAGGACGAGAAACAAATCTTTAGATGTATTTGAAGTCGTCACAGCATGCCTCGACAACATGGCCGCTAAAACTGGCATCACCAAGATTCAAAGACAGTCTCATATGGACAGGTGGCTTCAAAAGGCTAAGTCCAAAACTCCAGAAAAAACTCAAGCAAAACCTCAAGTAAAAACAGAAGAAAAGAAAGAAACTAAAGTTAATAATTCTAAAAAGAAAAAAAGTATGTCTAAAATTACACCAAATAAGCCTTATAGTTTAAGAAAACCAATGAATGAATCTCCGAATTTGTTACCATTTCAGAATGAGCATGACTATAGCAAACATGTACAAGAAGTGACAGATTCAGACCAAACTTCCACTGACACAGATAGTTGTATCAATTTTCCTTCTCAACATGCATGTGGTATAGGTATTATAGCAAAAGTTGAAAGTCTTTGCAATAAATCCCAAGACAATGATAAAGTTGAAGAACCAGAAAACGAAGATTGTTCTAGTATTGAAGATCAGAAAGTTCAATCAACACACATAAACGGAACATGTGTCACTTCTGAAAGTGACAGTATTGATGAAAATAGCCAGGATAGCAGTATTACAAGCGCAGCAACATCTTCAGGCAATAATAATACTAGAGTGGAAGAAAAAAATGCCTCAAAAGATACTTCTAATAAAAACCTAGTTTTAGAAGAAAATACTGAAAACCAAGATAGTATCCAAGATGATCCTATTAATAGAGATCAAACAGCAAGTCCTGTTTATGAAGATTCTTATACTCAGAATACACAAGACAGCCAGAGTGCCGCAAATGACGAAAGTAATGTGGAAAGTGAGAATACGAGTCCTAAAACAAACATTGAAGATGTTACATCAGACCCACAAGAGGTCAATACAAATGATAATACAACCATTTTCAGTGCTGACTTAACCGAAGAAAGCAATGTAACTTTTGATGATGACAGTGATTACAAACCTGAATATAGCACTGAATCAGACAGTCAGACCGAAGATAACTCTAGTATGAATGAAGCCCTATTTGCGAATGATAGTATAGTAGAAGATATAAATAGTTCAGATAATATATTTAATAAATCTAATATTGATGGTACAAGTAAAGTACCTGATTTGTCTATCAAAGAAATTGAGAAAAATAATAGTAGGGAAAGTCTCAGTCAGAATGATTTTAAAGAAGACATCAATAATTATAAACAGAGTAAAGCGATTAAGGCAAATAATTTAAAAGATGATTTAATTGACATAGAATCTAATGAAAATGTGACAGAAAATATTGAAAGAGAACATATTAGTAATAATAATGACGTAATCAAAATTAGTGAAGTAGAAAGCGCTAACCAATTAATTTCTTCTAATAACAAAAGCGAAAAAGATGAAATTTTTAAAATCAATACTGGAGTCAAACCTAAAGTTCCTATTGATAATATAAGGAGTGATAAAATCTTAAATCATGATATTGTTAAAAGTATTAAAAATAATGGACCAATCAGTGGTCAAATTAACGTGAAAGAAATTGATATCAGTGCTGCCAGGGAACTGCAATTACCTATTGCAATCCCCGAAACTATCAAAGAAAATGGATATCATGACGAGGACAAACATATGAACGGTGATATTGATATGGATACGGTGTCTATTCATTCAGAAGATAGTGTTACGTCAACGAAATCGGAAAATAAACGTAAACTACGTTCAAAACAAGATAAAAAAGAAGAAAATCCTTTAGACAATATGGAATTTGTCAAATATCTAGAAATGAGACAAGATGCCATAATGGATGAAAATCCTGAGTTAAATCAAGAAGAAATCGTGGCTTATTTATACAAAACTTGGCTTTACGAAGAAAGTGTAAAATCTGATGATAAAAAGAATGATGATTTGCGAGAATCGAATTTAGTCAAAGGACTGAATTCGGAACCTTTGCAGAAAAAGAAGCGAAACGAGGTTAATCAAACAAAACATAAAAACCTACCCAAGAAGCAAAGGAATTTAAGTTTGAATAAAAAAAATAGTATGCAAAAATTCATACATAGAAAGAGAAGGGTAGAAGGAAAGATGATTTATATACCAGTGAATAATACTTCAGATGACGATGAAGAAAATAACACAGTTGATGATAAACAGGAGGAAGATGTAGAATCACCTGATAATAGACTTGAAACTGGCGAAATATCTTATACAGAACAAAATAAATGTCAAAATAATGAAACAGAAATTGCATTAGGAACTTCGCATAATGATACTCAAAAGAATGAAGACATCGTTTGTACAGATTCAGAAAACCTGAAACAGATTAATGTCGAAGAAACATCAACTAACACGAATGATAAAACTTTTGAAATAAATAATGAAACATCACCAATTGATCCTTCAAACGCAGTTAAAGTTACTTTTCCACAAGAGCAAGAAAATGCTGCAAATGAAAAAGGTTTTGACCGAGAATCTATTGATTCAGAAGATAGTGAGACACCACTAATCAAATGTAAACTACGTTCAACAGCTAAAAAAGAAAATGGTTTCAAAGAAGAAAGTACTGACGTGAAAGTGAAAGAAGAAAACTATGACACCATGTCTATTAATTCTGAAGACAGCGAAATATCAATAACCAAACGTAAAAAGAAAACCGGTACAAAAAAGGTCGAAAATGCGCTAGAAGACCCCGAATTTGTCAAATATTTGGAATTACGACAAGACGTCTTATTAGATGAAAATCCAGAATTGTCGCAAGATGAGATCGTAGCATATTTGTACCAAACTTGGTTGTACGAAGAGAACACTAAATCCGAAATAAAGAAAAATGATGAGATAGAACAATCTTCCTTAGTGAAAGGTTTAAAAGATGTCGTACAGCAACCTAAGAAAGTTAAACGTAAGGTTAAAACGGAGAAAGAAACTGAGGATGATGTAATTCCCAAAGAAAAACCTAAGAGGAAAGCAGTCAAGCCTTATTACAACGAAGAATATTCAGATATTGAAGAAGAGCTTGAAGTATTCGCGATATTTAAGCCTAAAAATAAAGCGCAAGAAGGATCGGTTGATAATGGTCAAGAATCAGAAATGATTCAAGAAATTAATGACATTGATGAAGTGGAACTTTACTTTGAAGAACTGGCGCAACCTAAACCTAACATATTCAAAGGTCTTGTTAGGGAGAAAGTATGTGAAATGTGCGAGAATACTGGCAACTTAGTGAAGTGCAAAGGTTGCAATGGAATGTTCCATGTCGAATGCGCTACTAAAGAGATAGTAGAAGTAGAAATAACAACTCCGTCTAGAGGCAGAAAGAAGAAAAAGAAGCCAGGACGTAAACCAAAGAATTATGATGACTTAGATAGCCATGATGACAAATCTCAGGATGTTTCTGATGAGAACAATGCATCAATCGAAGAAATTATCGAAGCGGAATCACACACAGTTGACGCCGATACCATAGAAGCTGAACTGGAAGCCAAAATGAAAGAAATTCTAGAAAAAACCGACACAGTCGATTACGATTCTTATTCGAGTGACGATGGATGCGATTGGAGCGACACGGTGCCTGGCAAATGCGAAATAATCGATATCAAATTGAAACCTCGACAACCCGAAATCGATTTATCAGATTTCAAGTGCAGAAACTGTCAGAAGTTTGACACTCCCATTTGTTTCGTATGCAAATCCGCAGTATCAAAGAACGATGCGGTGAGAAGGCAAAAATGTCATGTTGCGCACTGCCATAAGTATTATCATTTAGAATGTTTAGATCACTGGCCTCAGACCCAGTTTAATGGGGGCGAACCTTCTAAAACGAATAAAAAGATTAATGAATACTTCGAGGCGTTGACTTGTCCAAGACATGTCTGCCATACGTGCGTGTCGGATGACCCTAGAGGGTGTAAGACCAGGTTTAGTGGAGACAAGCTGGCGCGGTGTGTGAGGTGTCCAGCGACGTATCATTCATTCACGAAGTGCTTGCCTGCGGGTACGCAGATTTTGACGGCGTCGCATATTATATGTCCGAGGCATCATGAACATAAGTGAGTTTTTTAGTAACTTATTATATGCTTAGCTTTTTGTATATACATATTGTATTTTACTGGGTTCGATTCCCGGGTCGAGCAAAGTGTTATTCAGTTTTTTTTTGTATGGAAATTCTCATTAGTAGCACGGAGTCTGGAACTGTGCCCGGTTGATGGCATTAGCCCCGCCCCATATTATATGGGCCTCAATAACTGCATCGGCGAAATGGCGAATGTGGGTGCATAAAGACCTCTGTCTAAGCCTTCGGGAAATACAGGCGTGATGCTATTTTATGTTTAACATGTAATGTATTTCTGATACGAGATTTCACATCACAGAAATTAGGCAGTTCCTATAAATTTGTTATTCTATCTCCAGGACCGGAAAAGTGCCTTGCCACGTGAACACAGGCTGGTGTTTCATATGTGCGCTGGGCGGCTCTCTGATCTGTTGCGAGTACTGCCCCACCTCCTTCCATGCCGAATGCCTTAATATTAAACCCCCTGAAGGTAAGACCTAATTATATTTTTTTTAATACTCTGGCATCCATTGGCAGATATAGGACTCTCATAGAAGGGTGATAGGATGGTATATGTGTCAAGCGGGTTGCGCGAGTCTTTAAGAACAATGTTTAATTTGCAATATTTTTTAGCCTTGCGCATGCGCTCTGGTTTGTGCCTGGGTATAAACTGTAAGTTATATTACGACAATGTGAAACCCAATATAATCATATTATTTCACAAAATGTATCAAGTGACAATAAGTCGAGATAAGCAATATGTAAATTTAGTCTTTATCTCAGTGCAATAAGACTGAATTTAAAATACAATTCAGGGAAGCAATATTATTTTTAATCATTGTAGTATACTTTAACTGAATATTCTAATAGTGTCTTCTTATGTTTATTATGCTACTGTAGGTACTGTTATTGTCGTATCGGCACAAGTATTTATTTTATACAATTTGACACACATTTGCATTAGCGGGAATCGACACCTTGACCTTCACAAAATGGGGACGCGTCGCACGCATGCGCCGGTTGAGTAGACAAATACATACTGTGTATATGCTATTGTATTCAAATGGAGTCAGTTTTAGAATATCAAATGCAAATCAAAGATTATTGAGGTGATTTTGATAACATGTCCTATGTTTTCCAAATGTCAAAGGCTGACGTCATTTCGATAAAAGTTAACAACTGCTGTTATAGTCAGCGCAAACTGAATGCGTACATCTTTAGGCATTCGAAAGTTTGCTCCTTATTACAAGACTCGACAAAAGCAAAATTGCGCGGGGATGCTAAATAAATGAATCACTGTGTTAGCGCTCTAACACGCTAGCAACACTGCCGGGCCAAGGGTAAGGCCGGCGCTACACGTTGGCACCAACGCTGGCCCCAATAATTTTCGCCAAACATGTGGATCGACAAAATATCTTTGGCCGAACAATGCCAATGCTTTTTGTCGATCCATATGGTGTTTAGTGTAAGTGCGCTAACAGCCGTTATTCATTCGGATTCTTGTCTAAAAGCCACTTTTCAAATCGTTTAGAGCATTAGTTCCCAAAGTGGTCCAGGTGGACCCCCAGGGGTCCACGGGAGACTCGACGGGGGTCTACGTTGGCGTCACAAAAAAATGGGGGTTTACAATTCAATTTACAATATGGTAGAAATGTAGCAGCAGGGGGTCCACCGGAACCAGCTAAATTTTGAAAGTGGTCTATGTGAATAAAAGTCTGGGAACCTCTAGTTTAGAGTAAGCTTGAGCAGGAGTGTGTAACGTATTTTTCGTACTATTTTGTAATTTCAGATAAATGATAAATTACGGCACGGTTGGCGCAGTGGCTAAGTGATTAGCTTCCTACGCTAGGTGTCGCGGGTTCGAAACAACTATTTGTAGATCATACAAATATTCGTTCCGTGCGGGAATTGAACCCGCGACACGTAACGCAGCTGTCGATCTCTCAACCACTGCGCCAACCGTGCCGTCTAACCGACCTTTTTCCTTCCTCTAGTTCCAACTTAATTCGCTTTACTTTTCGTACATAAACTTATTATAATTATAAGACCTATATTGTACACTTGGTATATGAATAAATGTTTCATTTTGAATTTGAATATATTTATAATATTTAAAAAAAATGTGTTTTCTTTTTGTTACTAGGCGGTTACATGTGTGAAGATTGTGAGACGGGACGTTTGCCTCTGTATGGAGAAATGGTGTGGGTTAAATTGGGACATTACAGGTTAGTACCGTTTTTCATAGAAAAATATTTGATACCATACTTTTTACCTTAGTTATGACGTTTATACAAGTTTTTATTTAACTTGCAATATTTGTATGTATGTCCGGGTCAAATTTTGCAGTTGAATTTTACAGCGTAATCTTACGCTTGTGTAATCTTACGCTTGTTACAGATGACTATCCATTGTAAATGTGAGCACAGTGTAGGGGTATTCTTTTTACTTTTATTTTTATTAACAGACTTTATATTAAAGTTGCATTTAGTATTTATTTGACGAAACCTACATTGTTCTCCCATACTTTTTCCACATTATGTTCATGGCAAGATTGTTAAAAGAGAGTTTAAAAGAGTATCCATGGAGTTTCTTGCCGGTTCTTCTCCATAGGACCAACTTTTTGGAACCGTGCAACTAGAGTCCTATAACGTTTCATAAGTGCCTGTATTAGGTTTATTTGAAATAAAAACAATTCTATCTATATATTTAACAGCAGTTATCCTCATACGATTGAGATGAAATTTTGCATACACATATACGCTTATATAAAAGTTTATCACGAGTTGAATTATTGTTTATCTACATAAGTAAATCTCGCGACAAGCTTTTTATATAATATAAATAGTGCAATGTAATAAATTGATCATTTTGATTCAATTTAAAGTTTATTTTCTTCTTTTAAGAGCATTTAAACACGGTTGACGCAGCGGGTAAGCGATTTCTGCGCTAAGTCGCAGGTTCGATCCCCGCACGGAACAAATATTTGTATGATCTACAGATAATTGTTTCGGGTCCGGGTGTTTGTATGTGAATATGTGTTTGTAAACGCACCCACGACACAGGAATTATTCCTAGTGTGGGGCAACGTTTTTTTTTAAAGCTTGTTTTTTAAAATGTATTTTACCATTAATTTTTAATTTTTTTGCTCGTTTTTTTGTTATAATTTTGCCAGAAATGGTTGCCTAAACACGCGAGTCTACCCCCGTAATAGTGGTAATAGATATCCATTCTGGCAATGAATTTAAATGTAGACGAAACTTTAGTTAGAGCTACCTTGTAGTGCTTTTCCTGATAATGTCGTTCCAGAGAGCTAGAACTTTGATCTCTTAATTTCGCCGTTCAATAAACGAAGTTAAACTGGATATTATCAGTGTACAAACTTATGAAATTATTTGATTTGATAATAATTGTAAATCAATAAAAACTTGCTTCCTAACTTATTGGGGTCGGTTCTTCCATCTTAGTTCAGCCTATCTTATTGCGACTGACGATAGTATTTGACACGGAACGACTGCCAATGACCCAATTACTAGGAATCAGATATCTACCTGGTGCACCCTGGGCAGTCAGTCCACCATTGCTGACTGCCTAATCTTTTTACTATAGCATGAGCGATTCCCTTACCTTTTGCTGACATGACAGAAGAAGAAGATATCTACCCCAAAGTTAAACTAATCATCCACGTACCCACGATTCAGGAGAAATCCTCATGTGGCACAAGGATTAAAAAAAGAAAAAGAAAAAAAAAGTTTTATAATCCGCAGATGGTGGCCAGGCATAATCCTCCACCCGTCAGAGATCCCCGAGAACATAATGGCAGTGAAGCACAATCTAGGGGAGTTTGTGGTTCGATTCTTTGGCCAGTACGACCATTATTGGGTCAATAGAGGACGGGTGTTCCCGTTCCAAGAAGGTGAGACTATTTTATATTTAATTTTGAATCTTAACTGCACGTTATTAAGTCCCAAATAATATGGGGCGACCCTATTGCCATTAACCGGGCACGGTTCCAAACTCCTTGCTGCTACTGAGAATTTGCATACGAAAAAACCCTAATAACGTTTTGCTCGACACGGAAATCGAACCCAGGACTTCACGCTTAGCAGTCGCGATTGCGACCACTGGACCAATGAGGTATTAAGAAGGATAAGCCCAAATATATATATTTTTAATTGGTTTCAAAAATAGTTTTTAATTAATTTGTAATTTTCTACAGGTGATTCTGGTCGCGTGTCGAGTCAGAAGTCTAAAATCGATGCCGCCTTTACAACTGCCATGGAACATGCGCAGAGAGCCTGCGAAATATTAAAAAGTAAGTTTATTTGTTTTGGCTTATCTGACGGTGCCTTTTTTACAGCCTAGAATTATGTGAAATAAAGTCTGTGCTAATGTAAAGTTCGTTTCAATTGAATTTAATAAAGATTACCAACCTTATTTGCGGTCGAAAAACACGCCATCCATAGATTGCGTAAGCAATGCGACAGCAGAAACAGCTTGGTAATACAAAGTTGTTTTTGCGGCCGCGCCACGTTCATAATGTAGGCAGGTTGTGTTATTGAAGCGCAAATTAATTTGTAATCGTTATTAAATTCATTTAAAACGTACCATAGTTTAGAAGTGTGGATGAGTTATTTTAGATATATGTATGTCAGCTGTGCTAAATGTATGAGAAAGGATGCTTTGTTAGAAATCAATCTAGAGTTACCAAAACCAAGGTCCTCCGACGGGTGAGGTGGGCTGAGCCCCGACGGCTGATATCAGGTTTATATGGCTATTTGGCGAACATCTCTCATTTGCGTAATAGGCTAGATGATTGCATCAAAAATAAATTCTGAAATCTTGTATGCTAAATAGTTTTCCTTCTAAAAACTCAGTAAAACTTAATCTCTTGCTTATCTGTTGTCTTTTAAATGTTTTATTTATCAAAATCATACAATAATGATGTCAATGGCAATGCAAAACTATGACGTCACGCTTTTGTATTCCAAATAGTTTTAGAACAAAGTGACGTTTTTGACAGTTCATTAATCGTAACTAAAATGACTAGTAGTCAGATGACTACGGACAATACGGTTCAATCTGAATACGGCAGATGCCGTATTCAGATTGAACCGTATTGTCCAATACGGAGGGCACAATGGCTAAGCGATTAGCAAACTGAACTACGTATCGCAGGTTCGATTCTCTTACGGAACAAGTATTCGTATGGTCTACAGATAGTCGTTCCGGGTTCGGGTGTCCGTTCATGTGAATATTTGTGTTTGCAAACGCGATACAGGGATCATTCCAAAATATTTTTATATTTTTTTGTACATCGTGCTCTAACACTGGTTTGTCATCTAGACATTAACTCTTTATCGTTGTCTCCGTCGTTTTCTAACAACCAATTATCTTTTCAGCGGCTCAACCAAACGAGGAAGAATCCCAAGACATAGCACAGTCTCTGCTCCCACCGCACTACGTCAAGCTGAAAGTGAACAAGCCGTGCGGCTCGCTGTATGGAAGGAAACTCGAAGACCCAGAGAGTTCCCTCACTCAGTGCGAATGCAACCCTAACGACGAGGACCCGTGCGGACCGTACTCGCAGTGCCTTAACCGGTAAGCCATCTTTCCCGATCACAATCCAAACTGCTTTTGAATATTTCTATAAAGAAAAACCATGTTCACCATTCGCTCTTGCAAGCACTGGTCCACTAGATCTGTGAATCAGTCAGTACAAGAAATTATCAATCTGCTTTACACTTCTGACTCTCTTCTCTCAGAGTTTGATTGGGTCATAATTCACCTCGCAAGCCCAATGTGGATTTCCCAAGTCTTAGAATTTTTGGTACCAGGATATCCCAAGGTTAAGGATAAGGATATTCCAGGGTTTCTTCAATATCTTTTCCTTTATCATTAGCGCAGGTGCAGATGTACAGTCCTGAACAAATCTGACTGATAGGCGCGGGACTCGAACCATTATAAATTTAGGAAACAACGTTATCAGCCAAAGCAGGCGAAGTCGTGATAGCCTAACGGTTGAACGCTTGCCTTCCATGCAGGAAGGTCTGAGTTCAAACCCAGCCCGCACTTCTTCACTATTCGGCATCATGTGCGGATCAGAATTTGATTGTCTCTTGCGTTTACGGTGAAGGATATCATCGTGAGGAAACCTGTACACCTGAGACGGCTCCATAAAGTTCTTGACGGTGTATAGTCCGCCAACCCGCACTGGGCCTGCGTGGTGGACTAAGGCCTAACCCTTCTCATTCTGAGAAGAGACCCTTGCCCAGCAGTGGGACAGTAACAAGTTTATTTTATTATTTATAATGTTATCAGCCAAATCTGAATTTGTTAAACAGAATGCTGCTAACAGAATGCGGTCCGACCTGTAGAGCGGGGGACAGATGTAACAACCGTGCGTTTGAGAAGCGTTTGTACCCCAAACTGGTGCCGTACCGAACACCGAGCAGAGGTTGGGGGTTAAAGACTTTAGAGGACGTCAAAGCAGGTAACTATTTTAACACTAAACATTGTTCAAACCGTCAGCTCCGTATACAATTGTCTATTTTTGTGTCATCTGTATGACCCGGGTACGTCTATGACCCGGGTACGTCTTAAAACTGCGGCCAGACACCTGCGGAGGGCAGCAGCGTCCTCTCACTAATCGGTGAGCCACTGCGATCCCCAAGCCGCCTGCCAAGCGTGGGGATTATGGCAAACCCCCTCTTGCGGGAGGCCTTCGCTCAGCAGTGGACGTCTTCTGGCTGATGATGATGTGTCATCTGTATGCAAATGTTACTGCTGCCGGTTTCAAAAATTTTGTTGATAAATCATTATATTAAACTAGGTGTTCCCCGCGATTTCGTCTGCGTGTATTTCGTATTTATTACCTAACTAGCTTTTGCCCGTGGCTTTTGCTCGCGTTAATTTAGAATTTGACAATCAATTCGGGTTGTACTCTGCTTGCGAAAGACATGTGGCGCCATCTATTATCGTGAGAACGTTATTGTTGTTTTCTTCGGGAACAATACTTTTTTCGGGATGAAAGATATCCTATGTCCTTTTCTGTACACCTGACAACGTATATGCAAAATTTCAGTATGATCGGTTCAGTGGTTTAGGCGTGAAAAGGTAACAAACAAACAAACTTATTTTCGCATTTATAATATTAGTTAGGATTATGATTAGAGTTTTATTGCAATAGTAAAAACAAGCCTATGTCCTCCTCCAGGATCCAGGCCACCTCTTTGTAAATTTCATAATGATCGGTTCACTGGATTAGTCGTGATGAGGTAACAAACGGACAGAGTTACTTTCGCATTTATAATAGTGTGCAGTCCAAATAAGTTTCGAAAAAAAAAAAACACTGTAATTCTCGTTGTTCTGTTGGGCCACGAGCTATCTCATGGGACTCGCTCATGCTGAAGAGGAAAGATTACCCAATCAACAATGGTGGTATCGAGGCTGACTGTCCAGGGTGCGCTGGACTATTTCAGGATAAGTGACTCGTGGAGACTCCTGTAATTCCGGTAAAAAACTATTTCAATGCCAAATATCTGTCTATCAAAAAGTCGGTCCCCAACAAATTGCCTCGAGATGATGGTATTTTGCCTGCTTTTTCGGGTACAGCCTTTGTCCAGTAAACAACTACGACGACTCGGCATTCAAGAAGAAACTGCTTCTTGTTTTTACAGAAGACTTCCTTTTCGTTTTTACAATTTTTATATGATACATTTTCAGATATCATTTCATGTTATTTTTTATTTCAGGTCAATTTGTGATCGAGTATGTGGGTGAACTAATAGACGAGGAAGAGTTCAGACGGCGCATGCGCAGGAAGCATGAGATAAGAGATGAGAACTTCTACTTCTTAACACTGGACAAGGAGAGGATGATTGATGCTGGGCCCAAGGGGAATCTTGCAAGGTACAAAAAAAAAACAATAACGTTGAAATTATTTAAAAAAGTGCTTGTAATAACATAATGAAGGTCACGCCTGTATTCCCCGAAGACTTAGGCAGAGGTGTACTATTGAACACCGACATTTCGTCGATGCCGTTATTGAGTCTCATCTAATACGGGACGAGCCTATTGCCATCTACCGGGCACAATTCCATACTTCGTGTTGCTACTGAGAATTTCCATATAGAAAAAACCCAATAACACTGCCCGACCAGGGAATCAAACCCAGAACCCCACGCTCAGCTGTCGCGCTTGCAACCAATACCAATGAGGCAGTTAGCCAATAACATGTTGTTCATTAAATATGTTTTATTTTATTTTAAAGGTTCATGAACCATTGTTGCGAGCCGAACTGTGAGACTCAAAAGTGGACGGTGCTAGGCGACGTGCGGGTCGGATTGTTTGCCTTGTACGATATACCAGCGGTGAGTACATTGTCTACATATGTATACATAATAATCTCTGTCTATTTACATCAGGTGAGATCATGAAAAAACACAGTACATTAATGTACAATAAAAAAAAAGCATACAAAATACCTGACCGCGTTAAAAAATTAAACATAAACAGCGTCACGCTTGTATTCCCTGAAGGCTTCGGCACTGGTGTACTATTGTACACCCACATTTCGCAGATGCCGTAATTAAATCACATGTAATAGCGGGCGAGCCTATAGCCATCAACCGGGTACAGTTCCAGACTCCGTGCTGCTACTGAGAATTTCCATACAAAAAAACTCAATAACCCGACGCGGGAATCGAATTCGTAAAGGAAGTCGAAAAATAACGTCTAGAATCTAGAAATTTGTACGAGCAATTAAAAAAAAACCATGTAACGTATATTTGTTTGATACCTCTTATACAAAAAATAAATAAATATTACTTAAATGTTAGAAAAGGTGTTGCTACCTGCGCATGCGCCGTCTGAACTCCTCATCTATTAGTTAGCTTACATATTCAATCACAAATTGACTAGCAATGAATATAACATGACATCACATCTATGTTCCTGAAAATCTAGGCATAGAAACTGTAGAAACGACAGAAGTCTTCTGTTAAAACAAGAAGCAGTTTCTTCCTGAATGTCGAAAGTCTTAGTAGTTGTTTGCTGGACAAATGCTGCTCTCAAAAAGGCAAGTGGGGACAAACAAACAATTACTAATATTAAATAATAGCAATATTTATTTGCTGAAAATAGTTAAAACCTTGCTCCACTCTTGGATTTCTCCTGTGTCGTGGGTACATTTTTACAAACATTCAAGTCACATACACCCACAACCAGACCCGAACTAATTATCTGTAGATCATACAAATATTTGTTTGAAACAGCGACACATAGCGCCGAAAGCTAATCACTTAGCCACTGCGCCAACCGTGCCATCAAATTTCCGATTTCTGAAAAGATTGAATATAAAATTGTGTTTATCGTGTTACAGAACAGTGAAGTGACATTCAACTACAATCTAGAGTGCGCCGGCATTGAAAAGAAAAGATGTATGTGTGGAGCCAAGAGATGCTCTGGGTACATTGGCGCTAAACCTAAACAGGTATATATCTATAGAAATAAATAAAGTTGAAGTATCTGTTTGTAATTTTAAAATAACAGCTTTTTACTACATGCATTATGAAAGTATCTACGGTATTTATAACGCAAGTCTATTTAAAAAAAAAATTATGTCTGTCTCTCTGTTTGTTTCGGCTAATCTCTTAAACGGCTGGACCGATTTTGACGGGACTTTCACTGGCAGATAGCTGACGTTATAAGGAGTAACTTAGGCTACTTTTATTTTAGAAAAATAATTAGAATTCCGCGTCAAAAAAATGCACGAGTTCGTAATCCACGCGGGCGAAGCCGCGGGCGGAAGATAGTTATATCATAATAACAGTCCCCGCGACTTTTCCGCGTGATGAATGCTTGTGAAATTTCCTATAACCTTAAGAGCGATAGCGTCGATACTACGATGAGTGACGATTATTACAGCAAGTTCCCTACGTACTGGTGCAGTGAAAGTTCCATCAAAATCGGTCCACTGGTTTTTAAGTTATAAGTGTATAGAGAGATACAGGCAACTTAGGAGTTAATATTACATTATGAGCTGATTTTTCCATCGTTTGATAACTTTTATCTGAGGAATCAGTTTAGAATAGTTTTGTATAGAAAATATGTCAAACCGCCATATTTATTCTTTAGATATACGTTTTCTGACCGTAAAAGAGAGTGATTTAAAGAAATACACAGTTCCAACTTCCAACATTTCTCCTTCGCTCTTCTTCGCATTCGCCAGTTTCTCAGAATTTACATACAAAACTAACAAGCGGTCAAATAAAACATCTTTATTTAATTTCCAGGACGATTCTCAACTAAAGAAAGCAAAACTACCAGGAAAACGACCCTACAAGAAAAGAAAAACGACAGAAGAGTCACCGTCTACGAAAAACAAGCCCAAACGACCAATAGGCCGACCGCCGAAGCCGAGAGAGCTAACAGAAATAGAAAAAGACCTTCTCATCATAAGAAATGCTACCAACGGCATATCTAGCGATGAATCTTCAAGAAGCATGAGTTCGGAATACGAAAGAAACCCAAAAGCTTTAAAGAGAAAACGAGTAAGCTTTTCAACAGAAGAAATTATTTTATATGACGGCTCAGAGTCCCCTAATGTTAAAAAACAAAAGGTAGAAGAAAAATCTGATGTAGGTGATTGAAGTTTAAATGTTTGTGTACGTTTGGGCGATCTGGGGAACTAAAAAAATATGTTTGCTGTGATTTTTCACTTTGTAAAGGCCATATATATTTCCAAATAGGACAATGCGACTGGCTCAGTGATAGTGTGGTGAGCCGGATTTTTTTTTAAAGGATTCCAGATAGTTGGGGAAATATGGAAGGGATGCTGGAGTCCAAATAATAATAGAATCCGTATATACAATTTCGTTAAAACTGTTGCCCCATGTATAGGGGGTGTTGCCTTGAAGTCAAAGGTACAAAACTACAATGCGATCGTATCGAATAAGTCTATGGTATAAAATATTCAGATCGGCTTCAATTAAGTTAAATTCTTCCAAGTTTAGGTTACAAAGAGAATAACTACTTATTTTTACGTGTTTTGAGTTTCTTTTGTACGTTGCTCGCTCGCACAATTTTGTATTGAGATACTGGGTAGGTACATTTCAAAATTAGAACTGTTGCAGGGTACATTTGACCGTAGATCGTCACGCGTAATTTATGTATCGTATCTTGCGCAGATTACGAGTACCCGTGATTTAAAACTACATACGCATAAATCGCTGTAAATCACATGAAAATTTCGCTATAACAAAGAATTTTTCGTCAAGATCTGAAACAGTGGTAAATGTCAAACACTGGAGCTAGCGGGTTCATAGAATTTGTTCTAAAATTACTTTCATATGTCCACCAATAACGCTTGCCTTTTTATGTTCCATAGTAAATTGATCGAACGCCAAACGTACTGAAAAGACAACAAAGTTATATCAAAGATTGTGTTATTGTAAATACTTAGTTTTAGTCCGGGTTAAAGTATGCTCTACTTCACCAACTGATTCCTAATACTCAGGAATACTAACTTTAAAGCTTAGGAGATTCATTGTCTTTCAAAGTTTAAGAATCTTTAGTTGAGAATGTGTTGGTGAATCAGAGTATAAGCCTTATAAGTCATGAGAGACATAAACTTAGTCTGAACGCAAATATCGCCTTTATCATTAGGTAGTTAAAGTTCATAATACAATTAAAGTGTTCAACAAATCGTAGATTTGTTATGCCTAGCGTATGTTGTTGAAATGCCAAATTTTCTTTGTAATGATGAATTTGTATCCACTAACACTAGATTTAAAACAATTTAGATTGAAAAAACTGTTTCTGTGATGCAAAATTTTAGGAATTTTCTTATTAAGTAATGATTTTGATTGTCGCCTGAAAGCGAGGAAAACTGAGGGTTGAATCGAGAAAAATATTAATTAAGTTTATAGTAAATTTTAATATGATAAGTGCCTCAGTTGTTATTCTAGACGGTTTAGAATTCCGGTCGAGTCTAAACGAAATTGTTTTCGCCCAGTTTTAGACCAGTAATATAAATAAAAATATCAGAATTAATCACGGTACTATAATTATTATACTTATGTAAAGTCTCGCTACATACCTTTCAATTTGTTCTTCAGAGAAGATTGTGCAAAAATAGAAATTCGACGATTAATAAAAATTAAAAAAACTTAGTTTACAAAGTCGACGATTTGCGATGTAACTAATCGTAGTGCATTTTTGCTGGAGATTTGGTAATTGTTACAATATTATCAAGTTTGGAATTGAAAGGTAAGAGCGCAGGCGCAGTATACTTAAAAAAATCGAATCTTGATCACAAACCCAGGTATTGCCATTTTATTATAGGTAATTCTTCCAATGTGTATAAATTTTAGTTTAGTTGACTCGATAACATTGTTTATATTTTAGATAACATTGTTTAAATAGCAGTGGGATTATTCTATTTCTTGTTAAAAATGGCTAAATATCTTCTCAAAGGTAATTTAACATAAGCTTCTTAAAATATGCATGAAAATTCATCGGTTGGAGAGATATTTTATATGTAAGTTTTCTTGTTACATACAATAAAAATATTTTTAAAATTGCTTTGAATCTTGCTTACTGATCAATTGATTATTGCATCAAGATTTTTGTCTGTAAGCGATGTTCTCGATGGCCAGATAACACCAATACTATTAAAATAAGCTTATATGGACTCGATTGTTAAGACAATTCTATTGAATTCTTCGTATGCCATATACAGATGATAGTCCAAAATTTCTAAAGTGTTGACAGCCTTTTAACCAGGTGCAGAATATAATAATAAAGAATATCAAGATATGTTCTTGGATAAACAAATGAAGACGCTCTTATTAAAGTTTTCAGGGCCGTCTAGAACTGCGTATCCCTCCACACAAAGCGATTTTAGAACATTATCTTTTTGCCCTCTGTTGACGACGTTGGCATGGTAAATACATTTTCATTTGTCGGCTAAACATGACTGTAAAATAAACCATGCCGGTAATAGGTTATTGTTAAATAAATTTAATAATTAGAAAAGAAATATAATGATCCCATTGATATAACAAGTTTCTGAATGCTTGCACTCGAAATAAAATATTGTACATTATAATATATTTTGTTTTATTTATTACATATTGCCAAATTGTTACATGGGACTCAATAACGGCATCGGCGAAATGTGGGCGTTCAATAGTACAGTTCTGCCTTACCCTTGAACGGAAAAGCTATGACAATGTTTGTTGAGCGTGATCTATTTTGTAAAACTATATTCATCACGGTGAAGCAAGCCAGCCGATAATAGATCTAATTTAATTTCGGAAACGATAACATTAATGTCTCACAAATCTTTACAAATATAATTCCTGAGTTTGTTTCGGCGTTTCTTCTCAGGGATAGTCACAGGAAATACCGACGCTCGTTTAAAAAAGACGTGTAAAAGTGATTGAAAAATGTTAATTGCAAAATAAATCATTTCATTTCAAATCATATAAAACTTTTATAATATTGTTATTAAAATACATGTACAATAATTAAGTTATTACAATATTGCAATTATCAGTATTTATTTTAGCCGTACGAAGATCTGCCGTATCATTCGATAACCGTATTGTAAAAAAAAACCCATATAGTAGTACCTTTCTGATTTCTTATGTAGCTTTCTACTACTGGCTGTGAACCATCGGGAATTGGAGAAAGTGTTGACTACTTTTAGGTCTGATTCATCGAACTACAAATCAAACCAGGAGGTATGATCGCAATGTACACTAACTCCATTTATACCCGTTACCAATCCTGTCTATGTTAATCTTGAAATAATATAGTTTGATGCCAACAAAGACTTCAAGAAAAATCTACTTTAATTTACTAAATAGAATTAAGACTTTGAAGATAAAAACTGTGTTTATTCAAAGTTAAAATCGTTTTCAGACGGACAATATTCAATTAATATACGCTGTAAAACATAGGCCAAATAAATCAAATTGTTTTAGGCTGAGAAATTGTCAGTATAACCATTTTCATGCATATCATGGAACATTCATACTGCATAACTAATGAGCAAGCTTTACCAATCGTTTTAAAGCATTATTCAATAATCGGCCTAAATCACATTCATTTTTAATTGAATAGCTAGCGTACACTAAAGGCCGATCGAAACCCGCCATGACATTTAAAATTAGTTCTATTGTCTGCCGTAGATGGCGCTTAAACCCGTTCTACTATCATGGCGTCGCCGTCGACGTCGACACATCAAAATAGTAATATTTCTGATAATTACAATATGTCTGACGAGAGTAATGATTCAGAATTAGTGATTGATTGCAAGGAAAATGTGGATTACACGGATTTCAAACTAATCTTCTACAAAACACTTGTTGAGTATCATGAACAACATCAAGGTTTGTTTGTTTACAATCTTTAATTTATGCAATTAATTCCATTGATTTTTAGTGTAGGAATACAGCGCTTTGATAATATTCGTCTTATATTATTTTAGGATCTCAAAAAAAACCTTGGACTGAAGAAAGAGTCATTGAGGTCATAAACGAAATCAAAATGGGTACGGAGACCTTGAATTCCGGGCTTCGTAGGACATCCATGGAGTATTACTGGATGAACAAGTACGAAATAATGACTATCGGAAATCAAGACCACTTGATTTTTAAAAAAGGAAACACTGAAGATCAGCCCGTACGAATTTTACCTAGAGAACAATATTTCGACATTTTATTAGATATACACAAATTTTGCAAACATGGTGGGCGAGACAAAATGTTGAACTATATAAAAAATAAATACTACATTCCGAAAAAAGCCGTCGAAATTTTCGTTTCTCATTGTCCAAAATGTCACTCTAAGAGAAATATTCTCAACAAACATGTGGTAGCGCGTTCGAATATAGCGAAAAAATTTAACATAAGAGGACAAATTGATTTAATTGACTATAAATTTTGCCCTGACGGCGATTATAAGTGGCTGCTCAGTTACCAGGATGATGCCACCCAATACTTAAGCCTTCGGCCAATAAAAAATAACACGGCTACTGAAGTTACCACGGAACTAATGAAGATTTTTTTAACGTTTGGAGCACCAACTATCCTGCAATTAGACAACAAACACAAATTTGCAGCACAGATCACAGAAGAATTGACTGCAATGTGGCCTGAATGCAGAGTTGTTGCTAGAAGTACTCAAATAAAAGGTAGCAAATCAGACATTGAGAGTAAGCTACACAGCTGGATGAGTGAAAATTATTCGACCAAATGGTCTGTCGGCTGCTATATTGTGCAATATGAAATAAACGATTCATGCCACCGGCTTATAGGAAAGTCTCCGTACAAAACATTGTTCGGTTGTGATCCCAAAAATGATTTTTGTAAGAAAAATGTTCCGGCTTCAGTGATTTCGACTTCAGAAGCCAATATGGAATTTAAAATTGAACCAAAACAAGAAGACAGTGACGATGTTTCTGATCAGTGCTCTGATGATGATTTATAATTTGATTTTATTTAGCTGAAGAGCCGAGACAATTGTTTACTGTTTGTTCATAGATAAGTCTGTCTCATATATTGCTTGCAAGCGCAGCTCGCTGCTGTCCCTTAAGTTCTAGGTACGATCCCCGCGTCGCGTATAGTGTTATCTCTAATTAGGTTTAGAAAATTTACTATAGCCTGGAGTTCGAATTGTGCCCGGTAGATGGCAAGAGGCTCGCCACCATAGGTACATAGGACTTAAATAATATATAGGTTATATAGGTACTTACATACGTCGGTGTACTTTACGTTACAAGTGTATATTATATTTATAGACAAACGGCTATAATAAAATAAAAAAAAACATTTTTGAAAACAAGTTTTATTTCACCTCATGGTCACCCTAACTCAAGCATTCGGCTTGGCTTACGTCACGTTTGGCCCGATGATTGAATGGCGGCGTTTAGCTAACGGGCCAGGCGATCGATTGAAAGGCAAACACTTTTATTACTGGTTTGTTTCGTCTGATGGTCACCCTGACAGCCATTCGGCCGGTTACGTTAATTATGTAATTTTGGCCGGTGATGCCGCGATGATTTTCTAACAAATGTATGGGAAAAGTTTTTGAGGGATTTCTGATATTTCTAGTACTCTAAACTCAATTTATCAAAACAAGATTATATTTAGACCTGTTTTTGTATTATAAACCTTACGGTGATCATAATATAGTTCTTAATCCAAAACCATCAACCTAGTACCGGACTAAGATACAAATTTTGTATTAAAAACTGCATAACATCAGCATCACGCCTGTATTCCCCGAAGGGTTAGGCAGAGGTGTACTATTATACACCAACATTTCGCCGATGCCGTTATTGAGTCCCATACAATAGAGGGCGACCCTATTGCCATCTACCGGGCATAGTTCCAGAGACCGTGCTACTACTGAGAATTTCTATATAGAAAAACGCAATAACACTGCCCGACCTGGGAATAGAACCAAGGACCTCACGCTTAGCAGTCTAGACAAATGAGGCACTAAAAAAATTAAAAATTAAAACTATAAATAATTTAAAAAGAGTCCCATCTAAGAAAAGTTCGTTCAAAATATCGTTTAAAAGTAAATAACAAGTCTAAGAACGCTATCCGAAGCCACAATGTGCTTAATGTCCCGTCACAAAATGCCACTCGTTTACGTCTCAAAATGAAACAACACATCTTACATACTAATATGTATAATAAAGGCAAGTATACAAGTAAAGTACAAACAAAATACGACCGTATAGAGTAATTTATATCGCGCCTCGTTCACGAGTACGATAATCTTATACCTTTTGTTGAGTAACGCATCTGAGCACCATAACAGCTGGAACAAAGATACGAAACCGTTACATGTGATCCCTGAAAGTACTTCATACTTCGCTAATCAAGTAATCAGTTGAGGGGCTCGTAGCTATATAGATACCTTGCTAATCGGTCGATCAGCGAGGTTAAGCAGCGCTCAGCGCGGTCAGTCCTTGGATGGGTGATAAATTTTCACTCTTCGAGACCCCTCCGAGCAGTTGGTTCCGGGTGTCATATAAAGACCTATGATAGTCGTTACGGGTGTCAGCAGCTCAAACAATGTCTGACAACCAGTCTAAATCTTAGAGTATCAGGTGTTTGTTTTGTGGCGCAGGACAGATAGCAGTTACTCCGAGTAAATACTGATATTCAGCCGGAACCTCAATGTTGTTAGGAAAAGGCTAGGCAGATGATGACATCGCCAATCGGTATAAGTAATCCTCAGACATCTGAGCCGCGCAGAACCATCGATTTGTGAGTTTAAGTCGCGTTTCCTTCGGTCAATTCTTGGATGGGTGACTGTTCTATACAAATCGAGACCCTTCTGTTTCTGATAAGTTCGCTGTCATACGAATACCTATATCAGTTATGTACGCAATTGCCTCAGTCAGCAGCCCGAAACATGTCAACCGATCTACCCTGAAGGTACCTCTATATCTCCCAGTCTACCTACCTACTTAATCAGTTGATGGCATTCACATGACAAACGTTGTATGCCTGGGAGACTCTATTGCCATTTGCTGGAAGCTTTTCCAACGTCAGAACGTCACAGAATTCCTGACAGAAAACTCAAAACGCTTGGACCTTGGACTACGTCATGTTCTGTACTTGCGATCTAGAAAGTGGCAGATAGAATACCCAGAAGACCTCTTCGAGCGGCCTAACATTAGTGTGCTGTAGTGGGTAGTTGAATTGTTGAAGTAGACCGCGGAAAGACTTGTCAAAAATATATAAATACAGTACTAATAAATACGTACAGAATACTGCCAGTCCATCTGGAATAGTCTTTTATTCGGTCACTGCAACTTTGCAGGGCAGGGATACCTTTTCTTATAGACCTTGCAACATCATAACTTAATCCCTGCTTGAAAAAGAAAGGGAAAGATACACTTACAGCACCAAACAGGGCAAAAAATATGCAACCACTTTTCAGACCAAAACTATAATTCAGTTTTTCTGGATCGTGGAGATCTAGGAACTTTTTGATCATTGTCTTTTATTTTGTAAGTGATCTTTGGCTTCAGCAAATCCCTCTATATGCCAATCAGTGTATACTTTGTAAATAATATTAAATGATACAAAGAGAAAAATAAATGCTTTGACGTTTAAAACAATAATCTAGAGAGCACTTGAAAGAAATAATGAGACTTGTCTTTGAACTATCAAAGTTTCTATTGGAGCTGAGTATTAGAGATGCAATGGTAGTTAAAAAATAAAATAAGTGAACTGCCTCTGGGCTAGAGGTCGCTGTAAGTATAGCACGGCTACTTAGCAAGATATCGAGCTGAGTGTACCTTTAGGCTGTTTCAGTAAGGACTTTCTCTGTAGCAGCCCGAAAATTGGGATTGTAATATTATTATGATAAACCGCAAGAGCCTATTGCTATTGGGAACTAACGCTATAACACTGCGTAATCTAGGGACCGAGCCCAGTATTGCAGAGCCGAGTTCATCATGCCATAGTCCTAGTAACGACCAGTTCTAATCATTATGGACCAACCACATGAAGGCCCAACTGTTCGTTATTTCCTCGTGCTACACCCGACTTATTGACTACAAAATAAGGGGGGTTGGCGATAAGCTTTTTAAAAAAGTAGGGTGACCCAAACGGGCTGGCGAGAACTTACCTATAGCCTGGCCTACACAGTGTACACACAAGTCATAAAACGCAATAAAAACTAAAAAACCATACAATTCTGCTTCAAAAGCTTTCAATTGAATGTCAACAAATTCTCAAAAGGTTCATTATATAATGATACAAAGCGGACATAATAAATTGCTGCTATTTTATTTGTATTACATGTCAAGGGACTTACCATTGGTCTGCCCACTCTTAAAGGGAGGGGAATTAATAATTGTGGTATAAATGATATTAATCTGGTATTTTTGCTATGCCTGTTGAGGATTCATACCGCTTTCATAATTTCGGAATCTTTGTGCATAGTTCAAACATGGGTTAGTCCTATAGATAGGATACCGCTAAGAACCTACACGGATAGATTTTTGGAGGAACGTGGTATAGTGTTCCTCCATTGAAAATGCAGGATGCTCCGACGAGGCAAAGTGGTTAGCCTGACGGGCCGAAGCCTAACGGTTGATGTCGGACATTCGTATGTGTTAGAGTCGATGTAAACTCTCATAGTGCGATTCAGGGTTTGTTGATGCAGCTTCGCTCCGATAGAAGGCGCTTTATTTTTTGCCATGTTGCGATTTGTACTCGGTACAGATTTTTTAATTAAGTGTATTATCAAGTGCGTTTGGTAGCACCTCGCCTGATTGTAACTGACGAGGATGGATCACGCAAGCTCAAATAAAGCCTATTTACTCTCGCTTTGAAGATAAATAGATTATATGAATCGGGTATCACACACGGCAGAGAGTCCACTCCTTGTCCGTTCGCATGAGAAACGACGAAGCAAAAACTTCCTGCGTATTATCAACGACAAACGTAGAGGAAAAACCAAAAAGAGTCCTTCAATCGTAATTGACAGTTGTAGTGTAACAGGTACGCCACCTTTAGCTGGTTAATTTCCATTTGAGCAAGTCTAGACAAGACCTCATACCAAAGAGTATAAACTCTCAGTTCCAGCACTGAGTCTGGAACTGTTCCTGGTAGATGGCAATAGGCTTGCCCCCAGTTACATAGGATTCAATAACAGCATCGGCGAAATGTGTATCTAATAATCCCTTATTTTTTGGCGGATTTCGAGCGGATCTTTTACATTATTGAGTTTCATTATACTCGTATATTTGAAATTCTAAATATAGGCAGCAATGAAATACTATTAAAATCACATGAACATGACAAATAAAAATCCGCAAAGTGCAAGTCGAAACATGTCATTTTATTAACTCAAAGCATCAACTGTCATTTTAAGGTCACGTGTACCGACACCGACTGAGAAAAAAAGTTGAGATCCGTATCCGTATTCGCGGATCTACGGTTTAAGGTTTACGCTCTAGGACATTTATTTCTCAAAAGAAGAATACATTCCTTCTCTTAATTAGAGAAACATAAAATAATTATGTTATAAAAAATAAGGAAATGCAGGTAAGTAATATACTAAAATTTTGACACAGTTAGTTAACGCCTTCCTCTCTTCTAATTTACTATTTGCTGTGCCCATCAGGGTCCACGATTGCTACCATGTTATTTATATTACCATCTTATCTTTACATTGTGGATTTGCAATAAAGAATATGAATATGAATATGAATATGATGTACAATTGTACAAGGACCGCCACAAAAATATATACTACTAGCTGTGCCCGCGACTTCGTTCGCGTGGATGTCGGAACTTAACAATGTATTTTTTAGTCAGACCAAATGCACTTAACCCTATTTTTTCTAAAATAAAAGAATTTTTCTAAAATAAAAGTAGCCTAAGTTACTCCTTATTACATCAGCTACCTGCGAATAAAAGTCCCGTCAAAATCGGTCCAGCCATTTCTGAGATTAGCCTATACAAACAGACAGACAGACAGACAAAAATTGTAAAAAATGTTATTTTGGTGTATGTACCGTATATATATTCATATGCATGTAGTAAAAAACGGTTATTTCAATATTACAAACGGACACTCCAATTTTATTTATATGTATAGACTAGCTGTCCCCGCGACTTCGTTCGCGTGGATGTCGGAACTTAACAATGTATTTTTTAGTGAGACCAAATGCACTTAACCCTATTTTTTTCTAAAATAAAAGAATTTTTCTAAAATAAAAGTAGCCTAAGTTACTCCTTATTACATCAGCTACCTGCCCATAAAAGTTCCGTCAAAATCGGTCCAGCCATTTCAGAGATTAGCCTATACAAACAGACAGACAGACAGACAAAAATTGTAAAAAATGTTATTTTGGTGTATGTACCGTATATATATTCATATGCATGTAGTAAAAAACGGTTATTTCAATATTACAAACAGACACTCCAATTTTATTTATATGTATAGATGTATAGATTTGGGCAAGGGGCAATAATCCGTATCCGTATCCGCGGATACACATTTTTAACGATCATGCACATCTCTAGTTATGTTATATAATGTTGAAACTTCATGTCATATTTAATGACTTGTTATTTATCTTTTTACTGTTTGTTTTCTAAGATTTATCTATGCTTGTGGTACAATAATTATATAAGAGTAATTTACATAATATTTTTCTTCAATATCTTCCCTAATCCCCTCTCAGTATGGAAATAATATAAACAAGTTTATAAGGGACTTCATGTACCTACAGTATCAGCACGGGTGTCCAATTTCCGCTGTCGACGCGTTTTAGATGAGACGTGTCTCTATACATATTTTTATATGTGTTTCGGAAATCATATTTATTATGCCGAGACATTTATTTTTATTTGATACTAGCTGTGCCCGCGACTTCGTTCGCGTGGATGTCGGAACTTAACAATGTATTTTTTAGTGAGACCAAATGCACTTAACCCTATTTTTTTCTAAAATAAAGGATTTTTTTCTAATAAAAGTAGCCTAAGTTACTCCTTATTACATCAGCTACCTGCCAATAAAAGTCCCGTCAAAATCGGTCCAGCCATTTCAGAGATTAGCCTATACAAACAGACAGACAGACAGACAGACAGACAGACAAAAATTGTAAAAAATGTTATTTTGGTGTATGTACCGTATATATATTCATATGCATGTAGTAAAAAACGGTTATTTCAATATTACAAACAGACACTCCAATTTTATTTATATGTATAGATGTATAGATGTATAGATTCTGTTTTTGCAGTAAGTAAATAGATCGTAATGTGTGTGATTATGAAAATTTTTGAGAAAGGACTTATAAAAGTACTTGTAATATAATATACCTTCACGCCTGTATTCCCTGAAGGGTTAGGCAGAGGTGTATTATTATATGTCCACATTAATTCGCCGACTCCGTGCTGCTACTGAGAATTTTCATACAGAAAAACTCATAACACATTGCCCGACTCGGGAATCGAATCCAAGACCTCACACTTAGCAGTCACGTTTGTGACCATCAGACTAAAAAGGCAGTCAGACTTGTAATATTATTACGGCTATATTACCTCAGAAAAAGAAATACTGAGAAAATATATGTTCATAGTATATTTATTTATTTACGGCACGGTTGGCGCAGTAGTTGAGAGATTGACTGCTGCGCTACGTGTCGCGGGTTCGATTCCCGCACGGAACAAATATTTGTATGATCTACAGATATTTGTTTCGGGTCTGGGCTTTTGTGTATGTGAATACACACCGTGCCTCGGAAAGCACGTCAAGCCGTTGGTCCTTCGCCTGATCTCTCTCCGGTCGTGTCGGATTGCCGTCCCATCGGACTATGAGAGTGAAGGAATAGAGAGAGCACCTGTGTTTGCGCACAAACTTGTGCTCTATAATATCTCCTGCGTAGTTGGCTAATCTCCGGTGAGATTGACCGCCGTGACCTAAATCGCTCAGGAGGACATTATCATTATTATTTATCTACATATGTATGTTACGTTGCTCACATTCACAAAATATTTTTCTCTTATCCGTTAATAGTAATAATAAAATATATATTGTTATTCACGTAGACCACTTAAAGACACTTATGAATAGTTAGACTCTAGTTGCCATTTTCCAGTGTTGTTTTCATATGGAGAAGAACGCGTACAAAACTCCATGGTTACGTTAAAATTTAGATAGATATTTAGTTCTAGACTGTACATTTGTCTACATTTGTGACTAAACTTTTCCTACTATTCTTGTCCATCCTGAGGTAGTCTGGTAGAGATCGCTGCTTGCGATAACACCACCCTTGGTACATACTTTTTAATACATCAGTTGTATCAATATTTTACCGGTGTACAATAAAGAATATTCTATCTAACTATCTATCTAAAATTGCCCGAACATCTATAATTTACTAGGTCTGATTCAAAGCATTTTAGCAAGACCAAAGTCGGAGGCGGCAAAAAAATTAGTTCGTCGTTTAGTAAAAGTTGTTCAGTAGTCGTTAGTAGCTCTAATTAAGCCTTTTGTTTATTAATCTGAAGTTATAGTAATAAGGTACGATGGGCTTGACATGTCCGTGTCGGATAAAAACCCTTAAATATAAATAAAGATAATAAAATAAAATAAAAACTATAATCTACCTTACTTCCACCCAAATATCTGTGCCTGTGTTTGTGGTCTAAATTCCTGCAGACCGTGGTATGTGTCCCATCCCTACCGCCCATATTGCGGGCAATCGTAAGGTAATGTCGCTCCAGATGTATTTTATGGCCCGCACATATATTCAATTGCGTCATGGATATATGTATGACGTCATGGGTCTACGGCAATTTGATTGGTTATTGCTTGTGTATCGTTTTCTTATTCCTGAAGAAAAGATTGTACGTGTATTTGTTTTTGTATGACGCATGTATGACTAAAATGTACAGTTAGCTTCAAGAGAAAATTATTCAATGCAAAACAGTCCATTACTGACCTACTACTTATAAAATCTAGATAAAATATATACTTTGACTTTTTCTTTGCCTTTGACTTAGTTTACAAGTTATTATTGACTACATTTTACGTTCCTATTAACGCAAAATACAATGCTTTCTTTCTATCCTATCGTATTGGACTAAACATGCGGTAGGGGGGTGATGGCGGAGCGAGAGCGGCGACGCAGCGAGACTGCCGGGGAACATAAGATTGTATGATTAGATTGATATTGGATTCAAATGTAAAATGAAATATATACCGCAGAAGTTAGTGGTAGTGCTTTATGAGTCGTCAGTGGTCGCAAGCGTAGCTGCTGACTGCGTGTCTCTGGGTTCAATTCCCGGGTCAGGCAGTGTTATTGGGTTTTTCTGAATGAAAAATCTTAGTCAGCTCGAAGTTTGGAATTGTGCCCTGTAGATGGCAATAGGTTTGCTGTTCGGTGAATTATTATTATATTTTTAGGCGTGATCGTCCCGATTGAGACTCAATAACGGCATAACCATACTCATACATCTCTACCTAACCTTTCAGGGAAAACAAGCGGGACTCTATGTTAGGGGTACAATATAGAAATATCACAGGAATTTTCTAGAGCTTTTTACAAATTTTATCAAGGTCTCTGAGCGCAGTTTGTTGTGAACCGAGCTAAAATTATCCTTATTTACACGTGCAGAACAAATAAATATGAAGTGAGATTACATTGCAGCGTCCTTGCAGAGACGATACACTGTAAGTGGAAAATCACGCAAGCAGAAACAATGTCACATGCACCTAATCAAATGTATATATATGTCTAGCTAGCTAGCATATATGTATCATTATCTAGAAGCGAAAACCTCGACGATTCTCCACCCTATAAAGTTTAAAACAAGCTTTATCTCATCTTGCAGAGGGTAAGTGGTTTTTAAGTAGCTGCTTGCGTTACAGATAAATATATTATGTATGTATAGGTGCTAGGGCTTACACACACTTTCGACTTTGGGTGAGCGTCCTACACTCAAAAATGTAAAGAACCACTTAATTTTAACTACACCTTTATAAAAACGAAATGAAAATAAAACTACAATCGGTGGTCTTATCGCAATGCAGCGATTTTTTCCAGACAACCATACTGATTGGTGTAAAAGACTCAATCGACTGCGCCCTACGTAAAAAAGTATGAAAGGAACAGAAAACGAATACCAAAACTACTTTTGGCCCGTGACTTTTAAATATGAACAACAGCGCCACCAACCGCGTCTCACTATATCGAAGAACGGCCGAGGTGATCCCATAAGCCCAAAAAAAATCATCAAAATCGATCAAGCCGTTTAGGAGGCGAAGAATCACAAACACACGCACACCGATATTTTTTGTATAAAGATGGGACAACGGAGAAATCCTAGTATAGGACAAAATATATTAAAAACAAAAGCTAGTATGCCTAGAAGAGGATTGCGATAGGCGCAGTTGAATAATAAAATCCAGTCAATAGAAATCCTTTTAAACTGCAAGAATAACTATCCCGAGACAAAAATCGGTTGTGTATACGATGCCTTAGTGCGTAAGTGCTGTAAGAGGTTCGGCGAGGAAACACTAACCACTTGCCAGGAAACACAGCCTTTTATCGCGAATATTAACCTCCGTACTACGACTAACAAAGATATATACATATGTATACTTAGAGATATGCTCTATGAATATTCACATAGACACTCATATATTTTTACGATAGAGGGTTTAACGAGTGTAAGGCTTATCTGTATGCGATCGCTCTATTATTGTCGGGTATAGCATACGTTGCCGACCTAAGATTATCGTGTAAGCGATAGTTTAGCCCCCCCCCCCCCCAATTCAAACTCTCAGAATATGAGAGCACTATGAGAGTTAACATCAATTCTAACACATATACAACATTAATCGTCGGGCTTTGACCCGCTAGGCTAACCACCTTGCATGGTCGAAAGATCCCCCCTTTTCAATGGAGGAACGCCATACCTCGTTTCTCCACAATGTGATTTAAGATTATTTGTATCAAATCAACTACTTTTTTTATGTATACCTTATGTTTTAGTAGTCGCAAGCGGTGCATCTGAGCATGGGTTTTTGGATTCGATCTCCGGGCCGGGAAAATTGTTAGTTATTCTAATATATAGAAAATTCGGTAGGCGGTAATATCGGATGGTATATTTCCATTATTCGTGTTGAATTTATATTCCCCTAGTACCTATAACTCGGACATCAATTTATAGATTGAACAATCGATAAAAATTTAAAAGCTTTCACAGATGAATCATTTTCTGTCTGACGTTTATGCTTGTTTATGGGTGTATGTTCCATTTATATGCAACCCGAAACTCGTTTGTTAGAATATCATCAATTTCATGCATAGTTTGATCTTGAAGAGACTTGGTTAACATTCATCATCATCATCAGCCAGAAGACGTCCACTGCTGAACGAAGGCCTCCCCAAGGGGGGGTTTGCCATAATTCCCACGCTTGGCAGGCGGCTTGGGGATCGCAGTGGCTCACCGATTAGTGAGAGGACGCTGCTGCCCGTCCTCCGGTGTCCGGCCGCAGTTTAAAGACGTACCCGGGTCGAAACAACTTTAACATTGCGTTCACCTAATACAAAATGTTAACAAGCTCATGTTAACTTCGTAAGATCTGTGTTTTTTAAACAGGTGTAGTTTTAACAACCTAATGTACTAAAAAAAGTACAAACTAAGAATAGTGCTTCAGACTGAGGAAGATTCCTGTTGCTACGATTTTAGAGGTGATACCTGTTTGTTCATATAGTTTTAAGTATGTTTGATATACTTTACACTACATTATGAAGAAAATACTCAATAATTTTTTGTACTCAATTTGGTACTTTAGATTTTATATAGTTAAAAAAGGAAAACAAAAATCATCATTTGTACTTCACGTATTACATTAGGCTGTTAGTCTTACTATAACATTCCAATGTCAGGTCTGAACTGTTACAATTAGTTTGTACTTTATAAAGTAAATATGTAAGGGCTTACGACGTTGAATTTAAATTCAGAAAATTCGGGTGTGCGTGTGTTTTTAATTCTTCTCTTCCGAAAAGGCAATATCGATTTTGATTAAAAATGTACCTACCTGGATGGTTCTTAGCTATATAGTTGGACCCGGTAGATGGCGCTGTTGTTGAGATCCAGAAAAGGGAATTTCAATATGGATGTATGAATACCTACTTACACAACATTATTTTTAATAATCTATTATCTGCCTCTTTTGTCTAGTGGTTTCGCTTGAGATCTTCGAGGTCCTGGATTCAATCCCCGGATCAGGTCAAGAGTGATTGAGTTTTTCAGTTCTCAGTGGCAGTCAGTTTCGTTGGAATTGGTAGATGGAAATAGGTTCTCACCAGTGGTTGCTAATTTTTATTGGGTGTATCTTGTTTCCCAAAATTGGTATTTGGAACTTAATACAACCTCATCTGTGAAATTTGGGTGTACCAAAGAAGACATCTCTGCCTAACTCTTCGGGGGATTCAAGCTTGATGAATTCTGGTCAACCTCTGACCTTTCCGACATCAACCTTTTTGAATAAATTGAAGTTAATGAAGACAGATGAGTCTAGAATTTCCCGAAGTATTTCCAGTACGGTTTTCTCAAGGGTGTATTCAGTAATAATCGAGTTATTCCGCGCGGTGGCGCCCTCTACCGGCTGGGGGCGTTTCAAGTAATGAAGCGGGTAATACACCAATCGAATTTTCGTTACATACTTACATCGTAAGGTCTCGTTGGATAATATAGCTAGTGAATGCTGTTTAAAGTTAGACAGTCAGCGTCAAATAGTGACACTCAGGGTATTCAAATAAATAGACGCAACCAAAAAGTCAATAATATCGGTACAAACAAAGTTTTCTTATTTTTATCAACAATATAGTCGCTCAAATGCTCGAGACGTTTAAAATGTCATAAAGATAGATTCAGTCCACCGAAATACTATGTCGTTAACAACTGGAACAATATCTCTCTTGTAAAATCGGGGTCATACTTAAACATCAATTTAAAATGAAAAAATAGTGAAGAGTACGTCATCAAAAGCAGATCTACGAGTATCTCTTTCTTTTATTTTTTTTGTGTGACCAAGAATAATAATGTACCACACTTTCTGGATAACATGCAAAGATATAATATGTACCCCAACTATGAGTTTTCCTCTATTTCGACCATAGATACCATCAAACATTCCACATATTATAACATAACTAGCGACTCGCCCCGGCTTCGCGCGGGTAGCAGCATATATGCCTTCATTTTTTTTCTGTCGTAGTGTCGTATCAGCTTGTTAGGTCGAGCATTTACTCGGCGCACGCCAGTAAAGCATCCAGTCGGCATGTTTTTTCCGAACTCGTTAACTTTCATTGTCATATTTCAGCCAATTTACACAAAACCTTAACGAATTATACACTTAAACCTTCCTCATGAACCACCGTCTTTTAGTGAAAACCGCATGAAAATCCGTTCAGTAGTTTTTGAGTTTATCGCGAACAGACAGACAGACCGACGCGGCTGAGGAATTTGATTTATTACATGTAGTGACATACCATAATATCACGCCTGTATTCCTCGAAAGGTTAGGTAGAGGTGTACTATACATCCACTTTTCGCCGATACCGTTATTGAGTCCCATATAATACGTACCAAGCGTATTGACATCTACCAGGCACAGTTCCAGACTCCGTGCTGTTACCGAAAATCTCCATACAGAAAAACCCAATAACACTTTACCCGACCCAGGAATCGAATTCAGGACCTCACGCTTAGCAGTCGCGCTTGCGACTACTAGACCAATGAGGCAGTCGAACAGTTCACATGGGACCCGAATTTTTTTTTTTTAAACCTTGCCCCACCCTACAATTGCGCCTGTCTCGTGGGTACAGTTCACAAACATACATGTCACATGCACACACAACCAGACCGAAACAACTATCTGTAGATCATACAAAAAACTGTTCCGTGCGGGAATCGAAACCGCGACACATAGCGCAGAAAGCTAATTTTATTTAGCTACTGCGCCAACCGTGTCGTCAAAATAAAGGAGACATTGACAGCTTTACTAAAAAACAAAGTTTATCTTTACATCAGTTTTAAACCTTCAAGTCAGTTTATATTAAGAACTTTATTACAATCGAAATACAGTTCATAATCCAAAACCGTACTTTTACAACTTTCACAAACTAGGTTGAACACGAAACTCAATACTTTAATGCGTTTCATTTAAAAACGTTTTCTTTCTTTCTTTTTATGCAAAAACGTTGCCGCACACTAGGAATAATTCCTGTATCGTGGGTGCGTCTACAAACACGTATATTCACATACACAAAGACCCAGACCCGAAACAACTATCTGTAGATCATACAAAAATTTGTTCCGTGCGGGAATACAACCCGCGACACCTAGTGCAGCAGTCGATCTCTCAACCACTGCGCCAACATATTAAATTTCATTACTTTAAGTACAGGCTTAGATGGAAACGTGTCTATTCTCTCGTGGTTGAGGAAAATAATGGCCAAAGTAAAATGAAAAATGTTAGCCAAAGTTACTAAGCGAAAAGGTGAATGAATGTAGGTGAAGCACAAAGGTTATGTAAGGATCTTGACACGGTGAAAAATGTGTGACATTATGTATGTTTTTATAGATATGAATACTCATATATTTATATCTGGTTGTACACATAACCAGACCCGAAACAACTATCTGTAGAACAACTATCTGTAGACCCGAAACAACTATCTGTAGATCATACAAATATTTGTGTCATACATGTCAGATGCACACGCATGTGACATGTATGTATGTAAACTGTACCCACCATACAGGAGAAATCCTAGTGTGAGGAACGTTTTTTATTAAACGGAAAAGAAAATCGTTTTTTAAAAAAAAAAACGATCTTTGCGTAGTAAACATATGAATACTGGTATTTTCGATGAACAGTAATAGAGGTCTATTATGAGTTTTTTACTATTTACTTTTATAGTAAATGTAAATTTTCGTGCAAGCGATTTTAGTTCTTAACTTGGTTACATTAGGAATTAGAGTCGCTAATATGACATCTCTATAATATAGTAAATAGTAAATCAAAACTTGAATATGACTAGATGTCACATAAGCGACTCTAATCCCTAATGTAACCAAGTTAAGAACTAAAATCGCTATCATGAAAGTTTACTATATTTTGATAGTAAACAGTAAGAAAACTCGTGATAGCGGTACAGTTAGAATATTAATAATTCAGGTCTTTCCTCACTTTTTGTCTATTTTTTTGTCTACCCATCCTGGTACAGTTTGGCGGTCTACACACATTAACGAGAACTTTACGGAGACCTCCCACGATACAAGGCACTACACCAATGTAAAAAAAAAACAAACATAGAAAGACTTACAATTAGAATTTAGCTTGCGTGACGTGAAGACACGGAGCTACCGACCACAATCGGGATATCATTTTTGATTTTCTTCTTATTTCCTGCGAAAAAAGGAAAAAATAAATTAGCAATAAACATAATGGTGACAGAATAAAAATAACGATCCGTTGAATAAATTAGGATACTGATTTAATTATCTACAGGAAAGGACCAACTGATGAAAAATGGTTTTCGTTTGTACATGGTCATTGAAATCGAAATTAAATTAGTATACAACCAGTAAGACCAGACGAGTAAGACCATTGTTTCTTAAAAAATGCGAAAATATCTAACACATGCTAAAAATTGTCTCCTTTGGTCTGTGGCTAAGCACAGCTATTGAGCTTGAGGTTTTATATTTGATACGCGGGTCTGAGAAAGTGTATTTGGGTTATTGTTAGAAAATTTCCTAGAAGCCCGAAGTTTAAAATTGTGACCGATAGGTGGTTATGACAATCAACTATCGGTCACACACGGTGTGGACCAGTTGAAAATCAGTTCTGTGCTTATACGCACAGCAAATACAGAGCTGGATTCCTTGCAGCATATACAGAACCTATCTGTTATGTTTCTTTGTTTAATGTATCGTATATTGTGTGACTAAATAAATGGTTTAAATGGTAAAGATTTGGATGTATACCTATCTACATTTCTGCCTTACCCTTCGCAGAATACAAGCATGATGCTATGTGAAAATTTTCGTCGTAAATTCCAAACGTACTTCTGTAATTCATTGTTTCAAGTAGCGACAATTGTCAATATGACTACATTGAATTGAAGATGGTTTTCTTCGTACGTTAAGAAAGGGGGTGGCCGAAGAGTGTCTGCGATTGATAATGTCACCAATACGTATCGAGGTATGTTCTATTTTCGTATAACTCTAAATCTTTGGAGCTGTCTCGGATAGGGTTGTGTCTGTTTAGGATAGTTAAAGACATATTTTTGCTTGAATTTCTTTTTTATGTAAAATAATTCTGTACTCGTAACTGCCTTATTGGTTTAGCGGTCGGAAGCGCGACTACTGAGCGTGAGGTCCTAGGTTCGATTCCCGAGTCAGGTAGTGTTATTTAGTTTTTCTATATGGACATTCTTAGTAGCAGCACGGAGTCTGGAACTGTGTCCGGTGGCAATAGGCTCGCCCCTATTACATTGGACTCCATAACAGCATCGACAAGCTGATAGAATAGTACACCGCTGCCTAACCCTTAGGAAAATATAGGCGTGATGGTATGTTATATTTTATACATACATATTATCACGCCTGTATTCCTCGAAGCGTTAGGTTAAGTTGTACTATTGTATACTCACATTTCACCGATGCTGTTACTGAGTCCTATGTAACAGGGTGCGAGCCTATTGCCATCTGCCGGGCACAGATCCAGACTCCGTGCTGCTACTGAGAATTTCCGTACAAAAAAACCAAATAACATTTTGCCCGACCCGTGAATCGAATCCAGGACCTCTCGCTCAGCAGTCGCGCTTACGACCATGATACCAATGAGGCATTATTATATTTTATATGATGTTTAATTAGATAAGTAAGAATTATTTTCAATCTTTTTTCTCACTAATTGTTTTAATATTTCTGATTGTCTCTAAGTCTCTAAGTAAAATAGTTTTATAAAGTCAGTTTCAGTAGCAATTGTAAGTAATACCAGTAGTTGCCAATTCAATAATAAAAAAATAACTGTCTGTATGGGTCTTGAACCCACGACTCGTATCCCAGAAAATTCAAACTCTTAGCGACTGCGCCACTCGAGCCGTAAATTCATTCAAATCATGTTTAGTCGTGTAAAAAAAGCGCTCCGATGAACAACATGGCAGGAAATTGACTTTTTCAAGTGAAATAACACATAATACTATGCCTTATAAAAAGGGAAGGTTATTCTTTAGGCCTGGCAAAGACAACTAAGCCAATTTCAGTTTGTGCGCGTATTTTCTCGGACGTTTTAATTGCGCTGAATATATATCTTGATAATTTTTATCATGTACATCTATCCTATAAAAATTTTTTAAACGTTTTCCCCACCTATGTCATCATCTATCTAGCCTTTGCCCAACTACATTGGGGTCGGCTTCCAGTCTAACCGGTTGCGGCTGAATATCAGTATTTTACACGGAGCGGCTGCCTTCTGACCTCCGCCACCCAGTAACTGGGAGACACCGATACTCTAAGATTAGACTGGTTGTCAGACTTTTTGGGCTGCTGACACCGGTAAAGATTGTCATAGGTCTTCGTATGACACCCGGGACCAACTGCTTAACGTGCTTTCCGAGACACGGAGGGGTTTCGATATGTGAAAAATGGTCACTTATGCAAGGACTGACTGCGTCAAGCGCTGCTTAACCTCGCAGATCGATCGATCTGCGCGTAAAAAAAATGCAATATGGAAATGATCAATAGCAGCCTCGAGTTTGATTTTGTTTTGGTCAACCTAAGAGTTGCAATATATATAAAAAAAAATGCAATGCTATATAAAATAAAAGCGTTATCCCACAAAAACACAAGTAGAACATTTATTTTATAGTTGTTCAAATGCGCTTAGTTCTTTAACTACTAACTGCAAGATTAATTTACTTTTAATTAAAAGGACGAGAAACGAAGTGGCTTCCTTCAAACTATAAAAGTTGAATTAAATATTGAAGACTACCTGAAGACTGCCAAGTTGTTATGTTACAGTCATTTTGTAGTTTACGGATTACGCTATAATATCTACTAAGATGGATAGATTGTGTGAAAAGTGACATGGTGCACAAGAAAGTGAACTCTGAGATGACGTTTGATAGGGATGAAATTAAGAAAAAGACATATTGCGCCGACCCCAAATAATATGGGATAAGGGCAGGAGAATGATGATGATGATCTACTAAATTGATTGCCTTGTCTAGTGGTTACAAGTGCGACTGCTGAGCGTAAGGTTTTGTGTTGGATTCCCGAGTTAGGCAGTGTTATTGGGTTTTTATGTATATAAATTCTTACGAGCAAGAGTTTGAAACTGTGCTCGGCAGATGGCAGCTCACCCCCTATTACATGGGACTCAATAACGGCATCGGTGTGATGTGATAGTACAACAGTACGCCTAAGCCTACCAAATATGTTTTGGCAAAACTATAAATGTCAGCATTTAACCAAGGTTCATTTTAGTAAATTCAATTTTAGCTATTCTGATTGTATCTGACTTAAAATACGTTATGTCTCATGCTCAAAATAATTTCGTTTGACTATTTAGGATCAAAAAGATAATCCTTTTCTTAAAATCCTATGGGTTTGAGAAGAAATGCTGACAAAAAACGAAATGTCGAAAATTCGAATATGTGTTAGAATCATTGTATACTCTCATACTGCGATCCAGGGTTTGTTGTTCTAGCTTCACTCCGATAGATGGCGCTTTACTTTTTGCCATGTTGCGAGTAGTAGTCGCTACACCAAAAAAAGAATGTAGGTATTAAGTTTCAATCTCACTTTTAAGAAAAAATAAAAAACGGTTCATGCATCTTTATGCAAAACATAAGCTCACAGTCGATAGGTTTCACAAAAGATGTTTAATAAAATGTCAAAAACATCCAACTGCCTACAACATGGCAAGTTAACGTGTAAAAGACTAGTGTCTGCAACTCGGAGCATAAAACTGTTAGTCGTGATGATTCATGTTCTTACAAACAAAAATAAGGTCAGAAGACTCACTGTGATTCACTCACGGAACTTATTGTAGCCTGAGCACGAAATTAATTATCTAATTAGTTAATTAATGAAATCCATCCCTTTACTTTATACAAAAAAAAACACATCTTAAATGATTTCTCTCGAGTTTTACTTATTTAAAATCAACGCATTTTTTAAAATTAATTTGCTTATACCACTTTAAATTATTAGTAACTAGCTGGCACCCGCCACGTTGCTGTCGCAGAAGAAATAAATTTGTTCTTTCAAAACATTTGCCGGTACGACACAGGCGCCATCTACTATAAGTTAATTGTACTATGCCTAAAACCTTCGCGCAAATGCAAGCAATAAGTTGACAAAATTTTATCGCAATCAGATGAACGGTAAGGCAGCGTATAAAATACGAACGAACAAACAAACAAACATTGATTTTTATATATTAGATTTGAAATACATAGATATAAAATATTATAAAATTCTTGACCCGGGTACGTCCTAAAACTGCGGCCAGACACCGGAGGATGGGCAACAGCGTCCTCTCACTAATCGGTGAGCCACTGCGATCCCCAATCCGCCTGCCAAGCGTGGGGATTATGGCAAATCCCTCCCTTGGAGGAGGCCTTCGTTCAGCAGTGGACGTCTTCTGGCTGATGATGATGATGATAAAATTCTTGGAAAAATTACAATGTATAATTGGTAGACTTGCCTTCAAGAAACTATACGTAATGAAACACTTACTTTTACAACAATTTTACAAGAAGCGGTACTGTGGGGTAACTATTTTATATACTAGATGGCGCTGACATATGTTATTAGTATAGGGGTGGGACTTCTGTCAATATATTTAGTGTTGCCAGTCAGCATAATGTTATTAAAAGTCTGCAACTGTGCAGTCTGATTGTAATTAAACGAGGAGTGCTCTTAATTGTGCTTTGTGTTTGAAATTATTTTAATAAAATTGTTCATTGCTAAAGGGGGAGATATATAACTTTGAAGGATTTGTAGGTGATTAAATTTTGTAGTGGGATTCTGAAGCATTGTCTTTGTAAAGTACTACTTGAAATGGTGATATTATAACTAAATATCGACTGCCTCGTTGATAGTGGTCGTAAGCGTGACTGCTGAGCGTTAGGTCCTGGGTTCGCCGTCGGTCAAAGAATTATTGGGTTTAAATTCTCAGTAGCAGCACGGAGACTGGAACTGTGCCCGGGAGGCTCGACCTCTCGGGACTCAATAACAGCATCATAGACGTGATAGCTGTTTGGTAGCTTGAGTTTGTCATGCTCACTTAAACGTCCTGATGATGGTGGCGTTGTGCATCGGGTCGTTGGGTTCCCTGCAATATGGTTGAGCAAAGCGAAGCTGATGCACGCGTTATACTCGTGAACGGATGCCGTCTGGACTGGTCAGCTCATAGCTGCCATGGCAATTTTATCAAAAACATATATAACACAACATAACATAACATATAACATAGCATCACGCCGGTATTCCCCGAAGGGTTAAGCAGAGGTGTACTATTGTACACCCACATTTCGCCGATGCTGTTATTGAGTCACATGTAATAGGGGACGAGCCTATTACCATCTACCGGGCACAGTTCCAGACACCGTACTGCTTCTGAGAATTTCCATACAGAAAAACCCAATAACACTTTGCCCGACCCGAGAATCAAACCCGGGATCTCACGCTCAACAGTCGCATATATTTTTTATA
The DNA here is from genome assembly GCA_947562105.1 of Shargacucullia verbasci. Taxonomy (NCBI): domain Eukaryota; kingdom Metazoa; phylum Arthropoda; class Insecta; order Lepidoptera; family Noctuidae; genus Shargacucullia; species Shargacucullia verbasci. The sequence goes on along the minus strand of OX387302.1, from coordinate 8,310,428 downwards.
ACAGTAACTATACTGTATTAAATTAATTATATGTTTATTGAAAGACTCTTTGTTAGCTCTTCACGATTGAAACACGGGATTATTTGATTCAGTCGCAAGTCCTTATCTAAGTAAGGCTTAGTGTAAAGATTATTAAAAAATTAAAGTCAAAGTCAAATATTTTTATTTCAACTGGGCCTTCACAGGCGCTTTTAAAACGTTATGATTCCAGTTGCGCGGTTCCAAAAGTGGGTTTTTTATGGAGAAGAGACTGGTAAGAAACTCCATGGACACTCTTTTCAAAAAAACTGTTTTAAAATATTATTCAATAAAAAAAATATGTATGTGTAAAAAATCTTAGGCTCAATCGACAGGGGTGGAGACAGTACCGCTATCATGAGTATTTTACTATTTACTTTCAAAGTAAAAGTAAATTTTCATGATAGCGATTTTAGTTCTTAACTTGGTTACATTAGGGATTAGAGTCGCTAATGTGACATCTTTATAATATAGTAAATAGTAAATCAAATCTTTACTATGACTAGATGTCACATAAGCGACTCTAATCCCTAATGTAACCAAGTTAAGAACTAAAATCGCTATCATGAAAATTTACTTTTACTTTGAAAGTAAATAGTAAAATACTTATGATAGCGGTACAGGTGACTTATTCCATTTTCAAAACCACACGCCAAAAATGCCAGTCATCATCATCATCATCAGCCAGAAGACGTCCACTGTTGAACGAAGGCCTCCCTCAAGGGAGTTGGGCAAGAGAGTGTGGGTTTGCCATAATCCCCACGCTTGGCAGGCGGCTTGGGGATCGCAGTGGCTCACCGATTAGTGAGAGGACGCTGCTGCTCGTCCTCCGGTGTCTGGCCGCAGTTTTAAGACATACCCGGGTCGGAAAAAATATCGAATAAAATGCCAGTATAGAATTAAAAATAACTTTAATACGCTCACAAAGTCTCAGGTAAAGCACACAATACATTCACACGACAAAGGCCCAATGGCAGGTAAGGAGTAACGAACATTTGGGTTGACGATAGACATAACTCGCATCGACGCGGAGCCAATGGTTTGAGAAATTATGACGTCGATGTAAAAAGCAGTAGAGTTGGTATTTTTCTTGTATTTTTGTCAAAAGGAGATTATAATCAAATAGATACGAGTATGTTATCATACTTCTTCTGTTTAAAAGCTCATAAAGCGAATTCAATTTAATAAGGTTGCGTAGCAGTGGCTACGAGGTTGCTACGATAACTATAGCTGACGTTATCGCTACGCCACTGTCTACGCTGTCGTAGCAGATATCCGATGCGCTACACTTTGAGTTGTTGTAGATGAAACCTATCAGGGACAACGTGCGCTTTCTTTTAGCGACCCCCGAGAGGACGGCGACACAGCATGGTTTCGTGTCGCCGTGCACAGCACCCAGCGAGGGTTACGGGAGGTCCTTTTTACACCTCCTCCGGGAAGGGCCGTTAACGGCATGACACCTTGGGGAATGGCGCCGAAGCCCATCATATAGTGTCGAGGCGGACCACCGTGGTGAGTTTAGCCGGTAAGTCTGGCACACCCCTTCGCCATCCCTAGGCGAGGATAGCTCAAGGCGGGTTCTCACCACGCTAATAAAAAATAATGTAAAACGTGCCACTCATAAGAAAGCTGATGTTAATAGTCCAAACAACGACTGGACTTAATGAAAATTGGTCATACTGAGTCAGTTTCATATCAGTCGGTCTGGACGTAGAAAGCTATCAGTTTCAAAGCCATATTCAGCCCGAATTCGGCCAGAAAGCAAACCTTTATGAAAACATTTAACCATCGTAGCTCTACGGCTTAGATAAAATTAGCATCATCATATGCCTATATAAGGCACCTACCTACACGCAGGTTGCCTAACGACATCAAACATTATGACATGTCTGTGAGAGATAGGTCAATAATATTGTATTCAAACATTCAACTGTTTGGATACTAGAATAATATCATATTTATTGAGACTGGAATACCATTTGTTTTGAATTGGAACTAGCATGCTTGAGCGAGACAGATATATAATTGTATATTTAATTGGACACCACATAGATGATTATGACTGCCTCATTGGTCTCGTACATTAGTTCCCAAAGTGGTCCAGGTGGACCCCCAGGGGTCCACGGGAGACTTAACGGGGTCCACGTTGGGGTGACAAAAAATAGGGGTTTACAATTCAATTAACAATGTGGTAGAAATGTAGCTGCAGGGGGTCCACCGGATCCAGCTAAATTTTGAAAGTGGTCTATGAGAAAAAGTCTGGGAACCTCTGGTCTAGTAGTTGTGAGCGTGACTACTGAGCGTGAGGTCTTGGGTTCGATTCCCGGGTCGGTCAAAGTGTTATTTGGTTTTTCTGTATGGAAATTCTCAGTAGCAGCACGGAGTCTGGAACTGTGCTCGGTGGATGGCAATAGGCTGGCCCCCTATCACGTGGGGCTTAATATATGTCAGCGAAATGTGGGTGTACAATAGTACACCTCTGCCTAACCTTACTGGGAATAGAGGCGTGATGCTATGTTATGTTGTACACAAGTTATTAAGGTGTACGATTTGTCAAATCCCAAATAAAAATTATCTAGCAGTTAATTTGAATTTAGAACGTTTTTATGAAATAAAAAATATATAGTTTTATGGGAACTTTATATAAAGTTCACATATTTTATGTGAATTTTATCATAAAATTCACATTAAATATTTTATTTTCCTAAGAGAATTTCGCAGCCGTAAAATTTTGCTAGGATTAAAAAAATACATTTATTAAAATGAACCAACACTGTTTTACTACCAAGAATTTATTACAAAGCAAAACAGACTGTTGTTTTTTTTTTATTTATTAAGTCTAGACTGCTAATCTTATCTAGATTAGACTGCAGTGAATATTGACTTTAATTACGTAGTGTTGTGATGTCTAAACAATTTAAAATGTTCGTCAAAGAAAATGCAGCAGTACAAAATACGGGCAAAATACCTGATTCTATTTTGCAATATCCGCCTCATTTTGGTGTAGTGGTCGCAATCTTGACTGCCAAACGTGATGTCTTGGGTTCCTTTATTGGCTGGAGAAAAGTGTTGTTGTTTTTGTGTGGAACTCTGTTTTTGAAAATGTTTTAAAGCACGTTGCCCCACACTCGGATTACTCCTGTATCGTGGGTACAGTTTACAAACATACAAGTCACTTATACACACGAATAGACGTGAAATAACTATCTGTTCATACAAATATTCGTTCCATGTGGGAATCGAACGGGCGACACCTACCGCAGAAAGCTAATCATGTATATTTTTATTTGCTCAATAAAATATTTATAATCTCTAGTAAATAATAGTGAAAGAATTTTTAAAATATCTTCATCAACGATAAAGTTATAAAGCATTGAAGTGACGAATTAGAAAGAGAGGTCCGACGTGTTATCTGACGTCATATAACATCACGTCCATAGAACTGCCATAGAGAACAGCGTTTTTGCGAAAGAGACAGCAATATTCGTTTAAATTGGTTATATCTCGTTTGTTTTTCGATCAATTTTGATTATGATTTCACTAATGGTATGATATTTATGTATTTTTTTCGATTAACTGGTTAGATTACAAATATTTTTTTCATGCATATTCCCTATTGCCTCAACCGTGCCGCCGTCTTTGGACCGTTAGTATAACTCTTCAGTATATAAGTTGCATTTCCTACTAACCGTCGCGTCCAAAAATAAACAGTTGGAACTTGGAATTACATTCCGTAATATAAGCGAGGGAAAAGTATAAAAAACAAATGAAAAACAAGCCTCTCACTTCTCTGGCGGACCGAGCGACGGCGGCAACGACGTTTCCTTTGATATCGGGACGAGTCTATGAACTTTAATTAAGGAGACTTTATCTCATTCCAAAATAAACTCCAGTATAGGGATTTAGAATTCTAATTATATATTTAAGCTGCGTTCAGACTGACGCGAATCCGTCCGCGTGCCGCTCGCACTGATAATATTGATAAAAAATCTCTAAAAAAGTTCCCTCGCCCCACACTATATTAGCGCCACTTTATGATGGCCAGTGACAGTTTACACACGCTTATGAATTCCGTAAATATTGAAAGCTAAGTGTGAGGGATCAAATGCCATACTTCATAGTTGTGTGTCGCAATAGTGAGCCGATAAGTATAATATGGACATTAGTATAATTTGACAACAAATCTACACAACTTGTATACTGTCACCGGCCATCATACAGTGCCGCTTGTATATGAATTACTCCTGTATCGAGAGTACGTTTACAATCACAAATGTTCACATGCGCAGATATCCAAACCCGGAACATTATCTGTACCTACGCCAAGCGTGCCGTCAAAATATCTGCCTTCAACATTATCTCGTACAGAAGCGCGGTTGGCTCGCGGGCAGATTCGTGTTAATCGGAGGGCAGCTTTACTGGTGTTTGCAATTACGATTCATTCAAAGATTATCTTGGGTAAGTAAATAATTAAAGCATGTTGTCGTGCTACAGTGAAATCGATACGTATATAAGAGTGGCCAGTGCCAGTAGAAAGTATACGTACAGAGGCCCTAGTTTAAGTTTCTTTTGACAAATTCGATTTAACGCATCGAACGCGTTCGACCACGAAATGGACCAATCGGAGCGCCGAACGCGTTCGATGCGTTAAATCGAGTTTGCCGAAAGAAACTTACACTAGGGCCTCTGTACGATTTAAATAATATATTAAAGTTTGTGAAACTAAAGTTGCAGGACTAAGTTAATAGTTTAAATTAAACGGGTTCTTGAAAAGAGGTCAGCGATGCAATTTTTAAAAATAAATTATTTCCTCTCCCTTTGATTTCTATTGTATCGTGGGTACAGTTTACAAACATACATTTACATATAACAAGACTCAAAACAACTATCTGTAGATCATACAAATATTTGTTCTATCTGGGAATCGAACCCGCGACACGAAGTGCAGAATTCACTAAGCCACAGCGTCACCCGTGTAGTCATTGTATGCTTACCAACAATATAATATGTAAAACAACTAAATAAAGACCGTCTCTGTTTCCAAAATCAATACATGAACTAATTAGTATAGTTTTTTCCAGCCTTGTTACATCATCATTATAAATTCAAACCATTACTGTCCCACTTCTGGGCAAGGGTCTCTTCTCAGAACGAGAAGGGTTAGGCCTTAGTCCACCACGCTGGCCCGGTGCGGGTTGGCGGACTACATACACCGTCAAGTACTTTATGGAGCCCTCTCAGGTGTGTAGGTTTCCTCACGATGTTTTCCTTCACCGTAAACGCAAGTGATAATCAAATTCTGATCCGCACATGATTCCGAAAAGTCAGAGGTGTGGGCCGGATTCGAACTCAGACCCTCCTGCATGGAAGGCAAACGTTCAACCGCTAGGCTATCACTGCTTCATCATCATTATTGTTCCACATTTCAATGACATACAAAAACATATGATATTCACATGTACGTAGGTACTCGTACGACGATGTGTTGTCGCCAACATTCCATTTTTAAAATACAAACACGAGAAAATATGGTCCAAGTCCTACCTGAAATCCCCGGCTTTTATTTCTGAAGAACAATTTTTCGAGCCATCAGACCCAACAAACAATGACTATAGAACCATGGTAACTTTACCGTTACGTTCTACCTTATGAGACAGGGAATAAGGTTAGTTTTGGCGACTTTAGTATGTAATTTTAAATTTGTAGGTAGATACAGGTGATCAATGTTTGCGAAGCCATCGACGGTGGTTTGTATGAACGCTTATAGTGATGGGAATTCAAAGGTTAAATCTGTTTGAATTTATTCGATTAATTCTTATACGATTCGAATACACATTCAAATTGACACACGTGTTTCGGCGAGTAATCCATATTCTCAAGACTAAATTTAATCAAAAGAATCTAAGGTATTTGTGTAAAGCTTTAGAGCATAAAAAGACTACTAGCATAGCATAAAGAGACTCTTTTCAAGAACCCTTTAACTATAGGTTACCAGCTTCCGCCCGCGGCTTTGCCCGCGTGGTTTATGAACCCGTACATTTTTTTAGTACCCGGGATAAAAAGTTGCCTATGTGCTATTCCAGACCTATCGATCTATCTCTGTGCCAAATTTCATCCAGATCCATTCAGTATTTTTTGCGTGAAAGAGTAACAAACATCCATCCATCCTCGCAAACTTTCACATTTATAATATTAAAGTAGGAAGTAGCATAATAGCAACTATTATTAAAGAGTTTTCATAGAAATTTTTTGTCCGTTTTTATTTTATGGGAATTATTTGGAACCTTGCGCTTAGATTATTGACTGCTTGAATCTGGTTTACATGAAATAAAGATCTCATTCGATACCTCTAAAGTTGGTTCGAATCCCATCACTAAAAGTTCGATACCGAGGCTTTAAAGTATAATGTTCAATACTTCACTTGTGAAAGTGAAAATTATTGGGTGGGGAGAATGACTGAAAGATTTTGAAAGAATGTGTTTTATATGTAGTTAATGTTGTCACTTAGGATCATGCCGGTTTTAAGAGGCAAACCCGAGGATTTTATGTCTCAATGTAATAGAGGCGAAAAAAACGGAGTTTGGACCTACAAGCTGTTTGCGGTCAATAGACCATCAGACAGTCATTAAAAAAAAAACCAATATATCTGATATAAATTCACGGAATGGTTGGCGCAGTGCCTTAGCGTTTAGCATATTATTCGAAACCAGGACTTCACACTCAGGAGAGGCGCTTGTGACTACCACTAGACCGATGAAGCAGTCAAAGTCAAATTCATTCAGTTACATAATTATCTTTGTATATATTATTCTTCTGTAGTACGTATGTATGTCACTGAATTCCTTCCAAACGGTTGGACCGATTTTGATGAACGTTTTGTGTGTATTAGATTGGGTCCCTGGATAGTTTAGATTTTCACAATTGGACCCGGTAGGTCGCACTGTAAAATGTGATTGTACCTTCGGGGATTACAGGCGTGATTCTATGTTATATTATTGTTGATATCATAATTTAATAAAAAATATTAAAAAAACTGTGAAAATCACATATGACTGGGCCCTACTTCGTAGTTGTCTCGGGGTCTCAAAACTATTAAATCTGGCCCTGATCGCTCCATTATCTGTACTATCGTATGAATTGCGCATTATACGTTGTTGAAAGAACCCCGATATCCACTTTAGCGAGGTATAATGGACAACAATAGAAACGCTACTCCATCGGTGCTTTTTATGCCCATACAGCCGAGAAACTAGTTCATGGGATATTGTATAGAAATGAAGCTATCGACAATTCAATTTGTCGGATAGAATTTTATTAAATACTAGCTTTTGCCCGCGACTTCGTACTCGTGGAACTTAGAATCTGATATTTTCCTGCGGTAAAATGGGGCCTATATTTTAAGTTAGACCTCTAGCAATACATCTGTGAAAATTGCATTCAATTCTATGCAGTAGTTTTTGCGTGATGCGTGTACAAACATACAGATAGAAAGACAGAAATGTTTAAAACAGTTGTTTTGGCTTCTGTTGCTCTAATAAAGACCCCGCATATTAGTTTTTCTCCAATATCTATAATGTACAGACATCGGCATGTTATAATTTTTAATAAGTATATACAAATATAATATGACCCGGGTACGTCTTAAAACTGCGGCCAGACACCGGAGGATGGGCAGCAGCATCCTCTCACTAATCGGTGAGCCACTGTGATCCCCAAGCCGCCTGCCAAGCGTGGGGATTATGGCAAACCCCCCCTTGAGGGAGGCCTTCGTTCAGCAGTGGACGTCTTCTGGTTGGTGATGTGATGATGATACATATATAGATAAATACCCAAGAAAATGTCAAACTTTGTCTACAAGCGTCCGATACTATCCCGTTATAATAGAAATATGTTTATAACAACCTGTGTTCCTCGAAGGGTTAGGAAGAGGTGCAGATGTCACTGATGCCGTTATTGTATTCCATAGTAGGAGGCGAGCCAAGTATTCTCATCTACTTGGTTCCGTGCTGTTACTGAAATTGTCTAAACAGAAAAACCCAAGAACATTTTGTCCGACCTAGTAATCAATTTCGACCCTCATACTGATCATCAAAAAAAAAAAAAAACTGAAAAAACATATTTTAGAAGATTTAAAATTGTGGATCTCTTAGTGTTTCCTATCTATCTGTTGTAAACAATTTAATTTATGTTGTGTAACTGTTGCGTCGCCTAATGTTAAACTAAATTAGAAATAAGCTTTTTTTTCTCATGTAAGTGTATCTAATTCTTTTTGAGAAATAAAGTTCTTTAACCTTTAACCTTTACTGAGCAGTTGCGCTTGCGACGACTAGTCAAATAAGACAGTCAATATATTTACTAGGGATGTTACGGAGCTTCGACTCCGAATCCGATAAGTCGGAACCTCCGATTAAAATGACACCTCCGAATCCGGCTCCGGTTCCGATATATCAAAACGGAGGTATATATCGGAGTTACAAGTTATGACTTGCTATCACTGCAGCGCTACCGAGCGCTTTCTATGTGGCACTGACAACTGACTGAGTATATGTGTTCTGTGCAACTGATGAACGAAGAGTGAACGAGTTGCGACAAGTTTTTTCTTTTTTATTTATTTACATTTTACATTCGTAGATTTGCTCCGACTCCGACTCCGATTCACCTCCGACTCCGCGGAGGTCACTACGAGAACCTCCGACTCCGATTCCGCCTCCGATAAATCCACCTCCGTAACATCCCTAATATTTACTAAACTGGTGTATAGGTTTTATATTTTATTCAAGCAATAGTTCTAGAAGGAATTTGGTACCATTAAGATCAACAGACCATATCGGATCCATATTTCTGTATCCTTAGCGTCGCTTACAGAAGTACGTCACCGGAAATGAACGCCCGAGGCGATCTGAGACACGGAGTCTGGAGTGTAAGGTGACCAGACATTTGGAGACAAAATTCAAAATCCAATAAAATTAAAAAAAAAAATTATATCTATATTATTCACCCTGGTGTATTTGGAAATTGAAACAGAAAACAATATATTATTAAGCATACTAGGTACATTTAAATATTCAAAATTTTCTGTTTCAAGTTGTTTTAATCTCGGTAATGGCACGCGCAGGTTTGTGAATATTACAGAATGGTTATATTGTCCTAAAATGACAATCCAGTAAAAATGCCATAGTTCTTTCGTGCATTTTAGTATAATATTTCAAGTAAAACAATGCAAATAACTTTGTCGAATTTAATAATTGAATGATTAATTGTTCGTAGTCCTTAAAATAATTCTGGGTACTTGTCTCATTGATCAACTGCACATGCGCATGCGCATCCTTTCTACCTTTTACGTTGACGCTTACGAGATGGCAGTAAGATCATATATCGATGTAGAACATCGTATGAATCCATCGGTCTGAAAAAGATTTTTACTAAATCCAGATTTACATGATTGTGATGTGTCATCTTGACGCCTTGATGTGGTGTTACTCAATCAAATCAAGTTCTGATATCACGCACTATGGGATTGGTAAATTCTACAACACGACATAACACGCCACAGTAATGTCAATTGGGCTTTACACAGTATAAAGATAGAGATAGAATTGTTTTTATTTCAAATAAACCTAATACAGGCACTTATGAAACGTTATAGGACTCTAGTTGCACGATTCCAAAAAGTGTGTGAACATTACAGGACTGTCCCGCTTTTCTCTATACCATGTGCACCCCTGAAATACGGTATTAATGTGCTCACTTTTCGCTCCATGACGGATAATGTTAGATTTATCATTGTTTTTGCGATAAACGGTGGTAGGTGGTGACGATTAGGAATGTCTTGACTAGTAAATATCGTTAATCCCGGTTTGTGGGGTCTGATCGTACGGAAAAGGAAAGATTGTAGAAGGAAATATCATTGACCTTTTTTCACGGTAGGGTCATATTATAGAAAATGGTGATAATCCCGGATTAACAAGGGTTTTGTGGGGTACGATGGTATAAAAAAGATGTTTGTTCATGGTAGATAGATTTGATGACACGGCTCGGCTGGGCAGTAGCTAAACCATTAAGCTAACTGTGCTACGTGTCGCGGGTACGATCCCCGCACGGAACAAATATTTGTATGATCTACAGATAGTTGTTTCGGCAGCCTGATTACCGAAGTAGCGACAGGCGTAAATCGCGCGATAACTTCTGTCAAACGTCATTTTTGTGATGTATAATGTATTGGCTGACAGTGAGATTGCTGTCGCGTGGCTGTCGCGTTGCTGTCGCTTTTTTACATGTGACATGTATGTTTGTAAACTGTACCCACGATACAGGAGAAATACAAGTGTGGGGCAACGTTTAAAAAAAAAATTACATTAGATTCGCTTCACATATCTCGACATTCTTGTTAAGCTTCCTTATTTTGTATTCTTTTTTTATCCGCTTCGAACTGTATATGCCGTTTTTATTTTTTATTCGAAAGACTTGTATATCTTGTATTGTATTACCTAATTATGCAATTTAACGTTTTGATAAGTTCGTTTTTCTTTATATAATGCATGTTAAATTTGAGATTATTAATTGTAAGTTAACTTTTTATTTTTTTAAAGAGATTTATTGAGATTCTTGCCGGTGTCTTCTCCATAGGATCTACCCCCTTTTGGAACCTTGCGCCTAGAGTCGCGACTTTTTAAAAGTGACTGCAAAGGCCTAGTTGAAATAAAACGCTTTGACTTTGGCATTAATCCATTATGCCTTAGCAATTTATTTTCCGAATAAAATGTGGCCTATTTTGATAACAGGGACTATGATTAAAGTAATAGTGAAAGGGTCTGCAATATCGGTTGTGTACCTAGTTTAAGTCATTACCCTCAAAATCGCAAAGATAAAGCAGTATAAACACAGTTTTTTTTTGTATGTTTATTCAACTTATCTATAGAAACAAATGATTTATTCCAGCACGTGGAAACAAAAGAATAGCCTTCTTCATTCTCAATCAGTACCAACCTTGAACTATGAGGTACGTGCTCTACAAAATTCATGATATTCACCATCGATTCGTTTGCCGTATCGGTTTCTAGGAAATTGAATAGTTAACCAATTTTCATTGAAAGTAGAAAGGTCGCTGACCCGACCAGCTTACGACTTGTACAGAGGGCACACATTAAGGAAACACGAGTGGGATAGAGTTCCGATTTCTGACCTTTATGAGTTGCAGCCTGTGGGTGGCGGACTTGGAGCAGCTATCATAAGTAGGCCTGAGAGGATAGCTTGTAGAGATCTGCGCGCGCCTCGAAACTTGAGCGACACATCTCATACAGGGCAATAAGAGTTGCTGGAATTCTGCGAGTACGCAAGTGAATCCTGCGCACTCAGCTATACATAGAGCATTTAAAGGAACACCATGGCCATGGAAAAGGACACATATATACGAGTATATATAGAATTAAATTAAACATTATTATTAAACAATCGGCAGTATTCCCAATCTTCTTTTTTAAAAATTATTTTGTCTGTTATTATTAACAATAAATGTTTGAAGAATACCCGGATTTGTTCTATAAGTATTCTTATAATAGTTCTTTTGGTAGGCAAATAAAAAACAAGACGAGAGGGCTCCAGTTAATCTCTTCGCAGAGGAAATCTAAAAGCATAGCAACTATTGCAACCTCAGACAAGATATCTTATCAACCGTTAGAATTAAAACAAAACACATGCTATATTCGCTCCTATACTCGAAGAAATAAGATCAAAAATGGTTTCTAATAATTGTAAAAGCCTTACAACGTGTGATGCAGTCACAAGGCTCTTCAGTCTATTGTTGGCCTAGCCGGAATGTAAAGTGTCACAACTCAAAATTATAAAAAGTTTGGAATTTTAGTTTTTGGTATTTATAAAACTTATTCTATCGCAATCCAGAGCCATCCGTGAGGTTCTTGGTGATAGGTTCTTCTCTCTATCAGTAATGTTGTAAAAGGGTACTAAGGGAATACGCAAAGAGGATGAGCGGCAACGTACTCTGAAGTACGGCACGTTTGGCGTAGTGTTTGAGAGATCGACTGCTCCACTACGTGTCGCGGCTTCGATAATCGCACGGAAAAAATATTTGTATGATCTACAGATAATTGTTTCGGATCTGGGTCTTTGTGTATGTGAATACACACCGTGCCTCGAAAAGCACGTAAAGCCGTTGGTCCTGCATCTGACCTCTCTCCGGTCGTGTTGGATTGCCATCCCATCGGACTATGAGAGTGAAGGAATAGAGAGTGCACCTGTTTGTGCGCACACACTTGAGCTCTATAATATCTCCTGCGTGGTTGGCTAATCTCCGGTGAGATTGGCCGCCGTGACCGAAATTCAGTCAGGAGGACATTATAACGAACAACGATTACAATTATGGATATACCAAAAACAATTATAGGGTAGGCAAAGATCCCCCCTAGCGAGGCTCTCATCTTAATACTGTCTTTATTGGCTAATAGCCAATGCCTCATTGGTCTAGTGCTCGCAAGCGTGACTGCTGAGCGTGAGGTCCTGGATTCGATTCTCGGGTCCGGCAAGGTGTTATTGAGTTTTTCTGTATGAAAATTCTCAGTAGCACGGAGCCTGTAACTGTGCCCGGTAGATGGCAACAGATTCGCCCCATATTACATGAGACTCAATAACGGGATCGGCGAAATGTGGGTATACAATAGTAGATCTCTGTAATAAAGTATAAGTAGTTCCTATGTAAAAGCTTAAGTCGACATGACAAAAGAAGATAGGTAATCACATCCATATTATGTAAGTTCTCGAAAATTGCACTTTATTGACTTGTGCCAGTTTAGGCAAGCAATGTTATATCTAGCCTAGAATCTAGGCTACCTCAGTTCATCTAGATATAAGCCGCTTCAGAGGCTGGGCCTACAATCATGTCTGATATTTACGGTGTTACTAGAAAACACTAGAATAGCTCGTTGTTCTTTAGTTTTAGGGAACTTTATAAACAAATTTTAAACATGAAAATGTTGTGATTATTTTACGAAATATTGATAATAAATTGGCATCATTGGTCTTGTGGTGACAAGCGCGACTTACTGAGCGTGAGGTTCCGGGTTCGATTCCCGAGTCGGGCAGTGTTTTTGTTACATAATTCTAGTAGCAGCCTGGAGTGTGAAAATGTACGTGAAATGGAGTTTCTTGCTGGTTCTTCTCCATGAAATGACAATTTGAACCAGCTAAACGATTTGTAAGTGCCTTTTATGGCCTACATGAAGAAAAGAGTTTAGAATTTGAGTTTGATTTTGAACGCCGGGTAGATTGCTATAGGCTTGGTGAATGTCACTGGGTGGCATTTTTATATTTTTTAAACTTTGCCCCAATCTACGAATAATATATTCAAATGCACGATCACCCAGGCCATAGAAATAATTGATCCGTGTTGGAAACGAACCTACGACATGTAGAGCAGCAATTAATCGCCCAACCGCTGCGTCTACTTATCATAGTTGTCAGTACATTACAATGTAGCTCTTCAGCATTTCAAAGTGACCACGCACTTATTTACCAATAACTTATTTTCTGACCAAATAACTTATTTTCTTATCAAATATTGAGGTATGGCTCATTAGTCTAATGGTTGCAAGCAAGGATGTGGGTTCGATTCCCGCGTCGGGCAAAGTGTTATTGGGTTTTTCTGTATGGAAATTGTCAGTAGCAGCACGGAGTCTGGAACTGTACCCGGTAGATGACAATAGGCTCGCCCCTTATTACATGGGACTCAATTACGGGATTGGCGAAATGTGGTTGTATAATAGTACACCTCTGCCTAACCCTTAGGGGAATGCAGGCATGATGCTATGTTATGTTATGTGTTATATTGAGATATCTGAATTCCTTGGGTCAATCTTCTATTATGATAAAGAATTTTTTTTCACCCAAAGTGATATTTACAAAAACTCTCGAGTAATCTCCGGGACAGTAAGTGAGCGGTTCGTTCTTTTTATTCAATCATCAAATGTCAAAGGAAAATGCACCCTAGTACCTGGAAATAAAGTACAACTTAAATGTGTCAGTATTCTGAAAGGTTCTTGGCTTTATCATTAGTTCTGTTTAGATATAGCCTTCAGAAGAGTAAGACAGATGATTTTTAAAGGCTCGATGCGAAATTTGTATAAAAAGGGAGAATAAGTTTATGGAATTGATATAACTGCGTGACTGTGAGGTCTTGGATTCGATTGCCGGGTTGGACAACGTGTTATCAGGTTTTTCTGTATTTAAAGTCTCAATAGCAGCATGAAGTCTGGAGCTGTGCCTAGTAAATGTAAATTGTATCGCCTTCTACTACATGGGACTCAATAACGGCATCGGCGAGATGTGGATGAACAAAAGAACATCTTTGCCTAACACTTCGGGGAATACAAGCGTGATGATATAACAAGTCTTACGAACTATTCCACACACCAACTTATTCATCAGCCGTATTATTGGAATTCTCTCCAGTTGGGCAAGTACCAGTGAATTTCAGTTAAACCATATCGATATTTGGTATTCAATGGCCGCTTTATGCTTACATACGAGTATTAGTGATGCGAGAGTTAATTCAGGAATTGAATTCAAGTGAATTGTTGGCAATATTACCTTCAATATATACCTACCTAGTATTTTGTGTTGCTTGAAAGGAATTGGTATAAATCATTTAATATATAATAATATCATTGAATAGCACGTCACGCTAGCATTAATGACATCATCCGTCGTGCTCTTGCCACCGCCGGGGTGCCTGCTGTCTTAGAACCCAATGGCTTGGCACGCGACGATGGGAAGAGACCAGATGGGATGACCATAATGCCTTGGAAGTTGGGTAGGCCTTTGGTGTGGGATGCGACATGTGTCGACACCCTTGCGCCATCCCACCTTCTAAGTACGGCGGGTTGTGCTGGGGCGGAACTTTACACCTGTTTTCCGACTAAGACAATTCACGTCAGACAATCGGTAATCGACTACTTTGTTGGCGAAAATAAAACACTGAATTTCATACGGCAAGCCGTAAGCGAAATTCTAAGCCTATGGGCCCCTTGATAGAATTTGCTACGGGCCCCGCGCTTGCTTAATCCAGCACTGTGTACACTCAATTGCTCTTGAGGTGTCCCTCATCGTGGATTACATTGTATGATAAAGCCGTATCTACTAGTGGTGTTTTTCTTGCCACAACTTGCAATGCACGTGTGGAGGAACGAGGTATAGTGTTCCTCCATTGAAAAGGGAGGATCCTCCGACCAGGCAAGGTGGTTAGCCTGGCGGGCCGAAGCCCGACGGTTGATGTCGGACATTCGTATATGTGTTAGAATTGTTGTAAACTCTTATAGTGCGATTCAGGGTTTTCTGTTGTAGCTTCACTTCGATAGATGGCGCTTTACTTTTTGCTATGTTGCGACGATAGTCGCTACATCACTCCCCCCCGAGACTCGTTCTCGCTGATTGAACTATCTGCGTGTTGCTGCAACTGTACGGCGAACCACGTGGACTGACTGCCAGTACACCGGTGTGAAGACCCATGCCGTCCCGTTTTTTTCTTTGTCACTGTAGCCACCTGTTGTCTTGTTCTATACCGGTCGCACTGCAGTGTTCTATCGCCCGGACGCTGGTGCCGCATGTTGCCCTCCTCAAGTCGTTGGGTTAAGTCCAGGATGCGTTGTCTGCTGTCGTGGTAACCTTCGTGACTGTATACTGCTACTGTTGGTCTGGATGCTGGGGGTGCTGCAATGGAAGTGATGGTGCTGATGCTGCTGGTCTGCTCCATGGAAGTTGCTTGCTGATGATCACGTCTGCTGCAGGATGATGATCACGTCGGCGTCACCAATGTGGAGGAACGAGGTATAGTGTTCCTCCATTGAAAAGGGAGGATCCTCCGACCAGGCAAGGTGGTTAGCCTGGCGGGCCGAAGCCCGACGGTTGATGTCGGACATTCGTATATGTGTTAGAATTGTTGTAAACTCTTATAGTGCGATTCAGGGTTTTCTGTTGTAGCTTCACTTCGATAGATGGCGCTTTACTTTTTGCTATGTTGCGACGATAGTCGCTACACACGATTAAAGTTTAGAGTACGACTTTAAAAACTGGTTCAAAGTCGTTTCTATTATCTAAGAGATCGTGTCGAGGCTAAACTGGCGGGACACCTGTCATGCTCCTGTGCAATTAGTGTCACGTAACGAGATTTCGTGTATTCCCGTAAGTAGTTTAGAGAATAATGGCGGCAACATGAAGCTACTTCATTGGTGTGGCATGTGGTCAATGATAATATAGACCCGGGTACGTCTTAAAACTGCGGCCAGACAAAGGAGGACGGGCAGCAGCGTCCTCTTACTAATCGATGAGCCACTGCGATCCCCAAGCCGCCTGCCAAGCGTAGTGATTATGGCAAACCCCCCTCTTGGAGGTGGCCTTCGTTCAGCAGTGGACGTCTTCTGGCTGATGATGTGGTCAATCCTGAAGTTCTGGGTTCATTTCCTAGATATTGTATAGTGTTAGTGATTTTTTGTTTAGAAATTCCGTTTCAATATTCGACGACACGGTTGGTGCAGTGACTAAGCAATTAGTATTCTGCGCTTCATGTGGCGGGTTTGATTCCCGCACGGAATAAATATTTGATAGATCTATAGATAGTTGTTTCGTCATGTGTGCGTATGTGACAGGTATGTTAAATGGTAAACTGTAAGCACGCATCGAAATAATATATTCTCAACAACGACATATTATTTCGATGTACCCACGATACAGGAGAAGAAGAAAAAAAAAACAAATCTATGTAAACTTTGCATTTGGAATTTAATATCGTCGTGAAATTGTACAGTCAAACAAGAGAGAGAGGCATACAGAATCAATAGTAAGTTAAAGATACTTTTTATTTTCAAGAAATGATGTATCCGATTGTACGGTGTACAGCCGTATGTACTTAGCTTTCCTTATTACTTAGGTGCATTTAGCAGCGTCAGCAATTTTGTCTACTCAGCGTTTACCCAAGCATGACATTCAGTTCGTATTCGCGATCGGTACGGGATAGTTACGAGCTCCACCAAACGTGCTCCACGACTACTTTTATCGTTTTCGTCATTAAAGACTTTTACGTTATCTTCAAAACTATCTTTTTATTTTGTTCACCTCATCGTACGGCGAACAAGTTGGTCCTTCGAGCGTTTTGGACCTCGCGAGTCGGGGACATTTTAGCATAAAAGCGAAACACGTGCTGTGTGAAACGTGGTGACGGCCACGTTGTGTTGACTTTGCACAAAGTGTCGTGGTTTGGTGATAGAGACTAGCAGCAGGGAGAAAGAAGTACAGCCAGCGGTAAGCAGAGAAAGGAGAGGGAATAGGCAAAGCTGATCAGATTAGTCAGCAGTTTCCAAGTAAGATCTTTCCATATTTTTTATTCATAAGTGAAGATGGTGCAGTATTATGTTAATCAGCAGGAAATTGAGGAAGCTATTAGAGCCTTTATTGTGAATTTACATAAAACGGGAAAGGAGCGGAGAACGGAAGAACACTTCAAAAGGCGTTTAGAGCTTTTGGAAAACTACTGGAGAGAATTTGAAAGCAACCATAAGAGCATCTGTGAGCTTAAGGAGAGGGATCATCCCTATTTCCTTGACCAGGTTTATGAGCGTGCAAAGCAATTGTATATAACAGCGAAGGAGTTGATATATAAGCAAAGTCAGGAGAAAGCAGGGGCAGAGACTACATCGTCGGAGTCTACAGGAGCGAGAGTAAAAGAGCAGGAGAAGCAATCAATACGTCGAGTTGAAACGGAGTCTACAGAACCGGAAGCAGGATCATCTCGACGGATGATATCGACAGGTACCACAAGCAAATTCGATGATTTGCTTCGAAAGCAGTTAGTAAACTTTAAAGCTTTTTCTAGAACGGCAAAAAATATCGATTTGGACAGCATTAACGAAAAGTGGGAGTTCGAGGATGTACTCAAGGAGCTACAGACTCGCTGGACAGCGATAGATTCCCTTCACTGGGATATCTATATGGAATCGAATGGGGAAGATGAGGAGTACGAAAGTCTCTTTACGAGACACGAGACAACGTTCATCAATCTTAAGAAGGCAGTGAATAAAAAATTGTGGTCAGTATCGCACCGGGAGAAATCTGTCCCGCAGATGGATATTCCAGTTTTCTCCGGGAACTATCAACAGTGGACCTCTTTTAAAGATCTTTTTAATGAGGCAATACATAATAACCCTTCTTTATCGGCAGCACAGAAGATGCAGTTTCTGAAAGGGAAGCTGCGTGGTGAGCCTGAGCGACTCATTCAACATCTTCACATAAGTTCCGATAACTACAAAGCATGTTGGGACATTCTCATAAAACGTTACGACAATGAGTGGCTCATATTTACAGCTCACATAAACACTATGTTAGGGTTGCCTAACATATCTCAACCATCTTCAGCGATGATAAAAAAGATGCATGACGTCACAGTAGAGTCTATGCATGCTATCGAAAACGTGGGAGCGAATGTATCGAGTTGGGATCCATTCATAGTACACGTATTGTCGCTAAAGCTCGATGGCGATACCTATAACGATTATATGGATACGGTGAAAAAACCACGAAAGTTAAGAGTTTTGTCAGAATTTCTATCCTTTTTGGAGAGTAAGTTTACAAGTCTCGAGTCAGCAAGAAGAAAGCAAGACCAAGTGTCAACGAAATCACAGAATAATCAATCGAAGCAGGACGGGAGAAATAATTATCATAAAAGCGGAAATCGGGCCTTTCATGCAACCACTGTAAAATGCCCACTCTGCAGTGAAAATCATACCTTATTTCATTGTAAAAATTACCACGTTATATCCAGTGACATAAAGTTGAAAAAAGCGAAAGAATTAAAGTTGTGTATAAATTGTTTATTTGACCATAATGGCAAACAATGCATTTCCAACAAACGGTGTCGTAAGTGCAACGGGAAACACAACACCATGCTACACGATGCCTGTTTCAAAGCCAAAACGGCGACAAACAACAGCGAAAATACTGCGAAACATCCTGAACACGTAAGCAATAACTGTCACGTGTCGCCAGGTAGACCGGCAGAAGTACTACTTGCCACAGCTTTGGTTAGAGTAGTAACAGAAGATGGATCATGCCATATTTTAAGAGCGTTTATCGATCAAGGTTCCCAGCTCTCTCTTATCTCAGAGACGGCCGCTCAGAGATTGGGGGTGAAGAGAACTTTTTGTAGTGGTGTTATTTACGGTATAGGTGAAAAATCCAGCAAATCTAAAGGCATGATCAGCATAACATGTAAGTCGATGTACAGTGAGTTTCGATTCACTACCAATGTACTTATTATGAACAGCTTGGTTAAAAATTTACCGTGCGCAACTTATACGAAACCATCATGGCCATTCATTCAAAATCTTGACTTAGCAGACCCAGAATTTTACGTGAGTCGGCCTATTGACTTACTTCTTGGATCAGATATCTATGCTCTAATAAAAATGGAGGGCATCAGCAGAAGTGATGAGCCATCTCATCCGCTAGCGGAGCAAACACAACTAGGGTGGATTTTATTTGGAAAAATGGCTTACTCCTACCAGTGTAACGTTGTTTTAAATAACGTCGCAGATATTCAGCGATTTTGGGAAGTGGAGGACATCGAGGTGCAAAGCGAAGTATCTTCCGAAGAGCAGCAATGTATAGATTTTTATCTATCTACTACAGTACGTCAGCGAGATGGACGGTATGTGGTGAGGTTACCACTGAAGCAGGAGGAACGTGAAAAATTAGGAACATCGAGAGGTATTGCAGTAGCGCAGTTTCGAAACTTAGAGAAGAAGTTCGACAGGCAAGCGAGTTTAGCAGAACATTACAAAGCGTTTATTAACGAATACATAGCCTTGCATCATATGATTCCGGCATCTAACGTAATGCACAGCCAAAACAGCAGCAGCGAAGACAAACAATGCTGTTTTTTACCACATCATGCAGTACAGCGAGCTGAGTCATCCACTACTAAGCTAAGAGTGGTGTTCAATGCCTCGGCTAAAACATCAAGTGGGTATAGCTTAAACGACATCATGAAAAAGGGACCTAATTTGCAAAAAGATTTACAATCTTTGATCATCAAATGGCGTCAATATCGATACGCGTTCACGTCGGACATCGAGAAGATGTATCGACAGATTTTAGTGAATGAGGAGGATCAGCGTTATCAGCAGATTGTGTGGAGAGAGACAACTCAGCAACCTATTCAGCCGTATCAGCTGACTACGGTGACGTATGGAACAAAAGCCGCTCCGTTTCTAGCTATGATGACATTGAAGCAGCTAGCAGATGACGAGCGCAGTAGACATCCTGAAGCAGCTCAGGTGTTAAAAGAAGCTATGTACATGGATGACTTGGTCCATGGGTCTCACGATATTGAAAGCGGAAAAAGATTAATAGCGGAAGTAAACCACGTACTTAGATTGGGAGGGTTTACACTACGAAAGTGGATATCTAACGAGCCAGAATTACTACAAGGCATAGAGAACCGGGGAAGCGAACAAAAGTTAATATTTAACTACAAAGCAGAGGGCACACCTAAAACGTTAGGCTTGCGTTGGGACTCGGAAGAAGATAAGTTTACCTTTCAGTACGATATTGCCGATCAACCGTCAAGTCATACGAAAAGAACGATTTTATCACAGATATCGAAGTTATTTGATCCGTTGGGGTGGTTGGCACCATTGTCAACTAAATTAAAACTACTTTTTCAACGAGTATGGTCTGCGAATTTGGAATGGGATGACGTAATCCCTGAAGATATCGAAAAGGAGTGGATTAAAATACAATCTGATATAGCGATCTTAAAACAATGTGAAATCCCCAGATGGATTGGATATCAGCAGGGTGACGTCATAGAATTGCACGGGTTCTGTGACGCCTCACTTAAAGCGTATGCAGGTGTCATTTATGCACGGATTATCAGAGATGATCGAGTTACAGTTGTTTTAGTTGCATCTAAAACACGATTAGTGCCCAATAACAAAGCGATATCATTGCCAAGGTTAGAGATGTGTGGAGCGCAATTACTGTCTAAATTGATGAATACTGTTGTACGTTGTTTAGACAAGCTAACGTTAAACATATATGGGTGGACCGATTCTATGGTCGTTCTTGGATGGCTGCAAGGTGACATAGGACGGTGGAAAACCTTCGTAGCAAATCGAGTTAAATGCATAGCAGAGATAGTACCCCCTAACCGTTGGCGTTATGTAAAGTCTGGAGAAAATCCAGCGGACGCTGCAAGCAGAGGACTCTTGGCGTCACAGCTAGCAAGCAACACTCTTTGGTGGCAAGGACCAGAGTGGTTGAAAACGATAGAATTACATCACAGCGAAATTGTGCCGGCAAAATATACAACTGACGAAGAATGCAAACGAAAACAAGTGAATGTCATTCAGCAGACTAGCGAAGAAAGCATTATCCTAGGATTACTACAAAAGTATAGTTCATTTGTTAAGATAACGAGAATTTTAGCATGGATTTTACGCGCGTTAAACACAATAAAACAAGCAAAAAAAAGCGAAGAAAAACATAAGCGGACATATCTCACATTACGTGAATTGAAGCGAGCTAAAATGCTAATAATAAAACATGTGCAGCGGTGTGAATTTGGAGAAGAAATCGAAAATATTCAAAAGCATAAAGATATAAGTAACAAAAGCAAGCTGTTAAAACTAAATCCTTTTTTGGATAAAGACGGAATTCTAAGAGTTGGAGGCCGTCTGAAAAGCGCTCAGATACACAGCGATATGAAATACCCTATTGTATTACCATATAGCAGTATTTTAACGAGCCTATTAATCGAACAAGCTCATCAATTAACCTATCACGGTGGTCCTCGTCTGACCCTAGCCAATTTAAGGCAAAAATATTGGATCTTATCAGGAAATCGAGCAGTAAAGAAAGAACTTCGGAAGTGTGTGAAGTGCAGAAAGCATGATCCTAAGCTGCAGTATCAATTGATGGGAAATTTACCACCGGAAAGGCTAAATCCAGCACCCCCCTTCTATCATACTGGCGTCGACTATACTGGGTATGTCGAGGTCAAAGCTAATAAAGGACGGGGAATCAAAACTACCAAGGGGTACGTGGCTTTATTCATCTGTATGGTGACGAAAGCTGTACATTTAGAACTAGTCTCGGACCTCAGTAGTACAACGTTTTTGGCAGCATTACGAAGGATGGCGGCTAGACAGGGTGCGCCGCGCCATATGTATAGCGATAATGGCACGAACTTCGTGGGAGCTAATCGAGTCCTACAAGAAGAGTATTACGACTTAAAAAATTGTCTTAACGAGAGCTTCTATAACGAAATAGTAGACCTAAATATTGAATGGCATTTTAATGCCCCAACATGGGCAAGCGCTGGTGGTTTATGGGAAAGAGCCATACGAAGTTTAAAACACCACCTAAAACGAGTAGTGGGAGAACAAAAACTAACATATGAAGAGTTTAGCACTATGTTAGCCCAAGTTGAAGCGTGTCTAAACTCACGGCCTTTATGCCCTTTGAGCGAAGATATCGAAGATTTGGACTTCCTAACACCTGCGCATTTTTTAATCGGTAGAGCGGGATCTAGTATTATCGAAACAGCGGAAGACGCAAGGAGTAGATGGTATTTAGCGAACAAATTAGCTCAAGACATCTGGAAGCGATTCAAAACGGAATACCTAACTCAGTTATCGGTTCGGAGTAAGTGGCTGAGACAGCAGGATAATTTGAAGGTTGGACAACTGGTAACTATTCAAGATGAAAATCTACCACCCAGTAAGTGGTTGCTGGGACGTGTAATTGAACTACATCCTGGTCTAGATGGTCTGGTGAGGGTGGTCTCACTTAAGACAAAAAATGGGATCCTAAAAAGACCTGTAGTCAAGCTATCGATTTTACCGGTACCATCATCTATAGAAGAAAAGCAGAAACAAGAAGATCCTGAAGCGTCTACTACAAGCGAAAGTACAAAGTCAAGCTCTAGAAAAAAGAAAGCGGGTCTTAAAACTACTAGTACAAATTTTATATCTATGGCGATATCCTTTATTTTGTTTATGACGTTATTGAGTGGTTCATATGCCTCTTATAATATAACTAAAATTAACAACTATCAAGGCTTGTATTTTGACAAAATCGGAAATATGCGACTGGCACGGGATGAATGGAAGTTGGTGGTTTATTATAATATGGACCCATATTGGGAAGGAATGGCAGCGCTGGAGAAGCATCAAACGTATCTGGAATCAATGTGTACGTCAATAAACACGTTGTCGCACTGTGAAGTAATCCTATTGCAATTACGTCACAGTTTCTTGGAATTAGAGTTCACTAACCGTGTACTACTTGGTCAGCAAAATGGCACGCGCTCCCGTCAGAAACGCGGCCTCATCAATGGAATAGGATACCTAGCGAACGCATTGTTCGGAGTGTTAGATGAACACTTTGCGGAACAATATCAAAAAGATATCTCGCTACTGCGAAACAATCAAAAACATTTAGCGACATTGTGGAGAAATCAAACATCGGTAGTAGAAGGGGAATATAATATTCTTCAAAGAATCGGAGAAACGATAAGTAAACAGCATAAAGCTATAAATAGCCGTATTAACGAAATATCTAAAGCAGCGAACACACTGAAGGAGGAAATTAAAAGCGTGGAAATAATGAACGAGTTTATGTTATCGGCTATGATAGCTAACAACTTAATTTTAAACATCCGAAATATTCAAGAGCAATTGGTCGATATGCTTATTGATATTCATCATCAGAGATTTAACACTCATATTCTGTCTCCTCAACAACTGCAAGATGAATTAAACATCATTTCTGGACAGTTGACTAACGATTTGTCCCTTCCTATCGAGCATATTCATCTGGAGATGGCGAAAATTTATCATCTGCTCAAAGTCAAAGCGCGCCTGACCAAAGAATATTTCATATTCGAAATAAGAATACCTCTGATTACTAGAGATACTTACGAGCTACATAAAGTAATCCCTATTCCTCTTCAGCGAGCAAATAACAGCATATCCATAACTCCGGTATCAGACTACGTAGCAGTCAATTTGAAAAAAGATACATATTTACCTTTGACGGAAAGCGAGATTCAGCAGTGTAGTAGCAGCGAATCATCGAGCTATGTGTGTGATATACATACTACGGTTTATCATATGAAGAAGGAGAATGGACAAGATTTGTGCACTTACGATCCTGCACAGCGAAGATGTCAGACTAGCATCGCCGCGTGTAACAACATGTGGATTCGATTAAATAAAGCTAATAACTATTTACTGTTCTGTTGTGGACAGTGTGCACTGCGCTTTATGTGTGGAGATCAAGTTACCGTCGAACAGCTGAGCGCTACCTGCATTATTAGCCTTGACCCTGACTGTATTGTGAAAGATAATCACTTTACTGCTTACGCTCACAACAACCAACTAGCGAAGATTCTACATATCGACTCAGATGTGTACAGCCCACAGATAGCTCCCATCAATCATCTTATCAACATCTCTCTAAGTACATACGGAAACGAAACTGCTGACTCAGAGCTAAACTTGGAGCTTCTGAAATTTGGTGATCAAATTAAACAGATGAAGAACGTGGAATTAGCAGAAGACGATCCGAACTTCTATCACCACATCCATCATTACGTCATCAACTACGGTTTGGTGTCGGCAGCACTGCTAGCAGCAGCAGTTTGCCTGTGGAGGAAATGGCGCCGGGCGAGGACCCGGGTGGTGACTGGGCGTGACCTGTCAGCACCCCCCACATCGACGAGCAACAGCAGTGTAGTGAGAGCGCGAAAGCAGAGAAGGGCTACCCGTGTGCCCATAGTGCAGTGTTTAAAAAGCAGTGTTATACAAACGGACACGGCTACCTCACCCATCCCACGGAGGGTGTTTAATATATCTGAAAATATTGTTTAAATTGAAATTTTGTAAAATTTATTTACATTTCAATCTCTGTATTTTTAGTCCGGGAGCATGTACGGTGTACAGCCGTATGTACTTAGCTTTCCTTATTACTTAGGTGCATTTAGCAGCGTCAGCAATTTTGTCTACTCAGCGTTTACCCAAGCATGACATTCAGTTCGTATTCGCGATCGGTACGGGATAGTTACGAGCTCCACCAAACGTGCTCCACGACTACTTTTATCGTTTTCGTCATTAAAGACTTTTACGTTATCTTCAAAACTATCTTTTTATTTTGTTCACCTCATCGTACGGCGAACACCGATCGAGTAATATATTATTTAATTAGTAAACATAGTCAAACTATATAAAATCCAATTTAAATAAAAAAAAAACATCATCTAAGGTACGAGTTCTCCTCGTTCAAATGTATGATAATAATGTGTGCGCGTTTTCAATTAAAAGAACTTTCGTTTTCATACATGTTCTGGTTTCACCATGATCGTCAAGATTAAAAAAAAATTGCGCTAAACCACCTTTGACTTTAAAAAAACTTCATCTGTACCGCTGTGGTCTATTTTTTTTTGTTCAAATGAACAATTATATATTTCCTTAGTACTAGCTTCCGCCCGCAGCTTCGACCGCTTGGATTACGAACCCGTGCATTTTTGCGCGAAGCCATTGTTATTTTTCTAAAATAAATAGTATAAGTTACTCCTTATAACATCAGCTATCTGCCAATGAAAGTCCCGTCAAAATCGGTCCAGCCGTTTCGGAGATTAGCCGGAACAAACAGACAAACAGACAAAAATTGTTCTTTTGTTATAGTATCGTATATACTTTCATATGCATTTAGTAAAAAGCTGTTATTTTGTCATTACAAATAGACACTTCGATAAAAAGACCGGGGCAAGACGCTAACCCGGCGGGACACCTATCACGTTGCCGTGCAATTTGTGTCACGCCACGAGATTTCCGTATCTCACAGTTGGTGTTTAAGAGAATGGGAGAATAATATTAATCTCAGCCACTTGGGACAATCGTGATTGTTATGACTGTACTATGGTCTTTTTGTAAATTTTTGACGGTAGGACTAGCGCAGTGGATAAGTGATTAGCTATCAGTGTTACGTGTCGCGGATTAGATACCCGCACGGAACAAAATTTTTATGATCTACTGTTAGTTATTTCGGGTCGGGGTGTGTGCGCATACGATATACCCAGTGGCGTGCGATTCATAAAGACAAAAAGACACTGCCTACCCTACATAACTCAGATAAATATTTATTATTAGATATTTGAGGTGGCAAATCACATACATCATTATTTAATCGATAACACGACGAACGAATACCAACATGCAGTAGGTATTTTTGGTAAGTAAGCTTTTAAAACCTTCTGCCTACCCTGTCTAAAAATTCTGTGCACGCCGCTGGACATACCTATATGGAAACTGTACCCATACATGAGAAATCTTAGTGTGAGGCAATTAAAAAAATACTATTGGAAAAGAAATCAGTGCCTGTAGACAATCTGCAATCAGAAATAACTCTTATTATCCGGATGCTTAAAGTTCACTAAAAGTTTAAAGGATTTGCCAGGATTTTGACCTTGAGAGTAAAAAGGTTGAATAAAGTGTTGAAAAGTCATGTGATACGTGAACGTCAAACATTTTGCTAGCGTCTGGATTCTCTGAAGATTGTTTGTGACTTACACCTTTAGAAATAAATTTTGATTCCTACTTGACACTGGCAGAATAGAAATGAAATGAAATTATTTATTTTGCAATTAGGATTTTTCAATCACTTTTACACGTCTTTTTTAAACTGGATGGCGTCGGCATTTGCTATGACTATCCCTGAGAAGAAACGCCGAAACAAACTCAGGGGTCAAGGTCTATTTTATAGGTAGTCGACAACGCTCAGTTGCCGTAAATATATGTATATATTTTTTTTAATTTTTTTTTTTTTTTTTTTTTTTTTTTAAATAAAACGTTGCCCCACACTAGGAATAATTCCTGTATCGTGGGTGCGTTTACAAACACATATATTCACATACACAAACGCCCAGACCCGAAACAATTATCTGTAGATCATACAAATATTTGTTCCGTGCGGGGATCGAACCCGCGACACTTAGCGCAGAAAGCTAATCCCTTAGCCACTACGCCAACCGTGTCGTCAATTGGATTCAAAGTTCTGAGTTATATTTCACACATCTCAAAGTATCACGCATATATTCCCCGAAGGGTTTGGCAGAGTTATAGGTGCTTTTGAACCTGCACATTTCGCCATTGCCGTTATTAAGTTCCATATAGGGCGAGCCTATTGCTATCTACCGGGCACAGTTCTAGACTCCATGCTGATACTAAGAATTTCCATACAGAAAAACCCAATAACACTGTCCGACCCGGAAATCGAACCCAGTACCTCATTCTCAGCAGTCGCGCTTGCGACTACTAGATCAATGTAGCAGTCTTAAAAAGTCTTAAGTTATATTTTACCTTAAAAAACAATAATACTCAGACTCGTTACGGCTTTATACTAAGCCAGCTTATTGTGTGTTTATGTATAACTAAACATTGTAGTGACTCGAAACTAGGGATGTTACGGAGCTTCGACTCCGAATCCGATATGTCGGAACCTCCGATTAAAATTACACCTCCGAATCCGGCTCCGGTTCCGATATATCAAAACGGAGGTATATATCGGAGTTACAAATTATGACTTGCTATCGCTGCAGCGCTACCGAGCGCTTTCTATGTGACACTGACATCTGACTGAGTATATGTGTTCTGTGCAACTGATGAACGAAGAGTGAACGAGTTGCGACAAGTTTTTTATTTTTTATTTATTTACATTTTTAATTCGTAGATTTGCTCCGACTCCGACTCCGATTCACCTCCGACTCCGCGGAGGTCACTACGAGAACCTCCGACTCCGATTCCGCCTCCGATAAATCCACCTCCGTAACATCCCTATTCGAAACTAGCATCGTGTTCCGCCCGTTGTTTATATAGTTGCTAGGTACGTTTATTCGCGCCAGCGCCGCGGTGGCGTTACCCCTCTCCCTCGCCAGTCCGGCTCGATCCACCGTTGCGTGCGGATGCGCACGCTAGCTCGCGCCACGCATTCAGTCACAAAATATTTTTATAGTGTATTCATCCTTTTTGTTATTATAATTTACTCAACATAACCGTTTTTTTTTCCTCCAAACCACGACTACAACATATTATTCATGAATATCCCTAAGTATTACTAACCAAACATGAACTATGAAAATGAACTCGTCTAGTTGAATATTCTACCCTGTTTAATTCGGCTGTATGTGACGCCCCAATTTGCACGTGGCATTGACATAAAAACTCCAGATACACGATCAGCGACTCAAAAACTGTTGTAGATATATAAATCACTAGCTTTAGCCCGCGACTTCGTCTGCGTGATCTACATATATAATTTATAGTCTATAGCACTCGGGGATAGTGAAAGAATTTTCAAATTCGGATCATTAGTTCCGGAGATGACCCCCTACATACAAACAAACAAATGTTACCTCTTTATAATATTAGTATAATATAAGAATGTATACAATATAATAATAGTATAAGAATGTATTTAAAAAGCGCGCACAAATTAATATTGTGGCATTATTTCGTCTAGTCTTATTTCGAGAGACGATAATTACTGAGTGTTTGTGCGAAGAAATGGTAGAATATCACATCAAGAATATGAAAAAGAAACATAAATAGCTACTCATTACAATATTCCAAGACAGAACAAAAAAAGATGTGATTGCTCTACCTGTAAAAATACTTTAAATAATAACAAGTACGAAAATGTGTATCTAGTATTTTTAAATCAATGGAATCGAATCTTTGATTACCTGTCCCATATGATAACTCGTCAGGTTGGATTCCGGGTTCCGGGCACTTTGAAACTCAAGTGTTCCTGGCAAAATAATTTGTTCCCCAATTTAGGGTCGGCACTTTACATAAAGGTAGGTAATGAGTTCTGTGAGAAATTGGATTTATATTTACTGAATTTGGTGTTTTGCCGAGTTATTTGTGGAACAGTTGAGTGAATCTGGTTTGATTCGAAAATCGTATTTGATGCACAAATGCCTTGAATTACATTTTTTTTTTAATTTCTTTTGCTACTCTCTATCCACCTTCTCTCTTGAAGGCTACCTATTCATTCTAGTCTTGAAGATACCAGGGACCTTTGACGAGGCACTTTCCAACGAGAAAGTTTGATGATATGTGATTCCTCTTTACATTCCTCGGAGTCTCTCCCCCCAAGTCTCTAGAATCTTGTCTGCATCCGACTATTAGTAACAAGTCTAGCTTACACAAATAAATTAATTCAACCCATTATTATCCCACTGTTGGTTGAGGGTTTCTTCTCAGAATGAGAAGGACTAAGGCATAATCTTAGTCCACCACGCTGGACCGGAGCCCTCTCAGGTGTGCAGGTTTCCTCACGTTGTATTCCTTCACCGTAAATGCAAGTGATAATTAAATTCTAATCCGCACATGATTCCGAAAAGTCAGAGGTGCGGGCATGGAAGGCAAGCGTTCAACCGCCAGGCTATCACTGCTTGTGTAATTTAGTGTCAAGCGTAGCATTAAAAGATAAAAAGCATTTAGAAAGAAGTACGCGGTCGATATTTACAATGGTTTTTCGAACATTTCGACATGATTTGAAATCGAGATGCCCCCAGACCGTTAAAAAATAAATAAACCCAAAGTGGCATATGTGGCACACTCAAAAGCCAGTAAGGTTGCGCAAGCACATAAATATTATATACATACTCCCATAAGTTCATTACAAGTGAACTACCTCGCAGTAATGAGAGGTACCGTCAGCAGCAAAATGAAGTTGATCAAATAAATTTGAATAATTTAATATCTTCATTAAAGGTTGTGTCCGGATTCTTAGGAATTTGTAAGGAATTTGTGGGAAGAACTGAAATTCATAGCATCCAACCAATTGATGGTATTTAATTTCAGTGCGCTAATGAACCTATCATTCATAATTTATAAAATGGAGAAATAGTTTTTTTTTTATCAGAGTAATTCCGCTCTATTTTCTTGTAATTGTTTTTAGTAAAATTCCAAATGAATTTTCCTTATTTTATGTGGCGTCGGTTGCAAACGATCTGAGTAAAATTTGATGGCAATACAATGCCATCCACATGTCGGCTTTATTCGTCTAGCTATTGCAAGCATGATTGCTGAGCGTGAGGTCCAGGACTCGATTTCTGGACAGTGTTATTGAATTATCTATAGTAATATGACATTTTCAGTAGCAACTCGCAGCCTAATTACGTAAAAAAGCTACAGCAACGCGACAGTCATTTCATTTTGGCGATCTACGCTTGTCGTTACATCGGTAATTAGGCTGCGGCAGCCGGACTTTTAAAGTATGGACGATAGACGGCAATAAGTTAGCACCATATTACAAGGGATTTAATAATGGTAACGTCGGAATGTGGTTGCGTATCCCTTCCAAGAATACAGATGTAAAGTTCTGTAACCAAGTTCTATAAAATATTTACCTACACTCGATTCTGCTGACCGTACACACGTTCGCCTCATTACAAGCTCGCCGGGACGTAAGGGAGCCAACACATCACGAGTTTTACTACCCACTTATAACATTTACACTGGCAGGTTAAACCCAATAAATATTATGAGAAATTATACTTTGAATCTACATAAACACTTTATAAACCCTTGACATCTCTAATAATATTGAAATAAGTTGTCATCTCTTTTCAAGAGACAATACGAGTATATAAACGTATAAAAAAAGAAAGAGATATTTTGTTAGCAAATGTGTGAAGAACATCTGTTTTTATGGATAAAATGTATATTGTAATAATGTCCTCCTGACCGATTTCGGTCACGGCGGCCAATCTCACCGGAGATTAGCCAACTACGCAGGAGATATTATAGAGCACAAGTGTGTGCGCAAACACAGGTGCTCTCTCTATTCCTTCACTCTCATAGTCCGATGGGACGGCAATCCGACACGACCGGAGAGAGATCAGGCGCAAGACCAACGGCTTTACGTGCTTTCCGAGGTACGGTGTGTATTCACATACACGAAGACCCAGACCCGAAACAAATATCTGTGGATCATACAAATATTTGTTCCGTGCGGGAATCGAACCCGCGACACGTAGCTCAGCAGTCGATCTCTCAACCACTGCGCCAACCGTGTCGTCAAGGTATATTGCAGCAATATAAGAAAATAATTTTATTATCATTTTTCATAAGCTTTCTCGGGTGACGAATCATGAGATCATCTGCTGCACCCTGGGCAGTCAGCCCACATACTTTCATTGCTGACTGACTAATCTTTCCAAGATTATGCCAGAAAAAAAAATTACCAGAAAAAGTAAAAATAAAACGAATCCTTCATAGATTTTAATACAGCTTTTTTATACCTATTCACCAGAATTGCAGCTGCTTGAATATATCCTCAAAAATATTATATTACTAGCTTTATTTTGCCGTCTGTACAAAGTTTGTTTGTCTTCTGACAGTCACTTAGAAAGTTAGCGATACCGAAACGTCATAACATGTCTCACCAACTCGTGTTGTTCAAAATATTTTCACCAAGAAACATTTTGACGTTTGATGTACGGAATTATTTCATGTTATATTTTAGAGGAATATGAATGGAATATCAAAAGGTATGCGCTTTACTTTAACTTAATTTTTTTTCTAAAGTTTGTGTTAACATAGTATTACGCCTGTATTCTCCGAAGGGTTTGGCAGAACTGTACTATTTATTGTATACTTACATTTCGCCTATTCTGTTAATGAGTCCCATGTAATAGGAGGCGAGCCGTTTGCTATTCACCGGGCACAGTTCCAGACACCGTGCTGCTACTGAGAATCTCCTAACAGAAAAACCCAATAACACTTTGCCCGACTCGGGAATCGAATTCTGGACCTCACGCTCAGCACTCGCGCTTGCGACCACTACACCAATGAGTAATTCAACAAGAGCATGAGTTAACATATAGTCTAACTTGCCAGTCGCGACAGTGCTCTTTTGTTAAAAACAAATGGTATCTGACCTCTGTCACCTCACTACACTACCTCCTGAACCTCTGACAACTACTAGGAAGACGATTTAGTATAACTTAGTGTTTCATATCTGTAATCTTACTAATATGATATCCTACTAATATTATAAATGCGAAAGTTTGTGGGGATGGATGGATCTTTGTTACTCTCTCACGCCAGAACGGCTGAACGAATCTGGATGAAATTTGGCACAGATATAGATTATAGTCTGGAATAGCACATAGGGGGGAAAATGTACGGGTTCGTAAACCACGCGGGCGAAGCCGCGAGCGGAAGCTAGTGTCTTAATACAGATTCGAGGAAGCGCACTAAGTAAGCGCTAAGCCAGCTGAGCTCCGTCTTCTTGGCTTCATGATACTGTAGCTATAGGGATTTAATAGAGTGAAGTGTTAAACAAACACATTTCGCCGATGCTTTTATAAAACCCGTGTAATAGTGGGCGAGCCTAATCTTATTCTGATACAGGGTAGGCAAAAGCTTCCAAACGGCACTATTCTTACATACGTACGTCTTATGTTTCAATTTTATTAAACATATATTATAATATATTAGCTGGTACCCAGCGCGTTGCTGCCACTGAAGAAATAAATTTGCTCTTTCAAATACATTTGCCGGTACGACACGTGCGCCACCTACTGTAAGTTAATTGTACTATGTCTATAACCTTCGCGCAACTGCAGCTAGCAATAAGTTGACAAAGTTTTATCGCAATCGGATGAACGGTATGGCAGCGCATAAAATACGAAGAAACAAACAAACACGCTTTGATTTTTATATATGAGATTTGTTTTATTTAACTAAAACCGAAACGGATTCTTATTCTTCTTAATTTAACGTTCACTTTCGATCAAACATTTAAGAATGTCAAACGTTTTGGTTAACAACCACACTTTATTTTCCCAGCTAAATAGAACACGCTGTAGGTATACATAATGTTTGTGCTATCCGTACTTGCCGTTATCTTAGCACAGCCACCGCAAACAGCTAAGCCACAACATCAAGCTATACCGGCTGGAGACAACGATACTGCAGATACATAGCTCGTTACCATAGCCGTTGCGCTTCAATTTCTGAAAGTTCTATTCGAAAGTGAACTCTAGCATCTAAGGAAAATATTTGAATTCACCCTTGGTTTTACTTTGCAGTAGTCTAGCGCCGTCTAGTTATAGCCACGTTAGTTGCCACGGCTACAAAGCCCAGACAATAGCTGGAACCATATGGACCTCTTCCAAAGGACTGGTTGGCGAAGATAATGGAGAGAGAAGTGTGGAATACTATGGGGATACCTTTGCAGACCAGTAAGATAATGAAAGAATTTTAAAAGATTGGCAGTGATAGCTTAGTGGTTGAACGCTTGCCTTCCATGCAGGAGGGTCTGGATTCAAACCCAGCCCGCACCTCTGACTTTTCGGAGTCATGTGCGGATCAGAATTTGATTATCTCTTGCGTTTACGGTGAAGGAAAACATCGTGAGGAAATCTGCACACCTGAGAGGGCTCCATAAAGTTCTTAAAGGTGTGTGTAGTCCGCCAACACGCACCGGGCCAGCGTGGTGGACTAAGGCCTACCCCTTCTCATTCTGACACAGTAATGGGTTGAATTATTAATTATTATTATTTAAAAGATTACTTTGCAGCCAATTCCTAAATATAATTCGTTGTAGATCGCCGACACCAAGAGTATGAACACCACTGCTTTAAAGAAACTACAGAAATAAGACCAAACCATAGGATTAAATGTAGGTATAAAGATAGGTAGGTACTAGAATAAAATATTCGTACTATTTGCTTATACCGTCCCAATTCAAATTATTATCTCTCATAGCTCGGGGCTTCCTATTTGGAATTCCGTCCGAAAAGTTTTGATGAGACTGATTAACAAACCAACAAACAGCGCCGAATTATTTGTAACATCATGCCGGCTATACTCGTTGGGGTAGTTCACATAGATGCCGAATGAATTCAATTATCAATTTAAAAAAATTGCCAAATGGACGCTGTTTTCAAACTCCCGGACGACGCGGTTGGCGCAGTGGCCAAGCTATTAGCTTTCTGTGCTACGTGTCGCGGGTTAGATCCCCGGAGATACACGGAATAAATATTTGTATGATCTACAGATAGTTGTTTCGGGTCTGTGTGTGTTGTGTGTGCGTGTGACATGTATATTTGTAAACGGATACCCACGATACAGGAGAAATCCTAGAACATTTTCCCGGGATAAAAAGTAGCCTATGTGCTATTCCAGACTATAATCTATATCCGTGCCAAATTTCATCCAGATCCGTTTAGCCGTTCTGGCGTGAAAAAGTAACAAAGATCCATCCATCTATCTATCCATCCTCACAAACTTTCACATTTATAATATTAGTAGGATAGGAAGTAGGAATTAGGATATTAGTATTAGTAGGAAGTAGGATATAGATTGAGACAATGGCTGCTATATCTGTCATTGGTATTGGTATCGGTAATGACCACTCACATAACTCAATACTCAATACTCAATACTTTATTTGCGTTCCACAATGTAGTACTTAGGTGGTAGGCTTAAAACTATGAGATCGAATTGTGGACCCCGTCGGGCACAGCAAAAGTAGGAGAGAGGAAGAGAACACGTGTTTTTAAACATATTATATATATAATTTAGATTGTAGTAGTATTTGTTTAGTAATAGCTTTTATAATTTATTTATATATATATTTACTTTTATATATATATAAGTATTTAAGTAGGTTCTATAGGTAATAGTATCTTTAATTTAGTTATTGCACGGTTAACTTTATTAACATTATCAATATATCTATATTTTACAAGCGAATAAATATTTATAATTTTACTGCGTCTTCTAGAATGTTATAATATTTTATACATTTTTAGTATGTGATGTTACATTTTTACTATGAATATATATTATATTTATAGTATAAATATATTTATTATAATTATACAGTATTTGAGTTATTTAAAGCAAATCTATATTTAAAGTGAAATTTGATATTAAATGTAGCTAATAACTAAAAGTGGTTTTTATAGTAGTTGAAATGTATCATTAAAGTATTCGTCTATAGTATAATAGCTTTTGTTTACTAGAAATTGTTTTAATTTATTGATAAAGATGTTATTTGTATTTGTATTTTTGATGTATTCTGGTAACTTATTGTATATTTTAATGGACGTGACAAATGTACTAGAAGAGTGCATTTTTAATCGTGAAGTGGGTAAGTTTAATCTATTTTCATGTCTCAGGGTAATTTTAGTTGGGATGTTTCCTCTTTTGGTGTAGAATTGCGGATATTTTCGTACAAATTTACAAATCTCCAATATATAAAGACAGGGCAGCGTTAATATTTTTAGCTCTTTAAAGTGGGGTTTACAGGAGTCGGTATCCTTGATATTCGTTAAGATTCTTATCATTTTTTTCTGTAAAGTGAATAATGTAGGCGCATCTGTGCTATTTCCCCATAAGATGACTCCATATTTGAGCCATGCAAATGCGTACGCGTAGTAAGTAACTAAAGCTGTTTTGAGGTCTGTTGTTTTCTTGATTTCTCTGAGGGCGTATGTAAACTTAGATAATTTTGTTTTTACTTTCTGAATATGTGATTTCCAATCTATATGTGAATCTATGTCTAGGCCTAAAAGGGTGAATTTATTAACGACTTCTAATTTGGATCCGTTGTATTTGAAATTTATATTTATAGGTATTTTTTGTCGCGGATGGAAAGTTATTATTTTTGTTTTATTGAAGTTAATTTCAAGGTTATGTTCTATCATCCAATGTGTTGTAGTGTTAAGTATAGAATTTAATTTTTGGTTTAAATTTATATTATTTTCACATGATGTTAAAATAGAGACATCATCGGCGAACAATACGCATGGCTCATTTATATGGTTAGGGAGATCGTTGATGTAAATAACTATTCTCGTACTGTGATATATGGATTGTATGCTCAAATTGCGCCGACCGTCATTACCGGCAGCCTATTTACCATAGACTTAAAATTCCGCTTACTGGCAGTTTGCGACAGACGAAGATCGCGCGATAATTATTGTCAAACGTCATGTTTGTGTCGTATATGTATAGGCCAACAGTGAGGCTACAGTAGCATCTAGTCGCGTAGCTGTCGCGTGGCTTTCGCGTGGCTTTCACGTGGCTTTCGCGTTGCTGTCGCTTTTTCTCGTAATTAAGCTGCAGTACCTACCAGTTATCGCCCAACGATACATTCTGTGAATCCCATAGCACTTTACCCACCCCAACGCTTTATCACTAAAGTTAAAAACCGACCCACAGATGACAATCTTCATAAATTAGGCAGATGTAACACGAACAGAAAATTTGTATAACTTTCTTAGGTGTCTCAAAGATAATATCTTGGGACCGAACGTAATAACCAAGTAGGCGAAGTTCGGTAATATTTTAGTTAATTTTAGTTGTTAAGTGGTCTAGCCAAGATTTTGACTTGGTGTTTCGGTTAATTATTATTTATTATTGGAATTAATGAAGATTTAGAACTTTCTTAGTTGAAGGAGTTTTACTTAGACCGCCAATGAAGTCTATGTTAATGAAATGGTCTCCTTCAACTCTGAAATACAGGTGTAATGGTATATGGTAAACTAACTTTTGCCTGCAACTTTGTCCGCACGACCTACATATATGATTTATACCCTTTAACATTACATTTAATACTTATTTTGCCCGAACAAAGTCTGGATCAACCTAAACCTCAGCAGCATTTGTGACATAAGACCAATGAGGACTGATTTGCTTGACTCCCCAAATGAACATGATGGACCCAATATGAATTTGCCCGACCCGGAATCCGAACCAAGGACCTAATCTCAGCAGTTGCGTTTGACTAGACCAACGAGACAGTCTGTTTCTCTTGCGTCCCCAAATTCACCATCATACATAATTATCCCCAGACATGCGCAATTGCGCATACCACATCAAAGCAAAAGATCTACCCAGCTTAATTTGACATAAATCAAGACACAGATAGCCTGAACGGCTGTGTTACCGCAAATTAGCATGGCCCGCCACCTGTGGTCCTTATAATTGGGGCAATCAGACACTCGCAAAATTAAACCTTAGGTGTAACAAATAAGAACTCTTTTTGCGTGTTGTATTTAAAGGTATAGCTAATTACTGTAATGTCCTAATATTAGTGTATATTAGTGTTTATGGCTAAATTTTGTGTTTGTTATACAGCGTATAAACGTCATATGAATTACATTAATGATAAAACTTGATACAAAATTTGAAGCCAAATTGATGGGTATCTTTTTTGCACTATAAAGTATCATGTATTTAGATCACATTTTTGCAATAAAACGATTTTGAGATTTTTCTGATTTATGGCCCTTTTGTATTTAATGAGCGACATGTGCCTATTTTTACTAAAAAGTTTAAATAATTGTTAGTGCTTGCATTGACGGCTGCTGAGAATGAGGTCGAAGTTTGATTCCCACGTTGGGCAAAATGCTCAGTAGCAGCCCAGTAAAAACAAAGATTCCTAGTGATATTACTTACACTGTGACAAACATACCAACATCAATGTTTGACTTGCCGTCGTAGGCATTGTTTTAGCGTTCTTTTGACAAACTAGTCTACACGACGACGTATTTCCCGAAGGCTTAACCAGAGGTGCACTATTGTAAACCGAGCTGCGCATGCCGTTATTGAGTCCCACGTAATAGGGTGAGAAAACGGTTGGCGCAGTGGCTAAGTGATTAGCTTTCTGCGCTAAGTGTCGCGGGTTCGATTCCTGCACGGAACAAATATTTGTATGATCTACAGATAGTTGTTTCAGGTCTGGTTGTGTGTGCATGTGACATGTATGTTTGTAAAAATGTACCCACGACATAGGAGAAATCTTAGGGTAGGACTATTCAAAAAAAAAAAAAAAAACTACTGGGCCCAGGTCCAGACATGGAGTCTGGCTGCTTCTGAGAATTTCCGTATAGAAAAATCCAATAACACTTTGCCCGATCCGGGACTTCACGCTCAGTAGTCGCACTTGACCAGTGAAGCAGTAGGTAAACGAAAGATAGAATAAATATAATTAACTAGTGCGATGGTGATTGTATTGTACACAGGAAGTAAAGCTATTAAACGCCGAGTGAAGCCGCGGGTAACACTTAGTTAATAAATATTTTATAGGCCGTTTACATCCACACTTAGTGCAGGTGTGTTTTACCAATGTATATTATACTTTAAGTGCTTTGTTGAAAGTCTTTTTACATTTTTACGATTATGGGATTTTACTGTGTTAAGTGTGGAGGCATTCCTTGGGAGGATGTAATCTTAAAGAATATAAATAATAATAATAATAATAAAATTTTTATTTCGAACCAGAGTCCATATGTAGGAAACATTAAAAATTAAAAATTACGGTTAGGGAACACATCAAATTACTTAACACTAAACACAAGAATAGATGGCTTTTGTATAGCAATCCAGTGCCTCATAATATCATTATTTATGTCCTGGGCTACAACGGCCAGAAAACTGTTGGCGACACCCCTCACCCGCCGCAATAGGGATGCAATTCTTTTTCGCACAATGGCAAAGAAGTCATCAATACGAGCCTCTGCGAACATACCCGAAGCGCTGCAGAAGCGGGGTAGCCCCAGCAGAACCCTGTACCCGTTATTATACTGGACCCGTAAGGCACTGTAGGCCTTCTGCGTATACTTGACCCACAGGCTACACGTGTAAAAAGATTGACAGTACGCTTTGAATAGCGTGTTTTTAACTGGTTTTGAACAACGTGAGAACCTACGAGCCAGCATATTGCATCGAACCGACAGTGCCCTACGCTCCCTTTCCAGATCCATATCATCACTCAGGTTATCTACGACCCAATGACCCAAGTACTTAAATTGTTTGACCCACGTTAGTGGAGATCCATTAAGCAAGACTGGTGGAACGTCGTAACTTTTAGCGCCCGCTTTAAAAAGCATTAATTCACTCTTTTTTGTGTTGTACTTGAGTCCATGAGCCGCAGCATATGTTTCACAAATTCGGATCAACTTATTTAATGCACTAATCGAAGGACTCAGCAAAACCATGTCGTCCGCATAGCTTATATTGTTCGTCATGTTTCCATGGATGGAACACCCAACATTGGCTTTGCTGAGTTCGACGATCAGCCCATTAATATACAAATTAAATAGTTTTGGCGAGGATATACCCCCCTGCCTGACCCCACAATCTAATCTGTACTCGTCAGAGTATGAGTCTGCCCACCTCACAACATTAGTTTGATTGCTGTACCAATATCTAAACAGGTTAACAGTGGCCATTGGCACAGTTGTTTCTGCCAACATCTTTTCCCATAGAATGTCATATGACACCAAATCAAATGCCTTCGACAGGTCCAGAAAAAACAAACAGCCCTTAGTTCATCTGCACAAGCCCTTGAATTCATATAGGAAGGCGAGCCTAATGGCCGGCTTTTTTCCAATATAGCCAAAACTAACAGTAAAATGTAGTTTTACTGTTGGTTTAAGATACAATAGCCTATGTGGTTCTTCATATTCTTCGGAGGGATTCGTAATTACAAGCCAGCAAGCAAGTGAAGTAACACTTTTAACTGTAATTTTTGCTTGTCCACGTTACTTTAACTTTTTATGAAGAAACTGGTCATTAGACTCAGGGGTTATAGACAGTTTGTGTGCTAGGGATCGTCGACAATACTAAACGTCTCTGGACTTAGTTAAATGGTCCAAGCTGGTATCCAGATGCCTTGACCTACAGTGACAATAGTGCCCTTAAGGCCCTGGACCAGCAAGTAATAAAGTAGCAACTGCCCCGATATGAAGTACCACCTTGACTCATGGAGGACATAGAGCTTTTTGGATGCCAACTTGACCAAACTAAAAAAATCCTATTTTTGACGATAACATGAGACAGCACTCCAAATATTTCTGTTCTTTACTGCTTCCCAATGTTTTAACTCAGAAAAAAACGGCGCAGCAAACTCTCCAGTGACATGGTTGTTTGACATTCTCATAAAAAATACTTTTCATCTAAGTGATGGTGGAACTGAAAGCCGCTAGAAAGGCCAACGCCCAGGACCCCAAAGCTGTTACAGGTGTTAAGGGAAGTGTTCTGGAATTGTGGTGCTACAGCAAATCAGGCATCGCGCAGGTGCGCGTTTATATTGGTCAGAGAGACTTAACACTGTCACTTTCAAATTGCGAACTATGACTCAAGTATTTTGGTTTACCTACACTTCACCTTTGAGGGTCAAAGACGTGACAATGTAATCTCCTAATAAACATTGATGATTTATAAACTCAAGATGCCCAATTCTCTAACATATAAAGGTGTCGCAGTTTAAGAGACGATGACGCTAAAGTGGAGATAGGCAGGCAATATCCGTTTGAAGGTCAGGCTGTCCATGAGAACGAACTTGGGAAAAGAAGACCCATATCGCGATGGTTGGACGATCATGACGACATTACAAAGATCATGGGGCAATAGTGGTACTAGTTCAGGACTCGAAAAGCTGGTGTAAAAAGACGACGTCGATACTGAGCAATTAGTAGATTGAATAGATAGGTGGAGTTAAATATATGCGATGGTCACTTTTCTGTATGTTTACAAATCGAACTTTGAAGTCAAACATTTTCTTCTTTCATTTTCTTTAACTTGAGCTCTAGATCTAGTCGGTGACGTAATCATCCCTGCTGATACAACTCGACTCCTACGCCCACAAACTAAACGAAATGTAATGTTATGCTCACAAGTTTGATTTTTGCGCTTATTGTCCTCAGACGTTCCATGGTACCCAAATGTGAGTCATATCTACAGATTTTTATGTCAAAGATAATAAATAATAAAATCAAGAATGGCGGGTCCACAATGGAATGTTCAATTTACATGATTGCTATGTAAATTTTAAGATATCTACTATGATGGGAGGGTTGATAATTATTAATATTCGAGGGGCGTGTTAGTTACGATCTATTTGAATGCAAATTGTTGAGGATCGTGCCTTCGGGGCCGGACTGTGGTTCAGACGAACGACATAAAGTTTTGTATGTTTAAATAACGCGGTTTGTTGGATGGAACATTTGACTGCCTCGTCGGTCTACTGCTCACAAGCGTGACTGCTAAGCGTGAGGTGCCCAGATCGGGCAGTGTTAGTGGGTTTTTCTCTGTGGAAATTCTCAGCAACACGGAGTTAGAAAGTGCGCCTTTGTTCCTAAGTGTTTATTTCCATATGGATAAGACCGAGCAAGATATTCCATGGTATTCAAAGTTTCGTGGTGTTACTTGTAAAGCCTTTGTTTAGATTGTGTTAAGCGTTGTTTGTTTGTCGACAAGTCGCGCGTCTGATCCGCAGTACTTCATCCCACCGCCCGACATGATTTTGATGAATCTCTAAATTTAAATGAAGCGTTTATCCTGTTAAGTGGCTTAGACCTTAATACGCATGTGTGCGGTATTAAAATGAAGAACTATGCGAAACTGGGGTTATCTTTGTCTCTGACACAAGCTCTTAAATATCACTGATTTACGAATACCCTAAGAATATGCGACTAGATTGTTCGACAAATCTGCTTGGTCACTCTTGAGGAATAGCGAGGTCATTCTTAGTGGTTCTGGATTTTAATTTTCATCTGTCGAGTCAGCACGTGTTATCACATGGGATTCGTTAGTAAGGTAGTGACGTAAAAATAGCCAGTCAGCAATAGTGGTAAAAAGGCTAAATGCTCAGGGTGCGCCAGGCGATGTTATATTTCGTCCCTCATCGAGACTCTTTGTTTATATCCGATACGATATAGATATTGGAAGCCTGTCGAGATACGATATTTGGGGATAGGCACGTAAAATATAAGAAAAGGCACACTCTTCAATATATTTTACATGAATCGATAAGATATTGGATATTGATCCTTATATTATATATATAAATAAATGATTTTTTTACTTTTATAATTATAGCGTCTAACTGATATTGTATGGGATGATGTGAAAAGGCAAACGAATGGTGGAAAGTAATATGAATTAGTATAAATCTCATTGGTATTGAACTTGCAACTGTGGCTGTTGAACGTGTGGGCTTGGTTTCGATCACCGGCTCAGGTAAAATGTTATTAGGTTTTTTTGATAGAAAATTCTCAGTAGCAACCCGGAGCGCAAAATATGTATACAATGGTTTAACTCTGCTTAAATCTTTGGAAAACACAGACATGAGACGTGAAAGTAAACAAGAGAATAAATACTATTTGCTTGTTCAACTAAAAATCTCTTTGCAACAAAAATGCTCTCTGAACTTCTGTCAAGAAACTATAAAACCAAAACTGTCAAATCGATATAATGCTTTGAAAAATTTATAAGTTTACTAAAATATAGATTTTTTTTTATATATAAAGTGTGATAAAAATCAAACAAAATGAAGTTTATGGATAGATTACCAACAGTTATAAGCTGTTGCTTCTGCTGCTTCCTCAGGGCTGGCACTGTCATGATAGCTGTTTTCTCTTTTGTAAGTATTGCTACTTTTCTCATAATAGCAATTTAAATACAGTGTTTTATACCATCCAATTTCATTTGCCTAGCCTATACCCAACCACGTTGTGGTCGGCTCCTAGTCTAACCAATTGCCGCTGAATATCAGTATTTCATACGGAGCGACTGTCGTCTGACCGCCGCCCAATTACTGCGGGATACTGATACTCTGAAGTTGGACTGGTTGTCAGACTTTTTGGACTGCTGACACTCGTAACGACTGTCATAGATACATTATTATAACACTCAAAACCAATTATTCACAAACGAGCTTTCCGTGCCACGGAGTGGTCTCGATGTGTGTAGAATGGTTATCGATCCTAGAAGAGATCGCAGGAAGCACTGCTTTACCTCACAGATCGATTGATTTGCGCGGTAACTGTGTATACGAGCCCTTTCAATTTCCTAGCATCATTTTTGGTTCAGTTGTCATTGCTAATGGCAATAAGCTCACTCTATTACTCTTTGAGGAATACAGATTTAAAAAATGTTAAAAAATGGCGTGATCCTATATTGAATTGTAGATATCATCATCATCATCAGTCAGAAGACGTTCACTGCTGAACGAAGGCCTCCCCCAAGGGGGGGGGGGGTTGCCATAATCCCCACGCTTGGCAGGCGGCTTGGGGATCGCAGTGGCTCACCGATTAGTGAGAGGACGCTGCTGCCCGTCCTCCGGTGTCTGGCCGCAGTTTTAAGACGTACCCGGCTTGTAATATACTCAATGCCAATAACTACTTTTAGACTTAAAACCTATTCAATCTATACCTTTCTGTTACTCGCATTTTCTTTTCTTTTCTCTCACCTCGTCATCTTCAACAGATTGTTGGGATACTCTTCGCTCCAAATGTGAGCCACACGCACGGCTACTGGGACTTAAACCCGGTGCTTTCAAACTACGGCTCAATGACGGAGATGTCCGTGCAAATGACCCTCGGAGTAGCGTC
This sequence comes from Shargacucullia verbasci, assembly GCA_947562105.1. NCBI lineage: Eukaryota > Metazoa > Arthropoda > Insecta > Lepidoptera > Noctuidae > Shargacucullia > Shargacucullia verbasci. Next base: position 8,266,927 of record OX387302.1, on the reverse strand, counting down.
TATCATGCTTTGTTCTGTTAGCGTACTCCTGGTTATCGGCGCTTGTTGTGTAAGTACATTTACTAGTTTTTTTTTGCTCATGCAATCAAATAGAAAAAGAAAGAAAGAAATAGTTTTTATTTCTACGCGCCATCCGACGCACACATCTTAAGACTAACAACAAATCTATACATATAAATAAAATTGGAGTGTCTGTTTGTAATATTGAAATAACCGTTTTTTACTACATGCATATGAATATATATACAGTACATACACCAAAATAACATTTTTTACAATTTTTGTCTGTCTGTCTGTCTGTTTGTATAGGCTAATCTCTGAAATGGCTGGACCGATTTTGATGGGACTTTTATTGGCAGGTAGTTGATGTAATAAGGAGTAACTTAGGCTTACTTTTATTTCAGAAAAATTCTTTTATTTTAGAAAAAAATATGGTTAAGTGCATTTGGTCTCACTAAAAAATACATTGTTAAGTTCCGACATCCACGCGAACGAAGTCGCGGGCACAGCTAGTAGTAGATAAATACAACATGTTATATGATTCTCGCACACAATCAAACACCCCGATTAGACTTTTCTTTTATGATAATATGTACTGAAAATTTACTTTTATGTGCTTAAATATTAGGAAATAGTTATGGTACTAATTCTGGGTGACTAATATGTACACATTGGAAATCTAAACACGCACACAGTCGCACACGTATGATGGGCGAGCGCAACTGCCAGAAGCCAAACAGCCGACAATATGTTGTCGTTGCAATTTTTCAATGAAGGAGACTGTAATAAAGATAGTTTAAAAAAAAAAATTGAAATGAAATAGTACATATTAAAATGACAAAACAAATTACTTTCAGGGTGTCCGTTTATAATGTTTTTTTTACAGAAAATTGTATTTTTTTTAGTATTTTATCAAGCTAAAAGGGGACGGCATGGCCACAAATGTATAACCTGTATCTTTACATTATATTTTTTCTTGTAGAATATACCAGTGCTGATAGAAATATACCAGTGGGGCGCTATCATATACAGTGGGACTGTTGTCTTAATGTTCTTCATACTGGCCTTCTTCTGCTTCTTCATCCACACCAATTGTTACCTAGCAGGCGCTATGCTGTGCATCTTAATTGTGTGCGATGTTTTGTGTAAGTATATTTTTTGTCCAGCAGTGGGACTGCTAATATAACTATAAAAAAGTTTCTTGGCAATAATTATGTGTAATATTTTATGTATGTATATTTTTAGTCCAGCAGAACTAACTGCACAATTTGTAAGTGCCTTTTATGGCCTACACTAATAAAAAAGTTTTGAGTTTTTAGAGTAGGACGGCTGGATCTTGTAATAAAGTAATTTTCTCAGGAAAATTAATTTTCTGACGGTGTTCATTATTTCCCGTGACATTCTTGCTTTAAATATAACATAGTATCATGGCCGTATTACCCGAAGGGTTAGGCAGAGGTAATGTTGTACACCCACATTTCCTGGTGAGGCTATTGAGTCCCAGGCTATAGCTACCTATTGCCACCTACCGGAAACAATTGTAAGGCGATTTTGTGAAAGCTTATCTAATTTGTGAGGTTTATCTAATGAGTTGGGTTTTGATGTTAATTAAGATGTATTTTTTTCAGTGACGGCGTATTTTATAATAGTGACGAACAGTCTGAGAATGTCCCTACAGTTCCTATCTAGCAGTGACATAGTGATTTGAACTTATTTTGAACCCAAATTGGAATTAACTGTTCTTCGTAATTTTGAACCGTTTTATTGTGCATTGATTTTGTGAATAAAGGATTCGGGTGTTTTTTGAGTTTTATTTGTATTTAAAATTAAAAATAATGAATTTATAATTGCGTGTTGCTATTGCTAGTATTCATTATAGTAAGATGTAGTTCTCCATAAAATGAAATAAATAAAATATATCACGAAATAGTATATTGTCACAGTATATTTATTGTTAACTACTAACTCCAGCCTGCTACGACGTAGCTCGACGTAGGCATAACTACGCAAGTTGCTCTGCCGTAGCGCTCTACAGTTGTATAGTACTCTAAAATGATATTCTCAAATCACCGGAGCATAAGTCGCGATTAAATTATACTGCCACGTGACGTGATCCGTAAATCTATAAGTTATGTATTTTGCTAGCGTTTCTATTTCAGATTTGAGATTTTTATATTCTCTAAAGGAGCTACGCATCGAGATTTTCTATACAATCGAGATATTAAGTACTATCAAATGTTTCATCAACACAAAGCTCAAACAATGTCGTGTTCATCGCACTGTTGAATCAGGTTGAATCCGAAATTCGAAATCTATGGTTGAACCAACAATACCAATGAGGTGACAATCTTTGAAGTTACAAACATAAGCTTAATTTATCTATGGCAGCCATAGTGATTGCCTAAGATTTTTGAACGTTTCCGATGTCACACTGACATACAACTGATAAGTTTTGATAAGGCAATTTTAACCTAAAATAACAATAGTTAAATAACAAGGAAACGAAGAATGGTTTTAAACCGCTTGCCAGGTTTAAATAAATGCTGTTTTTTTATACCTCTCAAAATAGCCGTGATCATTATAATGGTGATAGTTCTGGTATGTAAACATGAGTATGATTATATAACAAATTAATATCACAACAAAGTTGATGAGTGATAGCCTAGTGGTTAAATGCTTGCCTTCCATGCAGGAGGATGTCAGTCCACGATCCCACTAGCATTTGTTAGGTATGCGCCTTCCTCTTATCTTCAAGAGTTCGCGTAACGTGCCTGCTGAATGCAGACGCTAGTGAGATCTGAGCCTAAGATCGAAACTGCTTTGCAGCTTCAATTCTCAAAATCACGTGTCGATCTGAATTTCATGGTCAGATGCCTTAACATTAGGGAAACATCGTGGAGAAAGTCTACCTTAGAGGATTCCATAAATTATTGATTATGTGTGTCGTTCGTCAATCTGGAGCATGCGTTATGGACGGGTGCGATTGGCGTGGTGAGAACCCATCATGGGCTTTCCTGCGCTTGTGGAGGGAGGGGGGATGCAGGACTTCTACCGTCTAAAATCACCACGGTGGTCCGCCTCGACGCCATATGGTGGGCTTCGGGAACTCTTAGAAGACCGCATCGAAGACCACCACGGTGTCAGGCCATCAAGGCCACTTCCCGGAGGGGGTGACTGTAAAGAGGCTACACCCCGTGCAAGTCCGTGGGAGACTGTAGAGAGGTCCCCCATTACCCTCGCTGCCCCAGCTTAACACTGAGACGAACAGCAATGGGCTGAATTATTATTATGATGAACTCACCATATCATGCGCATCCTCTACCTGCCTCGTGTGAGTTAATATAAGTATTATACTCCGAGCGAATGTCAACTGACCACCACCCAATAACTGGACGATACCGATGCCCAAAGGTTAGACTGGTTGTCATACGTTTGTGGGATACTGACTATGACGGGTCTTCGTATGATAGTCGAAACCAAATTATTAACGTGCTTTCGGAAGAACGGAGGGACTTCGGAGTACAGTCACCCATTAAAGAATGGACGGCGTCAGTGCTGCTTGACCTCGCAGAAAGACTGAAGTAGCTTCGAGCTCCTTTCTTATTTATAAACCGAAACTTTATGAGCGCCACTTCGTCTAATGATGACCATTTCCAGGTAGTAGCAGCAACACTGTGGTCATGGTCCGAAATCTTGAAACTACCAAAAACCACTTCATTAAACTATGAAAATTGGTTCATGGGGAATCTTGGAGTATGGGTAGCTTCTACTTTCTTACTGATCGCGGTTTGGTCAGGATTTATTAAGGTAACCTTCGCCTCCTTAATTAACTGCCGCATTCGTAGTAGTAGCCAGCGCGACTTCTGAGCCTGAGGTCCTGGGTTCGATTTCTGGGTTGAGTAAAGTGTTACTGGGTTTTTCTGTATTGAAAATAAATAATAAATAAAAATTGTTTATTCTCGCCACTAAAGATTACCATTTCACTGATACACATTAAATTACAATTCACAATTTGTGGTGCTTAAAGTGGGCACAAAATTTTGACCCTATCCCCTGGACTAAGTGTAAACCTGTATCTCAGGAGATTCTCAGTAACAACATGGAGATTGGATCTATGCCCGGTAGATTGCAATAGGCTCGTCCCCTATTGCATGATACGCAATCATGGCATTGGCGAATTATGATTGTACAATAGTAGAGGACTGCCTATTCGGGGAATTAAGGCGTGATGACCATAAACAAAGCTTACTTTAGCACTTACAACAAATTTGAAACTTATTTTAACAGAATAAGGTTGATTTTTCTTTCTGTTATGATAGTATTAGGACTTTGACTGTGTGAACCCAAATATCAAGTTGATGGTATTTTTTTATAAACGTAACTACACCCGATGCCACTGAGGCCAGTCTAGAAAGAGACGGCGAGATGACGAAGATCCGCACGAGAGGGGCTGATTCGTCTGGCGCAGGAAAGAGATGTGTGGAAGAATTTGTGGGAGACCTTTACCCAGAAGTGGGAAAATTTGGGCTAACTAATAACTTCATTTAGTGTTTCTCTAGTTTACAAACATAAATCTCACACAAATCTTCCAAAAATGAAACTATTTGTTTCCTGAAGGAATCGAACAGCGCACAAAGCGAAGGTTATTTTTGATGCATTTGTTTTATTGTTCTAGAATATGACTTTGTGCGATATTCTTCTTCAAATGTACTTCTTCATAATAGTTGCGTTAATGCTAATACAACTTGTGTTCTGTGTCATGTGCCTTGCGGAGTGCTGGCATACTTGTTTCAACATGGCAATTATTATTTTTTCTGTGACTATAGTGTCGTTTCCAGGTAATTACTAATTATTTTTAATTATTGAATGGTTCATTAGTCCAGTGGTCGTAAGCGCGATTGCTGAGCGTGAGGTCCTGGGTTCGAACCTGGGTCAGGTAAAGCGTTATTGGGTCTTTCTGTATTGAAATTCTCAGTAGCAGCACGGACTCTGGAACGGTGCCTGGTAGATGGCAATAGGCTCGACCCTATTCCATGCGATTTAATAACGACATCTTCGAAATGTGCGTGTACAATAGTACACCTCTGCCTAACCCTTCGGGGAGTACAGGCGTGATGCTATGTTATGTTATGTCCATCTATAAATTCTCTATAAAGCTTGGTAATTAATGACCAAAACTTAAACACATGATTGTACTAATGATAACATACACAGTCCCAAAGAAACGTAGACATGCGCATACGACGCGCTTCTAAGGATTATTTACTGTCTAGGTTGTTGTGGTAAGCGTCACAAGTGCAGGGAGAAGGCGATTGCAATATTTTTCCACTAATAGATACCTGCCATCTGCATTTACATAATTTTTTTAAATATTTCTCAAGACTTTGTATACCTAAATATTTTTGGTCGACTGTACAATCAGAACAGGCTGTAAGAACAGTACAAACACTGAAAGAAAACATCGTCAAAAAGACACATCTGAGAACCATACATTTGAATATGTATGATCTCAAAAAATCTGCACTGAGTACGATGGAAGACAGTGTTATCTCTTAAAGAGTACCTCGACCATCATTGGGGACACTACTTTGATGGTACCCAAGGGCGGATCCAGGGGGAGGTCATTGGGGTCTTGATCCCCCGGACTGGTTCTAGGTCGACTACTGATAATTTTTCTAATCGCATTGATCGTACAGATCGAATTTCCGGCTGATTCGAGCATCTTTTTATTGACCTTGTTCTCCGTGCAATACAAGTTGATAAAACTGCTTCTATTGACTGGAGAACAACATATAAAAAGTGCTCGAATCAGCTAGAAATTCGATCTGTATTTATTATTGTAATCGAATAGAAGCCTGTCCCAACTAGACTTCAAACATGTGACCCCTGGCTTGAAAGCTGGATCCGTCCTTGGTGGTGCCCCCCTATATACCTTCCCCTCACCACCTCCCACCATTAATTCATATTTCTGTTTACAGTTACAGCATATCTGTTACTAGTGGTGAATAGTTTTAGAAGGTCTTTTTAAAAGTGCGTTTTAAGCAGTCAGTGTGTAAGCAATTAAGAAGATATCTGTACAAGGTAAGTGATATTTAGTCAGAATTAATTTTAGTAAATATTAAATTACCTAGTGAAATTTGTACCACCGTAATATTAATTTGATTGTGACTCTTCATCAAAGAACGAAGTAATCCGAAGTGGCAAAACCCATACAAAATTATCAATTTAGTTTTTTCGCTTTTTCGGCTGTTCCTTTGGGTTTTTCCTAAATTTCTTTTTTCTAAACTACCCCAGTATTCATCTGCCTAGCCATTTCCCAACTACATTGGAGCGACTGCCTTCTGACTTCTGCCACCCAGTAACTGAGAGACACTGATATTCTAAGGTTAGATCAGTTGTCAGACTTTTTGGGCTACTGACACCGGTAACGAATGTTATAGGTCTTCATATGACACCCGGGACCAACTGCTCAACGTGCTTTCCGGGGCACGAAGGGGTTTCGATATGGGAAAAATGGTCACCCATCCAAGGACTGACCGCGTCAAGCGCTGCTTAACCTCGCCGATCGACCAATCTGCGCGGTAGCTATGTAGATACTACCCCAGTATTGAGGTGAACAAAACAAAAAATGTATTTATTATATGTATGTATGCATATATAGATAAATTATTTGAATGGAAGCTGAACCTAACATAACTGGAAAAGGCTAGGCAGATGAGGCAACATTGTTCAATCAATATGGTTCTGGTTCGATTCTCGAACAGAAAAAAGTGTATGACCTACAGATAGTTACTCCGGGTCTGGTTTTTTGTGCATGTGAAGATATATGTGTTTGTTAACGCACCCACAATACAGGAATAAAATGGAGAAAGAAGCAAAAAGGTCTTTAAAAAAAAAATTACCACGAGAAATTGAAAGCTGCCGATGTTGAAATCATTGATGATTGTTATTAGACACAATTTGGGTATTGGGCTACATGTAATTTTTTTAAATAACTATCTAAAATTCGGCCAGAAACTTGCGCCTGTCGTAGCACGTTGCTACGAGATTCTACGTAGCGCTACATTCTCGTAGAGCCATAAGAAGTCTACAGTTATTTTTTTATTTGGTTATATCTGATCGCATCTTATTATTCATCATATCATAGCACATAGTGACAACGGCTTTTGCCAACTGACAAACAATTTTCTATCAAAATTCTTAATATTATGTCAAATTATTGTTCTGAATAATTTTATTTCTTTATAAATGTATTGATAAATTTGCAATCATGTGTGAAATTTTCCCCGAAGTGGAATCCTGCTGCTTCGTTGCTTCCGTGCGCGTCGGAATGCTTCTAATAGCAGTCCTTAGCATTGTGAGTACTGCTTTTCCTAACCTCAGATAAGCGCGATGTGCGAATAAAATACAGAAAAATAAAAAATCACGCAGTATGTATCCGCAATTTTGATTTAAAAAGGTGTAGATTAAATTTTGAGGGGTACACAAGAATGATACTGTATGTGTTGGTGCTTGTCGGCCGTTTGATTTTCAATTTCATATTGAACATTATTCACTTACACCGAAGATTAATGTAATAATTTTCTGCAAACATTTCTGTTGCACGATACGCTCTGGTAAGTTACTCAGTTAATTTTTAAGGCAGGTCCTGCTTCGGCTCGTAATTTAGGCGGTCCTCACATTGCTCCGCGCTATGCGACGGTGCGCGGTACAACACACTGACATCTGCGTGGAGAGACGTTCTCAGTGTGTTGCACCGCCTGTGTTATCGATACAACTGATACTTCGGTTCCAAGTTAAAAACCGCGATTCCGGGCACCAGCATATGGCGCGGAGCAATGTGAGAACAGCCTTAGGGAGCTGAAGCATAGGCGTTTGTTTTACACACAGGGTGCGAGGAAAGAGTCTCCATGACGAGACGTCTACACTCTGGGCACTCAGCTCCGTTACGATCCTTTTTAGACATTTGGACTTTTTGGAAGATTGGACTACCTCCATTTGAGAGTGAAACAGCGAGCAGTGGCTCACCTCATTCCTAAGTTGGTTCAAATATACGATTGGAGAGGCCTTGTGCTTCAGAGCCCGTTAAGCAGTCGTTCCTGGGTGCCGTAAAAATTCCTATCACAGTCGATATTAGCGGCTAACATATATTTACATAACATATCATCACGCCTGTATTGCTCGAAGGGTTAGGCAGAAGTATACCGATCACCCACATTTCGCCGATGCCGTTATTGAGTCCCATGTAATAGGGGGCGAGCCTATTGCCTTCTACCGGGCACAGTTCCAGTCTCCGTGCTGCTAAGAAAACCCAGTAAGACTTTGGTCGACCCGGGAACTGAACCCAAGACCTCACGATCAGCAATTAATCATTTGTTTAAAATTTTCGTAAATTGACTATTTTTAGGAGGTTTGTCAGTTTGCCGTGTATGAGTTGGGGGGGTCATGATCCCCCCTCGGACCGTCACTGTATTGAACAGAATTTGTATTATCGTGTTTCTTAGCTAGTAAACACGACTCTAGAACTATAAATTTGTTCTGTCCAAAGTGTAGTTCTAAATCTTAACTTGGATTACATAGAAACTGGATATTCTATATTGTTAATTAAAAAGTCTTAACTGCCTTATTGGTCTTGTCGTCGCAAGCTAAGTGTGAGGTCCTGGGTTCGATTCCAAGGTCGGCCAGAGTGTTATTGGATTTTTACGAATGGAAATTTTCAGTAGCACGGAGTCTGGAACTGTACCCGGTAGATGGCAATAGGCCCGCCACCTATTACATGGGACTCAATTACGGCATCGGTGAAATGTGGGTGTACAATAGTACACCTCTGCTTAACTCTTCGGGGAATATAGGCGTGATGCTATGTTAAATAAAAAGTGAGTTTATTTGTTTCATTTTTACAAAATAAACAACCAACTACATGATACCAACATTCCCCGTAGGGTTAGGCTGAGCGTATAATTGAGTACGCAAATTTCACCGATGCCTATTCAATTAAAATTCCGGGTTTCTAAGGGGAATTTATATAATTGACGACACGGTTGGCGCAATGGTTAAGCGATTCGCTTTCTGCGCTATGTGTCGCGGGTTCGATCCCCGCACGGAATAAATATTTGTATGATCTACAGATAGTTGTTTCGGGTCTGGTTGTGTGTGTATGTGACATGTATGTTTGTAAACTGTACCCACGACACAGGAGAAATCCTAGTGTTATATATATAATCCTAGGGGCAACGTTTTTAAAAAAAGAAGAAAAAAAGAAAAAAAAATATACACAAAACTTACACACTTTATCCGACCCAGCAATCAAATCTCATGCTTAGCGGGCACGTCCAGCACCAATGATGTAATCAAGGGAATATATCTGGTTTTTATACAATTTTACGTCCCGTCCAGTTTCTTTGACGTTACTATCAACAATGGAAACAAAGTAGGAAGATTTTTAATGATCTCGTTAACAAGATAGCCTGTGTTCGAATAATAGTCGCAAAGCATTGTATTCCTTTGACACCAATTAGTTCAACATCATTAAAATAAGAAAATAAAATTGTAGTTTTAAGTAGTTTTATGTATTTTGTTTGTTGGTGCGCGGCAAGATGACGATAAGATTTTTATAGTTGGCCTTTTTATGAGATCATATTGTCTGACCTTTGGGGAATAAAAGCGTGATGTTAGAGAATATAGAGAGAGTATATTTGTATCATGAAAAAATTGACAAAGAAACTAAATAGTTTTCATGATTTGTATCGTTTGCTAATTATTGTAAAGTATTATTGGGTTTTTCTGTATGGAAATTCTCAGTAGCAGCACGGAATCTGGAACTGTGCCCGGTAGATGGCAATAGGCTCGCCTATTACATAGGACTCAATAACGGCATCGGTGAAATGTAGGTGTACAATAGTACACCTTTGCCTAACATTTCGGGGAATACAGGCGTGATACTATGTTATGCTATTATTGTTGAATGAACATTTTTCTTTTGATCTATGATTGTTCCATTCCATCTTTCATGAATCCAAGTGGTCTCCAATATATCATATGTTCAGTAAATCTGTGCTGGCGTTGGCTGTGACCATGTCTTTGGCCGGTAAAGGACAGCCCAAATGCTGCGTATATACTTTCTCGAGAGAAGAGTAATTTTTAGTTAGAAATTGCTGCGTAGAGATCCTGAAATGTACAGCATCAAATAATGTCGTAATTTAGAAATAATTTATTCATCATCATCATCATCAGCCAGAAGACGTCCACTGCTGAACGAAGGCCTCCCCCAAGGGGGGGGGGGGGGGTTGCCATAATGCATAATGATTAGTGAGAGGACGCTGCTGCCCGTCCTCCGGTGTCTGGGTGCAGTTTTAAGACGTACCCGGGTCTGAAATAATTTATTAAAGAAGTTAATTTATTTATTTAACTAGCGACCCGCCCCGGCTTTGCACGTCTAGCAGAGTATATACGCCTTCGTTTTTTTTCTGTTATAGTGTCATATCAGCCGGTTACGTCGAACATTTACTCGGCGCACGCCAGTAAAGCTCTCAGTCGGCATGATTTTTTCCGACATCGTCAACTATCATCTTTATATTTCAGCTAATTTACACAAAACCTTAACGAATTATACACTTAAACCTTCCTCATGAATCAGTCTGTCTATTAGTGAAAATTGCATGAAAATCCGTTTAGTAGTTTTTGAGTTTATCGCGAACAGACGGACAGACAGACAGACAGACGCGGCGGGGGCCTTTGTTTTATAATATGTACATAGTGATGAACCACACCTCTAATATATACAGGTGCTTTTATAGATTTATAATATAATAAATAAAAAAGAAATTAGCCAAGGCCTATAGAAAAAAGGTGCAATTGTACCTATCTCAGATTTCGAGGTTAAATATTAATATTCTTACTGAATTCATATATGTACATGTATTTATTCTGGCAAATACACAGAATTTATCTTAGTACGAATATCGGCATTGTTTTTTATTGTGATCATTACTGAATTTTGTGGCTAACGTGTTACTTTTAGTGTGGAACCCTAATAAAAGAAAAGTAGTCTAAATTACTCCTTATAACAACAGCTATCTGTCAGTGTAAGTCCCGTCAGCCGTTTCGGAGATTAGCCTGAACAAATAGACAGACAGACAAAAATTTAAACAAAAGTTTTTTGTTAGTAGGTACCGCATTTACTTTCATATGTTTTTTATAAAAAGCTGTTTTTTGGAATTACAAAAACACACTTCAATTTTATTTATTTGTATAGATAACGTGGTATGCTTTGTCGATGTTTTCGTAGTTGAAGCAGATTTTGTACGAATCGCTTAAAAAAGCTGACAAAACTTTCTTTTTTAAAACATATTTTCGTTTGTTTGTTTCAGACATCAGGTGCTATTAGTCTCAGCGTGGTGGAACAGAGGACTAACGTCGGGTTTGACAGAGTCATGAACATATATGAAAATGCCACAAAAATCACCGGTTAGTTTGACAAACATACCGCTAAGTTTTTAGAATACGGTAGACGACTACTTTTGTTCTAAAAATGTTTGAAATAAAAAAACGTGACGTCATAGTTTTGTACTGCCATTTATATACTTATTGTGTGATTTTGATATATTAAAAATTTAAAACGCTAAAGATAAGCAAGAGATTAAGTTTAATTGAGTTTTTAGAAGAAAAATTGACCAAACAAGATTTCAGAATTTATTTTTGATGCAGTCATCTAGCCTATTCTGTATTGTAAATAAATAGGTGAAAATCTACAAGAAAAAGTGAAAAATAGATACCTACGAATTGTAAATGTGAGCACAGTGTAATTGTTACTAAGAGCATGTTTTGTTGATATACTAGCGACTCGCCCCGGCTTATTGGCACGGGTGCAATTTACTAATGAAGATAATGGGAAGTGCGCTAGTTATTGAGATTTTCATATAATAATACGAACCAAAATTCCTACCTATCCGGTGGATTTCTAAAAAATTTCTTTCATACAAACCTCATCATGACAATTACAACCACAACAAAAAATCACCCAAATCGGTCGAGCCGTTCTCAAGTAATGAGCTTACATACACGCGGCAATTGATTTTTATTTATATATAGATATACCATGCAACACACGCACTAAATACCGCATCGAAGCGCTCTTGAGCTGATCAAAATCTTGTGCAATGTACGAGTAAATGTATATATCGTCTTAGTATTAATTTTATGAAACCTACTTGATTCTCTTATAATTTTTCCAAATGTTAAAAATACACACGAAGTACAATAATGTTAAAAAGAGTATACATGGAATTTTGTCTGGTTCTACTACTAAATAAAGCCAACATTTTGGAATCATGGAATTAGAGTCTCGTGCAAACTAGTCTTATCATTTCATAAGTGCCTCTCATACGTTCCTTGAAATAAAAACTATTATACTTCCAATAGTTTATTGGATTCTAGTGCCTTTAGTTTAATGCTTTTTCTTAATTATATTCCGTCGTTTCGGCTTAAGCTATCACACGAGAATCGCTTATGCCGTAGTGGAAAGATTAGCCACACTAGGTAGTGTTGACGACTGGCTGACTGCTCAGGGTGCGCCAGACGAGCTTCGATATCCTCACTCGATAGGCTCTTCCTTTTTTTTTTGGATTTAATATTGTGAGTTTGTTTCTTTTTAGAAGTGGACCACGCGTTCTCAATGTTGAGCGGCTTCATCTCGACCGCCGTAGCAGCTATATCAGTGCTGTTCATGTTGAGCGGTTTACTGCTTCTCTTTGCCAATTTTACGGTTATTATTATTATTTCCTTTATTTATTTAATTGCATATTTTTTAAAATTTATAAATATAATTAATAATAATAAAAAATACATTTATAAATATAAAAAAATAGGGACCAACCGGTATCGGGAATAGGGTCCAAGCTACCGGTGGTTAGGGCTCTAGCGAGAGGAACCTCCTCACAATACGTGCCGTATCAAGGAGTACCGCTATCTGAATCAGTCCCTTGACCCAGCCGCCCAAAGAGAGCCTCTTCAGATGTTGGTCGAGGCTCTTGGCCATCAGGCCATTTGCCGTCACAACAATAGGCACGACGATAGCCGAATCGACATTCCCCATGTCGACAACCTCGTGCGCCAAGTCGAGATACTTCATTTGTTTCTCTTTCTCAGCTTTCACGAGATTTTCTTCATGTGGAATGGTGATACCGATTATCATCGTGCGGCGCGCTAATCGATATCAGGCTTATTGGCTACAATAGTCATGTCAGTGATGATAGACCGATCCCAGTACAACGTGACATGGTCATTTTCGAGAACTGTGTCGGGCATATACTAGTAATACGGTACCACAAAATCCACAAGTTTGTACTGCAAAGCAAGTTGCTGTTATTATTTCTTGCGGTTACCGTACCTGTGGTCCCCGGGTCGGGCAAAGTGGTTTTTTGTCTTTGCTAGCCTGATAATGATTCTGATGCGTAACATTGTGGTCAGAAGTGTGACAGCTGAGTGAGAGGGTTCTGAGTTCGACTCATGGGTCAGGCTGAGTGTGAGTTATTCTGAATGGAAATTTTCACTATTTGGAATTTGAAATGGTGCAAAAGATTGTTATAAGTTCGCCCCCTATTCCATGCCTAATCTTTGTGTTCAGTAGTACACTTCTATCCGACCCTTCGGAAAATACAAGCGTGTATATGTATCGTTATCTGTTGCAGGACCAAGAAGGCATCGCCCAGATATTTGTTTGGGTCATTTTCCTGTGTATCGTGGTTGGGAGCATTCTGGTATTTGCAATGGGCTTTGAGTGTATAACAAAGCCGATTTGCCTGCTAGGCGGGATGGACTGGTTGACGGGGGCTGCCAGTCTCATTCTTATGGTCTTTTATTTAATAAGTATGTGGTTTTTGACTTTGTATCACACTAGGACTTTTTTTATTGGTGTTTTTACACACACAAATAGCACACACACATACACATAGACCCGTAAAATATTTTTCATACAAAAATATATATTATATATGATAAGTTTATACGAAAATTACTGTGTTGTGTGCGGGTATCGAACTCACGATCACAAGCGTAGAAAACCAATCGGTTAGCCACTGCGCTACCGTGTCGTAAGTTTCTTGTGCTATACTTCCATTTATAAAGAAGAGATTTACACTGTCTTTACTAACAGATCTACCCACACGAATTTGGCAAACGACGACGATTACGATTTAACAAGAATACGTGAGAAAACATCTCGTCTGCTAAAATAGGTGTTAGTCTGTTTCAATAAGCTAGGAGCTCGCATTCAATTAGTTGGCGTTATCTTAAATTAATATTAATGATTAACAATTTTTTCATTTCTAAAACTTTGTGTGTTAACATAAATGCACCAAAATGGTAAGGTTCGCATTTAAAAATCAAAATATGAAATTCAGATTTCACTATAAATTTTTTTTTGTTAGATTAAGAATTTTCAATATGAACTATTATTTTTCAATATTGTGTTTTTAATGCATAAATAATATACATACATGGGTAATGGGAAAATTCATTAAAGATAATAATTTTACGTTATAGGTGGATAGTGTTACAGTGTATTTTTGTCAAAGAGCACATAAAAGACTACATACACTTAAACGAGTATTTCAGGTAAATTTTAATATTTTTAACGCACAAAGAACACAAACAAACTTTATCACTCGTCTCAAGTAATATTAAACGTAGTTTAGTGAATAATGTAAAGGTACCGAAATCATCAAAATCTGTGTATACGGCGGTCTATTGCTTGTTAATCCTCAGATCAAAGCGGATTAACAAAGTTCCTAATATTATAGATTATTACGATACTAGATGTACCTGCGATCCTACTCGTGCTTTTTCGGGTATCACGTTACATCATTAAAATAGACTTTGACCCCTGAGTTTGTTTCGGCGTTTCTTCTCAGGGATAGTCATAGGAAATGCCGACGCCATCTAGTTTAAAAAAGACGTGTAAAAGTGATTGAAAAATCCTAATTGCAAATAAATAAAAATCTTGCTATATTTTTTAGCTACGAAAATTGTATTAATATCAAAGAAAGGTGGAAAAATACATCTTATATTAATACAACAATAAGGATTTCTAAGTAATCTTCTTGTAAAATTCACATTAAGCGTCGATTCATCTGATTATTGGAAACAAATTTGTATAAAAATACTCAGTACGAAAAGCAATTAAATTATATTCAACTCTTATTACTTATTACGGATTCGCAGACTGATGACTAACTATTTATTGAAATATGATGATGTTATTACAGAATTACTATTAAATATCAAGTATCAAATAATATTGAGATATATTCTCGTTACTATTAATTATGTACATATATAATAATTAAGTTTACTAATGATGCATTGGTTTAATTTCATTAGTTTGATCAAATGATAGATAGAGGATTTAACCAAACTAGTAAACCTAATATTAATTTGAGAATGATACATTAACGCCGTATTCACAGTATGAGCTGAGATTAAAATTTACAAAAGCAAAAATAAAGTTATGCAAAATTAGACTTTTTGTAATATTTATGTATGATTTTTTTTTATAAGTCTTACTGTACCTAAGTCTTACTGAAAAAGTTTGTCTGAAAATGAACACGCTAGAGCAAGCAAACTGACATCTCCTTGATTATACAATTAGTATAAAATTATACTAGATAAAGTGAACTAATTGAACACTGTCTCCTAAACTGATTCACAGTTGAAACCCCAGCGAAATCCCGGTTTGACTGGAACTTTTGCATTAAAATACCGCTCGGACTACTGTCCAGTTTTTGGCCTAATCTCTCCCTCGTGTCTAGGTTTAAATAGGATTTAAGAAGCAAAGTGCTAGAATGGGAGATTTATTATTAATCACCGTAAAACTGCCTTGTTAGTCTAGTGGTTGCAACCGCGACTGCTGAGCGCAAGATCCTGGGTTCGATTCCATGTCAAGCAAAGTGTTGTTGGGTTTTCCCGTATCGAGATTATGGCTTGTACCAGGCTTATGGCAATAGGCCCCTGTTACATGGGATTCAATAAGTAAGGACATTGGCGAAATGTGGGTATACAATAGTACGTCTCTGCCTAATCCTTCGGGTGATACAGGCGTTATATATTATGTTATAATAATAAAACTATTCTTTCAGTGTGGTTCTACTTCATATGCGTGGTAAACAGTTACGTCCTCAATGGGTATTCTTGAAAACACTGGAACGAATCGCTGGATTCTAGAAAACCGCCAAGATTTTTGGGAACAGTCCAAGTTTTTTTCGTGAAATATAGTCAGAAGTGTTATTTAATCATGTTGCAAATGTCCGAAATTTGTACGATTTATGAAGGTACAACATTTTATTTTAAGTGATTTTTTTTGTCAAATAAACTTTATTTGACGACAAAGTGTTGCTTTATTTTTGCTGAGCAAACTAGGCACATTCTATAGCCAGTTCTACAAAATGCAGGAGCCTGCCTACCCGCGGTTGATTTCTCTGTTTAATGCGCCGTATGTTTTTAGAGGATAGCGATGTGTAGAAAAATTTGGGAGAGGTCTTTGCCCAAAAGTGGGAGCTCGGGCTAATATTTTTTTCATAATAATCTCTGTGGGACAACTAAAACAACGTAGGCAAAATCCTAAGACTGTGACTGTGATCAGTGTTGCATGGTCGATTTTAATTATGAAAACGTACCTAATGTAATTAAGGGCTGTTTCCATGGCAACCTTTAGTATTTTGCAGGACCGTTTCTTGGTCCCGTTCACTCCCGGAAGACTTATGTGGGTGTTCAAACGGGGACGTTGTTTGCGGATCCTGCTGAAATTCAATTGCCAATTCTTGGCACTCTTGGCGTGATTACCGCACAAAAAATGTATTTATAGGGCCTTTAATAAGTCTTATGTTCCGGGTCTGGGAATACGTGCGTTCAAGATGTATGTAGATGTATATGAAGCACTCGCCACAGTTCGCTATTCTCGGCCTTCAGTTTGACCTCTTGATACGAATCGACCATTACTTTCTCCTTCACTTGTCACAAAGCTAAATCTCGCTTCCATCCTCTTTCCTTCTTTTTTTCCTTCTAAAACCGGGAAATTAAAAATGTTGATTAGCGAACTAGTAATTATAAAGTTACAAACTTTCTACTTGCTAGTTAGTTTTACACACTGAAGGTAGGTGGCGTGTGTAGACTATAATAATGACAGACATGGCACACGCTACACAGTGGAACTTAGAAGAAAATTTTAATCGATTAGCCGTCTGTTCTTTAATTTGGACTAAGTAGAATGTTGGGCCATTATAACAGCGGGTATAATAAGTTACTCCGGGTTTTTTTTTGCGAAAATAGAGGGGCAATAGTAATCTCAGAAAAATATGACAAAACACCATATCAAATAGCATAAAAGTGCGTCGCCAAGTTATTGTAATCACGTCATAAATAAGCCGTCTCGAGTCACTTCTGATCCCCTTGTAACTCAGTAGGTACCTATTTGTACATAGGGACATAGTATATATATCATTACCTCGGTATATAAATAATACCTTGATTATGTATACTTGCCCGATTACTAAATTTCATTAAGCTAGCTTCAACAGATCTTCAGATTAGACACATTTTTTTTAACAATTTCGCTTGCTCTATGATCTCTATACTTGGCACTTTTTTCACACATACTATACGTTTACAACCTATAACCAATAAATTATTAGCCATAGACTAATACGACCTACAAACCTTCAAGAAAAGAGCGTATTCCTTTTTAAAAGGCCGGCAACGCACTTGTGACTCCTCCGGTGTTGGGCGACGGTATCGCTTACCATTAGGCGATCCGTCTGCGCGTTTGCCGACTATCCCATAAAAAAGTTAGTTTTATTAAGCGTTAAAAATCTTAGCCCAATGGAGCGCTGAACAACAAAAAATCTTCTTAAATAATTTATAAAACTTCCCAGGTTAAGAAAGGCCATCAGAAACGTCAAATACTTGAAATCTTTTCTGCTGTTTTAGAAGCCACGCCGTTAACTAACTCTAAGTAACGCCTAGAACCAAGTACGCTGTTACATTTAATGTCAAACGTTCACTTTTGGCTGAGTGCTATTTTAAACAGACGAAACTTTTTGAACAACTCATCTGAGGCATGGTTAAGTGAAAATTACTGGCGTCTGCGAATTTGCTTGATTAAAATTTAATTTGATTCATGCGACAGAATTGTTTTTTAGGTATTAAATACAAAAATAGGCAATATAAATAATAATAAATAAAATATATTTTTATTCATGTAGACCAGTTAAAGGCATTTATGAATAATCAGACTCTAGTTGCCACGTTCCAAAGTGTTGTTTTCCTATGGAGAAGAACAGGCAAGAAACTCCATGGTTACTCTTTTAAAGTCTGATTGTTAACATTGCATAATAATAATTATGAGGAATACGTTGTTCCCTCAACGTTATGTGAGGAAAATGTAGTATGTACTAGGTCTAGACTAAACAAACTGATAACTATAATATCTGGAAATTTCTGATAATACTGCCATGACAGTTGTGAGCTGACCAGTCCCAACAGACGGCACCCGTTCACGAGTATGACGTATGTCAGCGTCATTCAGCTCAACCATATTGCGGGTAACCAAACGACCCGACACACACCGCCAGCACCAGCAGGACATTTAAGTGAGCATGACAAACTCAAACTGCTAGACAGCTATCATGTCTATTAATTAAATAATATAAAATTACGTCTACAATATTTAAATATAAATAATATAATATAAGAATAATAAAATAGTCAATAAATAAATAACTTGCTACACTTCTCTGAATTTTTTGAAATCTGTTGTTCTTAAAAGCTTTTATTTAACTTGCAATGTTTGTATGTATGTATGTGTGTTCGGCACGAATCTTGGAAGCTAAATTAGAACCACTTCCCGAAGTCCGATTGGGCTCCCAATTTGGTGTACATATGTATCTTCGGTGACAATACAATAATATGGTACCATGGAGCTGTAATGATGGAGCCGGAAGACGGCTATAGAACCTTCTTATAAGATACACCCATCGAGTTTGGGCTCATATGTTTTGTATTGGTGAGTAGTTTGGTGCTACATGATATCCAGGGTCTAATGATGGAGTCGAAAGGTGGCCATAGGAACTTCACAAGATAAACCCATCGAGTTTGGGTTCGATTGATTCGTCTTGAGGAGTACTTTTTACAAGCTTTTATTTAGCTTGCCCTCTGCCTGCAAGATTTGGACTGAGGCTGATTGCACAGAGTGCGTTGGAAGTACAGTAACACTATATTCACTCACCCAGGCCTTCTAGGTGCACTCAAACCCTCCTTTTCAAAACTCAAATACATACATACATAATGTCGCGCCATTTGCCCATAGGGGTAGGCAGAAACTACTTAACGCCACTTGCTACAATCCTTACATATCCCTTTTGCTTCATCTACATTCATGCACCGTTTCATACATGAACGCCATCTGTGGTTACTGCGCACCTGACCTTTTTGGAAGACATCACCAATGAGGTCCGTTGAAGTCAAAAAAGGGCAAAAAAAATAGTACAAAAATTAACTTCGCCTTAACATTTCCAGCTCAGTTAAGGGATAGCGTATGTACATGTTAATAAATCTAGTGGCCATTCATCAGTGTGGCAGGAAATGGGCCACTATGCTGGAGATATGGAGTGGAAATCCGTCACTATTTGGACCAGAGATTACTTTATCTGGGCACTCTCATCTGCTATATGGATGGTGTATAACGTGTTAATTACATAACGCTATATCACGGCTGTATTGTACCTCTCTAGTCTACATTTAGGCAAACTGGTTGTCAGTTGTTTCGACGGCCATATTGTTCGCCGATATCGTTATTATATATGTATGTATACTAGCTTTTGCCCGCGACCTAGTACGCGTGTAATTTAGAATCTGAGATTTTCCTGCGGTACAATGGAGCCTATATTTTAAGTTACACCTCTAGCAATACATCGGTGAAAACTGTATTCAATTCCATGCAGTAGTTTTTGCGTGATGCGTGTTTTAGCTTCTGTTCCTCTAATAAAATATATATTAGTTTTTCTCCAATATCTATAATGTACAGGCATGGGCCTGTTATAATTTTATTATATGTATAGATAAGTCACATGTAACATCTCATGGGCAAGTCATTTACCAGCGATAAATCCAGAACTCCTGTGGCTGCTACAGGGAATTTCCCCTGGGAATAAAATCCAGGAGTTCACGTCCAGAAATCACGCATGAACTTACATACGTAATGTCACACTTTTTTCTCATGAGTGTAGGCAGAATCTACGGAACGCCACGTGCCACGATCCTTACATAATCCTTTTGCTTCATCTATATTCAGGCTTGAAACTGTTCGTTTTTTTTTTCGGAATTTAATTTTCAGTCCTTCTAATCCTATCCTACTAATATAATAAATGTTAAAGTTTGTGAGGATAGATGGATGGATGGATATTTAGTACTCAATCACGCCAGAACGGCTGAACGGATCTGGATGAAATTTGGCAGAGAGATAGATTATAATCTGAAATAGCACATAGGCTACTTTTATCCCGGAAAAATGTACGGGTTCGTAAACCACGCGGGCGAAGCCGCGGGCGGAAGCTAGTATCTCTATAAAATAGAATTCAAAAGTTTTGAAATATAATATCCCAGTGGAATTTTCTGAATGTACCAATATATAATTTAAATCTATAAAATACAATTCAGACGTACAGTTAATAACAGGGGTTGTTGAACTTCTCATAAAGTATTTAGAGCTCTAAGATTTTATTATTCGAATAATTTTCTGAACACAATGTCCATATACAGGGTGAATTCTTGAACGAGGTGTAATCCAGCACATTTGTTGGCATGGTTGGCGAAGTGATAGTGGGTACGCCTACATATCGCGGGTTCGATTGATGCACGGAACAAATATTTGTATGATGGTCTGGGTGATTATCTATATCAAATTTGTGTTTGTAAATGCACCCATGATAAAGGAATTATTCCAAGTGTGATACAAAATTGTTGTGAAATTCGTTTATGATAGTTTAGTTTTACTATTGAAAATAAGTGTAATAAATTACATGCTTTAAGAATTATAATTATGTATGGTCATATCTCACGAATGTCCGGGACTACTTGAAGTCCAAAAAGTGCGTGGTTTGCGGTCAAAAGCGCATCCTTTATCGTAAATTGGTGGCTTTTTTGGTAGGCTGATGTACTTATTTTCCAAGTAGAAATAGAGGTGATGAAAATTTTTGCTTTTTTATCGATCATTACGCTTTTTTACATAAGCACTTGATAAGAAGCGATCGCTAGATGGGCCCCTCACTGTCACTGTGGTTTTAAATCCAACCTGTATAGAACTGGTGTTTGTAACTGCGCTTGCAATATTTGAAGTTGTTACACTAAAACTCTCGTTATAACTTTTAAGGTAGTTTTAAAGTTTGCATAAAAGTTCGAAATTTGTATGAAACGCAAAACGCGAATTTTCGCATTTCATTTCGATTTCAGCAATGAATTTAAATGCTCGCGATTCTGATGCAAAAAGTGATTGAGCTCCAATATATGACGAGGTAGGCAAAACTCTAACAAAAGTAGTCCCAAACCTTTCGGAGACAGTCTGTGAATTCTATATCTACTTATTGGTCTAGATGTCGCAAGCACAGCTGTTGAGCGTGAGGTCCTAGGTTAGATTCCCGGGTTGGCCAAAGTGTTTTTTAGATTTTCTGTTAGAAAATTCTCAGTAGCAGCACGGAATCTGGAACTGTGCCCAGTAGATGGCAATAGGTTCGTCCCCCTATTACATGGGATTTAATAAAGGCATCCGCGATAAACTTGCATTATTCCCACCCCGACGCAAAAAATGCGCTTAAACGTGGATTTGCGGGAATCAGCCTGATTATACGTTTTTTTTTTTTTTTTTTTTGATTTGCGTGGTGAGAACCCATCATGGGCTATCCTCCGCCTGGGGTGGGTGCGGAGGGGTGTGCCGGACTCCTACCGGCTAAACTCACCACGGTGGTCCGCCTCGACACCATATGGTGGGCCTCGGGAACTCTTAGAAGACCGCACCGAGGCCCACCACGGTGCCATGCCAAACGGCACTTCCCGGAGGGGGTGACTGTAAAGAGGCCACCCCCTCGTGCAGCCTGATTATACCTATACCAACCTAAGGCACGCCTCTGCCTAACCCTTCGGGGAATACAGGCGTGATGCTTTGTTGTGTGGAACTTTCAGTAACCTTCAAAGATCGGTACCTACTTAAACTTAATTCAGTCGCACAAAGCTATCTTAACTCCGGTCCCATAACTTATGTTGTATGATAGTGGATGCTCTCGTTGCGCTACTAAATGTGACACTTTTAAATCACTTCTATCTTTTGGCACTTTCATGCGTACATAGTTGCCAAATGTCCAAGGTTCGTCCAAGGTTCGTTCAAATGAGATAAAACCTTATTACTTCCGTATTTCATGCCCTGTCATACCGGATATTGGATCTGCTATGACGGGATATGATATACGTAAGTTTCAAGATTTATCTAATTTTGATTGAAATTAAATTGAGATAAGAATTTAATTGTAATTTATTTTGTTGTTTTTTATAGTGTTGCCCAAAATCGGTCTTGGTCTTGCAGTCTTGGTCTTGTTCTTGCATTTTTGCAAGACCAAGACCAAGACTAGAGTACCATGACTAGTAGAAGATTAGTTACAGAGGTCCTACTGTAAGTTTCTTCTGACAAACTCGATTTAACGCATCGAACGCGTTTGGCGCTCCAATTGGTGGAAAGCACGATACGGACCAATCGGAGTGCCGAACGCGTTCGATGTAGTAAATCGAATTTGTCAAAATAAACTTACACTAGGGCCTCTGGTGAAGCTAATATAAAAGCGTGTTAAAAACATTTTTAACTATCTATCTATCTAATTTAACCTTGTACTGTTCTTTGTCGTGTCTTTGTAAACACTTTAACAACAATGACACGTAATGTACACTAGAAAGAATATGGTTAATTAACCATACTTAGCACTAATTACTTTCACGTTTAAAACACTTTGTTTAAAGTGAGACAAAAGCTGTCACCGGCGACTAAGTGCGCTCATTTGTTTGGACGCTCGCTCTTTCATACAATAGCAGATGGTATTTTGTTTATGAGTGAACGAAATATGAAAGATATGATGATGGTTTAATAATTGTAAGCCCGGCTGCTGAGCGTGCGGTATTGGGTTTGATTTCCGGTAGCCTAATTACGTGAAAAAGCGATGGCAACGCGACAGCCACGCGACAGCAATCTCATTGTCAGCCAATACATTGTAAGTCACAAAACTGACGTTTGACAGAAGATATTGCGCGATCTACGCCTGTCGCTACATCGGTAATTAGGCTGCCGCAGCCCAATAACGTGAAAAAGCGACAGCAACGCGACAGCCACGCGACAGCAATCTCACTGTTAGCTAATACATTTTATGTCACAAAAATGATGTTTGACAGAAGGTGTTGCACGATCTACGCCTGTCGCTTCGTCGGTAATTAGGCTGCGGGTCGACCAATGTTACTAAGTTTTCTGCAGTATCGGTGAGATACCGTTATTCAGTCCCACGTACTAGGGGTGAGACTATTGCCTTAACCGGGCACGATTCAAACTCAAGGCTGCTAATGAGAATTTTATAACAAAAAATATGGTAACAATTGAACACGGAACTTTACGCTCAGTCATACTCGCGACCATTAGACCAACGAAGCCTAAATAAATTATACCCAATAATAATTCATTTATAAGAAATCAATTTCAAAACTCATAAAATAACCCATAGTCAAATTAATATTGAATACTAGCGACTCGCCCCGGCTTCGCACAGGTAGCAGAGCATATACGCCTACATTTTTGTTTACTAAAACGATGCTCTAATTTAATCTATACATAAAATAAAATTATAACAGGCCGATATTTGTACATTGTAGATATTGGAGAAAACTAACATGGGGGGGGTCTTTATTACAGTAACATAAGCCAAAACAACAGTTTTTAGAATTTTTGTCTGTCTGTATGTTTGTACAAAAACTACTAATTGAATAAAGTTTTCACCGATGTATTGCTAGAGGTCTAACTTAAAATATAGGTTCCATTTTATCGCAGAAAAATTTCAGATGCTAAATTCCACGCGTACGAACTCGCGGGCAAAAGCTAGTTTAATATATAACTCTACATATTGGTTTACGCGGCGTACGCCACTAAAACTCCCAATGTGCATGATTTTTCTCCGACATCTTCAACAATCATCGTCATATTTCGAAACCTTAATGAATACACTTAAACCTTCCTCATGAATCACCCGTTTCAGAAGGGAAAACCGTATGAAAATCCGTTCCGTAGTTTTTCCGACAGACAGACGCGGCGGGGGGACTTTGTTTTATAATATATAGTTTTATGACATGATGCTTATTAAATTTTATGTGCATGATGCCCAATTACACGAACACGGGTTTACCTTACATTTACATGATGAAAATCAATTTCAGTTGATTGAAAACGAAATGCGAGGACAAAATGGAAAATAATCCATATTTAATAGTCGACTATTCTGTGTAAACGTTTCATTGGTTTAATGGTTGAGCGCGAGGTTCCGATTTCATTTTCCAGGTCTGGTAAATTGTTAGTGTCTGCAGACAATTCAGATCATATAATTCAAGTATCCATTTACATAACATAGCAACACGCTAGTACTTCCCGAAGGGTTAGGCAGAGGTGTACTATTGAACACATGAATTTCGCCCAAGTCGTTATTAGGCCATAGGAGTGAACATCTTGCTATATACCGGACATAATTCCAAATAGAATAGAAGAAATCCAAAAATACTTAGCCGGGGAATCGAACCCAAGACCTCATGCTCAGCAGTCGTGCTGGTAACGACTAAACCTCATTGGTAGTTATTACCAGTATAAAAAAGCTGCAAAAAAATAATTTATTTATTACGTTTCCGCTTTTAGAAATTGGAATGAAACGCATAAAAAGTTCTCTTAAAATGGTGAAAAGTTTGAGCTTTTCACAAATATATTACCATGAAACGTGTCGGACCCCAGAATTCGCTTGAAATGTTGTGAACTTTCCAAGTTTAAGACCCATATATCTCAAAGCTGTTTTGTTGCCACACTAGAGGTTGCACAGAAAGAGAAAACCCCACTCATTTTCTTTTAACACTATAACGTTCATTTTCTCGAATTTTAAGACAGCTCTAAAGAGCTTTTGATTAATGCTCGGTAGTAACTTCTAATTTCAACAGTGTCGACAAGAGATTTTAGAATTTATATTTTTTACTTTTTAATTCCACCATTTAAATTTCCAAATTTCTTCAACATCGAACGCGTTCGGCGCTCCGATTGGTGGATAGCACGAAACGGACCAATCGGAGCGCCGAACGCGTTCGATGTACTAAATCGAATTTGTCAAAAGAAACTTACACTAGGGGTACAGCTGGCCACACACTTTTAACGGTCCAGATAGCAGAAAAAATAGTTAAATAATCCACGAGAATCATATGTAGCACTAGATGTGGAAAGAGTTAATTTAAGTTAAATACACTCAATAATTAATCTATCCATGAAAAATCGCCATGTAAGGCAGTGGTCAAAATATTTAAATATTATAATAAAATAAAATAATATATATATAAAAATAAAAATAAAATAAAGAAAATAATCAATCAATCTACGAAAAAAACGTCCCGCTTTTATCGTGTTCTCATTGACTTGGGACGTCTATTTTATTAATTACTAGCTGTGCCCGCGACTTCGTTCGCGTGGATGTCGGAACTTAACAATGTATTTTTTAGTGAGACCAAATATAGCACTTAACCCTATTTTTTTCTAAAATAAAAGATTTATTCTAAAATAAAAGTAGCCTAAGTTACTCCTTATTACATCAGCCGAATCGGTAGAGCTGTTCTCAAGTGATGCTCCGTCATATTATGTGGCAATTGATTTTTATTTATATCGGTAGATACAGAGATAGATTTACACTAATAAAATAGCAATACAAACGAATAAGGATGTTCCATATTAGAACAACTTGAAAAAGATTTTATAAGAAAAAAATATATTTTCAAAGTTCTTCTTTCAAGTTCGGACTTTAGAAGCCTAAAAAAATATAATTACAAAAGAAACTCCATTTGCATTTGAGCTGTTTCATTATCATAACGATGTGTTTTTACAATAATTTACAGCTGAAACGAAGGCTCGAGGGCATGAAAAACTTTTAGAGCTGGTTTTTGTGCGCGATGCCCCCGATTTACATAAAACCTTTATATCTTTGTATGAAATTCATTTTTTTTGTGTTAGTTGAAAGATTTACTTACGCCTGTGGGTATACAGATTAAGTTTTAGGCAGAGGTGTTGTATATCCACATTTCGCCGATGCAGTAATCAAGTCCCATGTATGAATGAATAGAATAGAATATATCTTTGTTTCATGTAAAACAAATTCAGGCACAAATTAAATATCGAGACTCTAGGCGCACGGTTCCAAATAGTAGGTCCTATGAAGAAGAACCGGCGAGAAACTCTATAGAAACTATTTTAAAATAAATCGATCTTACAATCATGTTTGGTATACCGTTGTGGTAAGAGAATGCGAGAATAATGGAGTTCAACGAGAAAAAAAGAAAACTCGGGTTAACAAAACATAATAAGATTACCATGGCAGTGACAAGCTGACCAGTCGAACGAATACGAGACGCGTTTACGATTGGTAAATGCTATCACAGTATCGATGAATATCTAAACTATAAATCCTTGTAATTCATATCAAAAGCAATACTTTTGTCCTCTTCTTATCTGCTACTTGGCATGTGTATCTAATAGTTATAAACTTTACCATAAAAAACATTGTAGAAATAAATATATTGAGTATTTCTACAATAATATTTTGCTCGATCCAGGAATCAAACCCAGAATCTCACGTTCAACACTCCCAACTCCCAACACTTGCAACTAGAGACCAATGAGGTTGGCAAGATTAAATAAATCGAAATAAACAAAAAAAAAAATGTTCAAAATTTCAACTGTTTTTATAAGAGAAAACTAAGCCAGAGTTATACTGTGACAGAATTCATTTCAAAATCCCATAAAATACACAAGTCAATTGCCATTTAAATGCGACAATTCAGAACTTTATGATGTCCATTATGAAAGTCCTAACCTAAAGTTGGATTTTATGTTAAGAGGAAATCAGGAAACTGACTGTAGAAACTCGGAGTTTTAAGGGCCCGACCCTTGTGGGACCAACAAACGAATGAGCTAATTCGTATATTATGTTAATAATTTAATCTTCATTTAACCGCGTTCTGTGGTCACCAATCCGCTTGCCTACGAGAGTTGAAAGGCCTTTTCTACAATATGAATGTAGTTAAGTTTTAATTATTTATTTAACTAGCTTCCGCGAACGGCTTCGCCCGCGTGGATTATGAAACCGTGCATTTTTTTTTGCGCGGTTTCCTATTTATTTTTTCTAAAATAAAAGTAGCTTAAGTTGCTCCTTATACAACAGCTATCGGTCCAGCCGTTTTGGAGATTAGCCGGAACAAAGAGACAGTACACAACATAAGGAACACCGTTATAGTACTTGATTCCATGATTAACGAGTGAGGGTAGGTGATGGCATTTTGCTTTCATATTTAACTAGCTATTGCCCGCGACTTCGTTTGCTTTTATTGGATTTATTTGCAATACTGTGTACGTTTAGTATTATGTTTATTTTCTTGTACTGTATTTTTTTTTTGTTTTTTATTGTTATGCGTGCCTGCAATAAATATTTTTTTCTTTCTTTCTTTCTTTTCTTTCTTTCAATAGTAAAAATAAGCCTATATTCTTCTCCAGGACGCTTTCTCTTTGTAAAATTTCATATCAATCAGTTCAGTGGTTTAGTCGTGATGATGTAACAAACAGACCCCTTTCAGATTTATAATATTGTGCTTACAGATAGTTATGTGTAACTGCCTGAATGGTTTCGAGGACTGCCGTGTTCGATTTTCAAATGCGTGTTAAACTTCTTCATAATTATAAGTAGAGTTTCCGTATTTATCGTAACACAAACTTGCCAGACACAATATGTAAAATCTAAGTTTTCGGGAATTCTGTCAGGCAAGTTCCGTCGACAATATATCAAGTTGCGGTTAAGTGTTCTGAACTAAGTTAGCGATCGCTTGGTGTCTCTTGTAGTCTTAAAGGGTTAATACAACTATTGTTCATAAGTTTTGGCAGGTTGCCCTTTACAAAGAGGCAGTAGAGAAATGTTACTTAATATTCGATGATGGATTGTCGTTTTGGAGTTCCATTTCTGCGCATGCCCCACGGAGAGGAGCGTACGTGTTGCTGTGAGTGTGTGTGTGAAACACAAAAACATCTCACCTCTGAGGCCCACAAAATTGATGCAGTATACACATACTGCAAACTACACACACTTAATGAGCAAAATATGCATACTCAATTTTAAAGGCGTCGGAGGGGAGAAGTATGTGGCAGAGGGAGGCGTGAGGTGACGAATTATCATTTTACATTAAGTAAGTATATAAATGCGTTAGTTTAATTGGTACTTGAGTTTCATCTTAAATCATTTGCTGCCAGGCAATAGACACAATAGTAATAGGTGCTCAAAGGGTTAAAATCTCGTATGAAACGGTACTACAATGTTACATATATAGTTCGTTTCGCCATTATGTACAGTAAAGACATTGACAAAGTACATAAGGATCGGAAACTAATGATACCGCCTATGAAAAATGCCTCCCGCCACGAATTCCACCATGACTGACCACCTAAGCTCATTACTGGGTTTAGAAACCCACTCAGAATTGACTACGGTTTTACTGAGTAGAAACGGACTCCTCATCAAAAAATCAAAAGTTCTTGAATAAAGTTCTTTCATTAAGCTTTCAATTCTTTTTCAAAAGTTCCTTACAATATAATCGTGTAAAACACCAAACATTTTTTATGCAAAAAAGGTTGAAATTTCCGACATCACCAAACTCAGTATGTTAATATATTACCAAATTTTATATAAACTCGCAAAAAACGACTTAAAGAGTTTCCTTAGTTGATAAGCTTTGTAAGACTTATACGAAGTTCGGATTAACATAAGGGTATGAATGTAACAACCTTGATTATTGCTTCCAACTTAATAACTTGCATATAAGTACGTCTTATAATGGTGCAAAAGACAACTTCTAATTCAAAAAACTTTTTCTTTTTTCCTGTGGAAAATTCCAGGATTGTTTTATAAAAGACTAGCTTGCTTACCCATGACTTTGTCCGCCTAACTTACATATATATTGAGAGGTGCTAGGCTGAAACTTGGGATAACATGTTTATTTTTTTGAGAATTTTATAAAAAAATTCGTTCTGGAAATAAAAGAAGACCTAGATCTCGTCAAAAACGTCACCTGCCGGGTCCATCTATAGCTAAGAACCATCCAGAAGACTCCATAAGTGGAAAAAAGATCATTGAAGTCGATCAAACCGTTCAGGAGAAGAAATACAAACATGCACACCAAAAATTTTATACGTACAGAAAATAATGTCTAACTTTTCAATCCTTTTTATCGTACAAGTATTAATTAGGGATGTTACGGAGGTGGATTTATCGGAGGCGGAATCGGAGTCGGAGGTTCTCGTAGTGACCTCCGCGGAGTCGGAGGTGAATCGGAGTCGGAGTCGGAGCAAATCTACGAATGTAAAATGTAAATAAATAAGGAAGAAGAAACTTGTCGCAACTCGTTCACTCTTCGTTCATCAGTTGCACAGAACACATATAGGTACTCCGTCAGTTGTCAGTGTCACGCAGAAAGCGCTCGGTAGCGCTGCAGCGATAGAAAGTTATAACTTGTAACTCCGATATATACCTCCGTTTTAATATATCGGAACCGGAGCCGAATTCGGAGGTGTAATTTTAATCGGAGGTTCCGACATATCGGATTCGGAGTCGAAGCTCCGTAACATCCCTAGTATTAATGCGATAACTTCATCAGCGCTCTATAGCTTTATGCATACTGTGACTTAACAAGGATGAAACATATTGAATCCGATTAGCAATTTATGGAGGAAATCTTTTTCTTTTCAGAATTTGTTGTATGTGGTATTACTTTAGTATTCCAACTCGAATTTGTAATTTATTTTATTTTATGTAAGAGTTTTTGGTTACGTAGCTTTTTTCCGCGAAATCGCTCACCCTAGCTTTTCTATGCCTCGTAAAGCAGTTTAAGCTGTTGGTCCCGGGTGTCATATGGAGATGGAGACCTATGACAGTCGTTATAGGTGTCAGCACCCTAAAAAGTCTAACAACCAGTCTAACATCAAAGTACCCCGAGTATCAGTGTCTCCCAATAATTGAGTGGCGGAGGTCAAATGCACCAAACCGCATCCGACTGGAAAAGCCAACCCCAATGTAGTTTGACGGTGCGGTTGGCGCAGTGGTTGAAAGATCAACTGCTGCGCTAGTGTCGCGAGTTCGATTCCCCCACAGATCAAATATTTTTATGATCTACAGATAGTTGTTTCTGGTCTGGGTCTTTGTTTATGTGAATATATGTGTTTGTAAATGCACCCACGATACAGGAATTAATACTAGAGCGGGGCAAATATAAAAAAAAAAAGAAATATTCGCAGTCTCATTAATCGTTCAAAAGTAGGTACAAATTACAATAAAGAGTAATATGAAAGAAATCTGTGGTAGTCAAATTCTGATCTGCACACGAATCTGAAAAGTCAGAAGTACGTACCGGGTTGAAACTTAGACCCGTCTACATGAAATATTCAACTCACAGAAAGCAAGCGTTCAACCGCCTGGCTATCGTTGCTTTCATTTTACAAAAAAATGAAACATACCAAAGCATCTATTCTATACATCTGTATATGAAAGCTTGAAGAAAGTTATCTCCCGGATTAAAACATGTATAAAAGGCAAACTTTTGTGAAGAAAAATGTAAAAACATTTTGTCACCTGCTCCCACACAACAGCTGAATTATAAATAAGTCATAATGGCATATGTAGGTATCTTATATTTTGCTGCTCATAGCTACATACCTACTGGGCAGACAGGCCGATCTGTGAAATTAAGCTACGCTGCATACGGTTAGTTCTTGGATGGGTGATGGTTTTCACATATCGAGCCCCCTTCGTGCAATGGAAAGCACTTTAGGCAGTTGGTGTCAGGTGTCACATGAAATGCCATGACAGTCGTTACAGAAATCAGTAGCTCAATAAAAAGGCTAACACACAACTAGTTTGGCTGGGACCCGACCATTTAGTAGGAAACAAGCTTATTGCCATCAATTGTGCACAGTTCCAAACCACGAATTTCTATTGAAAATTTCCATACAGAAAAATAATTCTTTGACTGACCCGAAACGAAGCCGAGACCTCTGCACAACAATCACGCTTACGACCACTACAAATCCTCCTTTAACTCTTAATATTAACAACATATAAAGAACTAGCTGCCGCTATCGGCTTCGCCCGCGTGGTTTAACAACCCGTTTATTTTTCCGGGATAAGATAGCCTATGTGCTATTCCAGACTATAATCTATCTCTGTGCCAAATTTCATCCAGATCCGTTCAGCTATTCTGGCGTGAAAGAGTAACAAAGATCCATCCATCCATCCATCCATCCTCACAAACTTTCACGTTTATAATATTAGTGGGACTAGCATTAACCTTATTATTTTACTTCTACACCCACACAAACAAATCCGTAACCAAACTCAGTACATTAATTAGTACAGTTAGTACATAAATTACTGAAGCTGTGCCCAGCGATGGGATATAACAAACTATTTGCATCAACTTGGAACTCCTTGGCAATAAAATAACGTCTGCGAGTTGATTGCAACGTAATAAATTTAGTTACTTAGCTTGGTGCAGATACAGCGGGGCTCCTAAGTAAGCGGGTGAAAGAGCGTGGCCGAATAAACTAGATAAACGGCCGATTTCTTCAAACTTACATAATATAGCATCACACCTGAATCCCCAAAAGAGTAGGTACAGATGTACCATACACTCATATTTCGCCGATGCCGTTATTGAGTTCCATTTAATAGGGCGCGAGTTTGTTGCCTTCAAACGCGTACAGTTCCAGACTCCGTGCTGCTATTGAGAATTTTTATACAGATAACACTTTGCTCGACCCGGAAATCGAACCTAAGATTTCACGCTTGTGATCGCTACACTAATAAGGCAGTCAGCATGTTACGGACAAACATTACTGAAAGTTCAAATATGTATTATGAAACCGAGTTAATCGGATTTCTTTCCTTTTATACGGTTACTTTAAACGATTTCGTGAAATCTTTTGTTTTGTCTGAGTGTGAATTGTTTTGTCCAAGTTTTCCTACGTCTCAAGGATATCGCCCGCCAACGGCCACTTCAAGTTTTTGAATCTAAAAGCTAACCTTCAGAGATGAGGACTGAATTCAAACTCAGACCTTCCTGTACGGAACTCAAGCGTTGAACCACTACAAAAACTGCTCACTGCTTTAATTTTTTGATTTGATTGGTCGATTTAGGGTTCAACTACATCTGGCCACACCGAATCGTACTTTCTTGTGCTTCTTTCCTTTTCTGTCACTTAGAACCGTCATTTATTAGAGCGAGAAAGAGAGCGGGAGTGCGACCGCACGGAACGGAGCGGAAGGGAGGCGGCAGCATGCTGCAGCACGCTGTAGCACAGGCGGAACAAATGCGATTCCATGCTGCCAGATGTGGTTCAACCCTAATATTTCAAAACAGCGCCGATATTAATTTCTGTATATAAAACTAGCTGTTGCCATTTCGTCTGCGTGTATTTTGTTTTCTAAATCTCGTCAACAGCGCTACCTACCGGATCCAACTATAACTAAGAACCATGGAGGTGACATCATAAGTAAAAAAAAAAAACGTCAAAATTTATCGAGCTGTTTAAAGAGGAGGAGAGTTTCGAACACATGCATTCGGGAATTTTAAAGATTAAGCACATAGATATCGCGTTTTTAATGGCCTCGGTGTCGACGATTCGTTAAGCCGATAGTCAGGATTTCGAACTAAATAACACCAACCTATTCGTTTTGTTTTGTCTGAGTAAAATGTATTAATTGCCAGCCTTTAATGATTGCACGATATTTGGGAAATTAAGACGTAAATTTAAATCAAAGGTGCAATGTATATATATATTCACGCGTTTTTTACAATACAATACAATACACTTTATTGCACACCAGAAACAGAAAAAATATACAAAGTGGAAACCAATAGAGATGTACAAGGGGCGGTCTTATCGCACTTAGCGATTTCTGCCAGACAACCTTCTTTGTTGTGTTTTAGTAAATTTATTTGTAGCATTACGCCGATTGGTTTGACGAGAGGTAGAGGTAATGTAATATAGTAAATAGGGGTACTATTATGATATTGGCGAATTGTGCCTACTTTTTTTTATGTCATAGGCGGCAAACGAACAGACGGGTCGTCTGATGGTAAGCGATTAACATCGCCCATGGACACCCGCAACACTGGAGGAGTCACAAGTGCGTTGCCGGCCTTTTAAAAAGGAGTACGCTCTTTTCTTGAAGGTTTGAAGGTCTTATTGATCCGGAAAAACCGCAGGCGACAGTTCATTCCACAGTTTTGTTGTGCGAGGCAGAAAGAAAAGAAAGTCACACAAATATGTAATTTAAATAAGAAATCAGAAGACATTCTTCACTAGTCTAGATAGCGGAATGCAACTGAGAGATCCGAACGCTCAATCTCATATCCAACATGTTTGACAGCAGTTTGAGTGCCTCATTGGTCTACTGGTCGCAAGTGCGACTGCTGAGCGTGAGGTCCTGGGTTCGATTCCCGGGACAGGAAAAGCGTTATTGGGTTTTTCTGTATGGAAATTCCCAGTAGCAGTACGGAGTCTGAAACTGTGCCCGGTAGATGGTAATACGCTCGCCCCCTATTACATGAGACTTCAATAACGGCATCGGTGAAATGTGAGTGTACAATACTACACTCCTGCCTAGCATTTTAGTAAATACAGGGGTGATGTTGTGTTAAGCTATGTTATGTTTGAGAGCAGTTTTATAGGATATAAATTATTGTGGATGTTAAAATATTTTCGATACATTTTTAACTGCAAACAAAGTATTTCTATTACATATAGAAACAGATATTACATGAATCACTAGTTATTCTAAAATTCACCTTTGACTGTCGCTTTTCACCTACTTGTGCTCGTGAGTGTCTGAATCTTTATGAAAAATGAACAATAACATCTATTTAACCAAGACATTGAAGTATGATACAGACAAAGTAATCTGGCCATCTGGGGAAAAACTAAATTTAAAGGAAGTGCTTTTGACTTGAGGTCGGCCCTTGATGTCATGACTATTACAGTCCAAGTTACAAGAAATTATCGTAAATCGTCATTCAAAGCATTTACATCATCCATCCATTGACAGTCGAGCCAGTCCATCCTCAACCTAGACCACCTCGTCGGTTCAGTTAACCCAAAAATGTATGAAAAAGTCGTGCGCGCGCATTTGAGTAAACTCATATATGGCTTATGTTAATAATTATGGTCGAGATTAAGGAAAATTCCTACTAGATCCCTTTTACCCCGAAGAAATGGCGCACCTTGGGCAGTCATCCCCGTACGGCTTGCTCTGTTCACGCTATGATATCATTATACCAGATTGCGTCTCAAACATGAACAATACCATCAATTAAATCCTACGTAAACACGCTACAATGACTTTACATAGAATTGAAATGTTCGTGCTAGAAGTATTGTAATCTTCATACCCACACATAACACATGCCGAGACCAATTGAAAGCTAGCATTTGGCAAAATTGGGGAACGAATCTCACGCAATTATCTTGTCGAAATGGAGATATATCGAAAAACTGTGGCCAATATCGCTTACCTACATTTTACCGTTCTACCAAATTCTCACAAATATCACAATCTAAGCTTTAGTTTAATTAAGTTGAGGTTTTTGTGTGACTATTTCTGTAGAGGAGGAACGTAACTCTAAACTAGAATTGTCCTTCGCTAATGTGATAGAACAAACATTGAACAAACTGCGTACAAAAATAGGAAATACGGGCGCTGCCTACCTGTTTTTTTATGGTTATCATATGGGACAAAGGGTTACTTGTAGGTAAGCGATTGTCATTGCTCTTGAACTCCTCATACGGAGGGCCCACTTTTGGGGTTTCGGTATGTTTTTATTTTTTGCAATATACATGTGTTAATCGAGTTTTACTTAGGTATATAACCATAAACCAAAATAAGTAGGTATCCAAAATTAAAGTGGATTTATAATTTACGTGCATTTAAAAACTCCTTTAAAGTATAGCATGAATGTGTTGACGTTTGGTATGCGTATCGGCAACGTGCGTGAATTTTGAATTTAAAACACTCATTTCGAACATAATATTTTTTAATTGAAAACTTTATTCGTTCTGAAACTGTGCGTCACGCAAAAAATTCAAACAAAATCATATAGGACAGTTGTATTTCAGATTCAAAATTCACTGATATTAACGATATGATTACGAAACCGGACGTCAAAAAATTCATGATATACACCGAATAGAATAAACATATATTGCGTTTAAATAAATCTTATGATGTCCACACATTCCGCCTACCACTTGTATCTTAGAACCATACTATCTGTGGTGGCTGCTGTCATTGCCCACAATACCCCTGTCCGTCCCGTGAGCTAGGTAAATTAATTGATTGATAAAAGTTTAATCAAGACAAGTGTGGCTTCTGGTCTTTGGAGAGAATGTTCCACATGTTCACTGATAATAGATTTTTGAGTGTTTATGTTGTAATTAATATTTGAAATGGAAATAACTGGAAAAGTATACAGTAAGTGAACAATTTGCGAATATTGAAATATTAAAAGGAAATGCCTAAGAAATAAATTTATGAGAGATAATACATTTATTTCTTAGGCATGTTGTTCAGAAAGCCGCAAGATTGAAGTGGAACTGGGTTAGCCATGTCTGCCGCATGTCGGACGAGATGTGGGCAAAACTCTCCACAGAGTGGAGCCCACACAACGTCATACGATGTCGCGGCAAGCCCTGAAGGAGATGGCGGGACGAGCTGGACACTTATTTGAAGGATTGGCCACAGTAACCTATTAACCGAGAGGAGTTGAAAGAGGGTAGGGAGGCCTTTGGCCTGCAGTGGGACGATTACGGCTGATTAAAAAAAAAGAGACAATACGGTAACGACACGGTTGGCGTCGTGGTTAGCAATCGATTGTTGTGCTACGTGTCGCGGGGTCGATTCCCGAACAGAACAAAATATTTCTATGATCTACAGATAGTGGTTCCGGATTTTTGTGTTTTTCTATGTGAATATTTGTGTGTTTTTAAACGCACCGACGATTAGGCGTGTTCACAACGGCTATAAAATATAAACGCGTTATAAAGAAATGCTATAAATAATGCGCATAATATTTTTTATGTTATAATATAGCATTCCAGCATTACAACTGCGTTTGATAAATATTACTCGCATTCCGCAGCGCAGATCGCGGTGCGCGTTCCGTGTTCGGCGTTGGAACAAAACGCTGTGTAATATATTATTATAGTGATAAATATGCGATCTCGTTGTTTCGTTGTATGTTGTATCTAACACATTGATAGTAATATATTAGGTATACGTACAATAATTTTATATGTTTTTTCAAATAATCATAATTTAATTGTTTGGAAAACGTAACGGTTATTTTGCCAATTTGAATATTTGATAGAATAGAATTGCCATTAGAACACCTAAAGTACAAAGATATATGCAAAATGAATGATGTAGATTAGGCAACGCTGCGTTAAGCACAGATAGCAGACTGTGGTAAAAATATATAGCAGCCTGCTATTGCTATACTTTTTTAACGATTATTTTGATGTGCTATGTAATATAACGAACACTCCTACCAACAATACAGGAATTATTCCTAGTGTGGGGCAACGTTTTTTTCAAAAAGAGAAAGAGCGAGCAAAAGCAATCTTTATTTTATTAGAAAAGGGCCTCATACGGAATTTTTGGTTACTTTGTTATTTACTTAAAGGCAGTTTTTTTTTTTTTTGAAAATTTATTTTTTTATTTTTTCCATGCTCTTCTGAGTTTCAAGATATTAGACTGTAAATTAAACTTTATTCCAAATTCGTAACGCATGTAGCAGTAGCTTAAAAGTCTGTCTAAATTCACCCTTACAAAAAACAAAGCACAGAATAACTGAAAATAAGATATTTTATAGTCCCAATATAAATCTATATTTATAGCAATGGAATTCCCTGAACCCTCACAATTCAATTTCAGGGGATCCGATGTTATTCACCGTTATGAATATATACGCACGCTTGTAGAAAATATTGTCAAATACTTATCAGACGCGGGAATATACTTAATATTGAAATAGTACTATATTATATCTACATATTAAAGTGCGCTGGAGCATTGTAGCAATATTAATAATATGAGAGTATATTAATACAATAAAAGGCAATATTATATATGTATTGAATTCTTGTTAATATTATTTTTCACGGTAGAAATATTTTCGTTATATTTTTCTGTATTGACTGCCTCAATGGTCTTGTGGTCGTAAGCGTGACTGCTGAGCGTGAGGTCATGGGTTTAATACCCAGGTCGGGCAAAGTGTTATTGGGTTTCTCTTTAAAACATTAAACAGGAATGTAATAACTATTATCCTATTGCATCAAGCTACAGGAGGCGCCCCGCGGTGATAAACAATAGATTTTCTATTGTCTACTTTCCATCACTTGGCGTGTTAAAAGAGCTTCTTGCTGGTTCTTCCCCATAGGACCTACTATATGAAATGGTGCACATTTCGTTTTGAAATTTCATAAATGTATGAATCTACTAGCTTCCGCCCGCGGCTTCGCCCGCATGGTTTACGAACTCATACATTTTTCCGGGATAAAAAGTAGCCATGTGCTATTCCAGACTTTATGCCAAATTTCACCTTTGTGCCAAATTTCATCCAGATCCGTTCAGCCGTTCTGGCGTAAAAGAGTAACAAAAATCCATCCATCCATCCACACAAACTTTCGCATTTATGATATTAGGAGGATAGGATTTATCTGAAATATATACCTATCATAATATTTTCTGTTGTGTTCTATTTCATTTAATTAAAGATAATAAAGTTATATCAATAACGACTACAACTACGAGACTAACTTTTAGTTGTAAAACAAATTGTTCGTACAAAGTTCTCCGAGGCATTATTTTATTAGCTCACTGTTAAAGAAGTTATTTTCGAACTTTATCGAATAAGCTGAATGCCGTAACCCCAAGAGTATCGACCTTTTGCAAAAATCTCGTAATGGCAAAACGATGAGCCGAATGTGAGGTTGTAAATTCGAGTCCTATTCGTTACATTATAAAAAGCATAGCAAACTTTCTGCGCTTCGCAACATGGGCTCAATTCTCGCATGGAACAAATATTTCACATCATTAAGAAGAGAAAGAGTTGCATATCCGGGTCATGTTTTTAGGCATATTCGATACGAACTCTTGCGACTCATAATGATGGGAAAAGTTGAAGGGAAGAGGTCCGTGGATCGCAGAAAGAAGTCTTAGCTAGGAAATACAAGTGAATGAACAGCAGTTGCGAGTGCTGCTCAACTGTTTCATCTCGCGAGGAATAGAGAGTTTGCAAAGCTGATTGCCGACCTTCGCTAGTCGGAGAGGTCCCTTAAGAAGAAGAAGAACAAATATTTGTATGATCTACAGATTGCTATTTTGAGTCTGGCTGTGTGTGACATGTATGTTTGTAAACTGTACCTACGGTACAGGACAAATACTGGAATACACGAAGTCGAAAAATAGAATATATATACATATTTATGGTAATATATCCTGTTGAACTGCTCTGTTATTCTATCCTTACTTTGGATAATTTTAGGAATTGGATGTGGAATGTATAGTGTAAAGTATTATTGTCATTTTCATGATTCAGGTCGCATGTGGTCATGTGTGTCGTGTGTGCAAGTAACCGATCATGGCTGTCATGATTATCTAATAAACACCAGAGTCGCTGATACGTAGACGACATTTTCTTCCGAACTGTCTTGGGTTCGGAAGAAATGCTCATGCTCACTGAGCCAATGTGGCAGTTTAATAAAATTCCTAACGAAAAACCGCCTTCTACGACGATCAGCAAGAAAATCAATTTAACCTACATGAGTAAAAGAAACAAAACAAACAACCTGAACAAAGGTATCAAATTATTGACTTAAAAGATTCCACTCCATTTATTTGTCTGTCAACAAAACATTGAGAGGCGATACAATTTCGTCGGCATGACGTGTACGCCAAACAATGGAAATTGTAAATATGCTACCTCGATATATCAAATTACAGTGGCGTGCACGTGTTTTCACACATCTTTGGTTGACGTGGTGTGGTCCAAAGCATAAGATTTGATTGTTTTCAATGTGCATTTATATTTAGGTTTTATTAACATAGCCCGTTAATCAGTAATAGCCTAGTGGTTAAACGCTTTCTTCCCATGCTCAAGGGTTTAACGTCATTTTCGGCCCGCACCTCTTACTCGCAAAATTAGTTCGTTAGTTAGTTAGACTCAAAATAATATTAACTCGTAGTAATAAGGGTTCGACAGAGGTATACTGTTGTATGCCCAAATTTTCACCAGCCACAATTCCATTCGGAGCTTCTACTGAGAATTTCCGGACAGAAAATCCCAATAACATTTTCCCCGACCGGCGAATCGAACCCAGGAAGTCACGCTGAGTAGTCGCGCCTGCGATCACAAATTTGTGTACCCAGTAGAGTAAAAATCCTGATAAGTATGCTAGCTTTTACTCTGGCCTACTACATCCTCTCTTCACTCACACCACCAGGTGGCTCTGTAATCGCGTTAGAGGGGCTCATAGTCCCTCCGGGGATTGTGGCACATACAGCCCCTTTCCCAGCAAAAACATAGCCCACCTTTTTGTATTTTAATATTTTATCCTTGTTGTTTGGCAAAAACTTTTTAATTTCGAAAGAAGCTGGGATATTTTAATAGGGTACTTGGGTATCTTTACGATGGTTTTAAGAATTTTATGGTGACCGGTATAGCGGACACAAGCACCTACTCTTTAGGTTTCCGTACCCAAAGGATAAAAACGGGACCCTATTACTAAGACTTCGCTGTCCGCCCATCTGTCTGTCACCAGGTTGTATCTCAAGAACCGCGATAGCTAGACAGTTGAAATTTTCACAAATTATGTATTTCTATTGCCGCTATAACAACAAATAAAATAAATATTTAAGGGGGCTCCCACACAACAAACGTGATATTTTGCCCTTTTTTGCTCAATATTAATAATGACAACAGTGTATTTTTACTTTAATAATAAATACCTACTGTTGTTTACCTAGTCAATGGTACGGAACCCTTCTTGCGCGAGTCCGACTCGCATTTGGCCGGTTTTATGTTCATGGTCTGTATTTTTTTTAATAGCTACATTTTCTTAAATATAACTTCATTGTAAATCAATATTTTGAAAAAAGTATCCATGGAGTATCTTGCCGGTCTCTTCTCTATAGGACCTATCCACTTTGGAACCGTGAGCCTTGATTCATAATGTTTTAAAAGTGACTGCAAAGGTACATTTGAAATAAAAAACTGACTTTGACTTCAATTGCCCAATTGAAAAAATGATTGTATGGAATATTTACGATTTGAGAGTTTAAATGTGTTTTGCCTATATTTTTATGATACAATGTTCGACGGCACAGTCACAATCTCTGAGCGGCCGATTGCTGCGATACGCGACGCGGGTTCGATTCCCGCATGTTACAAATATCTTGTAGGACCTATAAATAATTGTTCCATTTCTAGGTGTTTGTGAAAGTGAATACTTGTGTCTGTAAACACATGTACGATAGTGGTATTATGCCCAAATTGGGGCAAAGTTTAAAAAAATGTTACCAAGTACATAGTGCAGACACATATTTTTGTTTTTATACTATTAACACAAGAACTTTCTTGAAATAAAAGAACTAAAAACTGTCTCTAAAATGATTATCCGCTAAATAGCCTCCCCGAGCGACAAACCAAAAAACATCCTGCACACCGTGGTTAGCCAGACCTTGCGGAATTGCCAACACCTACTTTTATGGTCCTGCTGATGGTCCTGTTGAACGTCGGGTCGTTTGACCTCCATAAAATAGGGTCGAACTACACGATGACTGTTGCATGCATCTGTCGGGACAGGTCAGTGTAAACAGCTATACCTAAAGGGCTTTTTCCTCTAAAAGTAATTTCTTACAATACCCTATATCATCCTACTAATATTATAAATGTGAAAGTTTGTGAGGACGGATGGATAGATGGATGGATGCATGGATATTTGTTACTCAATCACGTCAGAACATCTGAACGGATCTGGATGAAATTTGGCACAGAGATAGTATAGTCTGGAATAGTACATAGGCTACTTTTTATCCCAGAAAAATGTACGGGTTCGTAAACCACGCGGGCGAAGCCGCGGGTGGAAACTAGTTCTCACATAAAGCTACGAGATTTTATCTGGATTTTAAAATAGACCCTAACCCGTGAATTTTTTCCGGCGTTTCTTGTCGCAATATATTATATTTCCTTGGCTGTGAGCAATTCTTATACGTTAGATCATGCCAACGAGAAAAGCATATACTAATTATGCAATATTTGTAAACGCCCGTTAAACACATCTGGCCTTAACTTTATGCTTCGTAGCACTTGTGTAGACTTCGTAGCACCTGCGTAGATGTTTCGTAAGCTTTCGTAGCGGCCTACATAATTATCTTTAAAGATCTACATTGAAGTAAAATATTAAATTTCATACAAAATTGTAATGATAATTTATGTTCATGATTTATAACTTTACTAATAAATAACAATAAATTTATTTATGTACGGAAAATATTTCGCTTTAAGCTATCTACGACCTCACGTTCACCGGTCACACTTGCGATCAAAATAATATACATGAATCCTACTATCCTATTAATCCTACTAATCCTATCCTATCCTATCCTACTAATCCTACTAATATTATAAATGTGAAAGTTTGTGAGGGAGGATGGATGGATGGATGGATGGATGGATCTTTGTTACTCTTTTACGCCAGAACGGCTGAACGGATCTGGATAAAATTTGGCACAGAGATAGATTATAGTCTGGACTAGAATATAGGCTTACTTACTTACATACTTTTTATACTTTTTATCCCGGGAAAATGCACGCGGTCGAAGCCGCGGAGAGCCCGCACGAGCGGAAGCTAGAAATACATATAAAAATGACTGAAATCGATGATAATTTTTATTCAATATATGTACGGGTTCGTAAACCACGCGGGCGAAGCCGCGGGCGGAAGCTAATATTATAAATTTCTAAAACTGGATTTTCAATATAGCCAAGTATAGTAATCACATTTTTCTGCTCGATTTGCTCAAACTGGGGA
Organism: Shargacucullia verbasci; assembly: GCA_947562105.1. Classification (NCBI taxonomy): domain Eukaryota; kingdom Metazoa; phylum Arthropoda; class Insecta; order Lepidoptera; family Noctuidae; genus Shargacucullia; species Shargacucullia verbasci. Next base: position 8,224,437 of record OX387302.1, on the reverse strand, counting down.
TCGGTACAAAAACGCCCGACCCTCCACGGTTGATGTGAAACATATTCACCATTGTATTTGGCCATGCTTTTGAAAATTATCGTCACATTTGATTGGCCACGTAAACACGTGATAAATCATCAAATTAGCCCACTCCACTGGAATCGTAGATAAATTTAAATTTAGTATACATTACACACATATATTTCACACACGCTTTATGCTGAACCGACCTAATTTCGTTTTAATTCATTTAGTATTAATGTGCTGTGATAGTTCAGGTATAAAATCAATATATTATAGTTTAATGCATATTTGTAATGCCTAAAATCTAGGTCATTCAAGTTTATAGTATCTGCAATTTAAGCTTATTTTGTACGTTTGGTTTATTTTTATAAATGCAACTCTATAGCAGCCGTTCTCAAACTTTTTTGGCGATGAACCCTTTTGGAAAACAACATACTTGACGGAGCCCTATAATAATCAAAAGCCGGTTTTATGTGTACTCTTTATTAATAATAATAATACTTGATATTAACATTTGCATCTAATGGGAGGTATAAAATTGTTTTTTCATCATCATCATCATCAGCCAGAAGACGTCCACTGCTGAACGAAGGCCTTCCCCAAGGGTGGGGGGAGGTTTGCCATAATCCCCACGCTTGGCAGGCGGCTTGGGGATCGCAGTGGCTCATCGATTAGTGAGAGGACGCTGCTGCCCGTCCTCCGGTGTCTGGCCGCAGTTTTAAGACGTACCCGGGTCTAGTCTGGCGTGAAATTGTTTTTTACTTTTCATCAATTGATGTGAGGCTTGATAGAAGAGAATTGACTGTGAAAAGATGTGATTAGAATTTTCGCGGAGCCCCCACAGAGACTTTGCGGAGCCCTAGGGTTCCGCGGAGCACACTTTGAGTATGGCTGCTCTATAGTATTAGGTTAAAAACATGTAAAGATAGCTGTTAATGATGATTAATAAATAAATAGATATCGGGTGATTCAGTTTTTAAATTAACCGAATAAATTGCGAAATTCATAAATAAATTAAATAAATTATTTTATTTTAAAATTCTTGCTGTAACTTTACTAACCAATTTTTTTGAGATTGATTGATCGAGCTTGTTTACCCCAAAGTGTTACGCAGAGGTGTACAATTGTACATCCACATTTCACCGATGCCGTTATAGAGTCTCATGTAATAGGGGGCGAGACTGTTGCCATCTACTGGCCTATAGTTCCAAGCTACGTGTTGTTACTCAGTATTTCATACAGAAAAAACGCTTTGCCCGACCCGGGAATCGAACCTAGACTCTCACGCTCAGTAGTCGACTAGAACAATAAGGCGTTCAGCAGATATCTATTACATATAAAAAAATTATAACAGGCTGATGTTTGTACATTATAGATATTGGAGAAAAACTTATATGTCTTTATTAGAGCAACAGAAGCCAAAACAACAGTTTTTAGGATTTTTGTCAGTCTCTCTGTATGTTTGTACACGCATCACACAAAAACTACTGCATGGAATTGAATGCAGCTTTCACCGATGTATTGTTAGATATCTAACTTTAAATATAGGCTCCATTTTACCGCAGGAATATATCAGATTCTAAATCCACGCGTACGATGTCGCGGGCAAAAGCTAATTATATAATAATACTAAAAAAGTGCTTGATCATGTGTTAGTTGGCATTTGTGTTATGGTCTGAGTCTAAAATGTACGAAAGAGAAAGATATACAACCTACAACTATAAACTCTACTCATATCTAAACAGAAAAAACTCTTACACAAAAACTTCCCTTTAACAATACACACAGAAAGTTGGACACAGCGCTTGTGCCTGAAATAAGATAAAAAAGAACTTTTAATGGCACGGCCAAGGGTCGGCCTACATCTCAAGGGGATCATTCGCAAGAAAAGCCGATTAAATCTAGAAGCATGGTCATTCAACCAAAGGTTTTTGCGGAGAACGTAGTTGAGGATGTTTTTGAAGGGTACTAGCAATATTTAATCTGTACCTTTGCTTTTTTCTAAGTCCTTTTTGTCTGAATGAAATTGTGTGTTTTAAAGATTTGTTTAATAATATTATGTATATTTAGGATTATGTTGGCCGTCACTAAAACACTTATTACGAAAAAGATCGTCTTCTTAAGTCAATTTTTTTTTTGATATTTACCTAAAATGTATGACAATAGCTTTTTTTTTAATATGCTTCTATGCAACTTTTTGTTCAATAAGGAGTAACTATCATCGCATTTAGGTAATTCATTTACAAACATTGCACATATACAAACATTGTCATAGGTCCTTATATGCAGATTTAGCACTTAAATCCGGTTTTTAAACTATACTTCTTTTCTCTAGCGTTTATCCTAGCTGCTATAAAACTTACCCTGTTGAGAATATTTTCATCTCCTTCTTTTCGTATCAATGGTCATCATTATGGATGGGAATCAGGAGAGGCCTTTGCACAATATAGCGCAATTTTATTTACCTTTTACTTATCAGTAAAATTGCGAATTTTATCAGAATAACCAATAAGGCTTCTTACAGAGCCATTCGTCGAAGAGGCTCGTCTGTGAGCTGCATTGATTATTTATTCCAGAAAAAGATGCGCAGTTTTACTCAAAGTAAAGATAAAATCTCAATTTGTTAAAAGTACTTTAATGGGAGTTGGGAGGCCAACCACTGATATTTCATCTTTTTCCATAAGGAAAAACATGGAATATCAGTAGGAAATGATAAAAATGACCGCGTCTCTAGTGGTGTGACGTTTGACAATAAATTTTCGCAGCTGGAGTTGGGACGAGCCCCGAGAGGGCCATACCTAGATTGGTACAGTCGCCCGCAAAAATATTAATGCCGGAAAATAAATATTACTAGCTGTGCCCGCAACACCATTTGCGTAGAAAGATTTTTACATACAAACTTTTTAAACGCTCAGCGATTTCTTTTGCCACAACTTTACCCCGCAGCCCTCATTAGGAATAAGTGCTGTATCATGGGTGCGTTACAAACACAAATATTCGCACGCACAAATACCCAAACCCGGAACCATAACCGTAGCGTAGCAACAGATTGTTCAACCACTGCGCCAAACATGCCAATTCTTCATTCCAATTCTAAGCGAGTGAAATAGGGGTTTCATAATGTGTGTCCGCGTATATATTATATATAACGTAACCATGGAGTTTCTTGCCCATTCTTCTCCATTGGAAATCAACACTTTGGAACGTGGCAACTAGAGCCTGACTATTCATAAGTGCCTGTAAATGGTTTACATGAATAAAAATATATTTGAATTTGAATTTAAATATGTCGCCTTTGTATAAACGGTATCGGGGAAATGTGGATGTTATGTTATGTGTTAATTTTCTTCTAACTTTTTATAATATCCCTACGACTTTAGGCGACGCTTGTACTAAACCATTTTCATATAACCACGCAGTTCGCGACAGGAATTAATTCGCCATATCTATGTGGTAGACGATCATTTTTCATGTCTCATAATTTTAATGTGATAACATCTTTGTACAATTGAAGATTTTGACCAGATTTCAATTAACTAGTGACCAGAATGTTAATTAGATCTCCTTTTATTTTCTTGTTTCTTTCTTTTACATACATAATTAATAAATAAATAAATTCAACCCATTACTGTTCCACTGCTGGGCAAGAGTCTCTTCTCAGAATGAGAAGGGGTAGGCCTTAGTTCACCACGCTTGGCCCGGTGCGGGTTGGCGGACTACACACACCGTCGAGAACTTTATGGAACCCTCTCAGGTGTGCAGGTTTCCTCACGATGTTTTTCCTTCACCGTAAATGCAAGTAATAATCAAATTCTGATCCGCACATGATTCCGAAAAGTTAGAGGTGTGGGCCGGGTTTGAACGCGGACCCTCCTGCATGGAAGGCAAGCGTTCATCCGCTAGGCTATCACTGCTTAGTACATACATGTAGGATTTTATTTAAGTTGCAACATTCTTGAGGGTGTGAAAGAGAGGGAAGAATGATAAGGAAAGGACGCCATTACAGAAAAAAGGGAACAAAATGTGTGCTGTGCTTTACTCTGAAATAAAAGTTGTTAAACTACTGCATGGAATTGAATGCAGTTTTCACCGATGTATTGCTAGAGGCCTAACTTAAAATATAGGCTGCATTTTACCGCAGGAAAATATCAGATTCTAAATTACACGCGTGCGAAGTCGCTGGCAAAAGCTAGTTTAATAAATATAATCAACCTCCATTTAAACTTGAAACAAGGAATTTTGACACTCAGAATTGATGGATCAGTGTCAACCAAACCATGATTGCTTATAATCCGGGGTTTAGTTCTAATTTATACAACACCCAAACATCGAACCCGTGACCCGAAGTTTAGCTAGTGCTTGTATCCAATTTAATTGGATTAATTGGAAGGGACAGTGTACATACGTAATGTAAACAAACTGATGTTTGGTTTATTGATACTTTGTATGTATTACAAGTATAGTTAAACAATGGTTAGATTGTGTTTCGTTTACATAGCATTACGCCTTATTACGACCCGGTTTAAGCAGAGGTCTAAGTCTCATGTTAAAGGAAAGGAATCTCGCATTATCATCTACCAGACACGATTCCACACTGGCTTATGAGAATTTTCTAATAGAAAAACCCATTATCACTTTGCCCAAGCCGGGAACCAAACCCAAAAGCACACGCTTAGCGGCCCCCCTTCGAATACTAGACCAATTATGAATAATCACTTTGCCCAACCCGGGAACCAAACCCAAAAGCACACGCTTAGCAGCCCTTCGACCACTAGACCAATTATAAATAAGGCATTATTTCATTTCCATCGAATAGGTACCTACAGCTTTATACATTCGTGTAGCCGTTTCCGAACTGAGAACTGAACCAACGACCCAGGCTTTACACTGTATTTACACTCTTCTGTGATAAGCAGATCTTCGCAGTAACGTTTCACATCCTACATAATTATATGTACATATATAGTTTCACCATTCACACTGAACCTTGCCAGCAATTACGACCAATATGAAACTTAATCACACTAACAAAATTAGGCGTCTTAGTGTGTGCACTATATCAACTTGTTGGAATAACAGGCACTTAAAACCTAAGCCGAGGTCGTATAGAAAGCGTACCTGACCTGGCGTCAAGGCATGTTAGCGCAGTGTTAGACTGTTTTGTATTTTTAACGTCAAACTGACTGGGTTCAACTTAACGCCCTCTAGTGTACAGTCAGCGATAGACATAGGTGTTAATTTTATGAGGTTTCAAAAGTTTTGACGGCACAGTTGGCGCAGTGGTTCGAGAGATCGACTGCCGCGCTACGTGTCGCGGGCTCGATTCCCACACGGAACAAATATTTGTATGATCTACAGATAGTTGTTTCGGGTCTGGATCTTTGTGTATGTGAATATATATGTTTGTAAACGCACCCACGATACAGGAATTCTACTTAGTGAGGGGCAACGTAATTAAAAAAAAAAAGAAAAAAAAGTTTTTGTATGAATGAAATCTTTAAAATTTCATTCCTTTGTAGTAGGTGTTAATTTTATGAACGACACGGTTGGCGCAGTGGTTGAGAGATCGACTGCTGAGCTACGTGTCGTGGGTTCGATTCCCGCACGGAACAATATTTGTATGATCTACAGATATTTGTTTCGGGTCTGGGTCTTCGTGTATGTGTATACACACCGTGCCTCGGAAAGCACGTAAAGTCGTTGGCCCTGCGCCTGATCTCTCTCGGGTCGTGTCGGATTGCCGTCCCATCGGACTATGAGAGTGAAGGAATAGAGAGAGCACCTGTGTTTGCGCACACACTTGTGCTCTATAATATCTCTTGCGTAGTTGGCTAATCTCCGGTGAGATTGGCCGCCGTGACCGAAATCGGTCAGGAGGACATTATTATTAATTTTATGAAATTTTCAAATATTTTGTATGAATGAAAACTTTAAAATTCGTTTGTGTAATTAATTGTAACAGAATAGCGTAACTTTATTGACTTGTGAGATGTTTAGTTGAGAACAATAATTATCTTGTTTGATAAATGAATTTCAAAAGTACATCTTATGTTCTTGAGGAGGGAGGAGGCGTCGTAGCTTCATAGTTACCGCGCAGATTCGTCGAGCTGCGAGTTTAAGTAGTGCTTGACGCGGTCAGTCCTTGGATGGGTGACCGTTTTTCACATAGCGACACCTCTCCGTTCCTTGGAAAATACGTTAAGCAGTTGGTCCCTGGTGTCATAGGAAGACTTACGACAGTCGTAACAGGTGTCAGAAGACCAAAAAAAGACTGACTACCAGTCTTACCTAGAGTATCAGTGTCTCCCAGTTACTAGGTGGCGGAGGTCAGAAGGCAGTCGCTCCGTTTAAAATACTGATATTCAGCCGCAACCGGTTAGATTGGAAGCCGACCCCAATGTAGTTGGGAAAAGGCAGGCAGATGATGATGATAAACTTATGTCGCTGATATAATTTATTTAATTAGGTTTTAAGTACACATCTGTTCCTAAAATGTTGTTTTTATTGAAACGTTTTTTTTTTATATATCGTATAGGCAAAGGTATCTCAGAACGCAATCTATTAATTTTCCAGTAATGACGAGAAAAATTTGCACAAATACCAATGCCGGGCGCAAGAATTACATAAAAAAAAAAACAACACGCAGCGTAAAAGCATCCCAATACCGCGACAGACCACCGAGTTCTATGAGCGCGCATGCTCAGTTTAACAGCCTAATCTCCTCAAAGTCCAACACAACTCAGCGTCAGTACGCGGCGCTATACCGCTTCGACGTACAAACGCTTTCTGTTTGACCAACGCTTAAGAGCTTTATTTCAATTACAACGAATAACGGATTCAATTGAATAAATTCTAACTAAATTTAACGCAACTGCCACTGCTTTTCACATATAATAAATACCTTCAAATAAAACCCTTAATTCCAGTCGATAAATTTAATTCATTGTTCGATTAATATTGTAATGCACTTTAAGTAATTTCAATCGAAAAGGCAAGTCTAAATTGAGTTTATTTTCAATCTAAATCGGTACCTATATTAATTAATTGATCTTAACAAATACAAATTGCATTACTTACTATAGATAAGCAAGTAATTAAGAGATCGCGAGTTCAATTTCTATTCATAACAATACAGAGGTAAACACACTTTAATAACTTCACGCCTGCATTCCTCAGAGGGTAAGGCAGTGTAGGTAGGCTCTACACCCAAATTTTGCCGATACTGTTTTGTGATTCTAACATCACGACATTTTGACGGCACGGTTGGCGCAGTAGTTAAACGATTAGCTTTCTGCGCTGTGTCGCGGGTTCGATCCCCGCACGGAATGAATATTTGTATGATCTACAGATAGTTATTTCGAGTCTGGTTGTGTGTGTATGTATCATGTTTGTTTGTAAACTGTAGCCACAACACAGGATAAATCCTAGTGCGGGGCAACGTTTAAAAAAAAAACCTGTCAACATTTCACTCGATCTGGGAACCGAATCCATGACAGGATACTCATCTGTGCTTATGACTGCCAAAAAAGTGCCCGATGGATAGTGGTACTTCATCAAACTACTTAAGGGTCCCGGGACCCGTAAACATTAAATTAACTATTATGTCTATACTGCTTTAACCCGTCTTGAGTCGCAAAAGAAAATCTATTGCGTCTCATAGCTGAGCACCGCGTGTGTCTTAATGAATTAGGGTTAAGTTTATAAAAATTAAACTTACCATAAACCACGTACAAGTGTGTCACACGCCCATCGTTAGACCACAACCTGAGTTGCCACCTCCGTGTATCACTAAACACTTCACAAAACTATCGTTCTTTTCACTAACACGAGACACTGTCACCACTAACATCACGGGTTATGCGCAACTGATAAATCGCGTGAACCGAAAACACTACACAGTTTACAATCAACGTGTGCGCACATGAAACCGATAACCGATTGACATACGTATACCTTCCGAAACCGATCACGAATGACTGCAAAAACGTACTCCAAACGGCGAACTACCCTCGATCGGTTGGCACAAAATGATCGTAACAAATATATCAAAACCAATGCGGGTAGATATTAAAATATTGAACTCACGTCTACCCGCACAATCCACATTGTAACTGATTTTATAGGTAATTAATTTTGAATGATAATGAATGATGATAGTACACCTCTGCCTAACCCTTCGGGGCATACAGGCGTGATGCTGTCTTGCGTGTGTGTGTTCATGATTATTGATTTTTATTTTACTTTAACGGACGTCACATTTTTTTTTCCAATTCACACCTGACATTGACAAAATTGTTGACATCGGCTTTAACAGAACATACGTACGTACCACGAACATACGTACCACGCAGGATGCACGCGTGGAGCGCAGTATTTTGTCTGTAAAAAGAACAGACAGAATACTTAACACCACGCTGCGCTCTAATAGATATTGGCAATAAGGCTGCCAGCCTTAAATGGAACTGGGCGGGTCACGTCAGTCGCATGCATTCCGACCGGTGGGCAAAGTTTTCTACACAATGGATGCCTGAAGATGGGCGACGCCGCCGAGGCTGCCTTAGAGGTGGCGAGAATACCTAGACGCGTACCAGAAGAGCTGGTTCGAGGTGGCGCAGAATAGAGATGTATGGAAGAATTTGGGGGAGGCGTTTGCCCAATAGTGGGATAGTTTGGGCTAGTAAAAAAATAAAACTGTATTCCTGTATTCCCGAAGGATTCAGCTGAGGTGTACTACACACATTACACCGATGCCGTTATGGAGTCCCACTAAAAGAGGGGGCAAGCCTATTGACATCTACCATCTACCGTGCTACTACAAAAATTTCCATACAAACCCAATAACACTTTAACTGACCCTGGAATTGAACCCAGGACCTCACGCTCAGCAGTCGGGATTGCGACCACTAGGCCAATGAGGCACTCCACACATCGATATTACTTGCCAAATTTATACATATATATACATAGACATTTATCGAATAAGCATTTTAGGTATCATCTGTTGCTTGAGTGGTTATTAATGGTATCATTAAAAAGATATCACACAACATTACCTACCTTTGCTTAACCATCATCGGCCTTCACCCAACTACATTGAGGTCGACCTACAGTCTAACCGGTTCCGGCTGAATATCAGTATTTTACAACGCGACTGCCATTTGACCTCCACTACCAAAATACTGGGAGACACTGATACTCTTAGGTTATACTGGTTATCACATCTTTTTGGGCTACTAACACGCCTAACGACTGTCATAGGTCTTCATATGACACCGTAACCAGCTGCTTAACATGCTTTCTAAAGCGCGTAGGGGTCTCGATGTGTGAAAAATGGCCACCCATCCAAGGACTGCGGCTTATGCTGCTTAACCTCGCAGATCCACTGATCAGCGCGGTAGTTATGTAGTTACGATCCCCTCGTGCCTTTGCTTAATCCCTCAAAAAATAAAGGCTTGATGTTATATAACCCTCCAAAGGCGTGTTACATTATGTTTAGTGATGTGCCGGATATCTGTATCCGCGGATATCCGAGGTAGAAAAAAGATCTCTATCAGTATATGTATCCGGTATTTTTTGGTGGATCTTTTACATTATTAAGTTTCATTACGTATATGAAATTATAAATATGGGCAGCAATTAATCACATGTTTAGCACATTCATTACTCAAAACTAAGTTCACAAACGTAATCTATGTTGTCACGGGTCATACTAAATTATAAAAAAAAATCCGCACAGTGCAAGCCGAAACATGTAATTTTTCTAACCCAAAGCGTCAACAATCGTTTCAAGGTCACGTGTACCGACACCGACTGAGGAAAAAAGTTGAGATCCGTATCCGTATCCGTATTCGCGGATCTAGACACTAACGATTCGTATTCGTATCCGTATCTGCGGATAAACATCTCTAATTATGTTGTGTTTTTAATAAATCTATTTATCTGTTCCCCCATCCATGATAACGCAAGAATTAATAAAGTATTCTCAGTATTTTGTTAATCAAGATGAATCAGCGTTCTTCCAGAAGCTCGGCCTAAAACCGAACTAAGCATCTTTTAATAGTGCGAGCTTGAATCTGGGTCAACTGGGTTTAAGTGCATCACTGCATAGTGCATACAGGCCACAGAGTTTAAAAATATACGTGAATATGTCGCGTTAGTATACATATTTTCTATGAAGCCTTTATATTCAATGCTAGTCCGAGGAGAGGGGGGGGTCGTGGGGCTCATGACCCCCCAAAATCGTACAACCAAATCAAAAAATAGACAATTTAACAATTAAATAAAAAAATAGGTAGGTGTTTTTTATGATATTTTTTTTTTTGTGAAATTAATTCTAATTTGCTCTACTTCAACAACCCTTGCCCCCCAAATCAAAGTCAAAGTTTTTTATTTCATATAATATATATATAGGGCGATACTATTGCCATCTATCGCGGACAATATCAAACTCCAGAATGAAGTTCAGAGTTTTTATTGTTAGAATTTGAATATAATTTTTCCCAACCTGGAAAGTGTACCCGCGACCTCAAGCTCAGTAGCCGCGCTATATACCTATTTTTATATTAAATTACTCATGATGTTTTAGGGTCGTAATATATTAATACTAATAAAATTAAAATAAAACTCATTCTGCCCACTGCCGGGCAAGGGCTTCTTCTCAGAATGAGAAGGGTCAGGCTTTAGTCCACCACACTGGCACAGTGTGTGTTGGCGAACTACACACACCATCGAGAATTGTATGTAGCCCTCCTCACTATGCTTTCCTTCACCACATAACACAAAGCATCATGCCTGTAAGCCCCGAAGGGTTAGGCAGAGGCGTAGCTACTATTGTACACCCACATTTCGCCGATGCCGTTATTGAGTTCCATGTAATAGGAGGCGAGCTATTGTCATCTACCGGGCACAGTTCCAGACTCCGTGCTACTACTGGGAATTTCCATACTGAAATATCCAAAAACACATTGACCGATCCGGGAATCGAAACCAGGACCTCACGCTCTCGCAGTCGTTCTTGCGAGCAGTTGACCAATGAGGCAAATTATCCTTTACCGTTATTAATAATACTCATTTTCGATAATTTACAAGGGTTTTTCTACATAAACTTATGGAACTCTAAAGCTATAGCCATTTCATTACAATCCTCTCATGGTGATAAAACAGTTCATACGTAAACGTTTCCAAGATCTTGGCGCAGGCTATAAAAATGCATTAAAATCCTGCCTGGTTTACGAGTACTAAAGAATAGGATGAGTGAGATGACTGCATATAAGTCCTCATGTACATAGTGCATAATTTCATACATATCTGGCATAATTGACAGATGAAGGGATACCTATATATCTGTCAGGCTTTAAGAAAAGAAAGAATAATTATAATCAAAGTTATTAAATCTATTTGGCACAAAACAAAACAGGGTTGCGGATACCATAGTTTTAATTTATGTTCTGTAAATGTATTTAAAACATGGGCGTCGCCAAGAGGGTTTTGAGAGTTCAAACCCACCCTGAAATATTCAAAATATTACATTAATATTATATTGAAATATTAATGTAATATTCATTTCATGTACCTACATTTTTGTTGTTATTTCTTAAACCCCTCCCTGGCTCCGCCCGTGATTTAAACTATTTTTTGTATACAATTATGGGGGTGACATTTATATAATTGAAAAAAAAAAAAAAAAAAAAACGCCCTAAATTAAATAAAGAATAAAAAGAACACCAGAATAATTATAGAAATAAACCTACCGCCAGTTTATTCAAAACAAAAGATTTCACGAATATGCATAAATTAATCGTGTGCCGTAAAACTGTCTTTCTCTGTTGCTTCAAAATATGATAAGTATACAATACGCGTATAGTTTATAAGTATAAATTAAAAAGTGAATAAAATATTGAATAAATTGACTGTACGAGTATGGGATCCATGTAATTTCTTGCCGGTCTCTTCTCTTTGGAGACCTATGGGACCTTTTCCATAGCTGGTCCTATGGGACCAACACATTTTTGGAACCGTGCATCTGTTTTTAGTTTTTAAAGTGCCTGCAAATGTCCAGTTGAAATAAAAATCTTTTACATTGCCTTAAAGAACACAAATAAAACTGGGTTACCTAGAGATCGTTATGAAACTCTTATAACAACAATATAAGGTCCAAATTGGAAAAGATGTTTTAACCTCTCTATTTCAGCCAGTCCTTTCACAATATCTTTGTAAGTTGTTATGATCAACAACAACACTGTTTTCCTTTTACACAAGATAATCATGAAATTTTTAAGACCCAATACACAAATTAAGGCCCTTAGATAATGGGCCATTAGCCGCTACCCGTGGCCGGTAAAGACCCGGCTATAATCTTACTTATCTCATTATGCCAGGATTTGTTTAACAGAATGGATGCAGAAGGACCACTCACATTCTGACTGGGTAGATAAAGGACAAGATATGAAACAAAGATTGTTTGTGGTTTTAATATTTTGCAGGTTTCCTAGTCCATAATATATAATGCATGATTAAGATAATTTATTGTAAATTAACGTTTTTTTTTTTTTTAAAGTATCCATTGGAGTTTCTTGCCAGTGTCTTCTCCATAGGACCTAGCCCCTTTTGGAATCGTGGACTTTTTAAAAGTGCCTGCAAAGGCCTAGTTTAAATAAAAAACCTTGACTTTGATCATACAAATATTTGTTCTGTGTAGGAATTGAACCCGCGACTCGTCTCTCGGTTTTTATAACTTTTAAGGCGTTAGAAATATGTATTTGTGTCTTGCCGTAACGGCAAACACATCTGACCCTGTTATTGTTTTATAAGCTTATTATTAACTAGGACCCGCCCCGGCCCCTTCGCAAGGGTAGCAGAGCATATACGCCTTCAATTTTTTTTCTGTCGTAGTGTCGTTACATCCTGTTACGTCGAGCATTTACTCGGCGCACGCCAGTAAAGTTCCCAGTCGGCATGATTTTTTCCGACATCTTCTACCATCATCGTCATATTTCAGCCAGTTTACACAAAACCTTAATGAACTTAAGCTTTCCTCATGAACCATTCTATCTATTGGTGGAAACCGCATGAAAATCCGTTCAGTAGTTTTTGAGTTTATCGCGAACAGACAGACAAACGCAGCGGGGGACTTTGTTTTTATAATATGTAGTGATACCATAATAGATAATTCTGAACTTGTATCACGTATCATTGAGAGTGAACATTCTGAAAGTATCCTGTATCGCGAATTCTTAACGAACCTCCGCCCTCTGTAACAAATTCATAAAGTTTGTGTTTGCACCAAAAATCTTCAATTTTCAGTTATCTTTGTAAACTTTAAAAATTATTAAATTCCTTCTTAATTACTTCATTTGTTTGGCAATTTGGTAATCGATTATTGTAAAGGACTAGCGGACCCGACGGACATTGTCCTGCCCAAAACCTGTTTTAGAACTCGATCGCAGCGCCACCTACCGGGTCCAACTGTGTTTTCGAACCATCCAGGAACCCATTCAAATATACACACAAAATTTCATCCAAATCGGTCCAGCCGTTTAGGAGGAGTTAGGTGACAAACACACTTATAGAAGAATTATATATATTAAGATAAGCATTATACAGAGTACTTACGGCGAATGTCTTTATTAGTCAAAAATATCCAATATTTATATCGAAAGGTCTCCATCAGAAATAGGCCTATCTCAGTCCACTCAGCAACAAAGGCCTCCACGTATACCGTAATACCGAAAGCCGAAGATGTTAACACTCGTCACTCGAACCGGTACATTAACGACGAAATTCAATGTTTTTTAGGTATCTATAACATTTTTTTTTATTAGCCTATGTTGTGTCCCACATCTGGGCAAAGCGTCCTCTTTTTTCTTTGTTCTCTGTTTTGAGTGATTTGATGTCATACCTGCCTGCATATACGTCCAGGTCGTCACGTCACCTACGCCTCGATTGACCTCCTCGATGATTATCGCCGTCAGGCGTTCAGCGGGAGACGATCTTTGCCGGCCTGTCCGCATGCATACGTGTGACATAGCCGGCCCACTCTTATGGCGGTTTTTCTATATAAAATAATAACATAGCATCACGCCTGTATTCCCCGAAGGGTTGAGCAGAGGAGCGATTGTACATTGTACACTCACATTTCGCCGATGCTGTTATTGAGTCCCATGTAATAGGGGGCGAGCGTATTGCCATCTACCAAGCACAATTCCGAATTCCGTGCTGCTGCTGAGAATTTCAGAAAATCCCAGTAACACTTCGCCCGACCTGGGAATCGAACCGAAGACCTCTGGGTCAGCAGACGCAACAAACCACTAGACCAATGAGGCAGTTTTTCTATATCTATAATATTATCTTAAGATAATCTATCTTTGAAAGACAATAAGAACACATATTATACAGGGTTCGCGGAATAATGGTCAAATTCTTTGCAACCCCACTTCGTTTGATTCATGCTCCGTGAGACACCCTGTATTTGTCTCTCGTTTTTTAGGCAGTAGGAATATAACTCACTACCTCTCTCTGTCTATTCTACTCGCCATCGCTATTCCGTTACCTAAAATACACCAAGATTATTCATATAATTAGGTTGGTGAACAAAAAATGCAAAAAGAAAAAGCAATTTAATTAAGTTACGTAATTAAATGATAATAAACCTAATTTAATTATAGGTAATTAACATAGAAACGGACATTATTTTTCTTTTACAACCGAAAATGTCTGTCATATTAAAATAAGCTATGATGTAATTTCATTATTTTTGTAACATTTTAGGATCATATAATTTAAATTAAATTATGTTATTGTTAGCTAGGCACAGGCCTTTTGATTTCCAAGCTGTCAGATTCGAAATTTGAAGATAATTGTCTGAACGATTACTAATAGGCTAGATGACTGCATCAAAAATTAATTCTTCTGAAATCTTATTTGGTAAATAGTTTTCCTACTAAAAACTCAGTAAAACTTAATCTCTCGCTTATCTTTGACGTTTTCAATTTTTTATTTATCAAAATTACACTACAAATATGTGAATGGCAATGAAAAACTTTGACGTCACGCTTTTGTATTCCAAACATTTTTAGAACAAAATGTCGTTTTTGACAGTTCATAAAAAGTAACTCAGATGACTAGTGGTCATCTACCGTATAATAAAAAATGGTATTAAAAATGTATTATCGGCCGCGTGATGGCTATAGTCCTTTGCTATATAAGTATAGACCGCCCAATATGGGCTTCCAGCAATGAAATTAACAAGAATTTCACATAATCATCTATATATCTACTAATTATAATATAATTTGACGGCACGGTTGGCGCAGTGGTTGAGAGATCGACTGCTGCGCTACGTGTCGCGGGTTCGATTCCCGCACGGAACAAATATTTGTATGATCTACAAATAATTGTTTCGGGTCTGGATCTTCGTGTATGCAAATACACACCGTGCCTCGGAAAGCACGTAAAGCCGTTGGTCCTGCACCTGATCTCTCTCCGGTCGTGTCGGATTGCCGTCCCATCGGACTATGAGAGTGAAGGAACAGAGAGAGCACCTGTGTTTGCGCATACACTTGTGCTCTATAATATCTCCTGCGTAGTTGGCTAATCTCCGGTGAGATTGGCCGCCGTGACCGAAATCGGTCAGGAGGACATTATAATATAATTATGTACCTTTATATCGGCGTAGGATCGTGTATTTTCGCGAAATTACCCAATCCTACGGCGACATAGATACCAACTGGAAAATGGTTTTTATTAAGCCATCAACAGATTTTCTGAACGAGTTGATGAACTTAAGTTCGAATACAAAGTTCCATTCAATACTCCCCTTTGTTTCAATGTCACCTTTGCACTTGAAAACAAAGATAAGAATCGAACTTAATTATCTACACAATTGGCTTTCAAAAGAATCGTTCTGTTTGATTGAAATCGTTCAGAGATTTCCGGGTAGCTAAGGGTGGCTGCAAACTCGGCAATTATTTGTTGAGCAACTTTCGTGGCTTGAGTTTTGTTGTCAGTTGTGGAATCCGACAGTCTAACAGTAGGTATCAGTAACTTTTGTGAGCACTACTGAGTGGCGATAGAAGTGTGTTCAAGAGAGAATGAAAGAAAGTTTATTATTATTATTTTTTCATTGTGAACTGCATAAAACAATAATAAAGACGGCGCGCGCACAATCAAAACTTTCAGTCCCGTGTCGTTCGCCGTCGGGAAGCGGCGCACAGTGTGACGGCCAGAAGAAAAATTTTGACATTGACCAAAATACATACTTTTAGCTTTAATAATCTTTAATTATATCTATAAATAATTCAAGCTTTGGGGTGTATACTGCTGTTATTATTTTTTTTCTATCTATATTCTAACATGTTTTTTTACGGCTTCAAAGTGATATCCTAACGCGTACGTATTTTACACTTAAAAATTTGCACAAGTTTGGATGCTTACTGTAATAAACGCTAATAATTTATTAATACTGTGTTTATTTTATACAAATGTGCATTTGTTAAATCCTCAAAAAATAAAAGTTTCATAGTTGTAACTCATCACAGTTTTCTTTAGAACTGTTTTAATACACAATAGTCCGATTAAAGGCAAATTAACAATTTGATCATTCATAAAGTAAAAAGTTTAACTTGGATCAATATGAGACATAGTACAATAAATAAAGTAATTATTCGTCTTTTAAACAAGGTATGTCACATTGTCGGATATTGTCGGATGTGAGAGTTATGATTTTTTTCCTGAAGCAAGTCGTTCACGCGTCTAACGAATAAAGATGACTTTCAGTCACAGAACTCGAAATATATATATTATATTTACATAATACATATATATTTGTAGTTTATCGAAACATATTCGATTCGTTTTCATGATAACGTAGTGAATGATAGGACAAATAATAAATAATCAATATAGGTAACCACAGATAATTATGTTGAATATAGGTCAAATAAACAGAATAGTCGATAATAATTAATTTTTTTGGGAGAATCTGAGACCTTCTTCAACTTGATATTGTAGACCAATAATGTTTGCAATGAAATCAATGAAATTGAAAATCAAGCGGAATCTTTGTCACTTTCCAATATCGATGGCAAAAATGTGACACACGAGTTCTTTTTTAATATGATCGACGGGAAAGTCTGTAACGCTTTATCAGATAATATATCCACTTCTACCTGTTACATATGTGGAGCAACCCCAAAACACATGAATGATCTGACTCGAGTTATCAATAGAGCCGTACAGCCAGAGTTTTATGCATTTGGGTTGTCTTTACTACATTGTTGGATTAAATATTTCGAGTGTTTATTACATATCGTCAATCGTCAAACAAGGAGCAGGAAACACCAATGATGGTAATACGGTAAGACGATTTTTTTAAAAATTGGTCATTGTCTGCTACAATCACAGGGGTAGATGAAAATTTGATTAAAAGATTTTATATCATTTTACAGGCTTTATCTTCGGGTATCGAAATAAATGTTGACAAATTAGGTGAATTTAATAGAAGAATAGCAGAATTGAACGTGAAAAGTTACGCATGGTATTACATGCCTGTAACTGTGCATAAATTATTAATTCATGCAACAGAAATTATAAACATCATGCAATAATACCAATCGGAAAACTTTCCGAAGAAGCTCAAGAAGCCTGGAATAAAGAATTTAGGAATGTCAGAGAATGCCACACTAGAAAATGCTCTAGAATCAAAAACAATGAAGATATTATTCATAATTTATTAAGAATTGAGCATCAACGGAAAAAAGAAGAGCTGCTTCCAGAAGTAGTGGATATATTAATTTTGGCTGATGCTGATTCAGAAGATGTAGAAAGCAGTGAATGTTCATAATTTACTGATCTACATATCGTAAATAGTACTGTTTTATTATGTATAAAGAAAATTAAATAAATTTATTTTATGAATAGTATTAGTACTAAAACGGTTCATCATATCTATAAATTACATGTTTAAAATAATAATTTAACATAAGATTTACTAATTAAATGAAATAATGTAGGATTTAACGTATTTTCTTGAATTTAAAATTAAGAAATGAATCTGTTTACTTAATAAATATCAAAATTAACAACAAACTTTTTTTTTCTATAATACATGTCACGATAATATAATAAAATATGACATAATTATATAGCTTAACTCTTTAACAAGCTCCGAAAAAAAAAAACCGTATCAATATCTCTACTACTTTCGGAGATATCAGACAATGTCCAGAAAAACACCATTTTCGTCACACTGTGCGGCGCGAGCGCCTCGTTTCCCGTGTCCCGCCGTGCCGCTACAGTCACCGCCTTCTTCCCAGAGGATTCCAAACAGCCCCCACGTATCGAATTCCTACATGAAGCGCCACCGTATGACATAGTTGTGTTGTATTATACGTACCAATGCATTGTCATACTGGTACATGAGATATCGTAACTTGGTGAGAGCGTTGACGTGCGAATACTCTTAAATCATAATAATCCTTTGAGAATTCGTGCGTTGAAGGACGAGTACTGTTGCCCCAGTGCGGGGTTTCTTCGACCTCGATCATGCGAAATGCGTGAGCATGGATTTTTCATAAAAAAAAAATCCCAGCCACTAAAAGTCGTCATGTAGGTATTGCCCATCTAATAAAATCTTCAATGTGTTTTCTTAACCTTGAAGCAACAAACAACGGTCAAACGACTTAAAGGTCATTGGTGCATTTCATTTTTATGACAATGTTATCGTTTTAACACAGGTAGTTTGTTTAAAAGAGTTTTCCTTCATAACTCGTTCAGTTTTATTATGATTCGGAAAATACGGTGCCAACGCAAATGGTACGGATTCGGAAATGTATGTTTTTATATATGTGGACATTTTTACTTTGTTTGCATTCTATATTTTGAATTACCAAGAACTTATCATGAAAATATGTGGATGAGTACTTTGAAGCTAAAGTTTTCGTTTAGGATATATTTTCAGTTTTTTTTAAATGTTATTTTTTCTACCTTAGTCGTAGTTTATTAGTTGTTATTTAGTTTGCTTAGGCAATAATGTATATGTAATAAGTAATCATATGTTTATCATTACATGAATGTTTGGATTTATGAGATTTTTTTTTTAATTCCGCCTTTATTAGTAAATGTATAATTTAATTATGTTTCCCTAGCTATCCTAGCGATAGCGATACCTCGTTTGATTCGGTTACATCGAGACTGTATTTTCTTACTTTCCCGATACTTTTCTTCACTTCCACCAAGATAAAGCTGTTAAGGTTACCAAACCCTCGTATCCATACTGGACACACTAGTGTCCTATGAAGCATGGGCAAGATAAGGTCCTCTGGTTAATTATGCAGAGACTTCAGTCTTTTTACTCAAAGTTAAGTTTTTAAACCCAGGGTCCTTAGAAATCTATCTGCTACATTTTATTACCGGAATACGTTTTACCGGTTAACAGCATACATTTTTTACGTCCAATGCACTAGAAATGAAACCTTATTTTCTAGAAATAAGTAATATTTTTAAACGTGTGCTCTCGGTGTTTTGTTGTAGTGGAATACTCATAATTCTTCATGACAGCAATTCAGTTGTTAGGTCATTTGATGTCTAAAGATTGGACCTTGCAAAAATCTAAACAATATGTCAATACTTAAATTTCGATTCCTGCAAGGTCCAATCTTTAGTCATCAAAGCACCTAAAAACGAAGAGATGAGTAAAAACAAAGAAGTAATATCACAGTCTAATCTCCCAAGTAAAATGAAAAATCACTCTCGAACAATTGAGTCTGAGCGATTGAGTTTGATTGCTTTGCGATCGAATCGCGATGCCGTCCCACTTATTAAAGCTTAGCGAGAAGTATTGACGTATTACTGCATTAGAAGTTTCTAGAAGATAGAACCGAGTTAAAGTTTATAGTGTTGTTAGTAGCACAAGGTTTTGTTATTGTTGTATTTGAAAACTGAAAACTTGTATTGGCAGCATTATAAATTAAATTGGCAACGCAATAATTTGAAGGGTTAGGCAGAGGTGTACTATTTTACGCTTAGATTTTGCTGGTACTGTTATCAAAACCCTTTATATAATACTAGCTTCCTCTCGCGGGTTCGCCCGCGTGGTTTACGAACCCGTACATTTTCCCGAGATAAAAAGTAGCCTGTGTGCTATTCTAGACTATAATCTATATTTGTGCTAAATTTCATTCAGATTCGTTCACCCGTTCTGGCGTGAAAGAGTTACAAAAATCCATCCATCCATCCATCCATCCTCACAAATTTTCGCATTTATAATATTAGTAGGATAGGAAGTAGGATTAGTAGGAAATAGGATAGAATAATACTTAGCCCGACACGGAGATAAAATCCAGGACCTCATGCGCAGCAGCTGCGCTTGCGGGTACTTGACCTATGAGGCAGTATCGAAAACCCTTTCTCATTTCAATTATGGCAGTGTCATACGGCGCTATGCATTTAGGTGCGGCGCCGAAGAGGTACTTGATTGTCACTGTAAACTAAACAAAAAAGTCATTTTACATGCGTAATTATCAGTAAGGGTTACCTACCAATAAACGCGTATTTTGACGTCATCATCAACAGCCTGTATTAGTCCACTGCTAGATATAGGTCTCTCCCAATGCATGTCACTGAGCCCGATCCTCGGCTATCCTCTTCCAACCGTCACCAGCTACTTTGCGTATATCATCGCTCCATCTAGCTCGAGGGCGACCTGCATTACTTTTGCCAAGTCGTGTTCTCCACTCAAGAACACGTCTACTCCAAGGGTTATTGGTTCTGCGGCAAATATGACCGGTATTTTGACGTATAAGTTAATAAAGCGTAAACCGACATGTGACCACAAATAGTAACAAAATATAAAGAAGGAATAAGTATTTCGCGATCATCTGCCTAGTCTTTCTCCCAACTACATTGAGATCAGTTTCCAGTCTAACCGGTTGCGGCTGAATATCAGTGGATTTTACACGGAACGACTACCTTCTGAGCTTAGCCACCTAATTACGGGGAGACACTGATATTCTAATGTTAGACTGGCAGTCAGACTTTTTGAGCTACTGACATCCGTAACGACTGTCATAGGTCTTCGTATGACACCCGGGACAACCTGCTTAACATGTTTTCCGAGGCATAGACGGGTTGATAGTTAAAAAATGGTCACCCATCCAAGGACTGACCGCGTCAAGCGCTGCTTAACCTCGCAGATCGACTGATCTGCGCAGTAGCTATGTAGCTACGAGCCCCTAAAGTATTTCGCAATGCATTTCAAAAATATGCTTTCATCTAATGCATAGACAGAAACTGAAAGAAACAAATAGAACCTATTTGCCATTAAATATTGCATATTGATGACGTGAATGCGTCTAAGGGATGAGTTTCATCTTCAATTCCACAGCAATTTAATAGTACTACTGGTTTTAAAGTCGATTGAAAGTCGAATCGGATGATTTAACAATATTATATTTATGCTTGATAAACGAATACCATACTTACTCAACAGTTTGCCTGCGGATATTAGAAATGAGACCAACAAATGTAAATTTGCCAAGGTACTTAAGAACTTCTTTATCGAGAATTGGTAATTACGATTAATGTAAGCGTGTTCCTATTTAAGTAAGTTTAGTTTTTTCGTACAACCATAAACTGGATTCGATTTCAAAATCAAATGAAGTTCGCATCAGTAACCTTGGATCTTGGGTTCGATTCCCGGATCAGGGAAAGTGTTATTGGGCTTTTCTGTATGGAAATTCTCAATACTTACCCTCAGTCTGGAACTGTTTATCGACTGGCAACTGGTACTATCTCACTTTTGACATTACAGGATTAAAAAGAAACTATCGACCGCGTACATACATATACGCGGCGCATACAACGTGGCCGCGGGGGACTTTGTTTTATAATATGTAAGGATGTTAAATTTAAGATTTATTAATCGTGATGAGAATTCTTATGGACCTCTTCATATTTTTCCACCGGGGATAGACAACACATACTTTATAGTTTACACATATTTTACAGTCAAAATTTACACTCAACCTAACCTAACCAGTGTAAACTCAAAGCTAACCCTAACACCGCGACGCTCGTAAACATGGGAGGGTAATATTGTACCTACATTAAAGCCAGTAGCAGGAAAACGGTTGCGGCGATCTTGTTACGGTATTTCATAGAAGAGCAGGCCATTGGATTGTGAAACAAGCAATAAAAATGCACATCCAATAATTGCTATGAAATTGTTCAGACAGGTATTTGCAATCAGTTTCAAACTATTATGAATCGGTTGTGTTATGAAGTAAACTATGCTTTAATATGGGATAGCAAATTGTATTTATTGAATTCATGTTTAATCTACTTTGCATTAATACTACACACGCCCTCATACTCTCACTAATAATCTATACATATAATTAAATTATAGCAGGCCGATGTCTGTACATTATAGATATTGGAGAAAAACTAATATGAAAGCATCAATAAATAGCCTCTAGCAAATTGCTGTCCGATTGAGACATAATACTTCCTTTCTTTACCTTCTTTATATTTTGTTGATCCATTTGTGAGTTTGCCTTTAATATTGATGGACGTCCAATAATGATTATGGGTAGCGTCCGTAGATGGATTGTTAGACATGATTATGTTTAATGGATTTGTTATTTAGAATATACTGCGTCATTGGTTTAGTGGTTGCAAGCCCGACTGCTGAGCGTGAGGTTCTTGGTTCGATTCCTAGGTCGGGCAACATGTTATTGGGTTTTTCTGTATGGAAATTCTCAGTGCGTCCGGTAGCTGGCAATAAACTTGCTATATTATATGGGACTCAGTAACGGTATATGTTTAATATAGCTGTACATATGTAGTAAATTAACATTAAAGAAGTTCAAAATTGTAATTAAATCTAAACTTTGTAAAAAACGATACTATAAAATTTTGGACTATTTAGATGCCAAAAACGCTTGGGATTGAACCGCTCTTTAGCCTTTCCTTTTTTTATATATATACAATTTTTGCCATTAATTATTATATTATTCACTTCATTATTTTAATATTGTAATGTCGTTTAAATTGAAATTATTTCTTATATATAACCGCTATACATTGTAAATGTGAGTGAGATCTAGGCTGAACGCTCTTAATTTCATTAATTCTCACGATAACTGATGCATGCTTGCACTCTGTTGCGACAGGTTAGCTCAAATAGTTATGGCACTTTCTTCAAAAGGCTATTCCACCCTATATTTGTCTCACATAAACCCTTACATCATTACAATCTGTCTGGACTTTAAAATAGACTTTGACCCCTGAGTTTGTTTCGGCGTTTCTTCTCAGGGATAGTCATAGGAAATGCCGACCCCATCTAGTTTAAAAAAGACGTGTAAAAGTGTTTGAAAAATCCTAATTTCAAAATAAATAATTTCATTTCATTTCATTTAGTACACCTCTGCCTAACCCTTCGGGGAATACAGGCGTGATACTATGGTATGTTATTTAGAATATACTTTATGCGCAGCAATATATTTATTTGTAAACGCACCCACGTTCCAGGAATTATTCATAATGTGTGGGAATGTTAAAAAAAAAAAAAAACAAAATAACAATCGTTTCCCTAGGGGAGGAAAGTTATTGTTACCCTGTCGCATCCCACTGCTACCAGTAACAGGTTCTAAGTAGCAATAACATTTTTGACAATATATGTACATATAACTTTAAGCTTAGGCTACATTGCGAGCTATGCTTCCTTAGATCTTGACCCCTGAGGTTCTTTCGGCGTTTCTTCTCAGGGATAGTGATAGGAAATGCCGACGCCATCCAGTTTAAAAAAGACGTGTAAAAGTGATTGAAAAATCCTAATTGCTTAATAAATTATTTCAATTCATTTTATAGCTCACAGCGAAAAAGGAACGTGCGGTCTCTTACTAGGGTTCACACTACACTACATACCTGCAGTTTTTATTAAAACAATTCGCCTCTTTGTGAGTTTACTTAGTATTAGCTCACGGTTTAGCTTGATCTTCAAACATAATATAAGTCAAAACCAGAGTAAGTAGAAACCTATCTACTGAAAGTGAAATCTAATTCCACTTAACGACCCCCGAGAAGACGGCGACACGGTGTGGTGTGTCGCCGTGTACACAGCACCAGCGAGGGTAACGGGGGGGCCTCTTTACAGTCTTCCCCGGGACGTGCACGAGGGGGTGGCCTCTTTACAGTCACTGCCTCCGGGAAGTGCCGATCGGCACGACACAGTGGTGGGCTTCGGTGCGGTCTTCTAAGAGTTCTCGAGGCCCACCATATGGTGTCGAGGCTGACCACCGTGGGGAGTTTAGCCGGTAGAAATCCGGCACACCCCTCCCCCCCCCCCCCAGGCGCAGGCAGGAGGATAGCCCATGATGGCAATCACCACGCAAATAAAAAAAAAAAACTCACGGTGTAGCTTGGTCTTCAAACATAATATAAGTCAAAGCCAGAGTAAGTAGAAACGTACCTACTAAAAGTGAAATCTATTTCCATCCTACTACAATATGGGCTAGTATATCTTTGAGACTGCCTCACTGGTCTTTTGGTCGCAAGGGAGATTGCCGAGAGTAAAATTTGATTCCCAGCCCCCTTACACAAGTTGCAACTTTTACTTGTGTCTATCCTCTAGTGTAGATTGCAATCTTCAATCGTTAGCGAAATGCTAGCCTTATGGGATTGACATTTACGTATCACGTGACTATTTTGACAGATAGCTAATGTTATTATTTCGGTACAATTGGCTTTTGCGCTTCGTGTTCGATTTTTCCTCTCTCTCCAAATATTTTTATGTAGTACAGGTAGGTAGTTTTCTTTTAAAAAAACGTTGTCCCACACTATGATTTCTCCTGTATCGTGGGTACAGATTACAAACATACATTTCACATGCACACAAAACAGGTAGATCATACAAATATTTCTTACGTGCGGTGATCGCCCGCGACCCAAAATGCAGCAGTCGATCTCTCAACCATTGCGCCAACCGCATTGTCAATGTATCTATGTTTGTAAACTGTACCCAAGATAAAGGAGAAATACTAGTGTTAATATTTAAAAAAAAAATGCTCCTAGATATAGAATGTATAGATAAGTGAAATTCTAAGTCTATGTAGTTTATATTTGCTAGCGATTGTAAACTGTACAGTTATTTGTAAGTACAGGGTAGACCGCATTTTGTTGTTTTTTTTGTTAGTTTGATATATATTGTGTAGGCACTTACATTATTTTTGAGTCTTTAGTTAGTTGGTAAGCAACAAATTTCCACTTAGGCAACTATTTCTTGCATATATCCCACGTCACTCTGATGTGTGTCCGTAACAACATACACAGTGTTTAAGCTATTAATTCGAAATATTATTCGATGCAATTATAGTCACAGCAGTTGACGCACGCGCCATCGAATAAGGTATTTGTCTATTTTTGTTAATGTATTTCACCACGTACCCACGCGGTATGTTTGTTACACTACACCACATTATTTCCCTATTGAAATGTTTGTCAAATGAATTCCTCCCAATTGCGTAAATTATTTGCATATTTTTTATGTGTGTATTAAAGATTTTATTTATATAGTAATTACGTAGTCAGTTATATACAACTAATATTAAGGTAAAGAGTCTTTAAATAAAATGGGTAAAACCACGCATAATAATGAATTTATTTTGCTAATACAATCTCATTATTTACAAACTTTATTAATTACTAATCTAGTTTATATTTAATACCCGTGACATGGAATGTGGTACAACGTGGGTACAACACTAATATATTTACATTACAGAGATTTTTTGCATGCGATGTAATTGAACTGATATTTTGTTAGTATCACATCACTACCAATACAAAAATGAGTTACTTATTGACGATTTAAAATATGTTGAAAATATATTCGGAGGGAGCAGAGATCGCGGTAGTTCAGTTAAAAATGGCTGATAATTTCATTTTGAAACATTATAAAATCATTTCTATTTAATAGTCAAATTCATCGCACGTAATAATCCCAATATTTACCTACGTGACATCGATTTTATCTTCATATACATAGAATAGTTAAACGCAATGTACATAGATCACAAAATAGGGTTCTATTATGATATACACACTCGAGGTACTATGTACAAGGAACGTGAAGCCATTGATCTATTTTTTTCATTTTATCGTAATAATATACCTATTATTATTTATTAAATTTTGGCACATAATTGCCTTATTACAGATATGTTATATTTTAAATTCACATTTTATGTCAATTTTGTATGTAAAAGGGTGGTTTTATTCGTATAAAATTAAAATGAGATGATTTATAATAGGTACTAAGTTACTAGAAAAAAAAAATCGTTTCTCGGACAAACGAATATACACCACCCTTCAAAATACTTTTGTTTAATCTAAGAACATTATACAAACATTTAAATATATTTAATTTATTTTTATTAACAAATTTATTAAAATCCATTCATATAAATAAATACATCTATTATTTTATTCATAATTGCTCGATTTTAATAACACCCATTTAAATCACATTTATTAAAATAAAACTACGAATAAATTATACATTTTTATTTATATTGTCTATTTTTGTTGTACTTTTGCATTGTCTACCATTGAATTTTGTGCCATAGACATATGTTTATACATAAGGTGACTATGATAATTTTTTATCAATTTATCATAAGCAGAGGCTGCTTCATACGAATCTTAGCTTCAGGTGAGTATCAATATTAGATTATCAACATGATACGCATATATATATGGAAAGACGCTCCGCGAGGGACAATACCTGTAGTCTTCTGGCGCACTCTAGGCAGTCAGCCTCACAACCGTTGCTAACTGGCTTTCTAGCTATTTTATAGTTATTATAGCTCGTGCTGGTTCGACAAAAGAAGATCATCTTTAGCCTATTAGTTGACCATTTCTGGGACTCTGGCCTCTTTTCGAAAAGACGCCATGATTCACTACATAACAAGTGTGGATTGGTGAATTTCGGTCAATTATTCGTATTTTGATTCTGGGAAATGTCAA
Organism: Shargacucullia verbasci; assembly: GCA_947562105.1. Classification (NCBI taxonomy): domain Eukaryota; kingdom Metazoa; phylum Arthropoda; class Insecta; order Lepidoptera; family Noctuidae; genus Shargacucullia; species Shargacucullia verbasci. The sequence continues at coordinate 8,197,410 of OX387302.1, read as the reverse complement.
TTTCTTCAATTGGTTTACTTTAACCGTGAAGCAGTAGTGATAATGCTGATAAAGATTAAGCGCTTTCATCTACGGAATAAAGTTCATTTTCCAACTGTCACGATAATTTCAGCACTTTGCCTGTAAAGGTTAATATGGTTATGACACTTTTTCTTGTAAATTTCAATACTTTTGCTACACCGAAGATAATGAGTAACGAGATATTCGGAGTGCAAGGAAAGAGCCTCCACAAATGACGATACTTGAGATGGTCTGGCGCACTCTGGGTCAGCCTTGCTAACACCATTGTTGACTGGCTAATCATTCCACCACGGCATGGGCGTGTCCAATCTGACAGCTCGTGTCGACACGACAGGTTTCGGTCTAGGTATTTGAATATTTTAGCTTTTTTTAGTGTATCTTACCTGAATTCGAGCACATGACATACATATATGCTTCCCTGGTAACTGTCACAGCGTGTCAAAACCATACAACTTGGTAACCGCCATTTCGCATTTTTTTGTTATTCGTCTGTATGTTAGATACTTTTATTGTTACATAACTGTTATTTTTTTATATTCTCTTGTATCTCTATGTAATCTTTTTACTTTGTATAATTTTACATTGAAGAATATTGTTAAACAGTTTTTTGAAAAGAGTATCCATGGAGTTTTTTGCCGATCTCTTCTCCATATGACCAACCCACTTTTGGAGCCGCGCAACTTGAATCATAACATTTTAAAAGCGCCCGTAAAAGCCCAGTTGAAATAAAAATAAGTATTTGACTTTGACTTTCAGTCTAGCAAGCAAGGAATGTTTCAAATGACTGTTTGAATTTGAAAAATGAATGTTTGAATTTGAAAAAATAATGTTTGAATTTTGGATATTTTTTTAAACATTACCTACTAAAATGTATGAAAATAATATTTACGGATCATATTACCGCTCTTTGGTCGATAATTCCGCAGTAAAATTCTTTTTAATAATAAGTTAGTTTGTCGGTTGCTATTGCGTATGTTATTTAATAGCAATTTGACCAAGCCGGTGCTGTTATTAGGGGGCAAACACGAAAAGTAATTGCTGACTCATTATACTCTTTGGCATTTTGTATTTAATTTCATATGTTCGGTCTGCGGCAAAGTAACGAGAGTCTGGCCATGGTAACTTTGTAGAGATTTAACAACAGTACAATTGAAAGAAAAAAACTGCTAGTTTTGGCCTGGGTTCGAACTCATACCCTCCTACATGGAAGGCAAGCGTTCATCTCTTCCACACTATTATAAATGCGAAAGTAACTCTATCTGTCTGTTTGTTACCTAATCACGATAAAACCACTGATTTGATTGTGATTAAATTTTACAAAGAGTTAGCCCTGATTTGGAGGACATAGGGTTATTTCTACTACTGCAGCAAAAGATTATTTAGATAATATTAAATACAAAATACACGCAGACGAATTCGCGAGCAACAACTAGTAATACATAAATTCATTAATACACAGGAGACGCCCAGCAGCGTGAAACAAAATACATTTTCGATTGGGTCTTTTTTCTTTCACTTGACGGGTCAGAATTATAAGTCATCATCTGGATAGCCGTATCCCAACTACATTGGGGTCGGCTTCCAGTCTAACCGGTTGTGGCTGAATATAAGTATTTTACACGGAGCGTCTGCCATCCGTCCTCCGCCACCCAATTACTGGGAAACACTGATACCCTAAGGTTAGATTAGTTGTTAAACTTTTTGTGCTACTGACATGTGTCAGCGTGTAACGACTGTCATAGGTCTTCGTATGACACCCGGGACCAATTGCTTAACGTGCTTTCCGAAGCACGTTAGAGGTCTCGATGAATAAAAAATAGTCACCCATCCAAGGACCGACCGCGGCAAGAACTCCTTAACCTCGCAGATCGACCGATCAGCTATGTAGCTACGAGCTCTTATTTTGTACCATATTTTACAAAGTATAGTACAAAATACGTTTTACTAAAAAAGAAAGACATAATACTGCCCTAAATACAGGTTGCCCTAAGTACACACTTTACATTCTATAACAAACTTACTGCGTGGAAGCTAAAATAAAGTGAGGTACTGTAAATGGATATCGATTTTATATTTTTAATCGCCCCACCGTGCTAAATAGGGTGCTTCATTTTGGTGTTATTTATGTGCCTTTTTATTGAACACCCTTTACCTACATTGCTTATTATAGCCTTCCTCTGTCTACTTTTATGTGACCTTAAAGCTATCAAATAGGTTAGCCCGAGATTGATTACTCTCTTAAAATTTGTTCCATTTTGCTTTAACACGTTACATGCGATTTCCAAGAAACTACCTAATGTGATACTGACAGTTTGACAGATAGTCAAAGTTTATGAAAACTATCAGTATTGATAAATGTCAGAATCTGTCAAAAATTTATATACCTAAACTTTTTTGTATGTTATGTATTTTTTGTATCATATATGTTTAACTTCTTAAGCTTTTTAAGACTTCAGGACCCACAAAAATAAATTATTCCTTTTGGTGCCTTTACGCAATTTAAAGGGTATTGAAATTTGTACAATAGTACAGTTAGTTTGTTGCCTAACTATACATTAATAGAGTATTTTAATTGATTCAGTAAACTACTGGCTCAATATAGACTTAGCCCGTAGAATTTTCTAGCAGATATTCATACACCTATTCCTTTAATTAACTAATTAATTAACCCTAATATTTATTATCCACAAAGATAATACAAACTTGAATTTCTGCTAACTCATCATCAAATTCCAACCATAAAAAACAAATGCCATCGCAATCTTTGAATTGCAGATGTTTTTTTTTCTCAATCCTAAAGCACTTCGCTGATTGCCAGCGGTTACCAGCCGAGAGTACCTAAATAAACACGACTGTTACGATCAAAGGGTTTGACAGTAAATCCCCTCTAATCTGAGTGGGCTTCGTTTCAATTTAAAATCTTTTCTACACGGGAACCGGGTTTTATGTCTTGTCTTTTGTTATCTTAAGACTGTTTCGTTTAGGAAATATTTTTTTTTTGGAAAATCCTTTTTTTTCTCTTTGAAACTATAAAATATTAGCCTGCTTGCCGGCGACTTTGTCCGCATGACTTACATATATACTGAGAGGTGCGGGGAGGCTGAAAATTCGGGGTTTTATGACAACTTGAAAATCCATTAAAGAAAATTGAATGAAAATTAAAATAAATATTGAATCTCGACAACAGCGTCACCTATATATGTACCATGTACCATGTTCATGTACCACAATGCAATTTTATTTACTAATACCTGTACGTGTAACTAATCTATATGAGTCTAAAACTTGAAATAAAGTTTCTTCTATTCTATAACTAAAAACCTGCCAAGTGAACCCATGAATATAAAACAAAAAAAGAAAAACCATCAAAATCGATCAAGCCGTTTAGGAGGAGAAGAATTACGAACCATCACCACACCAGACCACCACCACACCAGACCACCACCACACCAGACCACCACCACACCAGAATTTTATCTTGGCGGAAATAAACAAATTTTCTTTCTTTCTTCTTCCTTTCTTAAATTAAGATAGCAAGTTAGCGTTTTAAAGGTTATTTTTATATACACGTTTTAGGGACTTCAAATGGTCTTAAAGTCAAATTCAAAGTCAAATACAAAGTCAACGTTTTTATTTCAAGTACTTTTAAAAAGTCGAAACTTTAGGCGCACGGTTCCAAAGAGGGTATGTCCTATAGAGAAGAGACCGGCAAGAAACTCCATTATTATTAGTATCAGTATTAAACTTTGCGCTTTGCGGTTTTCATTCATTTTTGTAAGAGACAATCGTCGAGATCAAGGCAAACTCGTATTAGACAACGATCCAACGATCCAAACACCCCTAAAAGACGTCCCACTCTAAAATCAAAACACAGAACTCAACGTGAAAACTAAACACGCAAATAAATACAAAACTGTCTGTGTTGTTCCGAGGCGGAAACGTGCCGGATGGCCGCCGCATTGGCACGCCGAATGGAAATAAGGAAACTTTGAAATTTCGTTTGCACCTCTAAATGTGAGGCAATAAATTCGATAGAGTATTTTTGAAAAGTTTGTTATGAATTTTTTTTTAACTTTCTTGTATTAGCGTTTTTGTGGCCAACTTTTTTTTGGATTTTGGTTTGAGATGAGGACCAATACATAGATAGCATACTACGAGTATATCGTCGCCAAGCAGTGAAAATCTCGTATTTTTCAAAAACCTTTTTTTATTGTTCTTTAGTAGATTTATAAAATCGTAAAGCACGTATTAGTTCAAAAAAACTTTCAATTCAGATACTTTTAGCGCCGCCTATCCTACTAATATTATAAATGTGAAAGTTTGTGAGGATGGATGGATGGATGGATGTTTGTTACTCTTTCACGCAAAAGCTACGGAACGGATCTGGATGAAATTTGGCACAAACACAGATTCTAGTCTGGAATAGCACATAGGCTACTTTTTATCCCGGAAAAATACACGAGTTCGTAAACCACGCGAGCGAAGCCGCGAGCGGAAGCTAGTGATGTATAATGAGAACCTTGTATAGAGATTCATTCAGCCATTGTCGTCTCAGAAACTCGGTAGTTTATTGTCGCCAAGTCTTAAAAATCAAAAGCTTTCATAGTTTTTTTTTGGCCGTCCATTTTTCATTCATCCTGTATAATTTTATGTTTTACACTTACAAAGTTTTCATGGTTGAATGACGATATTGCAGTGGAACAGTAATTGGCTAAATCTAGAGGCTAGCATAAAAGCCTTATTTATTTATTTTTTGATTATTTAAAAACCAATAAGAAGAGAATTCCACACATATAAATTATCATTGGTTTAACAGCCTCATTTATCTAGCGGTCGTAAGCGCGACTGCCGAGCGTGAGGTCCTGGATTGGATTCCCCATTCGTGCAGTGTCGTTGCATTTTTTTGTTACAAAAATTAAATTAATATTTTCCGGTATATGGCAATAGGCTTGCCGATACATGGAACTTAATAAAGGTATCGGCGATATGCGGGTATAGGTACAACAGTGAACCTCTGCCTAGTCACTAAATTGTTATAATATTCAAGACGAATACTCCAGTACCTACAAGAATCACGTCATTCAAAAGCATTTTATTAATTCAGCTACTAACTTCCGCCCCCGGCTTTGCCCGCGTGGTTTACGAACCCGTACATTTTTCCGAGATAAAAAGTAGCCTATGTGCTATTCCAGACTATAATCTATCTCTGTGCCAAATTTCATCCAGATCCGTTAAACCGTTCTGGCGTGATTGAGTAATAAATATCCATCCATCCATCCATCCTCACAAACTTTCACATTTATAATATTAGTAGGAAGTAGGTAGGATTGATAGAAGTATGTCACATGTGCTATTGTTGTACTCTTAAAACAGATAATGGTCCACAAACTGCAATCGAGTTGAACGAAGGGAATTTTCATTATAGCAGCTCAGCTAGCCTATCCATTTACACACACCGTGTCGAGCCATGATAAATATGCCGCTATTATTAAAGTTATAATACCTTCCTTGCTGGCTGATAACACACATTTGTTTGCTAGAATATTGCTATTCTATTTTTAAATTATCATACTGATTATAAAACATTCTAGGGTTTTTATTTTGTCGTGTCAGCACGAGCTATCTTATAGGAATCAGTCATGCCGTTGTGGGAGTATTGGCAAGTCAGCAATGGTATAGAGGTTGACTGAAGTGTCTCACGTTTTGTCGCTCGTGGAGGTCCTTTTTAGGGTGGACGAAATGAGGTCGGCAGCCTGATTACCGATGTAGCGACAGGCGTAGATCGCGCGATAACTTCTGTCAAACGTCATTTTTGTGACATATAATGTATTGGATGACAGTGAGATTGCTGTTGCGTGTCTGTCGCGTTGCTGTCGCTTTTTTACGTAATTAGGCCGCGGGTCGTTGAGCTAGCTGAATTAAGGCTGAGCTACACGATGATTGATGATTTGCCATCTGTCGGGACAGGTTAGATGAAACATCTATGATGCTTTCCTCAAAAGGCCAATCCAGACGCTATCCTGCATTGTTCTCACAAACAATATTGTAAGTTTGAAATCAAACAGAAAGTAATTTTAGTTTTAAACAAATCATCTTGCCGGTTGATAAAGTTAAATTATATCATTTTATAAATAGTTACAATATATATACATATAACTGGATAGTTTTCATACATAAAAATACTCGTGAAATTTTAAAAATCTTTAGCTGCTTTGATCCTTACCGTACTGTTCTGTTCAGAATGGAATTTCTGAGATAAATTCCATTCCGAATCATTTTCTCCAGGGGCCATGATATAAAATTATGCAAGAGTCCAAAGGTCATTTCAATAATGCCACCTACTAAGATTTTCGTGAAGGTATTTTTGTGCCATACTTGCCCGAATCGACTAGTGTTGCCATGTATCCGAGTTTTGCGGGACTGTCTTTTTTCTTCTGCTTCCGTGATTAGTCCCGAGACTTGTTTAGATTCATTTTATGTAATATTGATTACCTAATTTAGGTTTTGAATGTCTGCCAAAGCGTGATTGGTCATTGTGATCTCATTGGTATTCATAGTATCCTTCACAATATTTATCTGTAGTCTTTTTTATGTTACTTTTATCTAAATTGTGGAAAGAATCGTCTTTCTTCACTGCTGACCTTTCCAAAAAGAACGAAATTTGTCAATAAACTTTATATTTGACATAGTTTTTGTGTTGAAGTTGAATCCGAAGTTTATTTCAATTAAATTAAGTTTAGTTCGAAAACAAGAGCTTTCTTTTGTCTCGTTTTTTTTTTTTCGGTAAACAACTCTCATTATTATATAAGTGGACAAACGTATTGTATCATGATACTATGACACGAGAAGGAAGACTAGTCCCGTGTCCTACTTTTAATTTTTCACCTGGCAACACTACTCTATTTTATTGAGATACCTCGAAGGGTAAAAAATGGCATTCGAAATATGAAAGTGATTACATCATACATAAAATATTACGAGACCGACGAAGTAATCTTAAAAGTATAAAGTTTGTTGGCATGTACTTATAAAATTCTTTCGTAAAGTATAAATTTTGTTTTGACATTATTACGTTTCATAATTTATGTTTTTTTTTGGGCTTATTTTCCGGCAATAAGACGGTGTTGCTATGTTAGAAAATTGTAGTACCATTTTTGTTTTATTCTTTTGTTTTTCGGACATACATATAGCTCATTGTCAGTGTCGAGTTTGTAACTCTTGGGTGGAAACTGCATTTTTCGAAGAGCTTTATGCGTACCAGTGCCTAATTATAACTGTTAATTACGTCTGGAAAATGAGACAGTTCGTCCGAGAAAGTGCCACACTCTTAAAGAAGTAAAAACACTGTCTTGATGCGTTTCGTGCGGTGAGTGACGGGAACCGGAAGAACAACCTCCTATCCCTCCATGTGAGGAAGCGGAAATCCTACTTACCCTTCCACGTAAAGACTTGGCTATAAACATGACAAAAGTTTTACAAAATAGGAACTAAAGTCTAAACCAGAAGAAGCTTCTGAACCTTTTAGTTAAATTCTACGAAAATGGTTTTAAACCATCGTTAAGCGTTTTTTGCTTGCTTTATAGTATTATTATTCTAAATAATAATTTTCTCTTTGGTGTTCAGACCTATAACTTAAATATAATTTATATTTCTTCGCTTCACAACCGTCCTAACTTATAAACCGTCTTCACAACCTTAACTAAATATTAGAAATATATTCTCAAGTTCTTTAAAAATATTTTTTCTCATTCATTGAACCTAAGTTGTGATTTTCAAGTATCTAAACGCTAAAAATATAGGTGTCTACTTCACAATAACACCTAGAAAAACTGACACACCAAGGACTAAGATTTCAATACAATACTTATTCTAGAAAAAAATGGCTGGTTGGTATTAAAAAAAATACACTTACGACAAAGAACTTGTCATACACCTTTCAGTCTAACATCAATAATTTCATGCGACCATACAAAAAGTAGCCAACAATCTAACCCAAGTAACTTATACAGAGTGAAGGTTTTAAAATGACATGAAATGATACCACGATTTATTCTATGAAGCATCCTTAGCCACCTTGTATATGATATAAAATTAATATTAATTTTCATCTTGACAAAAAACTGAAAGGTTTATGGCGGGTTTTGCAATGCTGGCATATAGTAAAATTGTACTTATTCTTAACGCAATCTAAGATTGCTTGTCTTTCGCCTTAGACGTATACGGAGACACAGACAGACATAATTCAACAAAAGGGTCATGTTCTGTATATTACTGCAATGTATCGTGATCTGCCTCATCGATCTAGTGGTTTATGACTCAATCAATGACGTCACGGTTGGCGCAGTGGTTGAGAGATCGACTGCTGCGCTACGTGTCTCGGGTTCGATTCCCGCACGAAACTAATATTTGTATGATCGACAGTTGTTTCGGGTTTGGGTCTTTGTGTATGTGAATACACACAGTGCCTCGAAAAGCACGTACAACCGTTGGTCCTGCGCCTGATCTCTCTCCGGTCGTGTCGGATTGCCGTCCCATCGGACTGTGAGAGCGTAGGAATAGTGAGTGCACCTGTGTTTGTACACACATTTGTGCTCTATAATATCTCCTGCGTAGTTGGCTAATCTCCGGTGAGATTGGCTGCCGTGACCGAAATTCGGTCAGGAAGACATTTTACGGCAAGTTGGGCAGAGTATTATTGTTATTGGATTTTTCTGTATGAAAATTCTCAGTAGCAGCCCGGAGTTTACATTGCTCGCCGTCTATTAAATGAAACTAAATAACGGCATCAGAATGTGGTCGTATGTACAGTGTTATATTGTGTATCGTGTACATAGCCGCATGCGCAGAAATTACATGTGTACAAAAACTTACGCCGCGTTAAACTGTGTTACTTGTTACTCCGTTCACGTCTAAGCTAAGAACTTTGTGATAATGATTTACACATACAAAACTTTTTCTACTTAATGTTCCTACGTTTCAAAGACAATATTATCTTCTGGTCTAGAGCAGGAAGCGTGGTGTGCTCGCAGCACGTCTGCTGACGTAGACTTGATGCAGTTGTTCATGTGGATGTCTGAGGATGCGTTGGAGTGGTGGTGCTCGCGGCGCGGGCGCTGGCAGCAGTAGCGGCGGGCGATGTCACCGCAGAGTGACCTGGAGAGAAGATAGGTAATGAAGAAGAACTAGTATAGACGTATTGCTAGAATTGAATTTAGGAAGATCACACACGTCGGATAAATATAAAAATATAAAACGTTTTCCCACACTAGAAATAATTCCTATGTCGTAGGTGCGTTTAAAAACACAAATATATTCACATTTACAAACATCCAGACTCGCTACTATCTGCAGGTCATAAAAGATTTGTTCCATGCGGGAATCGAACCCACGATACGTAGCGCAGCAGTCGTTCCTGCAAAAAGCAAATTCTGCAAAAAGTAGTTCACCGTTAAATTCTCCTGTAAGGAAAGTCTCGTTGGCAGACTGGAGTTTGGAATTGTGCTCGATAGATGCCAATAGACTTGCCTCTTATTACATGGGATTTCAACGGCATCGGCGAAATGTAAGGGTACTAAGCACCTATTCCTCCAAATAATACGGGGGTGAAGCGTGCGTGAATCGCTTAATATCCAGTAAAACACAAACCTGCAGCAAGAGTCCAAGGTTTTCCTGAAGGCTGCTCGGAAATCTCTGTTGAAGTATGCATAGATGAGGGGGTTCAGCGCCGAGTTGAAGTAACCCACCCAGAAGACGGCAGCTACCACAGGTGGTGGACAGGGACATGCGTCCCCACATAGTGCTGTTATTATGTACCTATAGGGAAAATAAGATTTTAAGTTTTGAGCTCGTGACAAGTCTAATGGCCGAAAATTACTTTTGGTCCCCAGTAGGTAGTCATCCTCGTTGTGAACCTAGATGATCTTTCGAGCACGAAATATATATATATAATAGTATATCTGTATCCACAGGGTTTTTTTGTTACAAAATTTTCAGTAGCAGTTCGAAGTTTGGAATTGTGCCCAGTAGATGGCAGTAAGATCGCACAATAGGGTGTACAATAATAACTTTACAACAGAACTTCTGCCTAATACCGAACATTTCACTTACCATAAAAAGAACGGTAGCCAACACGCCAAGAACGCTGACATGATAATTCCAAGAGTCCTGGCGGCTTTCCTCTCCCTCTTCATCTTGCTGCTGGCCATCGGCTGCATCTGTATGCTCTGCCGCTCTCGCATCACCTCCCCCATGGAGATCCCGTTGATCTGTAGGTGCTTGTCCAGGAGTAAGGCTGCTACTTTACTCCTGGGGACAAAAGGAAAACTCGTGTTACAAGCTGGTAATATTAACTGTTTCGTTGGTGTAGTGGTCCGAAGCGCGACCGCTGATTTATTGGGTTTCTCTGTGAAAAATCTTTGTAGGATTGTGCCCGGCATGTGTACCGTGGTGGTGTTAAAATATGGGTGTACCTATACAATAGTTTTGAGTGAGTTGTTTTATTTTTAGTTTGGTTGAAAATAAACTTTTTCTTCACATGAACGTGATGGAAAAGTTGAGTAAATTAAAACCACGTAGACTGAATGTCTATAGCTATTTAACTATGCACTTCCTACTTCATTCATTCATATGCTTTTTTATTTATTTGCTCGAGTTGCAAGAAGAGAGCCTCCAAAAAGATAAAACTAGATATATTATCGTCTGCCGCAGCCTGAGCCTTGATTGCTGATGAGCACGAGCATGAAGAAAAAGAAACTAGTGGTTTCTAATCCCCACAATCTAGTTGTTGGTGTTTTCTGCATGACTAGACATTTATTTTTTCTTATGTGTACTTTATTTTATTTTATTGTATTACATTTTTTTTTTTACCTAACATTGTTATACATTTTTGTTTAAAAAACAAAGACTTGAACATTTTATTATGAAAATGTTAATTTATTTTATTTTATTATCTTTAGTAGTTCTTGTATGTCGTGTCATGTAATATTGCATTGTAAGAGTATTTTTTATTTTATTTTGTTATTATAAATTGCTTCAACTCATTGTAAACCAATATTTTGAAAAGAGTATCCATGGAGTTTCTTGCCGGTCTCTTATCCATAGGACCAAACGACTTTGGAACCGTGCGCCTAGATTCATAACGTTTTAAAAGTGCCTGCAAAGGCCCATTTGAAATAAAACACTGACTTTGACTTTGACTATCCAGAAAATAAGGCCCAAGAGATAAAGTCTAAATTTAAAGAGCAAGGCGTAACCCAAATCATTTGCAATTAGCCAATCGAGTTACACAGTACGAAGTTACACGATAGAAAATATTTAATCAGCTACCGGTGTCTCACCAATTCATGAATGACCTTTTTATAAAACTTCCCATTAAGAATCCTAAACACCTTATCATCGTTTATTTTATTCGGTATGTTTTCAAAGAGTCAACAACAAGAAAAGGCTTTTGCGATTGTCGTGAACTAGATCGATCTAGAACGATAGATTTTATCATTCGGAAACTCGACGAGATAGTAATTCGAACCGGCCTTTGAGCAAAGAGCGATCCAGTTCAAGAGTTCCACATTTTCCAGTGAATTTACTGGAAAATGTTAAGCTAATAAGAATTGAAAGTTGATCTTATCTTGAATTTAACTTCCTATTTGGCACTGGAAAACGATGACGTAACGCCTTGGTGTTCCAAATATTTTTAGAACAAAATAGTAGTAGTAACTCAGATGACTAGTAGTCATCTACCGTATTGTATCGTCGAAAAGAGGAAAACAAACCCTAAATAAAATTCCCGTCCTCATTATAAACACTCGAATACACCAGCTACGAACATTGGTACGGAGCCGTCAAGATATTTTCAATTCCATCCGTAAAAGATGCTCGTAAACGTTTATATCGCCGACATAAATGAGAGGAAACCACCCTGTATTTTATGGAAACACATTCACATAATATTTTTGTATACCTGTCCCTTTATTTCGAGTACAATTGTGATATGTTGCGGACAAGCTGTCTTCCTGTTTTTTATGAGGGCCGCACTTATACATACGTGTATATTGTAGATACATGTAGCTAAAGGTGTGTGTGCACGTGAGATGTATGTTTAAAAACTCATCACTATTTGCCTAATCTTTTCCCAACTACACTGGGGTTGCGGTTGAATATCAGTATTTTGCACAGAGCGACTGCCAGCTGTCCTCCGCCACCCAATTTCTGGCAGACACTGATACTAAGTTAGTAAGGTTAGATTGGTTGTCAGACTTTTTGGCCTGCTGACACCCGTATCAACTGTCATAGGACTTCATATGACACCCGGGACGATGTGCTTATCGTGCTTTCCGAGGCACATCTTGATGTGTGAAAAATTGTCACCCATCCAAGGACTGACCGCGGCAAGCGCTGCTTAACCGATCGCAGGTCGATCGATCAACGCGGTAACTATCTAACTACGAGTCCTTTTTTATATGTACCTATATCTTAAAACTGTGCCCACGATATACTATTGTGGGCGCATGGTCAGTGACGAAAGGTGAGGGTCTCAGATTATCACATTAAATTATTTGTTTTATTTACTATACTTACTGTACCTTAATGTATGCTAATTTATCAACATGTTTAGAGACTACGATCCCACAGTGAAACCCAGTCAAATCGATTGCACGGTTTTTTGGGACTATTGATTACAATGTAAACATTTACAAAAAAGATCAATTTGCTCGTGACTCCTGTTAATGAAAACCCTTTTATCATCATATGAGGTTATGCTCTAACATCTGTGTTCTCATATTTGGGGTAGTCAAACAGAACCTTCCTAGACGGCGATGAAATAGTGGGACTTGAAACAAATTGATTGACGATTTTAATAGGAAACCTATGACATTTTTCAATACAAGCAGCATAGTTAAGATAGTAACATTTTTACCAACTCTGCAAGTCGAATTTGAAACCCAGGACCAAATCACTGTGCTACTTTTTACTAACAGAGTTTTCCATAAAGTAGGTACATGCCAAAGCGGATTGTAGGTCCAATATAAAAAAAATTAAGTGTCTCCGGGCGTTGGACCGATAATGTTCAATAAGCCGTCATAATATTCGTAATATTCTGCGTATTTCGTACTACCCTCATTTTCTGTTTCGTCCTTAGGTATTAAGCTTTATATTTTATTTTATAAAAATTCGGCCTTATTTAATTCAAGGTTTGAAGCTAGTAAATGTCTCCGGCCTATTGGCATGCTAAACATGGGCCTCCTATTATTGCCATAATTATTATGATTGACAAACGTATTGGTGATAATAGAATATTATTATTATTATATAAGAGGTCTCCTCTGTAGTTTTTCCACAGACTATGTTCGTAATGACTCTGTACATTTTTATGGACCATTTTTCTATGCAACGACACCGACGCGACATGTTCCTATAATAATGATGGCGTTTGGAATAGTTACCGCGTGTTATGGGGGCTCGGGGCCTCGTGGAAAAATGACCCAAGTCTCTTTAACACACTTTCTCGATCCAAGCTTTGTACGCATAGAATTCAGTAATTTTATTCAATGGTTTGAAAGTTCCTCACGTTTCCACAAAAGTATCTAAAATGTTAGTGTTCTAGTGTTTTGGCGGTAGTGTATAATGGATGCCTGTTTTTGTATTTTTTTGTGAACCTAGTGCCTAAACCACAGAATATCTGATAGTACTTCGTACAGAATGGACATTCTCCGCCCCTCCCGAGCTTTAAATACCTCACCGCGCCTGGCTTCATCTTCTCTTAACAAAGGCTGCGAGCGAGCAAACGCAAAGCATTTGAAGATTGAATTATACATATCCTATTAGAATACGATGGATCTGTATTGTGCTATATACAGATGGTTTAACTATTATTGTAATTGAAAATCTTAATATATCTATTCATCCTGGGAACGCACGCCCTAAAAACACCCTTATGGACCTCATTGGTGCTCAGATACGAACTCTCAACTGGCATCCATGTATGAAAAATGCATGTAAGGACCGTAGCACGTGGCGTTCCATAGTGTCTTTGTTCCTCTATATTGTTCCTTTGTTATTTAAAAGGAATTATAAAGCTGGATTACAATGTGTCTTGTTCCATACGAGGATTACATTGTGATATTGCTTTAAGCACGATATATTTATTCTCTATACCATCTAGTATATACATAGGATTACTCTTATAATTTGATTTCGTGTTTGTTGTATCCGTGTTTTGAACTAGACTGTACAGTCGGATAAAGGGATAGGTAAACAGTGTCAATAGATTATATATGATTGTGGTTTTACTGGTAAGTATGGATGCTTTCGAGTAATATATTACTTTATTAATTCATCATCATCAGCCAGAAGACGTCCACTGCTGAACGAAGGCCTCCCTCAAGGGGGGTTTTGCCATTATCCTCACGCTTGGCAGGCGGCTTGGGGATCGCAGTGGCTCACCGATTAGTGAGAGCACGCTGCTGCCCGTCCTCCTGTGTCTAGCCGCAGTTTTAAGACGTACCCGGGTCATCTTTATTAATTAACATAATCGAATTATATTATATTAATGAAAAATCCTGTTAAAGAAAATGATAAAAAGTTTTCTCTTTTGTCTCTGTCTTTTTAAAACGTTGAACTCACTAGAAATAATTCCTGTATCGTGGGTGCGTTTACAAACACAATATTCACATGCGTAAATATCTAAAAAATGTGCAAAGGCCTACTACATAAAAGTATTTGACTTCGAGTTTGAAATCAATAATGTTGATTTATCATATAAGAATTAATTATAAAAATCAGGATTGATATATGACGACACGGTTGGCGCAGTGGTTAAGCGATTAGCTTTCTGCGCTATGTGTCGCGGGTTCGATCCCCGCACGGAACAAATATTTGTATGATCTACAGATAGTTGTTTTGGGTCTGGTTGTGTGTGTATGTGACATGTATGTTTGTAAACTGTACCCACGACACAGGAGAAATCCTAGTGTGGGGCAACGTTTTTTAAGAAAAGAAAAAATAAAAGTATAATATTGTTATATAAAAATTTGTATTTATTTTTGTCGCTAAGGGTCAATTCACACTGAGGGAGCAGCGGCCGGTAGCGGCTTTTTGAGGCAAAATATTACAAATCATTTTGAATCTTATCTACGTGTTGAAAAAGTCCATAGTTATTTGAAGACAAAGGAGGGGCAGTGCGGTGTTAGAAGGCTCGTGCAGCTTCGCGGCTTGCGGCCGGGGCCACGCTCCTACCGCCGCTGCCGGCCGCTGCTCTCTCAGTGGGAATTAACCTTAATTGTATATTTGATGAAAAACTCGTAAAGTTATGCGACTAAAATAATTATCATTGAAATTATAATAAATTTATTATTCCATACAAATTCAAATTTCACACCGATAAAATATAAATATTTAATGTTGTATCAAAGGAATTATAATAAATGTAGCTAAATCCAAAATTCCGAATACAAAATGAAAGGTATTATTTCTATTGTGCTTTAATTCCATTCAATGTCTGTATTATAATGTTTTATATTTGTTAAATTCACCAGTCAAAACGCCTATGTCAGTAGGCGCCTACCATTCTTGTAAAAATAAACGTAATGTTGGTATTTTAGTGATATTTTTTATATATAGCATAACATAGCATCACGCTACTATTTCCTATGAAGGGTGTGGCAGAGGTGTACGGGTGTAAGTACAGCCGGTGCCCTACATTACTTGATCCCCCTAGAAATTATCATATAATGTCTACGGGGGTCAGGTAATGTAGGGCACCGACTGTACTAGTGTACAGTTACGATTCTCCAAACCAAAATAGGGTGGTGAGCCTACTGGGCCCAATTCTAAACTACTACTGAGCATTTCCATACAGAAAAACCCGGTTTCCATACAGAAAAATACTTTGCCCAACCCCGGAATCCAACCCAGGACCTTACACTTAGCAGGCGTGCTGGTTACTATAGACCATTGAGGCAGTTTTTATACATATATTGCATAAACTTTTTTTTTAATGGAAAAAGGGCTGCTGATTTTTAAAAAGTAGTTACGCCGTTTTTTATTTATCACATTCGAGTAATTTTCAACCGACTTCAAAAAAAAGGAGGAGGTTCTCAATTCGGCTGTATTTTTTTTTTTTTTTTTTTTTTTTTTTTTATGTTTGTTACTCGATTTCTCGAAGACGCCTGGACCGATTTCAAAAATTCTTTTTTTCTTTGAAAGGGTATGCTTGTCATTTGGTCCCATTGTCATCAGGTCAGGACCTGATGGTGGAAACCCTGAGATATCGAGGGCATCTCTTGAAAATTGTAGGCGAGCATGGGGTAAAAACTTGATATTTATGTGTATATCTGATGAGACTATAATACTATGGAGGTTTAGGGCAGATCTGATGATGGAGACGACAGAGGATCGAGGGAACTCCTCAACGGTACATCTTAACTACCTCGTGTTTGGGCTAATTTTATTCGTGTTGACAAGATCTTTACACCGAGATGGGTAATGACTGCCACTGCAAGGTCCGTGATGCAGGTGCAGTACAGTTTAGGGAACTCCTTAATGGTTGATAGCAGCTACATAGTGTTTGGGCGATTATTCCGTCAATTACGGACCGATTTTAAAAATTCTTGTTTTGTTTGAAAGATTATGCTTCCCATTTGGTCCCATTATCACCAAGTCAGGATCTGATGATGGGATCCTAGGGAAATCGAGGGATACCCTCAAATATTGTAAGACAAATAGCCCGTTTGAGCTTTTTTCTTAATAAGTTAGGTATTGGCGTCTGAAAGTCATCATTTAATGATGCTGAGCTGATGATGGATGTCATATTACTCCTCAACGGTAAAGAGTTAGGGAATAAAACTTCCGAGTTTGGGATCACTCGATATATTTTGATGAGTCCCGTATAAAACATTTGGTATAGAGGGTCTGATGATGGAGCCAGGAGATAGATGGTGGAACTCTTCAGTAGCTACTAGTAAACCCCTCGAGTTTGGGCTCATTTTAAACCTCTAAAAGTCAAAACTATCACAATATTAGTTACAATAGTCGTCTTAATCTTTTCATTTCTCGTAATGCGTTTTCATCATGTGGTCGGCTAAGTAATTTATTTGATTTTAAAATCACATAGTGCAATACCGTCTAAGGTTTTCACTCGACTTGGGGCAAAATACATTTGACCTTTGTAAAGTTTTTCAAGAGAATCGTCTTTACTAGGTCTACCCATCACTCAAAATTGTAAAATAATTAAATTTTTAACAAAAAATAAAAACCGACTCCAAAAAACTCAAAAACAAAACTAATAACTAAAAAGCAAAAAATAAATCTTTTATTATACAATATAGTAGTTGAAGAATATTGAAGTCGGTGCCAAGTAAAACATGCAATGATAAACCGACACGATTGGCGAAGTGCATTTGTCGTGTCCGACGCATAATTCGCCTCGCACTCGACAATTTTTACATGAACTCGTTGTTTCAATGTCGCTATTATAGCAGCAAGGTATATTACTTTTATGTTTTACTTGGCACCGATTTCAATATTCTTCAACTACTATATTGTATAATAAAAGATTTATTTTTTGCTTTTTAGTTATTAGTTTTGTTTTTGAGTTTTTTGGAGTCGGTTTTTATAAATATTATATAGGTATATATAATAGGTATATTTTGTTAATATCACAGCACGGTTGGCGCAGTGGTTGAGAGATCGACTGCTGCGTTACGTGTCGCGGGTTCGATTCCCGCACGGAACAAATATTTGTATGATCTACAGATGGCTGTTTCGGCCCTGGTTGTGTGTGCATGTGACATGTATGTTTGTAAACTGTACCCACGGTACTGGAGAAATCCTAGTGTGGGGCAACGTTTTTAAAAAGAAAATAAGAAAACTGTCTCTCAGCCTATAATCGTAAATTAAATTGATGAGAGATTTTTTACAACTTACACGTTTCAAGAAACTAATAAGTATTCCTTAGACTGGTCCGTGTTACTGAATTACCAGACACTCAAATTCCTTTACTAGTTATACCTAGAACATGTTCTTGTTCTTACAAATTGTAATAACAAGAAAAGATTAAATTTCCGAACAAAGAACAAAGGTAAAATAATATTGAACATTGAAGGACAAATTTTTATGAGGACTTTTTTGATTACTTAAATTAAGACGAAAGATATTACGTGTTAATGTTTCATTTTTGTATCACTTTATTATATTAGTGTAAAGTAGAGAACTTCGTGATATTACTACAAAAACTACTACAAAACGTTAGACCCAGTTCATAGTTTTACAAAAATACTAGCGTTAATACATAATTAAGCAGAATTGCGTAATGTTATGTGTGCCTTTACGTCATAATCCGTGTTTTCGCGATACTACGAAATTACGCGATCCTACGACAAACTAGATTTAACTCATCGAACGCATTCGGCGCTCCAATTGCTGGAGAGCACGAAACGGACCAATCGGAGCGCCGAACGCGTTCGGTGAGTTAAATCGAGTTTGTCGAAAGAAACTTATACTAGGGCCTCAGATATACAACAGCTATAGGTAGGTATACGAATTAATGATAATAATTTTTACTGGTCTATGTGTCATAATGTTTAGTGCATGTGAATATCTGTATTTTTAAACTCAACCTCGATATAGAAATATTTGTTTTAATAAAACAACAATTAAAAGCCTATTAATTCCACTGTAGTACTACTGTAATACTGTAGTTCTACTATTGTCTTTGTAGTGTGTGTAACTACTAAGGTACAGAACCTATAACATAACATAAGAGAGCATCATACCTGTATTCCCCGAAGGGTTACGCAGAGTTGTAGGTACTATAATTGTACACCCTACATTTCTCCGATGCCGTTATTGAGTCTCATGTAATAGGGGGTAAGCCTATTGCCGTCTGCCGAGCACAGTTCCAGACTCTGTGCTGCCACTAAGAATTTCCATATAGGAAAACCTAATAACACTTTTCTCGACCCGGGAATCGACCCCAAAACCTCACGCTCAGCAGTCGCGCTTGCGACCAGTAGACCAATGAGGCAGTAGTACAATATTACAGTAGTACTTCTACTGTAGTACTACTGTAATACTAATAATCCTACTAATATTATAAATGTGAAAGTTTGTGAGGATGGATGGATGGATGGATCTTTGTTACTCTTTCACGCAAAAACTACAGAAAGGATCTGGATGAAATTTGGCACAGAGATAGATTATAGTCTGGAATAGCACATAGGCTACTTTTATAACGGAAAAATGTACGAGTTCGTAAACCACGCGGGCGAAGCCGCGAGCGGAAGCTAGTACTAAAATAATACGTTCTCCACTAAAGATCTTACTTCATAAAATGTGCGAAATTAAAATTAACCAAAGTGCCAGTATGCATAATTAATAAAGAATGTTCCCGACAAAGACTAGAGGAGATTAAACAATGTCACAAGAACTTCAGCTAGTAAGATAATAGCCAAGACAAAGTTAATAAAGATCCGCTCAAAATTATTTAGACGGACAAAAATTCCAACTATTTTCTTATTAGATAGATAAAGACGTTTGCGCCGAATCTAGATCTTCAAACATTGATATATATATATACATACACGAACACACAAATTCGACTTCGATTCCTAGGTCGCACAAAGTGTTATTGGGATTTTCCTAATGGCAATTCTAAATAGCAGTATGGAGACTGGAACTGTGCCTGGTAGATGGAAACAGGCTCACCCCCTATTAAATAGGACTCAAGAATGGCATTGGTAAAATGTGGGTATAGAATGGTACACCTCTAGCCAACCCTTCGGGAAAAACAGGTATGGTTGTACGTTATGTTACAGACACATCTTGCGTCACAAAAACATCAGGCAAAAATACCCGTTCAGAGAGTTTAAGAGCAATCTCAATTTAAGAGTCTCTGAGCAAATGACAGTGCCTGGATCAATTTGAACGGGTATTTTGTCCACCAAGACTTTGTCCACCAAGTAAACCAAAAACGGGCTGACTACACACCTCTACCAACTTTACGGGTCCGATCTCTCGGTCACGTGTACCTCTATTATGAGTTTTTTACTATGTACTCTCATAGTAAATGTAAATTTTCATGATAGCGATTTTAGTTCTTAACTTGGTTACATTAGGGATTAGAGTCGCTAACATGACATCTCTATAATATATTAAATAGTAAATAAAAACTTTACTATGACACATATGTCACATTAACGACTCTAATGCCTAATGCAACCAAGTTAAGAACTAAAATCGCTATCATGAAAATTTACTTTACTATGATAGTAAATAGTAAGAAAACTCGTGATAGCGCTAGTGAAGTGTTATACTTAGAGTTCTTCTCTTAGAAAATTTTCAGTTTGGAATTGTACCTGTTAAACGGCTATAGGCTCGCCCACTATTAATAATAACACACCTCTGGCTTACCCTTTGGGGATTACAGACACGATGCTGTGTTAAAATAATTTAGGTACAGATTCTACACGCCAGGTGGTGAGTGTTGGCCATTGGCAGATTCAATATCAGTGCATGTTATCCGGATAGTAATATCGTGAAAGCTTTTGGCACGGCATGCGGCACTATGTTATCAGTCTAGCTATACTTTTCCATCTAGGCCGAGAAAAATCGAGCTCAAAACTAAAATTTTTGTTAAGTACTTATAAAGTGAATAGGATACGCATTATTTGTACCCAACATTATATAACATAGCAACTCCCCGGTATTCCCAGAAGGATTAGGCAGAGGTGTAGTTTTTACACTCAAATATCGCCGATGTTATTATTGAGTATAGTATATAGTATGCAATAGGGGGCGAGCCTATTGTCACCTACGGGGCACATTTTCGAACTCCGTGCTTCCATTCAATTTCCATCAGAATAACTCATTAATACTGCTCGACCTGGGCATTGAACCCAAAAACTTACGCTCAGCAGTCGCACCGATGCCGTAATTACGGTACATGTAACCTGCATAGAACGGATTACGCTCAGTATCGGCTCTTGCAACCATTAGACCAAAGATCATCTAAGCGGGCCCAATGAGGAGTATTGGATGACAAATGTATGCGAATTTTTGTTACTTAACAGTACCGGTTTCATCTCACGGTCATTTTATAAAGTTTTGTTTAAAAAAATACTCGTTATCAACAATAACACTTCATGTTATTATAAATTCACACCACTCGACATTTATACAAACAATCACAATATTTTTTTAATAATTCATTTTCCTATTTTTTGCGAGCATTGAAATATCAATTTGCATTTTATATCGAAACTAAGTGAATAATAATTTCGTTAGTGACCGTACTAAAAAAAGGCTGTCCCAAAAAAAAAAACGATAAAGAAATACACATTCAATAGACATCATAATTTGAAATTAATGGAAAGTTTCTGACAAAGTTGTCAGTGTAAGTTGAAGCTTTGTCAAATTGTCAGTTTGCTGCAGAATGAGTAAAGGAAGCTTGATACGTTTCTCTTAATGCCTGTTTACGATCCAGAGACCTACCCGGGTAAAAATCCGAAACATGTAAGAGGGATTACGACTTAAGGTCAAGACGTGTCTACTGCTCGAAACGACATACAATAACTCAGTAAGCGAACGCGAATGTTCTAAACTTCTTTTTGTTTTAAATAATTTATGCATCTTTTATCTTTTGGTCCTTTTATTTCTTTCTGAGAAAGTGAAGGCGAGACCCTATTGATTGAACAAATCCGTTACAACCTACTACCTACCTACGTTAACGCCCTACGTTTTATTCCCATTGCCTTTGTTTCTGAATAATTAGCCGGCAATGATAAAATATTCAGAATCCAAATGAATTTAGATCGTCGGTATTCTTTTTTATGATTTTCAGTGGCATGTTAAACTGGGAGAGACAAAATACTTGGGCAAGAGGATGGCCTAGAAGGGTGTTAAAAGTAACGCAGTACTACTGTTTAACTGTAGTCATAAGTTCGATTGTCGCGCGGTTTGAGGTTAATATTTGTCTGCCTAAACCCAGGGGCGTATTTACCCTAGGGCCAAAAGGGCCATGGCCCGGGGCGGCAAGCTGCGAGGGGCGGCGCAAGCCGCACCTCGCGTTCAGCTTTGTGCGAATTTCTTTTTGACCTTATATGCCTGAAGAAATTTAATAAAGCCTAAATAATTAACAAAAACTAAAACTCATTTGGTTGTAAGTTTGATAGGCATCAAGACGCGAGGCTATCGTATGCCTGAACGGAGGGCGGCCGCGGCGGGGCGGAGGGCGGCGTGTCCGTCGGACTCCATCGCGACTCGGGACTAGTCGGGATGTTTGGACGTTGCTCGTGTGGTTTTCGTTCATATCCATAGGCGAAAGCGGATGGGGCGCGGGGCGGCACAGGCGGCGGCGGGGGTGACGCAATTTGTGCTTCACTTGTGTCAAGTTTTTAACCGACTTCAAAAAGGAGTTCTCAATTCGACTGTATGTTTTTTTTGTATGTTTGTTACACGATTATTCCGCCAATTATGAATTAATTTTGATGATTCTTTTTTGTTTGGTAGCTTCAGGGTGGTCCCCATATAAATTTTATCGAAATTGATTCAGCGCTTTTTGAAAAAATCAACAAATAAAAAAAAAAACCACAGATGACGTTTTGGTTTTGACGTTTTAGTTCCCTTCAGCAAAAGGTTTTTCTTAATAAGTCAGGTATTGGCATCTCAAAATCATCATTTCTCGTAACGCCTTTTCATCATGTGGTCGGCTAAGTAATTAATTTGGTTCTAAATCACAAAGTGCAATAACGTTTAAGGTTTTCACCCAACTTGAGCAACATACGCTTAACCTTTGCAAAGTTTTTAAAAAGAAGCGTCCTTACTATGTCTACCCATCACTCAAAATTGTAAAATAATAAAAAAAAAACCGCCTCCATAAAACTAAGAAGCAACACTGGCTAAAAAGCAAAAATTAATGATTATTGTTACAATATAGTAGTTGAAGAATATTGAAGTAGGTGCCAAGTAAAACATAAAAGTTATTTACCTTGCTGCTATAATAACGACATTGAAACTACGAGTTTGCGTAGAAATTGTCGAGTTTTAGGTGAATTGTGGATTATCTCTTTTTACTTGGCACCGACTTCAATATTCTTCTACTTCTATATTGTAAAAATAAACATTTATTTTATGCTTTTTAGTTAGTGTTGCTTTTTAGTCTTTTGAAGTCGTTTTTTTTTTAAGTAAATATCTTCCTAATCCCACTAATAATACAAATGTGAATGTTTGGATTTCTTTGACTGAATCACACAATCAAACATATAAACGGATTTTGACGAAACTTCGCACACAAAAAGAATCTGTTCTGGATTCAAACAAAACAACAAAGAAATTGCAGTGCGGAACGATCGATTTCCGTACCTAAAAGAATTAAAAATTTTCTACGTTCCCTTTTAAGTGAAGAACGTTTAAATAGTTTAGCCATTCTTGATACAGAAGCTGACTTGACAAAATCCGTTAATTATCACAGTGTAATTGAAGAATTTAGTAACCAATCTGTCCATCCGAAAAAATGAAAATATTGAATAAATGGTCTTTATTTCTTTATATGGCCTTTTTAGTTTTTCATTCATTATCATCATTCTCAGCGCACATCAACACACTGCTGTGGTTTGCTTTCTCCGTTAATTTATGGGGCGGCAAACCTTACAGGCCCAGGGCGCTGAATCTTAAAATACGCCACTGCCTAAACCAGCTTTACTTAAATATTAATCTCGAACCGAGTTAATTCGATCAGTAAAACCATCACGTACACGATGCTGCGTTGCTACGTTTTCATACAATAATACAAGAACTTACACAAAATAATAAAGATAAATAATCCACACTAACATTTTTTTTTTGTATACCCTAGGTATTCATGTATGCGTTAGCAAACAAATTTAAAAATGCATAAACATCTATTTTCACTGTTCTACTGGGAAAGAGCCTCTTCTCTGAATGAGAAAGGTTAGTTTTTATTCCACTATACTGGCAGGTTCAGTGCGGTTTGGCGTTCTATTTTATTATTAGCGGTTTATTTCAGCCAGTGAGGGTCGATTGCTATTCCACAAATGATTTCGAAAAGTCATAGATGAAATCATTTACGAATCAGAAGTTTTCGATCAGAAGGACCGGGTTTGAACTCAAACCTGGTCCTTCTGATCGTGTAAGGAAAGCATACGTTCAACCCCTAATCTATTAAATTCACAAATTAATAAAGTCTTTTTTATTTATTTTACTTTATACTGAAAGGAAAACCTTCAAAGCCAACCCATTCCCGAATTATGAGGACACAATCGTAGGTACTCAACTTGTCCCTTTATAGTGGTTCAAAATTACCTTTTCCATGTCAAGTAGATCTTCACCGACCTTAATCTTAGCTTTGCCTTTAGGCTCATCTTAAATTAAATTGATGTTTTTGGGTAAAACATCTTAAATTTTCAAGTGGTCGCGAAGGGTAGAAGCGGGTGGAACAAGGCAACCGGAGAATTGATAAACTTTTTTGGTTATATCTGGCAAGACCATAATCTTGTTAGAGTTTGTGATGGGAATATTGTAAGGTATTGGTTGTAAATTGCTAATTCTGTAGTTTCCAAATTAAACAAATTTACTCTCGCTGTCTCTTTCTAACAAAAAATATCGATATAGGATGGAAGATATTATGTAAATTAACGCTTATAAAAAGTGGCTCACTTGCTCATCAACAGTTATGTAGTTGCCACTGTCCTAGTTATAGCTTGTGTTTTATTCCCCTAGGCATAGACTTATTTGAAATAACGAAGCATCACGCCTGTATTCTCCGAAGGGCTCGGCAAAGTTATATTCACATTTCACAGATGCCGTTATTAAGTCCCATGTAATAGGGAGCGAGCCTATTGCCATCTACTGGGCACAGTTCTAGACTCCATGTTAAAACTGAGAATTTCCATACAAAAAAAAAAAACAATAACACATTGCCTTCGCGCTTCTGTGGTCCGTTTTGTGTTTTCCACCAATCGGAGCACCGCACGCCTTCGATTAAATCGAGATATTGCCAAAATATAATGGTACTCCTAGACTAGTAACTTAAATCTATCTTCATAAACTTTATCTACAAGAGAATAATATCCTCTAGAAATACGATAAACTTGGCAAAGACATTATTGTAGTTAGTCCAGCTGAGTCAACAAAAGCCGGATTGAGCTCAACCCAGGCCGTGATTAACCCTCTCTTACCAACTTAGCAGCTAAGTGCATTATTGATATTGCCCACGTAATATAGACCTCAGTTCCGCAATATTGAATGAATCTGTGTCCGCTCAGAGTAATGAAAAACTTTAGTTTTGCTTTTCTATACCAAGTGAGTAGTTGACTGCTACACTGAAAAAAAAAATATTATGGCTGCCATAAAGTTTTTGTTAGCTTTTATCAAGTAAAATGTTCATATATGGGAACATAAAGCTACTTGTTTGCTAGCAATAAAGCTAACTTTATCACTGATTTAAACAAATATCATACTAAAAATAAATAAGTTCTTAATCGTGTTCATCAGTGAAGTTGTTTAAAATAAACCATACCATCTGACTTGATAATTGAAATGACTGTTTCAAACAAGTTAGTTATTAGGAAAAATAATGTGTGATTATCAATATTTTGATCATGTTGACTTTATCGCCAATAATCATGTATGATTTATAGGTATTATAATTTTCTTTTTAGGATTAAACATGAAATACTTAAACAAGTAAAATTCGCAATTGTTCAACAATCTTTTTTTTCAGTGTATGTGTAACTGTAGTTCGATTTCCGCGTTGGCCAAATTGTAATTGGTTTTTTCTGTTAGAAAATTCTCAATAATAGTCCGGAGTTTTGAATTATGTCTGCTAGATGGCAATAGGCTCGACTCTTGTTATATGGGACTCAATAACGAATTTTCAAGAAATATATGTAGGTGTACAATAATACTTACATATCTGCCTAAACCTACGGGTAATACAGGCGTGAGGCTTTTTTATGACAGTAGTAGTGGTGATAAAACTGTACCCACGATACAAGAGAAATCTTAAACGTAACGATTTTTATGAAAAAAAAAAATAATGCTCCTTGATTATACTCTTTTTGACGGTACACAAAACATCAATGACATTCATGCGTTTTTTATTTCGTGTTGGTTTTTTGCTTGCGCTAGTTCAATTTTATAGGAATGAAAACGAATAACGTTAACTATTCTTTACGATACATGGAAATAAGGATCATTTTGGTTTGTACAGCTCCTCTACTGCGCATAAACTACCTGAAATATGCAATATTTTTTAATTCTAGGTATTTGATTGAAACATATACACGCCATCCGTACCATCAATGAAATTGTCACGGTTGAGTGAATTGCCGCAAGTTCTTCTAATGGTTTTAGTTAAGTACTATGTTGTGTTTACTTACATATGTATATGTAGTAGGTATACTTGTGTTGATGTTTATTTAAGTTTTATAACTTTAAATTTTAACATTAACATAGCATCCTGTATTCCCCGAAGTGTTAGGCAGAGGTGTTATTGTACACTTTTCGCCGATGCTGTTAATGAGTCCCATTTAATAGGGGGCGAGCCTATTGCCATCTACCGGGCACAGTTCCAGACTCCATGTTGCTACTGAGAATTTCCATACAGAAAAACCCAATAACACTTTGCTCGACCTGGGAATCGAACTCAGGACCTCACGCTCAGCAGTCGCGCTTGCAACCACCAGACCAACGAGGCAGTTTTATTTTTTAGATTAAGAGCGCTATCACATTAACGGTAGATGGCCTGTGATGCTAAGTGTTTTTGTAACTAAACAAATTTATATTTGAAGATTATTTTGCCATTACTTATTCAAAATGGATTTCCACGGAAGTGCGGCTTACAACTTGAATTTTTAGAATTTACTCAGCAGGGCGAGAAATATGGACGTAACTTGACTATAGCCTCGCAAATTCGTGACATTTCCATGGTCCGCGGGAGACTGTGGCAAGAAAGTTGCAAACGGTGTCACGAACGAACTTGCCAAGTTATGCCTTATAAATTAAATAAATAGTAAATAAATAAAATATATTTTTATTCATATAGACTTATGAATTGTCAGACTCTAGTTGCCACGTTCCAAAGTATTGTTTTCCTATGGAGAAGAACGGGCAAGAAACTCCATGGTTACTCTTTTAAAGTCTGATTGTTTAACATTTCATAATAATTATGATGAATACATTGTTCCCACAATATTATGTGAGGAAAATGTAGTAGGTTTTAGGTACTACTGAGTGAAAAGTGAGTGAAATCTAATCACATTCATAATTATATTCTATCCTACTAATATTATAAATGTGAAAGTTTGTGAGGACGGATGGATGGATGGATGGATGGATCTTTGTTACTCTTTCACGCCAGAACGGGTGAACGGATCTGGATGAAATTTGGCACAGAGATAGATTATAGTCTGGAATATTACATAGGCTTTTTATCCCGGGAAAATGTATGGGTTCGTAAACCACGCGGGCTAAGCCGCGAGCGGAAGCTAGTAAACAATAATATAGCATTAAACTTACTTGTATGTATGTCATGACAATATGCTTCTATATCTAAATATTAACTAACTAGAACTTTTAATTTAAATTATATAAAACAAGCAATCTAGTTTCAAATTGCCCTGGAACATTCTGCGCTCGAATTACCACAAACTAAAAGTTGTGGTGAAAAGTCCCGAGCAAACCTCAATAATTACAATGAAATTTTGTGTTTATTACAACGTTTGTATATTAAATAAACTCAGCCCATTACTGTCTGATTGAGAAGGGTAAGGCCTTATTCCACCACGATGGCCTAGTGCGGGTTGGCGAACTACACACACCATCAAGAACTTTTTGGAGCCCTCTCAGGTGTGCAGGTTTCCTCACGATGTTTTCCTTCACCATTAATGCAAATGATGAAATCAAATTCTGATCCACACACGATTCCGAAAAGTCAGAGGTGCGGGCCGGGTTTGAACTCGAACCCTCTCGTATGGAAGGCAAGCGTTCAACCACTAGGCTATCACTGCTGATTTATATTTTAGATAAAAATAAATACTATATTTTTCTTAAGTACTCATAATACGGCGTAATTGAATTGCTCATTGAAAAATTAAATTAATATTATTAGAAGCAAATTTGTCCGCAATTGCATGTGGCAAACGTGACCAGAAATTGTAATATCTATAACATCTTGCATGCACACTCAATGTACTCGTATGTATACTCATGTTTAAACAAATAAAATTAGCTCATCTAATTTTTTTTCAAGAGATCAGTGGAGGACTCAGGGGGAATCCAATAGTGGGACACTCAGCTCTAGGACAAGTCTAAAAATAAATAGTAAAATATATTATTTACGTTATGTAGGGGTAATAAATACGGTACTTGCCCAAAGTGCAATATTTTTTCGTACTCGATTCTAGTTTACATTAAACCAAAATTTTATGAAAACAACGCGCGTTTTTCTTTGAACTTCACTTACAAAGTTTGATACATTTTTATTTTGGTGCTAACTACATTTGATTTGCATCCGCAAACCCACACCGGCCCAACGTAGTAGAATGAGGCCTAACCCTTCTCATTGTGAGAACAGACCCGACCCCAGCCGTGGGAAAGTAACGGGTTGAATTATTAAATCATTATATTGGTATAAAGTGCTTTTTCTCCAGTTTATTTAGCCGTTGATACATAATTTACTTGTAAGTAACGTTGAAGGTTACGATAATACTATGCAAATTCGACCTCCGCCTACTTAAGCAGTGTGGTTGAGCATTATAAATGCCCAGCCATCCTTTTATTCAATTTACTTAGAAACCAAGTTTTGTTGAAGAGTTTCAAGCTGTTTTACATTTCATATACAACGTATAATTTAACTAAGGCAAAATTTCACTCTGATACCCAAAATTCTGGTTTAATAAAGTTGAGTATACTTATTTTTTAACCGTGTTGAGCATAGCATTATTTGCTTTTGCACATAAAGTCGAATTTACCTTGTGATAAGATTCAATTATCTTTGGCTCGATTAAAAATATCGCGTGTAATAATAAAAAGATAATATGTATCAATATTAAAATCAATTAAGTAGTAAATTATGAAAAAGCTTAACTGGTTTTAGCGTTTGTTAAATATCAGATTTCTCATGTAAGAAAAATTTTATTTTATGGAAAGAATAAGTATGTTTCACACACACAAACAAACTAATAATTTACATTGGGAGTACAAAAAGTCAGGATAATAGACAGTAATATAGTAAAGAGATATTCAGCGAGTTTATTTTTCATGCACAAATCTTCATTTTATCTTCTTTTTATTGCTTGTTATACCACAAATACCCTCAAAGTTGAATAAACTAATGGAAGAAAGTTTGATATTGACATCTGTGAGAGCCACATTTTGTAATACTTAGGTAATATGTGCTATAAACTAACAATATTAATGTGTATTAAGTATATATAATTTTTTAATACAGTAATAGCTGTACGCTTGTCGCCAATACAAGGAAATTTAAACTTATTTTCAAATACAAATACGTCACATTTTTGTGTACGTGCTCGACGTCTATTGTCCTTATTGCTATACTTATAATTTGCTCACATAGGGCGATCAGTTCATGCCCCAATATTCTACAGTCAACCTGAATATGTACTACAGTTTTACTACAAAATATTTCCAACAAAACCTATTGCATTCAACCTTCCATTAAATCACCACCATCCTACATAGTCCTTGAACACTTAAAGTGCTAAAGTTTGGAAACATTCATCCCAAACTGTTTTCACAGATGTTCTGTGTTTAATTTAATTAAACGCCATCTATCGGTACCGACGTGTACTAATACTATGCAAGCGCATGGAAACTTAATCTACCGGTATGGTAATAGTTTAAGGTTTATTTTCCTGGGATGTATTTTGTCAGTGTCTCTGTTTGTATGTGACTGATTTATTGGTCTCGCAAGTTCTGCTGCTGAGTGTGAAGTCTTGGGTTCAATCTGTGAGTCGGGCAAAGTGTTATTGAGATTTTCTGTTAGTAAATTCTCAATAGAAACCCGAAACTGTGCCAAGAGATAATACTCCGCTACCCGATTACTGAGATATTCATACTCTAAGGTAAGTCTAGGTGTCAGACTTTTTGGGCTGCTTACACCCGTAACGACTTTCCAACTGCTCAACGTACTTTCCGAGTCACGGAGGGGTCTTGATGTGTGAAAAACGGTCACCCATCCAAGAGCAGCAAGAGCTGCTTTACCTTGCAGATCGACTGATCTGTGCGGTAGCTATGTAGCTACGAGCCCCTCAACTGGCTCACGTCTGTAGTATGTGCCAAATAAGTAATCATATTCTGATAATATAAAAATATAATTATGAATATTATGTAGGTAGGTACCTACAGATGACTGCCTCATTGATCTAGTGGTCGCAAGCGCGACTGCTGAGCGTGAGGTCCAGGGTTCGTTTCCTGGGTCGGGAAAAGTTTTATTGGATTTTTCTGTATGGAAATTCTCAGTAGCAGCACTGAGTCTGGAACCACGGTCTGGAACTGTGACCGGTAGATGGCAAGGCTCGCCCCCTATTACATGGGACTTAATAACGGCATCGGCGAAATGTGGGTGTACAATAGTACACCTCTGCCTAACCCTTTCGAGAACACAGGCGTGATGCTATGTTATGTAGGTACCTATACCAGTTGTTTCCGGTATAATACTTATGTTACCTCCATTGTTTCCATTATGTTCAATTTGAATCAATTAATTCCATCATTCCATTATATTATAAAATTAAAGGCACCGATGAAAAATGGAGTGGCTCCCCACCTAAGTAGGTCACAACCTTTGGAGGAATCAGGTCGTTTATTTTTAAACGGCGCTATTTTCGGGAATCAACTGAGAAATAGCGATTTTTCAAGTTAAACCCAAAGGTAAGCTTACCTTCTAATATTATGATTTACTGACAGTCTAATAGATTTGATCAAATATTGGATGTTGGTTATATTGGGCAAACATTTTAGTGAATGGCATCTCAGACATTTTCTAAATGTAATGGGACTATTGAAGTTAGTATAACCTAACTAACACGATATGGTGACAAATTGTACTATGGATGGGGCAATGGTTTGAGCGATCGACTGCTGCACTCCGTGTCGCGGGTTCAGTTCTCACACTGACACCAAAATTGTCATCATCATCATCAGCCAGAAGAAGTCCACTGCTGAACACTGTCCCTCAAGGGGGGTTTGCCATAATCCCCACGTTTGGCAGACGGCTTGGGGATCGCAGGCTCACCGATTAGTGAGAGGACGCTGCTGCCCGTCCTCCGGTGTCTGGCCGCAGTTTTAAGACGTACCCGGGTCAACCCACCAAAATTTACACCAAAATACTTAAAACAGCTTCGTAATAAATTATGCATAACTTGCTAGAAGAAAGGAAAATATTAAGATTATAATATTTTGTCAACGCGACGTCGTCTCGGAGTGTACAAAGCAAATTAATTTAAAAAAGCAATCTGAAGTTGTAGATAAATAATAACTTTTATAATTCTCATTAATTAGCAAAACATGAAAGGCATAGGATGTCGTTCGTTGCCACAAGAAAAATAAAGGAAAAAAAAGCAAATCGCAAAAAAACTCATATTCCATTCTCAAAATTAACATAACCTACTCAGTTTCATTAAAACTTTAGCCGTAGTTTTGAAAATAGAACTGTTTACGTTCTTTGTTCAAAATAAACAAAACTGAAGCAGTAAAACAATAGAACATAGGACCGCCATTAAGAATAATAGAGGCACTAAACAGAGAAATATAACACAACATAGTATCACGCCTGTATTCCCCGAAGGGTTAGGCAGAGGTGTACTATGTACCCCCATATTTCGCCGATGCCGTTATTGAGTTCAGTGTGATAAGGGGCGAGCCTACCAGGTACAGTTCCAGACTCTGTGTTGCTACTGAAAATGTCCATACAGAAAAACCCAATAACACTTTGCGTGACCCGGAAATCGAACCCAGAACCATAACCATATATTAAAGGCAAATGATAAACAATTCACCCCTGCTAACATATTGAATGAATTTGAAAGTAATCAACTAGCACTGGATTAAGAAATTAAGAATTCATTTTCATTAGCCATTGGATACAACAATTGACCTGTTTTATCTTTTTTCGGAGAAAACATCCTGGCCACGGTGTCGACAGACTGGTAAGCGAGAGGTCGTGGGTGAAAATCCCACACTAACGCTTTTGACGTTGACACACTGGTTTGTTTTCGATATTGTTCGTTTTTCGTTGACATAAATCTCACATGCGCATACTAGGGGGCGTAATTATCGCGCAACTAGAAGTATATTTAAGAGATAGTGCCTACCTTAGAAAAAAAAAAACACTAAAATCTCTCCTGTCCACCGATAATTGCATGTCGAGTGCTGCGAAGATATCTCTAATATTGTATTTTCGTTAATGCCGATTTCGACAAGATTTTTAATCGCACGGGAATCCTTATCCTACTTTTATAATATAATATATAATATAATATCCTACTGATCCTACTGATCCTACTTAATATTATAAACGTGAAAGTTTGTGAGGATGGATGGATGGATATTTGTTACTCATTCACGCCAGAACTGATGAAATTTGGCACAGAGATAGATCATAGTCTAGAATAGCACATAGGCTACTTTTTATCCGGAAAAATGTATGGATTCGTAAATCACGCGGGCAAAGCCGCGGGCGGAAGCTAGTCTACTATATATTATATAAGAAAAAAATAACAAAATAGATGTCCACTTAAAAACAAGTCAAGTATCCAATTAAACAGTTAAATACTTAAGGGACCAATTAAATGAACCGCGGAAAAGTAATTAGCTGTCATCGAGTTAGGAAATTAAGAATTCAGTGGCGGCGAGCCGGTTTGACCAACGACCCCACTCTGGTATTTTGAAAACAGGTCAAATTTTAGGAGTATTGAATGTTCAACCCATACTGTTGTGTAAACAGGGGGGGTGCAGGGAAAAAGGCACGTGTGACTATAACTGAAATCGTCCGGCGTACCCTGGGCAATCAGCCTCGATAACACCATTGCTGACTGGCTATTCGACGACGAGGTTGGCGCACTGGTTGAGAGATCGACTGCTGAGCTACGTGTCGAGGGTCCGATTCTCGCACAGAACAAATATTTATATGAACTACCGATAGTTGTTTCTGTTCTGCGTCTTTGTGTATGTGAATATATGTGTTTGTAAACGCACCATACAGTTATTACAGTAAGGGGGGGAAAGTTAACAAAAAAAAAACCTCTACACGGCACGAAGTTGTGTAATAATAATATATTGTGAAACATACTTGTATAGTGGTTTCAAGCGCAACTGTAGATCGTGAGGTCCTGAGTTCGTACTCCAAGTATTAATAGGATTTTCTATAAGAAAATTCTCAGTGGCAGCCTCGAATTGTACCCGATAGATGTCAATAGTCTCGGCCCCTATTACATAGAACTTGGTCTATTTTTTCTTCTGTCATGTCACCACAAGCCATCACATGGGAATAGCTCATGCCGTAGCGGAAAGATTAGTTAGCCAACAGGGGTGGTATCGAGGCTGATTGCCCAGGGTGCACCAGACGATCTAAGGGTCCGTCGCGAAATATGTAAATTGTTTGTAATTAGTAAAATGTATGTGTGTAGATTTTCTCCTCTGCGTATCTGTTCTGCAGGCAATTACGTAAATAAGCGACAGCAATCTCACTGTCACTCAATACATGTATAACAATAAAGTCGTTTGACAGTAGCTGTCGCACGATCTACGCCTGTCGCAAACTGATTGCTACATCGGTAATTAGGCTGCGGGGAATACAGGCATATGCTAGCTATGTTATATAACTTGCCTGAAAGTTGGAAAATTCAAAGCTCTACTTAGCTTTAAACCTAATTAGCGTAATGCCTTTAAACAAATAACGTGTTAACTGGGTGTTTTTATTACGCTGTTATGCGATCGTGTTACTTGAGTGACGCGTGGGCGTTTGTGGGCTTCCGACATTTAAGGCTATAGTTTAGCGAATAGTTTTCATACAAAATGCGTTAACGTTTTTCCCCACTAAACATGAACTAATTTTGTTATATGTTATAGACACAATTTAAATCTAAGCCCGTCACGTTTTTGTTTTTTGATATTGTTTATAGATTAAAAATTATTAACCCTCAAAATGCGTTTTTTTAACTAAAAATCTTCCTTATACTTCTCGTGATAATTATTCAGATAATCTTGAAAAATACAAAACGTGTCGACTTAGTTTATTGTCTGACAAACCGATAGAGATAGAGACAAAATCAAATAAATTCGTTAAGATTTCGATGTTAGAATCGTTAACGCCCAACCACCTATTTTTCGCGTATTTCAAGGCAATTTTGTCAGAAGCCGGCTAAACGATACTCTTAAATCTTACTAATATAATAAATGTGAAAGTTTGTGAGGATGGATGGATGGATGGAGGGATGTTTGTTACTCTTTCACGCAAAAACTACTGAACGGATCTGGATGAAATTTGGCATAGAGATAGATTATAGTCTGGTATAGCACATAGACTACATTTTATCCTGGGTATATAATATATATAACGCGGGCGAAGCCGCGGGCAGAAGCTAGTCTTACTATAAAATGATTTACTCAAGTTGGCTACAAATGTCGCGTAGGATTATTTAAGTTTCTGCATTGCATATTTTTTTAAATATGCACTCTTTTTCTGTCTCATTCTAGAGGTCTCGGTCTAGAGGAGTTAAGCGCGTCTGCTGAGCATGAAGTCTTGCTTTCGATGCGTTAGGCAGAGTGTTATTGGGGTTTTCTGTATGGAAATATTTAGTAGAAGCATGGAGTTTGGTAAAAGTGAATGCCTTATACAAATATAAATTTATCATATGTTTTCATTTTGCATTCAGCGGTAACACGGCTGATGAATAAAATGGACGATCAGATAAAGCGCTTAAAACTTGATTAAATAATAACAAGGTCGTGAACCTTTACTGAAAGTGTTTTCTCATAATACGATTGTTGTCCATTTCAGCAAAATAACTCAAGATAACCGACTAAAATCGCCTCGTCAAAACGCTGCTTTAAGCGATTGGCTTTTCAATATATGTCTGTAAACTGTGCGCAAGATGCAGAGTTGATGCTTTAAAGAATTTTTAATGTTCTATCTTTTTAATAATGTTCTACGGCTGACTTATTAGTCTAGTGGTCGTAAGCGCGACTGCTGAGTGTGAGTTCCTGGGTTCGTTTCCCGGGTCGGGCAGTGTTATTGGGTTTTTTTATATAGAACTTCTCAGTAGCACCACGGAGTCTGGAATTGTGCCCGGTGGCTGTTAATAGGCTTGTTCGTTATTGCATAATGCGGCATCGGCGAAATGTGAGTGTACAATGGTACATCTCTATCTAATCCTTCGGGGAATACAAGCGTGATGCCATGTAATAATGTTCTATATCTTGTCTAATTCTTGCCAAAGACATATATTTATGAAGACAACAGTCATCATCATCATCAGCCAGAAGACGTCCACTAGTGAACGAAGGCCTCCTCCAAGGGAGGGATTTGCCATAATCCCCACGCTTGGTAGGCGGATTGGGGATCGCAGTGGCTCACCGATTAGTGAGAGGACGCTGCTGCCCATCCTCCGGAGTCTGGCCGCAGTTTTAGGACGTACCCGGGTCACCAGAAGACAACAGTGCTATAATCTTTGTTTTCTTTGTTTTTTTTTTTTTTTTTATAAAAACGTTGCCCCTCACTAGGATTTTCTCCTGTATCGAGGGTACAGTTTACAAACATATATGTCACATGCACACACAACCAGACCCGAAACAACTATCTGTAGATCATACAAATATTTGTTTCGTGCGGGGATCGAACCCGCGACACGTAGCGCAGAAAGCTAATCGCTTAGCCACTGCGCCAACCGTGCCGTCCGTGGTTTGTTTGTTTATAATTATAATATAAACAAACAAACCAGAAATATTTAATTAATGCTGCCCTCCTTCTGCCTCCTTTCCTTCTCATTAACCTCTGCTTCAAATTACTTACATTAACAAAGGTTAGGTCGTCCTCAAGGGAACCGCCTGTTGCCCCAATATAAACGGTTAATTTGGAAACTATAGCCATGTGGTTTATGAGAAGATATGAATAATTCGTCTTTATTAATCCTTAACTGCGTCATTGGTCTCAGGCTAGACTGTTGAATGTGGGGTCCTGGGTTCTATTTTCAAGTTGGGCAAAACGTTATTGGGGTATACTGTGTCAATGTACCCTATAGATGGCAATAGGCTTGCTCCATATTATTGGACTGAATATACAGCTCTGCCTAACCTATTGGGGAATACAGGCGTGATGCTATGTGATGATGGCTATGTATAAATTCATTTTTCTCCCATTTAACACTACATAGTGAATCTATACTAATATTATAAAGAGGTAAAATTTGTTTATTAGTAGGTATGTAGGGGGTAATCTCCGGAACTAATGATGCGAATCCGAAAATTCTTTCACCGATAGATAGCTACATTATTCCCGATTGTTATAGGCTATAAATTATATATTGCACATAGGTTACGCGGACGAAGTCGCGGGCAAAAATAGTGATATAGAAAAGCATATAACCATTTTGTTAGTACCTACTGCTTTAAACTATCAATATTGTAGCTCCTTATCATCTGCATGTGATATATGATAAGAATACCTACACGTGGTACTCGTGTCAATAAAACTTGGTTTTTCCAAGAAGTTAAACTAGATGAGGAAGAGTGTAGTGTTATGTAAATAGATTATTAAAATTATTATTGCTTGATTTGGTAAGATTGCACGTCATAAATAAATACGATGATTAGAATTGTTTGAACCTGTTATGATGATAAGACTTAAAAGATTTTGCCCCGTTAGCCGCCGCCGCTGGGCGCCTGCTGTGTGCCAATGAAAATAGTGGTAAAATTTGTTGTTAAGACAGATAACACAGTAAAGTTAAACCAAAGTAGGTATAACACGCTTATAGTCTAAAAGACCTTATTGAAAATATCAAAAGGCGTGTTTAATGGGTTTAATAAATTGACATTTTATTGATCCCATCGCCATCGGCACCATGGCGGTGGGCCGTTTGGACTTCAACTTTCCAGGAATTGAATTGAACCTACGATACGTTGCAGAGTTGTAAATCGCTCAAATACTACGCCTGACTGGTTGACTAAGTACGGATTACAAAATCAATATAATTTCAATATTGGACGGCACGACTGGCACAGTGGTTGAGAGATCAACTGCTGCGCCACGTGTCCATCCAAAAACAACATTTGGTTTTATAATTATATATAACTTTATTCTATGCATAGGTCGATATATGTATATAAAAACGATTAGCACCTCACCTGTACAACATCCTCTCCTGCCGTTCAGCCTCCAAGTAGATCCTGTAGTACATATACAGCATGATGACTCCAGGAATCCAAAAACTAACACTACTCGAGATCACCGCATAAACTTTGTTCACGGTGAAACTGCACACGTTAGGGAACCTCCTCCTAAAGTTCAGGTGGTCTTCCGTAGTATACCAGCCCATGAAGATAGGCAGGAAGGAGACCAGCGCTGGACTGCACCAGACAACAGCCAACATGATCCCAAGCTTAGCCGTCGTCATTATCAGGGGGTAGTCCAGAGGCTGGACTATAGCGTAGTACCTATCCACACTGATACAGCATAGATGGAGGATAGACGCTGATGAGAAGTACACGTCTAAAGAGTTCCACACATCACACATAAAGTACCCAAACAACCATTCCCCGTTGGTTATTTCTACACTGAAATTGAAGCACATGGCCCATATTGCGACCAGCATATCTGCCAGGGCTAAAGACACCACAAAATAGTTCGTAATCACACGCAGTTTCCTGTGTCTCATCACTGATACTATCACTAATAGGTTCCCAAAAATCGCAGCTAATATTATAAACAACATTATCAGACATTTTAGGATCACTAAAAACACTATAAAAGGATCGTCTTCAAACTGATTGGAGTACACCAAGTCATTGGTCGTTTCGTTCACTTCCAATGTTTTGTTCACATAAATATCTGTTAGATACATTGATGTCGATAAATCAGCTAGGTCCAAAGTAAAATTGTCAGCTTCCAAGACGATTTCTAGTTTCATGTTTTACATTTTTTCAGGGCGTGTTAACTTTTAGTATGCGGGCGCCGTAGTGTGTTTCCGGAGAGGTGATTTCCATTGTCGATACCTGAAACAGAAAGGGAAGTTGAATTTCTTTTGTCCAAAATGTTCGACAAAGGTTTTTTGAAAGGGATTATTGTTAGACGGTTTAGGCGTCGTTGTGACATCAAACGAGCTACACGTGTTTCTGATCAAAGGAAAATATGTACTTGCTTTTTTTTTAAAAAGAACTTGTAGCACTTCGTGATTTCTAAGATGTGAGAGAAGGAAAAGAGTTATTTTATATATTTTTCAATGTTAGTTTTTCTGATTCAGTTTGTTTTAGTAATATTACGAGATTTATACCAAATATACTAGTATTTTTTACTGTTTTTTTTTTTAATTTCTTTCTTATATAAACGTTGGGATTTTTCCTGTTTCGTGGCTATATTTTCATAAGCATACATGTCACATGCACACACAACCGGACCCGAAACAACTATATGCAGATCATACAAATATTTGTTCCGTGTGAAAATCGAATCCTCGATACTTAGCGCAGAAAGCTGATAACTTAGCCACTACGCCAACCGTGCCGTCTGACTGTTAGACAGAATAAATAATATCTCAATTATTGCAAACAATCTTTGCTGTGTAGGTTGAGTTGCCGCCTACATCACTAATATCTTAGCCTCAAAATAAAATATAAAAGTTAAAGTGACCACCTACACATTTCTCAAAATATTCTCTGGTTACCTTCAGTCTAATATTTGTTTATTATAATAACATAACATCACTCCTGTATTCCCCCGAAGGGTAAGGCAGAGGCGTATTTGAGTCCCATGTAATAGGAGGCGAATCTATTGCCATCTACCGGCCACAGTTCCAGACTGAGAATTTCATACAGAAAAACCTAATATCGTGGTCATGTCATAGTTTTTTATGTCAACTGGTCCTTTTAGAACCTATGTATAAATATATTCCAGCAATAACAAGTTATTAATAATAATCATCGTCATGGTGCATCGATAATATAATTTACGGAAGATATCCTATCCCGCAAGAGACAATAGAAGTATAAGAAATAAGGGATTAGCACACATTTTTTTCCTCTGTTATGTTGCATGTCGCGGGTATCAAACCCGCGCGACACGTAGCGCAAAACTCAATTGCTCAAAAACCAGACGAACCGTATCTTCGAGATTATAGCTATCGAGAAACAAAGACTTTGGCAAGCAGATCCACTTCTTAGATTTCCGGACAATGAACGTGTTTCAAAAGCGTTTTGATATTGATGTGATATTGACATAATACCTTAGTCGCTTTGTACGAAATCCTCACGTGAAAAAGGACCGGTCTATTGTTTGCCCGAAACCACACCAACCCCGTATCTGTCGCCGACTCATAAATAAAACATTTTTCATCTTTTCATTCCAAAACATACGAAACATAATTTCCAACGCCATAATTCAGATTTTCAACAATAAACTCAGCATAACAGTCGAACTAATGAATATGTAACGCCCCTTATCGTTTTGAAACGACCCTCAAATGTTTACATAAGTATAGATTTTATAAAAATGCCTGAAAATCGTGTAAGGGCGCGGATTTATAACAGAAAGCTTATAGCGGAGCGTTTTGTATGCAACAGGCAAAATCTAATCAGTGTATCACAGTTAAGTGTTGGCTGTAAACATGTTCGAAAACGGAAAGTCTTTTTACTCTTCTGTCGGTATGAGCTCGAACAAAAGAATTTCGTGTGCCTTGGAAATATTAGCCAGCCAGCAAGACTTATATCACAGTGAATAACCCGATGTAATGTTGGTCCTTCGAGCCGGATTGCGTGTCGGTTTTTTCGGTGAAATATTACCACGATAAAAAAGACGCTGTATGCTACGAAAGCTGCGCTTTACGCTAAGCTGCTACCCAACCGTAACCTAAACCGCACAACCTTTTCTATAGGCTTTACGGAGGTTACAAAACGCGAATGTAGGCATAACCGTTGTGTTCTGATAAGCAAATAAATCCTTTTTATGTAATTTGGATTGTAATAATGGTCATTGTGTTAAATGAGGTTACAAGGAAAAAGGAAAATGTTATGATTGCTAAAGTTATGAAAAGTAGGTATGTACGAAAATACAGTCCAAATTAATGGAGATTAAAATTAGTATCGTCCACGGGACTCGTCGAAAATCGTGGGCAAAATTTTGTTCGCGTAATATTACTACACCCACATAAGACAAAATAGTACCCATATTTTACGAAAGAAAATCTCAGAGTGCCCTCATAATATTTGTATACCGAATATAATACTAACCTTTGACTAAATGATACCCAAGAGATAAGAGTTATGATTTTACTAAGCCAACCCACGTCCCTCATATTTTGAAGCCAGATATAGCTTAGCGGGTACATAACTTTATATAATATCGTTCATAAAACAACTCTAAAAAAATTCAAAGATGAATAAAAATTGTTTACATATAGCATCATGCCTTTATTTTTCTGAGGACTTAGAGGTGTACTGTTGTATGCCCAAATTTTGGAGGTACCATTATGAGTCCCATCTAACTGGGTGAAAGCCTATTGTGTCGAGTACAATCTAATCTCCGGGCTTTACTAAAAAATTCTATACAGAAAACCCCGATTCACATTGCCTCATCGGAGAATTAGACAGCGGCAGCAACGGTAACGCTTGGGATTACTAGACCAATGAAGTAAATAATCACACCTACATGCTTAATTGTCTAAATACTTGATTCTATTGTAGATCGCACGAAACATTGTCTTTCGTTAATATTTTAAAAATGATTCAAGAATAATCCTTTGAACAAATCTATAGATAGGATTTCTTATGTACTATGGGGGACCAAGAATCAAACTGCTGTTAGAATATATAAATACTGTAATGTCTGCTACGAGTTCCAAGATACAATATTTATTATTTCCATTCAACGTCCATCACTCAATTACATTATATTGACGTTCCTTCAAATACTTTATTCTTTTTCATCGGTGACCAGTTCTTGAACCAAAGACTGTATCCTGATATATGTATAAAACCTCTACAGTACCTATATCGTACACTAAATCAAACCATCATCGCTTATAGAAAAAACAATAATTTCAATAGTATTTTTTTTTAGCTGTACAATACATGAAATTGGACTAGCAGCCCGTAAGGCAGGAAGCAATTGTTTAACCATTACACCACGTCGTCACTATGTTTGTTCACACTCCATCTGATACTTAATACTACCTTCATTTTCGTTGCAAATAAAACTACATGTTCAACATCACGAGGAAATTACTCTATTTTCCCGCAAGCTCTTTGAGTGTTCAATCTCGTTAGTTGAACACACAATGTCTTTCAAAGTTTTCAGCGTGAGCAAATGAGGTTGCAAATAATTTTGCTCATCTTGTTTACTGGTGTATGAGAAATAATGTAAAAGATTCTGTAAAAAAGAGCACTGAAATAATAATATTTGCTTTTTAAGCTCTGCGCATGTCATTTTTTATGTCGCAAAAATAATATGGTGTCATCGTAGAATAGACGTAATTTTTTTTTTTTTGATTTGTCTCTCGCATTTAGATCAGGGAAAGACGATAAACTCCATAGTATTTTTTTATATACCATTAAAGTTCAGAACATTAAAAAAATAGACGAAAGGAAGGCATTTAATGGTGCACGCGTGAATTATTTAGTAATCATTCTTAACAGCTATCCTTACAGGCTTTAATCCTAATACGGTGGTGTGGCTACATGCATTGCACAGGAGTCAAGCGACCTGCACATTGTTGTGACGTATTGTGTCGTGATGCAGGATTCAAATGTAATGATTGGCTAACACTGCGTCAGAAAGCGCCACAACACGATACAACACATTAATGTAAATCCAGCTTTACATTTATAAAATTACCACTCTAAACATACAAAGTAAGCTTAAATTGCACACTTAAATGATTAAGTATTTAACTAATTATTGAATTACTAAAGTAATAATAATAGGAACGCATCTAAATCGTGTAGGATCCCGCATGCATGAAAATCTTCAAACATGTTTAGTATGTAAAATTGGCTAGCAATTGGAAATGTGAACGGGATGAATGAATTTAATAAAAAAAAACGATATGTAACCATGGCTTTATACTTCATTTGTCTACCTATTATTCATGAATTGATACCCATTAATTCACACTGTTCTATCAGTCAAGGAAAATATCTTGAAGAGACCAGTGAGGTCTAGAACCAAAAGTTCAAAATCTTGTGATATCTACCGATCTGTCCTGGTACGAGTGGGATTATGGCTATTCAGTTCACAGTCTTAAGTCCAAATTTGAGAACATTAATACTCCCATGATAAAGAGCATTCTATCAAGGTCCAATTGGTCCTTCTTATAAGAAAATCCTAACGGCAAAACAATTATGTTATTTGACCTGTTGAGCCCTCAGTACTGGCAGCTCCGATGCAGTAATAATTAATGTTTTCTTTTTGAATAAAATTCGAGTATTTGCAAATTTTATTTGTCTGTCTATGAGAAGATTGATGGACGTGGTATGCCCACGGGAAATCTACCACTGAAGTTTATTGCCTTTATAATCTAGTAGAGCGAGCAAAATGGCAATTGTCGACGCTGTGAAAAAGTATCATTACTCTCTGTCCCAAGTGTGGTGTCAGCAGCATTAAATATTGCAGTTAGACCTCAAACTTTCTCTCTCTCTCTCTCTTCTGTTTGATAATAACAAAATACTACGATTACCAACTCGCCACTCGCGGTATTAATGAGGCAATGTGCAATTATAGCCGGCGTGTAAAAATATAGGGTTTGAGAGCAAACAACTATTATCTTTTCATATCTTACACTGGCCATTATTATAAAACCTCTTATTACTCTACATATCTACCTACCTACCTACAAAACAGGTCAACTAAAACTGGATTTTCACCTGTTCAAAGGTTTGGGCGAACTTTAGTCGAAAACGCAAATCATCATTCAAGGAGTTCGCCAAAGACAAACACGAGTTAAACCATTAAAATAGCTTTTGATTACACAAGTTTTGAGAGTGTAATCAGGATCGGAACTTGAGGGTATGAATGGGACAATCTATAATTTTACGCACTTAAATTAACAAACAAAAGATCGTAATATTTACACTTAGGTAGAAAACTAACACGTAGCGAGACTAACCAAGTCCTATAGGACTTTTTTTTATAATTACAACGCAAACAGCAATAAAACACTTGTAGCAGTAACCAATCCAAATATATAAAATGTAATCTGTAAAAATATTAAAAAGAAAAATCAAATTTTCACGTTTTGGTTAATCACATACTCGTAACATATTTTATGCACATACACTGACAACTAGTGCAATACGTTCTAAAGATTGTGAACACAATTTTAATCGAATGCCCAATATTAAGGCTGCAATGAAAATATTAATAAATGCAACATTACTTAGTAATAATGTCCTACTGACCGATTTCAGTCACGCCGACCAATCTCACCGGAGATTAGGCAACTTCGCAGGAGATATTATAGAGCACAAGTGTGTGCGTAAATAAGGATGCTTTCCCTATTTGGACGGCCATCTGACATGACCGGAGAGAGATCAGGCGCAGGACCAACGGCTTTACGTGCTTTCCGAGGCACGGTGTGTATTCACATACACAAAGACTCAGACCCGAAACAAATATCTGTAGATCATACAAATATTTGTTCCGTGCGGGAATCGAACCCGCGACACGTAGCTCAGCAGTCGATCTCTCAACCACTGCGCCAACCGTACCAACATTACTTACCTATAGTAGTTACGAAATATTGTGTTCAAATCTAGCTACACTAATGACAAGGCACAAAACCACCCTTTATAGTTTTTCAGATTCATACTCCAAGGCGATACCTTTCGTCCATAATACCGCTTTGTGTGCATATAAGTCATTCAAGTTATCATTTAACTTGGAGTAAAGTGATTAGATATTGGAATCTCATTAGCCAACAACAAACACATTTAATAGTTATACAACTCCCACGGTTATAATTCCCTAAGGGGAAGGCAGAGGTGCCTTATAGGATGTACCTACAGTACGGCACAACTAAGATGTCGTATCGGCAAACTTCGTTAAACCGATAACAGCCGAACTCAGTGCGACCTAAAGACCACGAATGTTTATTAGTAATGAAGTTAAATGATCAGGTACATCGATTTAATTTATTAGTTGTGTTATAATATCATCTTCACTATGCCTGCTTTGTGAAACTTGTTTTTTCAGTAATAAAATAACATTTCTTCAGCGAGTCAAAATCTTTGTAGATTCCTTTGGCCCAG
Source organism: Shargacucullia verbasci (assembly GCA_947562105.1). Classification (NCBI taxonomy): domain Eukaryota; kingdom Metazoa; phylum Arthropoda; class Insecta; order Lepidoptera; family Noctuidae; genus Shargacucullia; species Shargacucullia verbasci. Next base: position 8,152,902 of record OX387302.1, on the reverse strand, counting down.
AGAAATGAAGGATGAGATTCTTAAGAATTATTTCCTTTCGCCGGGGGCGGTAGATATGATGTTTGCTAACAGATCCGGCTCGAAGGACCAAAAATGTATGATCTTTTCTTTATATATTATTATGTACTTCTGCCACCACTGGGCTTGTGATTCCGTTATAAACAAACAAATATGCAAATCTTTCCGATTGCCGATTTAACAATAGAATTTGTTGTGAAGAGGCTGTTATGTTGTATCTCGCTAGGAAATTACGATACCAGAGTGGCAATTCTCGAGCAATTAGAGATCATATCGTAATCGATATTTAACGAAAAATCATCTAGGAGAAGTCGAATATTACTTACTTCTCCTCATTTTTTTTTTGTAATATCACATTAGAAATATATTTACTATTATATCGCTAGACATGCAACCAATGGTTGAATGCAGTCGAGATTTACAAGAGATTTCTGTACAGAAGAAGACTATTTCTATTTAGGTCGAAACGCACGGCAATTCTCATTAATTTCGTAAAATCCCAAAAGATACCACAAAATATTATTTTACGGCGTCAAATATTCTGATATATCGGATTCTGTCAAAACGATTTCATTATTTTTCTTACGTCATATTTCTGGATTCACATCATACAAAAAACCACAACCTACTATAATAGATTATAAAGGTTACGGTTTTATTTTTTAATAATAATAATTATAGTATCCCCCAATATTCGTGTCCTGCCATGACTTTGTCTTATAGTCTACAAGAGTTGATGTGCCTTGATAAGGGCTATGTACTTTCTTAGAATGAAAAATTAAGAAAGTTCTTGTTAATTCGATATTGAAAAAAAATTATGATTTCGCTTTGAGCTCATTTCAATTATAACAATGATGAGATAAAAATTCAATTGAAACCCCCTAAGAGTTGGTATTAAATTTTTGTAGGAATGTTAGATATTATTATGTTATTAAATTTCACTTGCGTGGGTCGAGAAAGCTGATTGCTTGATTTCATTATACTTAGATTCAAAAAGAATAGATATTATTCTTACGATATTAAATATTAAATTGAGATATGAATTCGTATATTTATTATTTGTTTAAATTTTGTTATGTCTTGGAGTTTTTTCTACTCCGTGGGCGAGTTTATAAACGCAAATCGTTACATGCACATTTGCACAAACATCCATAACCCGGGACAACTATCTGTAGGCCATACAAGTTATTATTCTGTTTGGGAATCGAACCCGCGCCGCGATAGATCATTCTAAAATTCATTGGTACAGACGGCCTCATTGTTCAGTGGTTTCAAGGACTACAGGGCGTGAGATACTAGTTTTGATTATTGGGTTGAGCAGTCTCATTGGAGTTTGAAATTGTAGGAAGTATATGAATCAAATTTGTGTCCTCGCTGCAAAAGGCGAACCTTGGATACGGTTTTAGTTAACGCTCCGGGTGCGCGTGACGCTATGTTTTTACAGGGCACAAATTTAAACACGAAATTCTGTAACTATGAAACAGTCTTCTAAACTCTATCAAAACTTGGAAGGGGGTCAATATCACTCAAAAAAAAAGTTCCGCGCTAATCCGCGCGTGGCACTAGTTTATGATAACATGTCCCGGGGTGCGAAACTTTAGGGTTCGGCTTGTAAGTGCGGCTACTCATGTTTAGGGTTGTCAAACAGATGAGAAAGTGGGTCATGAATTTTGGGCTGCAGTTGAATGTATGAGCAAAAAGCTTTGAATTAATTTTGAGTATATAAAAAGGGGCTAAAATTTTGAAAGAGTTCAGTTTTTTATAATATTGGAGTACAAGGAAAGAGCCTCTTCGAGTGACAATCTCTGAGATCATTTGGCGAACTGTGGACAGTCAGCGTCATTACCACCATTTACTGATAGGCTAATCGTTCCACTACGGAATGAGCGATACCCATGTAATAGTACGTGTTTTCTACGAGTGTATATTAGCGATATACATAGTTGCGCATGTGCGTGTGCATCGCCGGTGTTACCGCCCGTCAGGCGCATCGCCCCTCTCCGATGAATAAAAGTCAGTGTGTCTCTAGCAAGCGCTTGTTTCACTTGTATTCCCATAGTGAGTACATATACTTAACAGTACGCGCGGACACGACAGAAGAAGAAAGAGTAGACCAGCTTGCAGGTCACCGCCGTTATTAATCCGCAACCTAGTGATTAAGGCATAAGTTGGAGTGCCTAGTTTACCCGCAATTTTCCTAGCTGATCCTACCCTCATCCGAAACACTACTAATACGATGAAATGAGACGAAAATCCTTCATTTGCGCCCTAATCGAGCCTTTGACCTAGTAGACGTAGACTAAAAGGAGCTTCTACGTAATGAAAACCTTACATCAAGATTTCTAAGCTCTTACCAATTACTGCCGTAAACTTGTGACGTAAGCACATCAAAACTCGCTAAGTGACAACCCTGTAGTTGCCAGACGTTAGCATTCTGACATAAACTCAATATTAATAAATTCCACAGAGTATTTACTACGAGAAAGTTCGGCAACATATTGACGTATGAACTTGTGGCAGGAAAGATAAAGATTGGCATTTGGGAAAGAAAGAAAGGTTATTGCTGTTATGTTATAAGAAGTTTTATTCTGTCAGGGTTATGTCTACTTGCGTACTTATTAGTATCGTCGATTGGGCAATTTCTAAATGTTAAGATTTGAACTAGTGGTTCAAATCTTAACATTTAGAAATTGCCCAATCTAGTAATGAATATTAGCAGTAAACTAGAGGTTGGACCCGGGTACGTCCTAAAACTGCGGCCAAACACTGGAGGACGGGCAGCAGCGTCCTCTCACTAATCGGTGAGCCACTGCGATCCCCAAGCCGCCTACCAAGCGTGGGGATTATGGCAAACCCCCCTTGGGTGAGCCCTTAGTTCAGCAGTGGACGTCTTCTGGCTGATGATGATGATGAACTAGTGGTTGAGCGCCGTTTTTGCCTTACGTGTAAGAGTTCGTATGTTAAATATTAGTAAGAGAGCTCCAAGAAGTTCTCATTGATGTGTGTAGTCCACCAACAAACACAAGAAGAGACGGGCCTCTTCTTAGAATGAAAGAGTTAAGCCCAGCCTAGCCCAGCGGGGAAAATATGGGCCGGAATCGTATTGTAAAATGTTTTTGGTTACCTGTACCTACAGTCACAACCAATGATATTATATATATGTATGAATATTATAATCAAACATGTTGGAACCTATAATTATTGGATATCCAAAGATTTTTATCATCGTGAATGGAATCGACTCTATAATTGACAGAATTGAGTCTAATATCGATTGCGTAACCATATCAGGGTTATAGAGAGGTAATACGAGCTTTTAGTAAAAGCCAGTTAGCAATCCCAAGCTATCATTTTGTATGGCAAATGATAGTTCGACCGGCAACTGGCAGGCGTTTCAAGTTTCCCAGTTAAGGTAGAAGGATAGCTGTGATTGTTAACCTAAAGGGTATTATCCCCAGTAGTGGACGTTAGCCAATTCGGCAATTGAATTTGATTTCGATTGCACGTTGGAGTGACAGATATCGACAGCCATATTGAACCTTGCCAAGAGGAAAGGAACTGTTGGAGGATTTTAAAATTGGAAAAAAAAAATATTTTTCAATTGTTTTGACAATTTATTCGAACGATTGTAGTTCGAATTTTAAATTTATTGATTCTTACTTGATCTAAAAAAGTAAAAATATTACGCAATAGATTATTGAATTCCACAATCGGTCCTATTCCTCACTAATAGGGTTATTTTGTTAATTTTGAAGAACATGAATAAAGTAACTGCCTCATTCGGTCGCAGGTGCGACTGCTTAGCGTGAGGTCCTGGGTTCGATTCCCGGGTCGGGCAAAGTGTTATTGGGTTTTTCTGTATTGAAATTCTCAGTAGCAGCACGGAGTCTGGAACTGTGCCCGGTAGATTGCAATAGGCTCGCCCCCTATTACATGGGACTCCATAACAGCAGCGGCGAAATGTGGGTGTACAATAGTACACCTCTGCCTAACCCTTCGGGGAATACAGGCGTGATGCTATCTTATGTTATGTTATGAATAAATTATTCATAAAAATACTTATTGTCATCAATATCCGTAAATTTTGCTTAGTGCCTGGTATATGGCAATTGGTCCCTCAGTCCCACGAGAGGAGAACGCGTGGCCTCTGCTGGGACACAGGGCCACTTAAATATAACCTTAAACTTTTATTATCTCTGTGCGAAAGATAAAGATAAAAGTATAAAATAATTATTATAAACGACTATTTCTTCCCACGGTGCAGTGTTGTGAATGTTTTCATTTGGGACTTATTAAAGCCATCGCAACTTCTGTTTACACTTTTATATTCGTAAATTACGAACGTGAAACACTGGGGAGGCGATCTGGGGCCTCTACGTTAAGATTTTTAAATAGATCTCGTTTTTATTTTACTTACTTGCCTAGGTATTGTTTATTTTAATCGATATTAGCAAGAATGACATTTATCTCTGAGTTTGATGGCGAATCGTTTTTTTTTTTACATATGTAACACTGCTAGAGCAAATCTTTTTTTTTTAATATCTTTATTTAGTTTGGGGTTTTTATCCATAAGGATATGCCAACCCCATCATGCCTTATACAATATACAATCTACAAAAATCCAATGCCAAATCTGATATTGATAAGAAAATCTTAATCAAGGAATAAATATTGAAACTGGTTAGTTGGAGAATCGTTTACTTTTTTTTCGCAAATTATATGATCATATTAAATATGTTAGAAATATAGGATGATGTAAATCATGTGATACTACAAAAAAAAAAAAGATAAAAAAAAAGTTATATAATCAAATAAAATTGGCTCGTTGGTCTAGTCTTGTGCGTGTCTGCTCAACATGAGGTCCTGTCTACATTTTTTTTGTTTCACAAATACCTTTTCATCCCACCATCTCGGAAAGAGTATTTTTGCTCTTCGATATCTGAGTGCAAAAGCCGTTTTTATCCGCTAGAGGATAAAGTAAAATTGAATTTGGAACATCGTGTGCACTAAGTTTGTGAATTCAAAACATCATTAAACCTATTTACTTCTACCTCCATGGTGCCGAATTTATCATTACTTTTTTTTTTATTTGCTTTGCGCGCGCCCTTTTCTTTTCACGTCATATTGTTAAAACCTATTAAAAACAAGAAACTTGAAAACAAGTGAAAAACCTAAAATGAGTGATTCTAGCGACGAGGAAGTTTATTTGACGCCAACAGAATTGACTGAAACTGTTAATAATGCGCAAATGAGCTTTCTCCCTCAACAATCATGCGAGAAGTATTTGAAACAGTACGATATGTTTAACACGTGGCGACTAGGTAAAGGAGCAAAAACTTTCTCAGAAAACGTTTTGCTGGCATATTTTATTGAATTATCCGAGACCAAGAAATCAAGCACTCTATGGAGTATGTATTCAATGCTAAAAGCAACAATTAAGATGAAAAAAGACATACATATCGACACCTATCCTAAATTAGTGGCATTTTTAAAAAGAGCCTCATCTGGTCATCAACCAAAAAAATCGAAGGTTTTAACAGCATCTGAAATTGAAAAGTTTCTTAACGAAGCACCTGATTCCGTATATTTGGCGGCAAAAGTAAGTCAGTTGCACATTCAGTATCTACTTAAGTATATTAATCAACTAATTAACATAATCTAATACGTACTTAGTAGATGTTGATAGGCATAATTATGCATGCATATCATCATCTGCCTAGCCTTTTCCCAACTACATTGGGGTCGGTTTCCAGTCTAACCGGTTGCGGCTGAATATCAGTCCACCACCCAATTACTGGGAGACACTGATACTCGAAGGTTAGACTGGTTATCAGATTTTTTGGGCTTCTGACACCCGTAACTACTGTCATAGGTATTCGTATGACACCCGGGACCAACTGCTTAATGTGATTTCCGAGTCACGGAGGGGTCTCGATGTGTAAATAACGGTCACCCATCCAAGGAATGACCTTAGCTAGCGCTGCTTAACCTCGCAGATCAATTACTATTCTACGCAGCAGCTATGTAGCTACGAGCCCCTCTATTATGCATGCATATCAATTTTATTAACTAATCTACTACAATACTCTTTACGTTACAGGTTGTTCTTATTATTGGTATAAACGGAGCATGTCGAACTAATGAACTAACACAACTTAATGTCAAAAACATTGAGAAACATTCAGATGACTTACTATTAATTAATTTACCTAATACAAAGACAAAAAAAGACCGCAACTTCGTCATTCGCAAGAAATACGTAACAATTGTTGAGAAATATCAAGCCTTACGCCCGCCTAACACTCCAATCAATCGATTTTTTCTACAGTATCGCAACGGAAAGTGTGTTAGACAGCCTATGGGTGCTAATAAAATTGGCAGTATCCCACGAGAAATAGCAACATTTCTTGAACTTCCAGAACCCCTGTTGTACACGGGTCATTGTTTCCGACGAACTTCAGCCACACTTTTGGCCGATTCAGGAGCTGATCTCCTGTCCCTTAAGCGCCATGGAGGCTGGAAGTCCAATGCGGTTGTAGAGGGATACATAGAGGATTCCATCCAAAATAAGTCTAAAATATGTAAAGGCATCGTAGGAGCCATTACACTGAAAGAGCCTCAGTCAGATCCTTGGACTGGTCCTTCTACATCAAAAATGAGCCGTTACGAAACACCTAACCATCGCCCTCTCTCGCCAACATTTACGCCAAGGGAATCCGATGAAAATCCGGTACAACTATTAAGTATGACAGATAGTTTACCGAAAAACAGTACACAAGTCACTAACACCAACATTACAGTACCTAACAAAAATATTACACTCAACATAAGTAACTGTAGCAACGTTACTTTCAATTTTTCTTAATTATACCTAAGTGTTATTTGTTATAACTTAAAGATCATTCTGTAATACTTACCTATCATAATGTAGTAGTTAATACCTAAATTGAAATAAAAGTATCTTGTGATTGTAAATGTTTTTTATTTTTGCATTTAGTCAATTCCTCGCTGAGGTGGGATGAAAAGTTACGTGTTGCACTCGAGTGCAAAGATTTTTCACCTCGTGCTCTTTTGATTCCCTCGCTAACGCTCAGGATTCTAAGTTTTGAATCACTCGCTGCGCTCGTGATTCAATTTTAGAATCCTTCGCTTGCTCGGTCATCAAAATTGAGCACGCGGTTAAAAAGCAACTTTGCACTCTTGTATAACAAATAACTATTATTTGTTTCTACGTTTCGTAGAATAAGCGCTTGGAATGAAACATTTCAAAATTTTGAAATTTGAATATTTATTTTTCTTTTGAGGCTGCCGTTGCTATAGTTACTAAAATGTTAACACAAATGATCGCTTATCATCCACCGCTGGTCTCCTAGCTCGCGGAAACAGCGCTGAGCGCAAAAAGTTTTAATGAACAAAGGATAATGGTACGGATGGCGGCGGCATTGAAACAGCGCTTACTTTGTGCTGAACCGCTGATTCATTATGTTTTATACAAATGGCTTATTTAGACGAAATAGAGGCCACAATAATTAATTTGTGACCGAGATAAAAATGGGAGATAATATGTAATTTCTTCTTTGTTGTGTCATGAATGCAAAAATGGACGTTGGGAGGCAGTTACTACGCTTCAAGGACAGAGCCAAGTGAGACACGGTCACTACACAAATTGAAGTTCCTTGTGAAACGAACCGATTGGTGCAAATGTGTTTTGGAAGGTCGCAAGTTTTGTGGCATAACCTGGTTTGGAGTACTCACTGGCAAAATATGAAAACGACATCAAGGCGGCTCGGCACCAACCACAAACTTCTCATGTCAGGCCTGTGGCGAGGTATGTCGCTCCCGCTTCGGTTTGTTTAGTCATCGAAAACGGTGTCTCTCAGACAGTAGGTACCTCACAAGTCCTCTCAAAAGGCCTGAGAATATAATGTCATGAGAATAGCTTATAGTTTAGTGAAACAATTAGCCAGATCGAACGCGGCTTAATACTAAAGCTGCAACTAAATGAACAGCCAAAACGCTGTAGGTAGGTATAAGTGTATACTCACAGAAATTAGAACGCTCATTCAAGGAAAAGTAGTGATTGAAATGTTAATATGCCAATAACTGTTTGTATTCAAATGTATGTGCATCTATCTCAAGATACTTACCAAACATCTTTTGGTTTTGCTAAGTTTATATCTTTTTTGAGGCAGACTGTGTATAAGTATCGTCACTAGAGGAGGCTCTCCATGCATCGTTATTTACTTCAAATTATATTTCTTTTTTTAATTTTTCTACCAGTCCTTTTCAAGCACTTTGATAGCGTAATTTTCCACCCGCCTTGGTATATTTTTCGTTAGAACATCGTACTGAACCAATTATTTTTGTTTATTTAGGTAAGAAACTCATAATCGTATTCACTTATCTTCATTTTACCTTGTCAATCCCTTAAGGCATCTCATATCTCGAAATTAAGTCGATCCCTTCAATGACAAATAGGATGGAACGGGTATATTCATAATATAAGCTCTTATTTACGTACATAAATTATCTCACAACCTCGTTGGCCTACTAGTAACAAGAGTGTCTCCCGAGTGTGAGATTTTGGTTTTGATAGCGGGTATGAGCAGCGTTATTGAGTTTTACTGTATGGAAATTCTTAGTATAGCACGAAGTTTAAAACAGTGTCCGTTAGATGGCAGTAATCATTATCATCATCGGCAGAAGACGTCCACTGCTGAACGAAGGCCTCCCCAAGTGGGGGGGTTTACCATAATCCCCACGCTTGGCAGGCGGCTTGGGGATCGCATTGGCTCACCGATTTTTGAGAGGACGCTGCTGCCCGTCCTCCAGTGTCTGGTCGTAGTTTTAAGACGTACCCGGGTCGATGGCAGTATACTTGACCCCTATTACATGGGATTCAATAACGACAAAATGTGGGTACAGCACTACCTAACCCTTTGAAGGATACATGCGTGAAGCTATGTCATAAATAGTCTCTATAAACTCGGTCCATATCGTTTTATTCGAATTGTCGAGGTAAGATGATAAAGTAATCTAATATATTCTGGGATCGTACGATGTCGGTTTAATATTCAGTTCTAATGAGGAGGAAGATTACATCTGTCGACGCTCAATTGTCGAGGATACTTCGTCGGATACCCTTTCAGGTATAATTTCGATGGGGGAACTTTGTAAAGTTTCTTTCACTCTGTAATGTATCTTTTATTAAGCGTGATAGTTTGTTCCCGTAGCCCATCATCAGGTGCCGTGGTGAGTTTAGCCGGTCCACCACACGAGTCCGTCTAGCCCAAGCGGGCGATAGTTCCTTGACAATAGTTCTCTTTTCATCATGAATATATACCAAGATAGTATAGACTAAGCAATTTGATATTTTCCTTAATTTGATTTTTCCCATCAGAGTGATCATCAAAATGTATACTTTTGTTTTCGTCGTGGTGTACGTGGAGGCCTTGAGTTTGATTAACAAAATTCATATTTGCTGCCTAGTATGGAGGTATGGATTTATTTTTTCTGATAACTCGAATAAGCCTTGACATGCATCACATTGGACTCAGTCATATTTTTCAGCTGAATATAAACACATAATTGAAACGAATTTTTACATACATCTGTAGAAATTATCTTACAGATTCCAAGATTTGGATACACACCCTTATTCATTAAGTAAATAGGTCATGATTAAATAGTATTTGCTATATACCCCGGCGCGGGCGTTGCAATTACTCCGTATCAACATACATTAATATTCAACTATCTCGCACCGCGTACTAGACACGACCGCTCACGAGCACGTCTGTGCTGTTAATGATATTATCGTTACCCCCACCCTCCGCTAACGAGAGGCCGACCTACCCACATTATGTTAACTCTATTTACGTATTTATCTACATTCTATATCCCTAGTGGGGGTAGATAGAATATATTAATTTTATTTTAAATACATATTTTAAAAGTAAAATGAGTTCTGACATTTAATTCTAGAAAGAAGATTCTTTTATTCTGTAGAAAATAGTAAGTAGGTACTTTGTTTGCTCTTAAAAAGAATATTATGATGTTGTTTTGTAAATAAAGTATTGTTTCCCTTGGCCTTTGTTCCGTACTTTGTGCATTGAATACAGAAATAAATAAAATGGTTTTATTTCTCCTAGAACAGTATTGTTTCAACTGAATAGGTACTTATTATGTTTCCGAGTGAAATCATACTCTTTGCAAAATACTTTTGCAAAATGCGATACCAATTAATTCAATTAGTTCATATTTTTTTTAAGTTTGATACTTCGCCTGACCTGCAGCCTAATTACTGATGTAGCGACGGGCGTAGATCGCGCGATAGCTTCTGTCAAACGTCATTTTTGTGTCATATAATGTATTGGCTGACAGTGAGATTGCTGTCGCGTGGCTGTCGCGTTGCTGTCGCTTTTTTACGTAATTAGGCTGCCGGTTATCGAACACCACTTTGATTTACCACAACATTAATAGGCCAATTACATATCATAGCATAATATCACGCCTATATTCCTCAAAGGGTTAGACACAAGTACACCCACATTTCGCCAATGTCGTTATTAAATCTCTTATAACCGTGGCGCTTAGTGAGAGAGGACTTTGTCCAGCAGTCGACGAATGTGGGCTGATGGTGATGATGATAATGAACTATAGGCATTGGGCATGCTCAATTCCAAACTCAGGGCTGGTACTGAGAATTTCCTTACAGACAAATCCAATGACATTTTGCCCGACCACGGGAATCCAGAATCTCACGCTTGACCACTAGACTCAAGTTAGTGGTGTAGTCATTAGTAAATAATATATCGTACCTATATCGGTATCGGTCGATAACACCTGGGTTCTAGGAAGGTTGGGTTAACAATGATTGATCGTATTATTTAATACATCATCTTCAACCCTTTTCCCAAACACCGGAGTCGGCCCCCAGTCCAACCGGTTGCGGCTGAATATTAGTATTTTACACGTAGCAACTGTTATCTGACCTCCACCACACGAGACACTGATACTATAAAGTTAGATTTGTTGGCAGACCTTTTGGACTCCTGACACCCGTAACATAGGTATTCATGACACCAGTACCAACTCCTAACGTAGTTTCCGAGACACACAGAGGTTTAAATACAATAAATATATTGAGTATTGAGTATTGAGTATTAAATGTATGAAATACAAATATTATTTCGTACTTCACGAAAATATATTTTATAGACCTGATTCAGCTATCTATCTATACGACGAGTATGTTTTACTTAAGTAAGAAGTATTACCAACTCCAGAATGCGGGACTGCTACCAAATACCCACTCACAAAAGTAAAAATAAGTCTATATCCTTCTCCAGAACACAGGCTACCTCTTTGTAAAATTTCATAGTGATCGGTTCAGTAGTTTAGTCGTGATGAGGTAGCAAACAAACAGACAGTTCAATTTGCTGAATTATACAAATACCTTTTTTTTTTTCTATAAAACGTAGCCCCACTCTAGGATTTCTCCTGTATCGTGGGTACATTTAACAAACATAGATGTCACATGCACACACAACCAGCCCCGAAACAACTATCTGAAGATCATACAAATATTTGTTCCGTGCGGGGATCGAACCCGCGACACGTAGCGTAGAAAGCTAATCGATTAGCCACTGCGCCAACCGTATCGTCGCAACCAAGCATTGATTAAGAGCATGTTTCGTAATTACCTAGCCGAACATCTTTTGGACCATTTCTTCATGTGGAATTTCAGCTTATCTTAATTGACCTATAAGGTTCATAAAAGCTTCTCTGATGAATTCCGGGTGTAAGCAAACACGTTGTTAATGTCTACATATTTCTTTGCTAAAATGAGTCTTATGTACCTATTGTTATAATAAATTGACTATATGAGAATACATGGGGGAGGACAACGGGGAGGCTCATATGCTCGCTGTAACAAGGTGAAGATAAGGCTTATAAGAACCTTAGCGACTAGTGTATTCAGTCTCAAAAATATATCTAGGTACCTTTACATAGGAACATTTATTTTTATTTTATTTATTTACTAGCTGTGCCCGCGACTTCGTTCGCGTGGATTTCGGAACTTAACAATGTATTTTTTAGTGAGACCAAATGCACTTAACCCTATTTTTTTCTAAAATATAAGAATTTTTCTAAAATTAAAGTACCCTAAGGTACTCCTTATTACATCAGCTACCTGCCAATAAAAGTCCCGTCAAAATCAGTCCAGCCATTTCAGAGATTAGCCTATACAAACAGACAGACAGACAGACAAAAATTGTAAAAAATGTTATTTTGGTGTATGTACCGTATATATATTGACGACACGGTTGGCGCAGTGGTTAAGCGATTAGCTTTCTGCGCTATGTGTCGCGGGTTCGATCCCCGCACGGAACAAATATTTGTATGATCTACAGATAGTTGTTTCGGGTCTGGTCGTGTGTGTATGTGACATGTATGTTTGTAAACTGTACCCACGACACAGGAGAAATCCTAGTGTGGGGCAACGTTTGAAAAAAAAAAAAAAAAAAAAAAAAAAAAAAAAAAAAAAAAAAAAAATTCATATGCATGTAGTAAAAAACGGTTATTTCAATATTACAAACAGACACTCCAATTTTATTTATATGTATAGATGTATAGATTTAATAAAATAACAGTTCGTAAAATATGTATTTGCCCAAAACCGTGTTATCGGTTTGATTGTGAGATCAAGTCTCCGTACAATAGTAAAACCATTATTCTTACTAATTTATGTACAACCACAGAACACAACATATAATAGGCATTCATAATATCTAACACTTATCTAAGTAATACTTTTTCAACTTACGCTTAAAAATTAGTGTGTCACTTTTGCGGATTTGCCACCCCGACCCTTACTCGAGCCAGCCCGCGCTGAACCAGTAGTAATAAATCAAATGTCCCTAAATAATCACAATCAGATCCAGCAAGTCCTCTCTTGTCTGCCCCCCAGCAACGTCCTAAGCCGAGGTTCGAGTCCCACTATGGGACACCCTTAGCAGTGTTGCTTAGTATTATTTAATTTGCTCGGCTGGAGGCCCTTCTGGTCTCGCCATTTGCCCGGTTAAGCAGTAAAAGCTCCCTGAGCTAATTGCGAGAGAAACTCAAAAAATAAAATCGCTGATTTAGTTAAGTAACAAAAATTTTAATGACTAAGTATTATGATGTATCCACAAATACTATCTGTAAAATCCGTAAAAGCTCTGATCACTGTGTCTTTTTAAATGTAGGTAAGGTATACATGTTTTTGAAGCCGACTGTACCAGTAGAAAAGTATGGGTTCCCACCAGCATGAACAATACGTTTGTGAGAGCTCGTGTCGACTCCAACGAATATTCATTAATACGTAATCGGATTTACGTAATTTAGCTTTTAACTATCTACGTTAAGAAATAAAAGAAGATATGTGAAAATATGGAATGGATCGGGATAAATGGAAAGAGGGGAGGGAGGCCTTTGCCCTGCCGTGGGACACAACAGGCTCATAATAATAATTATTATTATCTATTTTTTTTTTATTATTAATTATGTTCATAAATTTAAAAAAAAATTGTATTTGTATGAATACAGGAGATCATAATAATAATAATGTGAACATTTTGTAGACCCGTTTTGAAAAACAACTTCATTTAAATCATTTTTAATTTCTTTCCTTAACATACAATACATAAGTTTCTATGAGAGTGACTTTGGAATCGTTCATTAAAACACCTTAGAAAGGTACTACCAAAAAACTACAAAATAATATTGAGGGCAGGATCATCATCATCAGCCAAAAGACGTCCACTGCTGAACGAAGGCCTTCCCCAAGGGAGAGTTTGCCATAATCCCCACGCTTGGCAGGCGGCTTGGGGATCGCAGTGGCTCACCGATTAGTGAGAGGACGCTGCTGCCCGTCCTCCGGTGTCTGGCCGCAGTTTTAAGACGTACCCGGTTCATGAGGACAGGATAACAAAGTAAATTAAGACAATTAAGAACACCGTATCTTAATTTTAACGCCTCTATAAAATCCCTGGATTTGATTTCCGGGTCAGGCAAAGTATTATTGGGTTTTTCTGTACAGAAATTCTCGTAGCAGCATGGAGTCTGGAACTGTGCCTGGTAGATGACAACAGACTCGCCCCCTATTACATGGGACTCAATAACCGCATCGGCGAAATGTGGGTTCAATACTATACCTCTGCTTAACGCTTCGGGGAATACAGGCGTGATGCCATGTTATGCTATAAAAGACCATTAAATAAATATCTTCCTCAAGATACTGGTGGCATAAATATCTCATTATGTTGAACACAGAGTCGTATTTCGACTTGTTTGTGATGAAGATTTAGCTTTGATGTTTTTATTTGTAAGGCTATATGAAACTCACATTCGTAAATTATTTTGTTTACGTAGGTGTCACATTAAGGCTGGTAGACATTGCCGAGCTGTTTTGAATGGTACGATGCTCACACATACCTTGATTTTTAAGACTATAGTTCAGTTAAAAGTTTTCATACAAAATGCGTTAACGTTTTTACCCCACTAAACATGAGCTCATGTTTAGTGGGGTAAATTATATTATATTTCGTATATGGTAAAGACACAAGTAAAAACTAGGTCACGTTTTTGTTTTTTTTTTATATTGTTTATAGATTGAAAAATAATTAAGCCTAAAAATACGTTTTTTAACTAAAAATCTTCCATAAACTTATCTCGTGATAATTATTAAATTAATCAACATTTTTAAAAAACAAATCTTTTCAGCCTAGTTTATAATCTGACAAAACGATAGAGACTAAAATCAAATTAATTCGTTAAGATTTAGATTAATAAACGTTAACGCCCAAACACCTATTTTGCGCGTATTTCAAGATAATTTTGTCAGAAATCGGCTAAACGATACTCTTAATGTCATAATGTATAAATATATATTATCATGCTTATATTCCCGAAAGGTAAAGCAGAGGTGACTTTTACAACCAAATTTCACAGATTATAAAGCCCAATATGGAGCTCAGTTAAGACATTGGTGAAATGTGTGTCGATACACTTCTGCCTAACCCTTCGGGGAATACAGGCGTGATGTTATGTGAGTTAAAAGAATGCCATTGCTAAGAATTTAATTAATACACTAATGAAATTTC
Organism: Shargacucullia verbasci; assembly: GCA_947562105.1. Taxonomy (NCBI): domain Eukaryota; kingdom Metazoa; phylum Arthropoda; class Insecta; order Lepidoptera; family Noctuidae; genus Shargacucullia; species Shargacucullia verbasci. Next base: position 8,137,738 of record OX387302.1, on the reverse strand, counting down.
TAGCATTTAAATATACAAGAAATTAAATTGAGCGCCTCATTGGTAAAATGGTCGCAAGCGCAACGGTTGAGCACGAGGTCTTGGCTTCGATTCCTTGGTCAGGAAAAGTGTTATTGTGTTTTTTCTGTATGGAAATTCTCAATAGCAGCACGGAGTTTGGAACTGTAACCGGCAGATGAGAATAGGCTCGTCCCGTATTATATGAAACTTAATAACAGCATCGGTGAAATGTGGATGCACAATACATCTCTGCCTAACCTTTCGGGGATACAGGTGTGATGGTATGTTATGTTTGTAATGTGAAAATATCGAACTGAAATCCGATACAATGTCATTACCGCAATGCCCTTAATGATAACCGGGATTTAATAATTAATTACTGTATCAACGGTAAAAGGATATTATGAATAATTAGGTCAGTATGTCCATAACGTACTTGCATAAAGATTACGCTTAAAATATCGAGTGTTTAATTAATACGATATCCGCATAATATTAACGTAATAAGGTTTTCCGAACATTTACAGTTAACAACAAAAGTACTTAAATTAACATGGAGAGGTATTTAAATATTTTATAATATACATATATATTGCAGTTAGTATTTTTATTTTTACATTAAGACGGTCCGGCAGCCTAATTACCGATGTAGCAATCAGTTTGCGACAGGCGTAGATCGCGCGATAGCTTCTGTCAAACGTTATTTTTGTGTCATATAATGTATTGGATGACAGTAAGATTACTGTCTCGTGACTGTCGCGTTGCTGTCGATTTTTTACGCAATTAGGCTGCCGGACACTATTTGCAAATGTCATGATATGACACTTCAAAATCCCATACATTTTATCATACCGTGTACAGCTGTACTACCATGTTAAATATATTTTTAATTTTTTGATACGACAAATACGGCCACAGACGTTGACGCCTATGGGCGGAACGTCATACCATAACTAATAATGAGCGATATAATGAGATAGTGCGGCTACTCAGCTATAGCTAGATAAGATAGATAGATAGCTATATATAGATAACGTCGAGAGGCGGTCTGTCCCGCAGCCTTATTACTGACGAAAGGCGTAGATCGCGCAATACCTTCTGTTTAATGTCATTTTTGTGTCATATACATATATAATATATATTATACATATATTGGCTGACAGTGAGATTGCTGCCGTGTGGCTGTCGCGTTGCTATCGCTTTTTTACATAATTAGGCTGCCGGAATGTGTTAACTATTTGTAGATACGAGTTCTTTGGGCATGTTCACTAGGTTGTACATCTAGATGGACCAAAACATTTGAAATTAGCCTACATGCGTAAAATACTACCAAAAAAATGTGCGGTTCAAAAATTATCAACTACTTAAAAGTAATACAAAAATTAAGATTTCAACGGACTGCCTCATTGGTCGTAAGCGCGACTGCTAAGCGTGAGGTCTTGGGTCCGATTCCCGGGTCGGGCAGTTATTTGGGTTTTCTATACGGAAATTCTCAGTAGCACCACGGAATCTGGAACTGTGTCCGGTAGATGGCAATAGGCTCGGCCCTTATTAAATGGGACTCAATTACAGCATCGGCGAAATGTGAGTGTACAATAGTACGCCTCTGCCTATCCTTTCGGGGAATTTATCGGCAAATTATATATGAATTTATATACCGTTTTTACACTGTTAGTCCAAACTGTAGCAATCCCTAAATACTTCAAGCACAAGATTCGACAAACTGTGACGTCATTATACTCGTACATATGTATTACGTTACGTTGGAGCGGGCCTTATTATCGTTAGAGCGGGCCTTATTAAATTATCAGCATTACCTACTTACCATTTACACACATTATCACTTACGTTGGTATACGGTGTGTTTCATTTGGGTATGTTATTGCAAACAACCTGTATGTATAATTATATAAAATAAATGTTATGTTCTCGTCTATTTAAGCTTTAATAGAAGACTTATGTAGGTACATAGGATATTTTATACCGCTTATTTACGATACGAATGACGTAACTAACAAAATCAAGTTTTTTAGTTAATTATATACTATATTACCATACCCGTACAATAGCATATCGACTGTAAACTAGTAACTATATTATTTTGTACTTTTGTGTCGGTAGTTAAAAAAGAGACAACTGGTACTATCTCATTTTTGACAACATTACAGGATTTAGAGTCCCAAACTCCGTGCTGCTACTGAGAATTTTCATACAGAAATACCCGATAACATTTTCCCCAACCCGGGAATCGAACCCAGAACCTCACGCTTAGCAGCCGCGCTTGGGAACACTACACCAATAAAGCATTCAATAACTAATAATATCATTCAAATATTTAGGTAAAAACTCTACTTCAATAAAAAACCGCTACCCTAATTAAAAAACAAACTATTTGCAAGCTCTATTACAAAACGCGAACGGCATCACAAAATCTTGTTATACCCGCTTATTGAACATTATCGGTCCAACAACTCTGATATTTTCCAACATTTTCCAGTACTATTACGTACGCTCCACTCGGTTTTCACGTGCGTTACTGATATTTTAGTTATAACAGTCGGGTATAACATAGAGAGTGGAAATTCATTCCCCAAGAATTGTTTGTTTACTTCATAGGTGTATGCGTTTGTTCATGCATGGTGCATATTTGTAACAAAAATATTGCAGGAAAACAATCCTCATTTTTCTGTAACGGTTTGAAAATGGAACGTTTATAGTCTGTTACTTTTCTGGACCATTGGCTTTATGAAATGGTTTTATTTTTGTACTAACTTGAATGAAGTTGACGACACGGTTGGCGCAGTTGTTGAGTGATCGACTGCTGCGCTACGTGTCACGGGTTCGATTCCCACACGGAACAAATATTTGTATGATCTACAGATTGTTGTTTCGGGTCTGGGTGTATGTCCATGTGAATATATGAGTTTGTTAATGCACCCACGATGCAGGAATTATTCTTAGTGTGGGGCAACGTTTTTTAAAAAGAAGATAAAGAAGCACTTCTTCTTTATCTTCTTTTTAAAAAACGTTTCATGACTCTAGTGGTCGTAAGCGCGACTGCTGAGAGTGAGGTCCTGGGTTCGATTCCCGGGTTAGCCATAGTGTTATGGGTTTTTCCGTATGAAAATTCTCATTATATGATTTTGGAATTGTGTCCGGCAGAATAAGGTCACCCCCTTCTTTCTTCTTCTGTCATTACATAGCATCACGCCTATATTCTCCCAAGGGTTTGGCAGAAGCACTATTGTATACCCACATATATATTGTATAATAGTGCTCGACCCTGTTGTTATCTTCCAGGCTTAAGTCCAAACTCCGGGAGCTTACTGAGAATCAAACCCAGGAGTTCAAAAGCCGCACTTGCGACCCCTAGACCAATGACGCAATCAAGACACCGGGCATTTGGACAAGAGACCATCATCTGCCTAGTCTTTTCCCAACGACATTAGGGTCGGCGTCCAATCTAACCGGTTGCGGCTGAATATCAGTATTTTACACGGAGCGATTGCCTTCTGACCTCCGCCACCCAATTACTGGGAGACACTGATACTCTAAGGTTAGACTGGTTGACTTTTTGGACACCTGTAACGACTGCCATAGGTCTTCGTATGACACCCGGGACCAACTGCTTAGCGGGCTTTTGCGAAGCACGGAGGGATCTCGATATTTAAAAATGGTCACCTATCCAAGGACTGACCGCGTCAAGCGCTGCTTAACCTCGCAGATCGATCGATAGCTATGTAGCTAGTAGATGCGCGGTAGGTATGTAGCTCTGAACTCCTCAATTTGGACAAGAGACCGGAGATAGGTAATTTTTTTATCTTATTTTTATAGAGAAGATAATACCTACTATTTATTTACTTTTTACGGAGAAAATAAAACTATTTATTTACGTATCGCACAGTAGTTTTAGATAATACAAGGGTTGAAGGGCAACCTGGGGTAAATAGGTGAATTGATTCGTAAAAATCGTTTATAGAGGGTACGCTGAATATTTTTACCCTTTTTTCGTACCCTTTTGTTACGATGGACCGATATTTCAAGTTAGACGGGTTAACTCACTTTTAGAGGCGTGATTAATTTTTAGTGTCAGTTCTTGTGTTAGCTTTGGCAGTTGGATTAAGTGACTCCGGTACACCCTGAGCAGTCAGCCTCGTTCACTGTTCAGAGAAGACGCAGTCGAGGTGCAGACGAGGCGTGAATCAGGCGGACAAAACGCGGGCTAACTTAAGCGAAGAAATCTCGCCTAGACGAAACTCTGCCGGGACCCTACCTCCAGTCCTGTAGTGAACGCATGCTTATTTGATTGTTAGGAATAACCGGAGGAGATCCTCTAGTTCATCCGGGCCATGACCGTCCCGCCACTCTTGGTTCTGTAACAGGCTAATCTTTCCATCTCGGCAATAGCCATTCATATGTTATTGTCCAAGCCCACACAAAAACAAATAGGTAAGGAAAAATTTTTGTCCTAAGATACAAATTAGTACCTATCACATAACATTACATAGCATCACGCCTGTATTCTCCGAAGGGTTAGGCACAGGTGTAGGTAATATTATACACCCACATTTCGCCGATGCTGTTATTGAGTCCCATGTAATTGGGGGCGAGCCTATTGCCATCTATGAGGCACAGTTCCAGACTCCATATTGCTAATGAGAATTTCCATACAGAAAAACCCAATAATACATTACCCGACCCGGGAATCAAACCCAGCACCTCACACTTAGCAGTCGCGCTTGCGACCTATAGACCAATTAGACAGTCTTAGTATCAGTACTTCATCGGTTCCAAACATTTATTTCTAGGCTTCTCCACATTATTATGTAATAAAAATGTCACAAACGATTTGCGTCATCCATTTGAAAATGGCTATTGAATTAAGTGATCGATGTGGTTCTAAAAATACTTCGAATCGATAAAACGTAAAGTCGACCAAACTCAATTATAAGATGATGAATGTTCAGACTGTAATCTGCCTCCCTTTTTAACTAAAGGAAGGCAGCGCCAGGGCAATCGATTAATTATAATTCAGCCATTTACTGTTCCTCTGCAGCCACACATACCCGGTGCTGGATGATGGACTACACACACCAACAAGGAACATTATAACCCTCTCAAGTGTGCAAGTTTCCTCACGATATTTTCCTTCACCGTTAACACAAGTGATAATCAAATTCTGATTCGAATGTGATTTGAAAAGTCAGTTGTGCAGGCCGGTTAGATTTTAGACTTTCCTGCTTACAACATAGCGTTCAAATGCTCGGCTATAACTGATATACTAGGTAACCAGATAAACTAAATATTTGTATATATTGCAAAGTAATCAGGGATATAGGCGGTAAAATATATTGAATAAATTTTACTCTCAAATAAGATATGGTGTTCCGCCATCGAAAAGGGAGGATCCTCCGACCAGGCAAGGTGGTCAGCCTAGCGGGCCAAAGCCATACAGTAGATGTCGGACATTTGTATATGTGTAAGAATAATTATTCTTTGTTAACTCTCCAAATGCAATTCAAGATTTTCTGTTGTCGCTTCACTTCGATAGATGGCGCATAACTTTTGTCATTTTGCGAGAAGTAGTCTCTACATATGGTGTAATAAAAATTATCTCCCACAAAAAATGGTTTTAAATATTCACTAAATCCAATGTTGCTGAATACGGCGTTTTTATGAAATCCCTACATAAGACCTTTTGGGTTTCAGACTGGGATTAGTGTAATGCCTTTTGCGGCTCTCGGATATAATCCCGCGTCTTTCAACCTGGGATGGCTTTGTCATCGATATCATCTGTTCTTATAAAGTATAAACAACTCTATGTTATGTATATTTTTCGTTGCTCGGGTCCGCATTAGTGAGGTATTGGTCCTAGTTTTGGAAATCAGGATATTGCAGAATGTAATGTCAAAACTTTCTCAAAAAAAAAAACAGATATATTGATGTTTTGTAAATACATTAAAAAACATACGCTAAGAATTGAAAATATCGTCCTTTTGAAGTCGCTTAATAAGATTAATTTAAATTCTACACCCAGAAACCCGATCACACACAGACATTCTAAGACCGCTCAACACTCGGTTACGCCGATACGGAATAAATGCTTTTTCTTTCTTTCTTTTTTCTACTCGCCCTTGCAACCACTAAACCAATGAGGTAGTTTACTGCTTAAATTTCAATATAAAAGGTGTTTAACAATTTTTATACCGAGTGTCAAACGTTACTAATACAATGTAATAAGAAATATGATGTGAACTTAGAAAAAAACAACTAAAAACTAAAACTCCTAAATAATTAATCCAACTTAAGTAGCAAATGAGACTTGGTGGTTCGCAAATTGCAGCACTCATAATAGAAAGAAAGAAAGGAAGAAAGGAAGAAAGGAAGAAAGAAAGAAAGAAAGAAAAAAAGAAAGAAAGAAAGAAAGAAAGAAAGAAAGAAAGAAAGAAAGAAAGAAAGAAAGAAAGAAAGAAAGAAAGAAAGAAAGAAAGAAAGAAAATAAATAGAAAGAAAGATAAATAGATACCTAAATTACCGTAACCGATAGGTCAACTATAACTAAATGTTTTCATACAAACAGCTATCGATCATGATAATATTGTTCACACAGCATATAAAATAATTTATTCCGTATTCGGCCTTAATACCAACCTATTGTTAATGCGATGAAATAATTAACGATGCTATCGAGGTCACTGGCCGTGGAAGGAAAAATATGTGGTAAGGATCTAACAATATTAATGGTACCAATTAGTATATAGACTTAGTATTTGGCCTTGACTTGTAGGTTGAAGGTTTGAGGCTAGGGGGCGCACCGATAGGCCAGATTTATTAACAACTTTCTGCGCAATATTTATTACATAGCATCACGCCCGTATTCCCCGAAGGGTTAGGCAGAGGTGCACTATTCTACATTCACATTTCGCGGATGCAATTATTAAGACCCATGTAATAGGGGGCAAACCTATTGCCATCTACCGGCCTCCCTCAAGGGGGGGGTTTGCCATAATCCCCACGCTTGGCAGGCGGCTTGGGGATCGCAGTGGCTCACCGATTATTGAGAGGACACTGCTGCCCGTCCTCCGGTGTCTGGCCGCAGTTCCCAGGACCTCACGTTCAGCATTCGCAATTGCAACTGACAAGAAAACCAATGAGGCAGTCAATATTTATTACTCCTTTTCTATTGGTGGAGGATATCGTGAAGAAACAACAGACTTGAAAGACCATAACGATCAATAAACACAACAGAAGACTTGTGAGATTCATTAATCTGGTCTGGGCGCGCGTGGTGGATTATGGCCTAGTCCCGCGGATTCTAGGAATGTATTTCAAGAACGAAATTAAGGGCCTTGAGTAAGAATTGTTGTGTATCTTTTCGTTCGGGGATAGTCGTGATAATCAGTTTTTTTTAATGGTAGCTTTAATTCTAATGACGGTACGGTTGGCGCAGTGGTTGAAAGATCTTCGCTGCGCTACGTGGCGCGAGTTCGATTCTTTCACGTGAAATATATGTGTAATTTACAGATAGTTGTTCCGGGTTTGGGTGGCCATGTGAATATTTATTTTTGCACAGAAATTATTCTAACAATAAAGACATACATTTCCAGAATGCTTACATTACTACCGGCGTTTGCGGTAAATCGCTCAAGTGTTTTTGCCTGAATATAATAACATGTATTTTGGCTACAAAATCACATAACAATCTAGCCTGAACCACAGACTATTAATACCCTGAACATAGAATTTGATACTAAAATTATTTGAGAGTGCATTTAATGGCAGAGCGAAGTACCATTAAATCACCCCAATATATTAAATTGACACTAACATTTTGGTTAAGGCATAAACACCCATTAAATATGTCTTTATTACCCGATCCGAGTGTCATTATTTCTGTGATAAATATTAAATCGTTTTATTACCCTGATCATCATCATAGCAGCCTTTTTATATCCACTGCTGGACAAAACGTTTCCATAGACGTTCTTCCTTTGCATACGACGACTGCCCACGATCTTATTTAGATCGCTCATCCATTTAATAGCCTTCCTACGGTCTGCTTTCCGATCCTCGATTGCCGCTCGAGAACCCTACCAAACTTATTACCATAAAATTAAGCTAATGGCATAGCATCACGAGTTTACCCGAAGAGTTAGGCGGAGGCGCGTCCTTATACACATTACACGTTTGGAGGCGAGCCTATTGCCATCTACCGGGCACAATACAAAACTTCGAGTTGCTTGCCTGACCTGGAAATCGAATCCGGGTTGTAATTAAAGTTGATCGTGACAAAATAAGCACACTATTCCGAATTTTAAGCACGTATTTTCTCTAACATATTTGAGCCAAAGATCAAATTCAGTGGCGTCCCATCGTAGCAGAGTCCAACTCACATTTTGGTTCGCTGAGCTAGCTGAGTAAATATGATTTTTAGGTCACTGACTGTGCATCTTGATACATGAGTTTTTATATCAATTATTGCTTAATATTTTTACATGGTTGGCGCAGTAGTTTAGCGGGTTCGCTTTCCTCACTGAACAAATATTTTGAACAGATAGTTCTGTCAGGTGTGGTTGTCTGTGTGTATATGACACGTATGTTTGTAAACTGTACTAACAACACAGGAGAAATACTAGTGAAGGACAACGTTCTTTTAAACGACCGACAGATAGTTGTTCTGCAGCCTAATTACGTAAAAAAGCGACAGCAACGCGACAGCCACGCGACAGCAATCATCCAATCAACCAATACAGCCAATCAAAGCCAAATCAGCCAATACAGTTGTCTGCGTGTATATGATACGTATGTTTGTAAACTGTACTAATAACACATGGGAAATCCTAGTAAGGGACAACGTTGTTTTAAACGACCCACAGATAGTTGTTCCGCAGCCTAATTACGTAAAAAAAAACGACAGCAACGCGACAGCCACGCGACAGCAATCTTACTGTCAGCCAATACAGTTGTCTGTGTGTAAATGATAAGTATGTTTGTAAACTGTACTAATAACACATGACAAATCCTAGTGAGGGACATTGTTTTAAACGACTCACAGATAGTTGCTCCGCAGCCTAATTACCTAAAAAAGCGACAGCAATCTGACACAAAAATGACGTTTTACAAAAGTTGTCGCGCGATTTACGCCTGTCGCAAACTCATTGCTACATCGGTAATTAGGCTGCGAATTTTTATGTTTGTGCATGTGAATATTTGTGTTTTTAAACGCACCGACGACACGACGAAAAAATATATATTTCTCTCTGTTTAAAAACATATTCTTTGGACAAAATAATCACCTGGCCAACATCCTTTAGATGTCTTATAAGAGCCAATTGAGGTAAATGGTTAGTTATTCCTCTTAAATAACGTTAGTAGGCGGCGGACAATCTGAGATCACTTGCAATACTCAATTGATATAACACGCCTGTATCCTCCGAAGGGTTAGACAGAGTTGTACTTAAACACATTTCATCGATTTAAGTCCGATGTAATAGTGGGCGACCTTATTGCCTTCTGGCAGCCACAATTCCAAAGTTCCAGCTGCCACTGAAAGTTTAGTAACAGAAAAATATAAGTAACACTTTGCTCAATTAACCCAATCAAAACCTGGACCTCATGTTCAGCAGTCGTATTTCCGACACTTAGACCAATAACACTTTGCCCGACTTGGGAATCGAACCCAGGACCTCTCGCTCAGCAGTCAACTGCGGCCACTAAACCAACGACGCAGTTCAATTAAATTTTAAACTAAATTTAAACACACATACAACTAAAATAGACCAAAACACTTATTGCACATATCTATCTTTATTAACTATGTAATCATTTACACAGTAATAAATGCCATTTTGATACTTTTTAGATTATAAATGAAATGTATCTAGACTACACCCTATTTTCTTTAAACCAATAGTTTATTTTCTAAACGTCGATAGAAGGTTGTGTTGAATTGTGTTTTCTATTTCCTAGCTTTCTATTTTGCGAGGCCTCAGGCTAAAGATACGCCATTCCATTTTCTAAGAATAAGTCAAGACTCTAAGGTTCTTGAATTAAGTATGGCCGTGGGTATCTTAAGAGTCGGATGTCGCAGGAAAATTGGTTGAAATGGATTATTGCAAAAAAACCTAGTAAAGATATTTGTTTTCCTTTACTTTTACTATGCTGTGTGCTTCGTGAAAGTAAAATTGGATAACTAATAACTGCAGTGGTATGGCAGCGGACATTGGGTAACTTATAGTTATTTAATAAGGTTAAAATAAAAGTAAAAGGGAAAGAAAGTATCTTACTAATCCTATCCTATCCTACCAATCCTACTAATATTATAAATGCGAAAGTTTGTGAGGATGGATGGTTGGATGGATATTTGTTACTCAATCACGCCAGAACGGCTGAAAGGAACTGGATGAAATTTGGCACAGAGATAGATTATAATCTGAAATAGCACATAGGCTACTTTTTATCGCCGAAAAATGTACGGGTTCGTAAACCACGCGGGCAAAGCCGCGGGCAAAAGTTAGATAATATACCTACTTATCAATGGCAATTCTCAGTAGAAGCACGGAGAATGGAACTGTTTCCGGTACATGGGAATAGGCTCGAACCGTATTGAGGGATCATGGGACTCAATAACGGTATCGGTGAAATTATGAGTATACAATTCTGCTTAACCCTTCGGGGAATACTGGCGTGATACTATGTTATGTTATGTTATGTTATGTTATGTTATGTTATGTTAATATACCTACTTATCAAAGAGTAGTAGCTCAGAGTACGCATTAAACGAGATTTGACACAACTCGGATAATATTATAATAAAGCTTTTTACAAATACAGATATTTGGAGTAACCTGTCACGTTTAATGAATCGCGAACGCTGATTGGTCAACCTCAACATAAAACAAAAGCGACACGATCGTGACGTTGTGCGCACGCATCAGCTTAATTACCGACGTAGCAATCAATTTGCGAGAAACGGAGATCACGCGATATCTCCCGTCAGGTGTCATTTTTGTATTATATACATATATTATGTATGGCCAAACAGTGAGACTGCTTTCGCGTGGATGTCGCTTTTTTGCGTAATTAGGCTGCGGTTCAGCCCTCGTGCACCTCGATCTGATTGGGCAGATTGTAGCCTTAAAATAGGGAAACGGAAAATAGAAAAAAAGTAGTAGAAAATTAAAGTAAATAGCATTCGTACATTAAATTCTAAGAAAAACTAATTTCACATTTCCAAAAGCGATTGGCCTTATTATGAATTCAATTGGTTTTAAGAAGTTCTAATATACACTTTCATTTACAAAATAGGGAGTTTTCCTCTATTCGTAAACATTTATATTTGTACAAGAATATTCAATACATTTTGGGACTTAATTGGTATGAAAGATGTGATATTCGATGCCTGGATAAAAGTTATCTGTTACCTGTTAATTTGAAATTAGAAGAGTTTTTGTATGAAATTATCAGAGAAATAACTTATATGAAGTCTATCCAGCTAATGCGTGTTGATAATGGCTATTCTGTATGAAGATGTGTACGCATCAGAAAAAAGGAAATATCTTTTCCATTAAATTGACTTTCTCATAAAGGTAAGCTGTAAAATTTCGAATCTTGCCTTGCAAATTTTGGTCTCCAAGCATGTAGATAGAAAAATCAAAGATTTTCTCCTGCATTTGTGTAAAGAAATTACCTACAAAGAATCTTAAATTTTTTAATGTTATCTTTAAATACAGGTATAAAGTATAATGTAATTATATTCTGAGATTAAGGACCATAATGTACATTGTCCTCGGACCACAGATTAGCAAGTGAAGAAATAAACACACGTGATATCTTACTACACCCCCCTCTCCCCTTGTGATATTTCGTGATTTTTGCCAAACCCCTTCCCTCCCCCCCTACTGACTGCCCCTAAGGTCTCCTTCTTATATTATATCAAAATCATTACTTATATATATCAAAAATCGTTACTTAAAAAATTTCATTCCTGCACCCAAGTAAGTATATTTTTAAACCTTACACCCCAACCCTGCCCACTGTGTCCCAAAAAAATAGCGTAAAGTTACCTACCACATTACATTTTCTAAGCGTATCGTAATCTCATTTGGCTCGCCGGCGCCACGTTTTGCCTATAACTCATTCAGCCCAACTGGCGCAATGATCGTACCACGGTTCTACGGCTACACACACCCCCTAACAATTTATTATTTAAACTTCGGGTTACCTTAATGTATTTTCATACAACATTTACAGGTTGAAATGGATCGAGTTAAATTTTTTATGAGTGAAGTATGAAACTACTAGGTATAGGTGCTGTGTCTACTGAACTTGGCCTCTTGAGTTTAAGGACCGATCCAAAGCGAATTATTATTATTATTATATTTTTTTTAACGTTGGCCAACACTAGGAATAATTCCTGTATCGTGGGTGCGTTTACAAGCACATATATTCACATAGAAAAAGACCCACACCCTAAAAAGCTATCTGTGGATCATACAAATATTTGTTCCGCGCGCGAATCGAACCCGTGACACTTAGCGCAACAGTCGTTCTTCAACAAGTGCGCCAACCATGCCGTCTAATTATGAAATAAGTATTAATAATATAAGAAAATGCATCTTCTTTTTTTGTATTAGCTTGCAAATGGCAATCCCTCCCGCCGCAGTGGAAACATTAGCCAGTCAGCAATGGTGCCTGCCCATGACTGCCCATGTTGCGCCAGATCCTGCATTCCAATTTTGTTTTCTTAATTCCATTTTTTTATTTTGATTCAACTACGTTTCTTGTATAATATGAACCTAGAGTTAAAAAATAAATTTGATCAATTATTTCTGTTCAAAGTTATTTAACCTATAAACCTACTCTTATAAAAAGACTCCGCACTATATATTTTACGAAAATAATCGTAATTACTACGCTTGACAGGTAGATTGATGATCTAATATTGAAAGTTATTCTTTTGATATTATTTTATATCCTTGGTGTACCTACGGTATAATATGACTTTGTTTGGCCCAAGAATAAAAATCTCATAACTGTGCTTAGAATCAAACCCAGACGACAAACTGGAGAAATAAGAATGATTTATTACTAAAATCTTGAAAGAAACGTGCGATAAAAAAGTGAAAACATTTCAAGCAAAAATATTATACCTACATCATTGATATAAAAAATCTAGAAGCTCAGTTCCCTAGAAACTTGAAAAAGTATCGTCAATAAAAAGTAAACTACATATAAATAGTTTCACAAATCCGATAGTCACTTTTTTTTCATGTTGATTTTTATGAGTACGAGTAATTTCTACGAGCGTTTTTGATTCATCGAACTCGCATCTTGATATTTTATGTCAATCATAATCATCTCCCTAGCCTTTTCGCAACTCCACTGGGGTCGGTTTCCAATCTAATAGGTTGCGCCGGAATATCAGTATTTTACACGGAGCGACTGCCACCTGACCTCCACCACCCAATTACATGGAGACACTGATAGTCTAAGGTTAGACTGGTTGTCAGATTTTTCGGGCTGCTGACACCCGTAACGACTGTCATAGGTCTGATATGACACCCGGGACCAACTGCTTAACGTGCTTTCCGAGGCACGGCGGGTTCTCGATGTGTGAAAAATGGACACCCATCCAAGGACAGACCGCATCAAGCGCTGCTTAACCTTGCAGATCGACGGATCTGCGCGGTAGCTATGTAGCTCTGTAGTTATGACCTACATAAACAGGGTCCTAATGTGAGCCACAGAACTGTAACAATATATGTAAAGGTTTACTTTTATTTATTCACTCTGAGCTTTGTTTACCAAGTTTTCGTGCTTAATTCTTAGAGAAAAATTGTGCGGTTCCCATTATAAATTGAACGGCCAAGAAAAATGTTCGGTACAGCTGGAGGGTTGCCAATTTATTGGACAGTTTTATTTTGAAAAAGTTTGCAAAAACAATGTATATACCTACGCACTTTACACAGGTTTGCCATTATGTTGAGTACCTCTGTCACGAGTTTTCTTACTATTTACTATCGTAGTGAAGTAAATATTCATGATAGCGATTTTAGTTCTTAACTTGGTTACATTAGGGATTAGAGTGGCTTATGTGACATATGTGTCATAGTAAAGTTTTGATTTACTATTTACTATATTATAGAGATGTCATGTTAGCGAATCTAATCCCTAATGTAACCACGTTAAGATCTAAAATCGCTTGAATGAAAATTTACATTTACTATGAGAGTAAAAATCATAGTAAAAATCTCATAATAGAGGTACAGTAGTTATGTTTAAAGTCATATCTTTCTCATCTTATGCTGTTACTAAGAACCGTGGGATATTGATATTCAGTTATATTTATGTCCTGCTTACCAAGAAACTGTCTCATTGGTCTAATCGTCGCATGCGCGGCTGCTGATCTGGGTTCGCTTTTTAGGTCGGGCAGTGTAGTTGGAATTTTCTGAAATTCTCAATAATTAACTCGGAGTTTAGAATAGCGTCCGGTAGATGGCAATAGGCTCGCCCCTTATTACATGGGACTTCATAATGACATCTGAGAAATATAGGTATACAAAAAGAACACTTAACTGACTGACAGCACGGTTAGCTGCTGGTGCTGCTCTACATGTCACGGGTTCGATTCCCGCACGCAACAAATATTTTTATGATCTACAGATAGTTGTTTCGGGTCTGGGTCTTTGTGTATGTGAATATTTGTGTTTGTAAATGCACCCACGATACAGGAATAACTTTATAGTGTGGGGCAACGTAAAAAAAAACACCTCTGCCTAACCCTTCGGGAATAAAGGCGTGACGCAATGTAAATGTGTTGCCATAATCCCCACGCTTGTCAGGCGGCTTGGGGATCGCAGTGGCTCACCGATTAGTGAGAGGACGCTGCTGCCCGTCCTCCGGTGTCTGGCCGCAGTTTTCATACGTACCCGGGTCTACACACAATATCCACAGGCAATATCCCAAATTCATCTGTACTTAAATAAATGTTGACAATCCCGCATAAGTACACCAACAAGACATATTGACTCAAAAGATCAAACGACAGTTTCGTACAAACTCTGCGATTTTCGGTTTAAGTAATACAAACAGACTAACGAACGGGAGCCGTGTCAATATTTACTAGTAATGTGACGTCATTCACTCCCTCGTTTTTTTCCGTATACGATACACATTTTCTTGAATACAACAATTTGCAGCCAACTAGACGTGAGTTTTTTTCTATTCGACAAACGTTTTCTATATCGTATATCTGAGGCGGTATTGGCGGTATTGAGTTTATTTCGGCGTTTCTTCTCAGTCACAGTCATAGAAAATACCGATACTATCTATTTAAAAAAGACGTGTAAAGTGATTGAAAAATTTTAATTGCAAAATAAATAATTTCATTTCATTTCATGTACCCAAAGAAATATGTATGTATGTGCCCAAATAAAATACTTAAAATAAAATAATTTTACTTCTCCCAAGATCGTATCGGCGATTCATAATATTGTATCGAGTAATATCGAAATGTTCTAAGACAAAACGCTTATGCTTCGGGTATTCGACGGGATCCAAAGTATAATTGATAAATTCCTTAAATTGCGGTCTTGTGTCCACAACTCAGTGGGTTCGAACATTCCTCACCCACGACTTATTTAGGCATTATTATCTCTTAGAGCACTGCCCACCAGCTAAGAAATAATAATTGTGGGTAGAACATTGATATAAATAGTCAAGATACACGGTTCTAGCCTATTACCAACTACATTAGAGTCGGCTTCCAATCTAATAGGTTGCGGCTGAATATCAGTATTTTACACGGAGGGACTGTCATCTGACCTTCGCCATCCAATTACTGGGAGACACCGATACTCAAAAGTTAGACTGGTTATTAGAGTTTTTTTGGGCTGCTGACACCCGTGGCTACTGTCATAGGTCTTCGTATGACACCCAGAAACAACTGGTTAATGTATTTTCCGAGGCATGGAGGGATCTCGATGTGTGAAAAAATGGCCACCTATCCAAGGATTGACCGCGGCAAGTGGTGTTTAACCTCGCAGATTGACAGATCTGCACGGTAGCTATGAGCCCGAGGTGAAAATTGGTGACTTTAACATTCCATTTACATTCGCCTCAGTAACATCAACATCTGCGAAATGTGAATGTACGATTTTACTCCTCTGCCTAACCCTTCGGGAATACAGGCGTGATGCTGACATTTTATACAACCACCTCAAAACACATCTCATATTCTCATAAAAACATTTTATTACGTTGGAACAAATACTAATTTGTTTTTCAACAACGTTAAAAGCTATACACCGTGTTTACTAAAATGTTATTACGTGTCAGAAATATCCATGTAATCGACACTAAGCCGACGTAAAGAGTCAATTATGTCATGTTTGTGTACTGTACAGAGGAAATTGAACACGACTATGAAGTACTCAACTGCTGGTGTCATTTGGCGTCCCCCACGCGCCTGCTCTCACCGTGTGTGTTCGTGTGTGTCTGCACACTGTAACAATTTAGCAGGTGGGAAAAGGGTGACGTATGTGGTAGTGGGGGACGCGGAATGACAAGTTATCGTTATTTAGTAGGAGGAATAATACTTGTATCAGGTTGTATTGTACTTTCCCGCGGAGGAAGGGTTAGGAGGCGAGCCTATTGCCATCTATTGGGCACAATTATGAGCTCTGGGCTGCTACTGAGAATAATTCAACAGAAAAACCAGGCCCAGGCATCAAAACTAGGGCCTGGCTTGAGACCACAAAGCCATGAGAGAGTCAGTTTTATAAAAAATATTCTCTTACTTTTGCATTATATAAAATAGAACCATTAATTCAGTACATATCCTAATAGACCCTCAAACACATCAAACTCACACAACCAAGGGCATACATAATTTCTTGTAACCAAAAAAGTATAATACAAAAAAATATTCCTAAAATTCCAAATTGGTTTTGTTACTGTCGGTCCCCCGTTACCTTAAAGTGACAGACCTTTATATCCACATTTCTGCTACAGAATATATGTATACGAAAAAAAAAACACAGTTTTATTTTTTTCATTTTAAGGCTTACATTATTTAAGAGAGATCGCCAAAGTAACGCGCTTAAACGGAATACTAAATTTGTTGGATAATTTTTTTATAAAGTAGACTAGACTGAAAATAAAATAAGATAGCTAGAAATAAATGAAACAAAAACAAAGTCGTTTCAATATACAAATAAAATAAACGCAAAATTCGTTTTGGACAGTAAATGATTGTAGGTTCGATGTTCAGTTTGCCCATAAATACGAATACTGATGAACCTTGACATCGTCTGGCGCGCTCTGAGCAGTCAGCCTCGATACCATTGCTCCACCATTGCTGTCTGGAAAATCATTCCACTACGGCATGAGCAAGTCCCTTATGGTAGCTTGTGCAGACACGATAGAAGAAGATTTATTTAAATTTCTCTATAAAAACCAGACAAAAGCATGACTAAAACAAAACACTAAAACGCAGCAAAACAATGAAATAATCCAGAACAGCAATAGAAAGGAAAAACTTCAAAGAAACAATAAAAATAATGAAAGGTCAAAGAAAATATTAAGTGAGCAAAAACCGAAAATATAGTTCAGATGATTAATAAAGATTAATGTGTTAACTAATTATGTCCGCTAACGTACTATTCTTAGCTAACGCTTGTGTGGCGAACTGTACAAAAACGGTGATCTGTTACTGTTTCATTCGAGAGAGACAGAAATAAACAATACAATCGGGATAGAAAGAAATGGGAAGAGTAGAAAAATGTCGTTCGTGCCTTTTATTAATTAACCCAAGGGAGGCTTTAATAATGGAGACTTTGGAATACAAAGTGAACAAATTGTGGATAAGATTATAGGATACGTGCTACGTGTTTTGAAAGGATATAACTGCCATTAGTCGAGTGGTCGCAAGCGCAGCGGTTAAGCGTGAGGTCCAGGTTTCGATTCGCAGTTCCGGAAAAGTGTTTTCATCCCACCATCTCGGAAAGAGTATTTTTGCTCTTCGATATCTGAGTGCAAAAGCCGTTTTTATCCGCTAGAGGATAAAGTAAAATTGAATTTGGAACATCGTGTGCACTAAGTTTGTGAATTCAAAACATCATTAAACCTATTTACTTCTACCTCCATGGTGCCGAATTTATCATATAACCTTTTTTAATTTGTTAAAAACTCAGACTCGGAACCTTCTTGGTGTACTTTTTTTTTTAATTTGCTTTACGCGCGCCCTTTTCTTTTCACGTCATATTGTTAAAACCTATTAAAAACAAGAAACTTGAAAACAAGTGAAAAACCTAAAATGAGTGATTCTAGCGACGAGGAAGTTTATTTGACGCCAACAGAATTGACTGAAACTGTTAATAATGCGCAAATGAGCTTTCTCCCTCAACAATCACGCGAGAAGTATTTGAAACAGTACGATATGTTTAACACGTGGCGACTAGGTAAAGGAGCAAAAACTTTCTCAGAAAACGTTTTGCTGGCATATTTTATTGAATTATCCGAGACCAAGAAATCAAGCACTCTATGGAGTATGTATTCAATGCTAAAAGCAACAATTAAGATGAAAAAAGACATACATATCGACACCTATCCTAAATTAGTGGCATTTTTAAAAAGAGCCTCATCTGGTCATCAACCAAAAAAATCGAAGGTTTTAACAGCATCTGAAATTGAAAAGTTTCTTAACGAAGCACCTGATTCCGTATATTTGGCGGCAAAAGTAAGTCAGTTGCACATTCAGTATCTACTTAAGTATATTAATCAACTAATTAACATAATCTAATACGTACTTAGTAGATGTTGATAGGCATAATTATGCATGCATATCATCATCTGCCTAGCCTTTTCCCAACTACATTGGGGTCGGTTTCCAGTCTAACCGGTTGCGGCTGAATATCAGTATTTTACATGAAGCGACTGCCATCAGACCTCCACCACCCAATTACTGGGAGACACTGATACTCGAAGGTTAGACTGGTTATCAGATTTTTTGGGCTTCTGACACCCGTAACGACTGTCATAGGTATTCGTATGACACCCGGGACCAACTGCTTAATGTGCTTTCCGAGTCAAGGAGGGGTCTCGATGTGTAAATAACGGTCACCCATCCAAGGAATGACCTTAGCTAGCGCTGCTTAACCTCGCAGATCAATTACTATTCTACGCAGCAGCTATGTAGCTACGAGCCCCTCTATTATGCATGCATATCAATTTTATTAACTTATCTACTACAATACTCTTTACGTTACAGGTTGTTCTTATTATTGGTATAAACGGAGCATGTCGAACTAATGAACTAACGCAACTTAATGTCAAAAACATTGAGAAACATTCAGATGACTTACTATTAATTAATTTACCTAATACAAAGACAAAAAGAGACCGCAACTTCGTCATTCGCAAGAAATACGTAACAATTGTTGAGAAATATCAAGCCTTACGCCCGCCTAACACTCCAATCAATCGATTTTTTCTACAGTATCACAACGGAAAGTGTGTTAGACAGCCTATGGGTGCTAATAAAATTTGCAGTATCCCACGAGAAATAGCAACATTTCTTGAACTTCCAGAACCCCTGTTGTACACGGGTCATTGTTTCCGACGAACTTCAGCCACACTTTTGGCCGATTCAGGAGCTGATCTCCTGTCCCTTAAGCGCCATGGAGGCTGGAAGTCCAATGCGGTTGTAGAGGGATACATAGAGGATTCCATCCAAAATAAGTCTAAAATATGTAAAGGCATCGTAGGAGCCATTACACTGAAAGAGCCTCAGTCAGATCCTTGGACTGGTCCTTCTACATCAAAAATGAGCCGTTACGAAACACCTAACCATCGCCCTCTCTCGCCAACATTTACGCCAAGGGAATCCGATGAAAATCCGGTACAACTATTAAGTATGACAGATAGTTTACCGAAAAACAGTACACAAGTCACTAACACCAACATTACAGTACCTAACAAAAATATTACACTCAACATAAGTAACTGTAGCAACGTTACTTTCAATTTTTCTTAATTATACCTAAGTGTTATTTGTTATAACTTAAAGATCATTCTGTAATACTTACCTATCATAATGTAGTAGTTAATACCTAAATTGAAATAAAAGTATCTTGTGATTGTAAATGTTTTTTATTTTTGCATTTAGTCATTTCCTCGCTGAGGTGGGATGAAAAGTTACGTGTTGCACTCGAGTGCAAAGATTTTTCACCTCGTGCTCTTTTGATTCCCTCGCTAACGCTCAGGATTCTAAGTTTTGAATCACTCGCTGCGCTCGTGATTCAATTTTAGAATCCTTCGCTTGCTCGGTCATCAAAATTGAGCACGCGGTTAAAAAGCAACTTTGCACTCTTGAATAACAAATAACTATTTTCTCTTAGGAAAATTATCAATGGTAGCCGGGAGTTTGGAATTGTGTTTTGTAGATGACAATAGTTTCGATGCCTATTTATAAATTTACTAGCTTCCGCCCGCGGCTTCGCCCACGTGGTTTACGAACCCGTACATTTTTCCGAGATAAAAAGTAGCCTATGTGCTAGTCCAGACTATAATCTATCTCTGTGCCAAATTTCATCCAGAGCCGTTCAGCCGTTCTGGCGTGATTGAGTAACAAATATCCGTCTATGCATTCATCCTCACAAACTTTAACATTTATAATATTATCAGTAGGATAGGATTTATTTAAGTTTGGGAAACCAACAGTTTTTGATTTGTTTTATAATTAGTTTCAGTGAATATATGCCTATAGTATCCACAAATATGAGATGGGACTCAATAAAAGCATCGGAGAAATGTGTTCCCCGAGGAGCACTTTTGTGTTCCCCGAGGGTCAAGCAAGGGCGTAAGGTCAGCATTAAAAATATGTATACACGTAGCGAAATTCGAACGCTTACTCTTGAAAATTTATTGGTTAAATTCCTAAAATTCAAACGACTATGTATTTTTATGTATCCGCAGATACATAAAAAGGTACTGTGTGTAAAATTGGTCAAGATTTCAATCACTATTTCCTGTAACAACCGCCTTTGAATTTCATTAGGTAAGTCTATACATCTTTTTGATGCTGGCTGTACGCACCTGCTTGACCCTCGGGGAACACAAAAGTGCTGCTATGTATGGTATGGTTTTTCTGCTAATACCCGACGTCGTACTTGAAAACTACCATTATCAAACAACCGCCTAGCTAGCCCTCCGGAATCGTCATAACATAACACGTTACATAGTCATCGTCATCATCATCAGCCAGAAGACGTCCACTGCTGATCGAAGGCCTCCCTCAAGGGGGGGGTTTGCAGTGGCTCACCGATTAGTGAGAGGACGCTGCTGCCCGTCCTCCGGCGTCTGGCCGCAGTTTTAAGACGTACCCGGGTCATTACATAGTACACCGTTACATAGTATTACGCCTGTATTCCCCGAAGGATTAGACAGAGGTTTACTCAGGGGCGAAGCTACCGGCGAATCAGCCGCATCAAAGATACGGGGCCCCCCAGTTACAGGGGCCCCGAAACCGTTTAAGTAAAAATTCGTGAAATGTTATCCACAATCTCACTCAAACTCTTAGGCCGTACGATAAACTTCCCGGGAAATATACTATTAAAAACCGACTTCAAAACACTCAAAATCAAAACTACCTAAAAAACAAAAAAATAATGTTTTATTATACAATATAGTAGTTGAAGAATATTGAAGTCGTTGCCAAGCCCCCCAACAATCGATAAAGGCCCCCGTCTAGGGCAAGCTACGTCACTGGGTTTATTATTGTACACCCGCATTTCACCGATGCCGTTATTGAATCCTATGAAGCAGGAGGTGAACCTATTGCTATCTACCGGACACAGTTCTAGACTCTGTGCTGCTATTGAGAATTTTCATACGAAAAAACCCAAAAACACTGCCCGATCCGGAAATCGAATCCATACCTCAAAGTTAGCAGTTGCCTTTGCGACCACTAGATCAATGAGGAAGTTCCCAAAGTGGTTCAGGTGGACCCCCAGGGGTCCACGGGAGACTCGACGGGGGTCTGACGTTGGCGTGACAAAAAAATGAAGGTTTATAATTCAATTTACAATAAGGTAGAAATTTAGCTGCAGGGGGTCCACCAGAAGCAGCTAAATTTTTAAAGTGGTCTATGAGAAAAAAAAGTCTGGGAACCTCTGCTTAAAAGTATATCTAAAACCTGCCTAAAACCACGCATAAAACTATTTTAATAAGTAGACATTAATATAAGCACCGAATATAGCCATCAAAAATAATCCGCCGACCACCCCTCGTGTATCAACACAATGAATCATGAAAAATAAACGTCCGCCCGGTAGTAACGAGAATATGTTGATAATATAATTATCTATGAACCATTTTTGGGCGATAGAAACAATACAGCATGTTTTTTTAAAGATATTTTTGATTGGTTGTTGATGTTCAATGTTTGCTTGAAATATGAATTATATTTAACGTTTAATTGCAACGAAATCATCTCTGTGGACACGTTAAATAATAACAATAATAATTTTTATGATTGACAGCGATGCGGACGAGTATTTTGATGCGTAATGTTTTATATTTTTTATTGTGGTTAGCGTGTAAATATAGTGTATCTAATAAGTTGTTAACGTTGAATAATTAAATCCAAACGAAAAAAATTCGTGTCCACAGAAATGATTTTGTGCAAGTGCAATTAAAAGTCTATTAAATAAAAGATATATTCTTTTATTTTATTAATTCCGGAGATTACCCCCTACATACAAACACATTTTAACTCTTTATAATATAAGTATAGGTAACATCAACATTATATGTATTAAGTCTGTATTCCCCGAAGACTGCACGAACCAACAGAAGTGTACTAGTGTTTATTTTTATATATAAACACATATATCTACATGCACAAACACCCAGACCCGAAACAATTATCTGTAGATCATACAAATATTTGTTCCGTATGGGGATCGAAACCAGGACACTTAGCGCAGAAAGCTAATCGCTTAACCACTGCGCCAGTCGTTACGGTAACGGTAAGTTATAATTTTTGCTTCGGGCGAAAATCAAACCAGCAACTCATAACGCAGAAGCCCTTACCCAGTACGCCTATCGAGCTGTCAAACCACTCATCGCTTAACATGACACTAACGGTTTACCATTAATAAAGTTGCTATCACGTTGAAATATCGTATGTGGGGTAAACAGAGCTGGACAAATTGGCGAGCTTCGACACACAAATAATGGCTGTATCTTGCGTACGAGTAATTAATAATGACAGAGCTATGAACATCGTAGATGAACGGATTAAAATTAAATAACGTATTTATAAAACATATCACACCTGTATTCCCAGAAGGGATAGGCAGAGGTGTTCTGTATACACAAATATCGCCGACACCGACGAGATTTTAAGTTATAAGTCTTCATACATACAGACAAATAACATTTAATTTTTATTATAATAGTATCAAAATACGGTTGGCGCAGTGGTTAAGCGATTAGCTTTCTGCGCTATGTGTCGCGGGTTCGATCCCTGCACGGAACAAATATTTGTATGATCTACAGATGTTGTTTCGGGTCTGATTGTGTGTGTATGTGACATGTATGTTTGCAA
Organism: Shargacucullia verbasci; assembly: GCA_947562105.1. Lineage (NCBI taxonomy): Eukaryota > Metazoa > Arthropoda > Insecta > Lepidoptera > Noctuidae > Shargacucullia > Shargacucullia verbasci. The sequence continues at coordinate 8,114,127 of OX387302.1, read as the reverse complement.
ACTGTACCCACGACACAGGAGAAATCCTAGGGGGGCAACGTTTTTAAAAAAAATAAAAAAATAGAAGATTTTTTAAGTTAGATTTCTTTTGGCGCGCTTGATAAGAGTGAATTCTTACGACGCGCGCGCACACCGACGGATAAAAGTGACACCATGAAGTTGGCTGGCAAATGTCTCTTAAATTTTCTTGGGAATTGATAGCTATATTCAATTTGTGCATCTGTGACACGTGTTTCATATCAGTGGAAATAAAAAAATTAATAAGAAGTATAACTACTTACGTGCGTACATAAATACACGTGCACACATATGTTTTTTTTTTATCTAGTTTAAATATCGTTGCACCACACTGAATAATTCCTGTATCGTACGTATTTTTGTTTACAGGAATTATATTTAGTAAGGAGCTTTGCTTCGATGTCTTTATTGAGTTCGGTGCAATTGTTTCTTTCTTTCTTTTTTTTCAAAAACATTGCCCCACACTAGGATTTCTCCTGTGAAGTGGGTACAGTTTACAAACATACATGTCACATGCACACACAACCAGACTCGAAACAACTATCTGTAGATCATACAAATATTTGTTCCGTGCGGGAAATGAACCCGCGACACCGAGCGCAGCACTCGATCTCACAACACACTGCGTCAACCGTGCCGTTTTGTAAAGGTAATAATATTATGTTCATTTTTTTAACATTAAATGTTCGACTGCATTCGCAGTTACGAACAAAACTATCTTTATCCTCTTTAAAAAAGATAAGTCCACCCAACTAAGTCAAAATTTGTCATCTATGTGGACAATATACATTAATTATGCATATCATAAATAATCAAGTTAATAATACCCGCAAATATCAACCAACATCGCGCATGGTACTTACTGACTGTCGAATAAAGGGATAACAGAGATGGAACAAATTGGCAGGCTCCGTGCGTCGTGTCAATTGAAATGCCACTATTTTGTATGCACGCGATTAATGATGCGAATTGATGCCACGGGAGTGAAGGTTGGTGTAAATTCAATGGAATTAACTTTACCTCTGTTTTGTATTATACATTGATATAAAATTTCTAGATGCACATGTGATTTCGAAAAAAGGTTTGGTGTAATGAAATGAAATGAAATTCTTTATTTTGCAATTAGGATTTTTCAATCACTTTTACACGTCTTTTTTAAACTAGATGGCGTCGGCATTTCCTATGACTATCCCTGAGAAGAAACGCCGCAACAAACTCAGGGGTCAAGGAAAGTGTAAGGAAAGAGACTCCACGAGTGGCGCACCATGGCCGTCAGCTTTGATACTACCAAAGCTGACTGGCTAATCTTTCCACTACGACATGAGTGATTGCCATTGGTAGACGATAGAAGAAAAGTAAGGTTTCTCCAATAAATTACGTTTTTCTATAGATAGCAATTAATTTACCAACAAGGATAATTAATTGTTCTATAAAATTACGGTGATTTCATCAAAATACTAATAAAACTTCGTTTAATATAATCAGCCACGTTATCGCTGGTTGAACAACGTTACCGTAACTGTGGACAAGTTACGAGTATTTGTTTTTAAAACATTGCCCTACACTAGCAATATTGTATCGTGGGTGCGTTTACGAACACAAATATTCACATGCACATATGTCCCTTGTGCATTTAGCATCAAAAAGACTAAATTTAATGAAATTCGAAAGCGTTTTTTAGAGGAAATAGTGATTGAAATCATGATAAATTTTACACATAGTATCTGCGGATACATAAAAATATATAGTTATTTAAATTTTGTGATTTTTACCTATAGTTTTCCAAGAATAATCGTTAGAATTTCGCTACGTGTATACCTACATATTTTTCATGCTGACTGTACTATTTGATTTCAATTTATGTATGTATATTTTTTCTGTTTCTGGTGTACTATAAGGTGTATTATATTTTTTAATTTCAGACGTGCGCCTGCGCCCATTTAGCATTATAGTTTTAGAATACCTAGCCGAATAACACATTTCGTAATTTAATAACCTTCTGCTTCAAAACTAATGACGCAAAAAAAATTGATTCAGTTTTTTGTTTCAAAAATCAAACAAAAACTCAAACATTTCGTCTTAACATTGACCGGTTTCATTCAGTGAATGAACTCCGTTTGATGTCCTAGAATGATTGATGTTCATCCATTATCGATTCTTGACCACTGCTCGTTCCACGTGATTTGCTTCAGCTATTTTAAGAAAGAAAGTCTACTGATATATTGTTGCTAGATTTAGACTGTTCAATAAATCTAGATAAAAATAGTGCTGCTACTAAAAATATGTCTATTTGTGTCGTTCAAACTTAGTGGAAAAGTATATATGTATTTGTTACGGTTTACCCGGGTATACCTAAAACAATCCAATCTTATTGAGTAATGTCCAAAAATTACTTTCAATTTGGAGTTTATTCCCCTACACCTAGGTTTACCCAAGTCTCTCTGGGCAAATCTCTAAAATTCAAGTTATTTCTTGTCCTTATTTGGACTTTATACCAATGAGCTCGGATAATATTAGGTACACCCGGGTAAACCTAGGTATCGTATATTCTAATAACACGGCCCTGTTAGTAAATATATTGCTTAATGTAAATAGTTATCACTACATATTATAAAACAAAGTCTCCCGCCGCGTTTGTCTATCTGAACGTGATAAACTCAAAAACTACTGAACGAATTTTCATACGGTTTTCACCAATGCAGTGATTCATGAGAAAAGTTTAGGTATATTAAGGTTTTGTGTAAATTGACTGAAATATGATGATGATTGTTGAAGATATCGTAAAATATCATGGGATAGCTGGGAGATTTATTGGCGTGCGCCGCGTAAACCAATAGAGCTTTAAATATACTTATTAAATTAAATTAGACCATCGATTTAGAAAAAATATGTCGGCGTATAAGCTTTGGTACCCGTGCAAAGCCGGAACGCATCGCCATTAATACATATAAGCGTAACTCCCAACACGGAGTTTGAATCTGAGCTTGGCAATAGTCTCGCCACCTATTACATGGGATAGAATTACGGGATCAGTCAAACCTAAGCATTAAATACTACACGTCTGCATAACCCTTCGAGAAATACACGCGTGATCCTGTGTGCAATAGTTTTTTTAATAAAATCAAGAAGAATACTGTATAATAATGATATATACAAGGTCTCATAGCAATAACAATAGAAAGTGCAGTGAGAAATATAAAACACAGTATTGTTCGCCACTTTGGTCATGTGTTTAGAGCGAATCTAAGTGGAAATGAAAGTGACGTCCTAAAAGGACTCACACTGGCCTTATTGGTGAAGTCCTTCAAAAAGGTCGGGTGCGTAGTACTCGCAAATAGCTTCACTTTCATACCATAACTGTCAAGGTTTGAATAACTTTTTTTTTCTTTGTTTAGCAGTTGTGGCCCAGCTGTTGAACGTCTGCCTTCCATGCTGGAGGGTCTAAGCTAAAACCTGGCCCGCACCTCCGACTTTTCGGAATCATGTGCGGATCAGAATCTGATTATCACGGTGAAGGAAAACATCGTGAGGAAACCTGCACACCTGAGAGGGCTCCATAAAGTTCACGGCGGTGTGTGTAGTCCGCCAAACCGCACTAGGCCAGGCTAGACTAAAGCCTAACCCTTCTCAGTATGAGAAGAGACCCTTGCCCAGCAGTGGGACAGTAAAGGGATAATATTTTTCCTTTATGTCGTAAAACGTCACAGTATTGTCACGGTATATTGTAATTTAGTCAGTTTAGTCTTATATCACACATTCAACCAAACCTGGAACTACTATCTAGGGCCATACAAATATTTAAGATTTTAAACTAAAAAGGTCACTAACATTATACTTTTTATAACTTAAAATAGAATATTTAATTATTATGTGAAGCCGAGCCATATGTAGAGAACAGAATTGAGTTGCGAGTGACCTAAATGATAACGGTAGCGGCACCTAGCGCACAAAACGCATAAGGAAGAGAGTGGATCGTCTCATCTGCTCACAAACACCCGCAAATCTCTTCAGTTTATCCGTGAATAATGTGTGTGCGACATTGCAGAAATATCAGAATCTCAAAAAGATACATAGATTGTAAACTAGATACTATAGAACTATAGATCGCAACACGTAGCGTAGAAAACCGATCGCTTAGCTACTGCGCCTATCGAAACATCAATTTGACATTGAAATTTTAATCTAATTCTATACACGTTATATTTTATAAACTGATATATTATGCTGGTGAAAGGACCAAATAAAAGGACCAGATTTAACATTAACATAGTACTGCATTCATAGTTCAAGTTATAGTAGTGGCACCTTGTATAAAATAAATGCATATAAAGCGTCACGAGAAAATAACTTTAACGTATATTAAAAAATCCTTTTGAAACGAAAATAAAATAAAATGCTTTTATAGATAAAGTTACTTTAAATTCAATGAAGGTTTTTTGTTAGAAAAAATAACGGCTAGTAAGTGTGATACGTGATGCATAGATAATATTTGACCCCTCTGACTTTATTTATTAGTCTTTATTATTTAAAAGGATTGTTCTTTTTTCTGGCAAAGATTAAAATTCTATTGTTAACGTTTATTAAAAAAGTCAACCATAAAATATATCTTCAAAAGATATAGTCAGTATGAATATTATTATTTTTAGGATACGGTTTTATTAATCCTTTTTGCCGCCTTTGGGAATAAAATTAAATTATTGTTTTATTTTAAATATTTCACAAAGCATTATAAAAACATTAAAAATTATAAAATCTGATCATGAATCTGACGAGACATTAATTGCTAATGTCTTAAGCAGCTGTAGCTAGTAGAAGTTATAAAGATCATATTATATGATTGCATGCAATAAACCTATGCTACAAAATTTTATTAAAACATTATAAATCTGACGACTGTTTTCCCTTATAATAAACAGCGAGAAAATCATATAGAATTTCTGTAATAAAGATATGAACATAAGAATTAATGTCAACAATGATAGTATGTGGTAATCTTGTGATATAAAATGTTTGTTTAAGATAAATCTTGGTAAATATCAAACAATGAATGGATAGATAATAGTTAGATTTTCTTGAAGTGTGTTTTCTAGGTGATCAAAGGTAGCGTTCACACCGACGTGCTGGGATCAAAGGCCAGCGTCACAAGATATAGATGACATTTTCTAAAGAAATTATAATAGATATTTTCCAATACAAATAGTGTCCATTTATTAACCCTAGAAAGATAAACTACGTTCGTTGCTCGGTTCGACGTGTGTATATTTATACATACGTCGAATCAACGTATGGTCGACGTAAATTGTCTTTAACGCATGGTAAAATATGGTTATGTTTCTAGGGTTAAATAATTACTTACAAATTTCCTGAGAAAACTTCAATTATATGGTGGCACTAATATTACTTATCTCTTAATCTACCTGTACCTACAATACTTGGCGTACGCTGCTAAATAATTACGAGTATCAAGATAATGTGCTCGATTAAAAAGTTTACGTCATATTATTACCATATATTTTCTTCCATGATTATTTTTCATCCACTGGATGTTTAGAAAAAAATGCGTTTAGCGAGAAAACCGTCATTTATTCTCTGTGTGTATAAATTTAATTTCACTACAATATTTCCTTTGGTGTATCGAAGGGCTCTAAAAATTACTCATGTTGTTCAGCCCGTCATTCCATCAACTGCTAGCCCCAAAGCACAGAACAAATAGGTACAGAAGGCGAAACTTGACCGGTATTAATTTGATATAGTTTGAGGACCCTGTACGTAATTGTCTGTGTGCTTGTGCCTGTTATCGCTTGTTGCATGGAGCCGGCCTTTTGAACCTCTTTATTTTGTTGTCGTGTAAGTTTCCCACTTACACGTGTAACTCGGAAAGGAAAAGACTCAAACATAACAATCTAACACCAAATTCAATTTTTTATATACATATGGTATGCAAAAATTGATTGTGAAAGATTGAGAAAACAAAGAATCACGCCTGTATTCTACGAAGGTTATGCAGTTGTTATTGCACACCTACATATGTCATTACTTCCCAGAATATGATCCTTGTTAGCGACACTATTGGATGGTGTTATAATACAGCGTATGGTTTTTATTTCCAAAATCAACGTGTTCGATTTCAGGCAAGGGATATTGATTTAAAAAAAATTCAATGATGCAGTTTTAGTTTTTATCAAAATCGGGCTCGAGGCTCCTTTGAGTATTTTTCAATATTCCTTATAGTTTCGGATTTGGCCGTCCACGCCCACTGGAAACATACATAACCTTGAAGATCTATGTTTAGCCCTTTATCCACTCTATTATTGTGATAATACGTCCTTTAACAGGTTATTTATAAAGCCCTTAAACCATAAGAAGGCCATAGTGAATCGAATGACCCCGGAAGCTAGATATTTTTTACAAAGAATTTGTAAATAACTATTTTGAACCAAATAAGATATGGGTGTATTAACTGTTTTCCATCCCATACAAGCACAAGCCAAGCACAAGTTGTACTTACATCTGGAATCGTTCTATTTTTGGTCCTTTGAGCCGGATATCGGTTTACAGGCATTACGTGCGTAGGTAGTAGGTATTGTTATAATTGTGCATAGTGGGTGGAGTAGTCTCGGGCCTATTGCGTGGAACTTCATAACTGTATCGGTATGGCTGTACAAAAGTATATCTCTGCAAAATTTTACAGAGAATACAGTCATGATGCTTTAATAGTTGAGACTATCAAACATCATCGTCACTTCAATTCAAATATTTGTTCGTGTATATTAATTTTTTCTCAAATAATACCTTTTTTTATACTACTTGACGAGAATTCTCATAGATTCCGCCTGGGGCAAACTTTGACACTTGATAATGGGCTCACAAATGAGAACTGCCTGTCTACCCACCTTCCGTATAATTTGTAAGCAAACACAAATAATGGTATCTTGTTAAATTATTAGATACTTAGTTGTATAAAGTACTCGTAAATACACGTCAAGATAACGTTGACACACTTGTAAACTGCACAAAGATGTCTAGGCTCTATATATAATAGTCTTGGGAATCAATATTTTATCTGATATATGTATATAACCGGTCGAGGGGCTCGTAGCGACATAGCTACTGTATTGATTGGTGACTGTTTTCATGTATCGAGACCCCTCCGTGTTTCGGAAAGCACGCTAAATAGTTGGTCCCGGGTGTCATATGAATACCTACCTATATAAATATATGCGCTGAAACCCTTTTTTTTACTACTAGTTCAAGTTCGTTTGGCAGCACTTCACCTGATGGTGAGTGACAATGCTGCCGAGGATGGATCACGCAAGCTCAAATAATGCCTATTCACTCTTGCCTTGAAGATTTCTAAGTTATAATATATAATCTAATCGCTTAACCACCAAACCAACCGTGCTATTAAAGATCATACAAAAAAGATTATATAAAAGTTATATGTATTATATGAATTAAAATCTGGCCGTTATCTATGTTGTTACAGAACACCCATATTTAAATAACAAATGCCACAATAAACATTATAACAGTCATCAAGCAAGATGTCACACAACTAGGCAATATAATCTCTTAAAAACATATTATTTATTTATATTGAGTCATTGTCATCATCAGCCTACATTAATCCACTGGTGGTTTTCGGCTCCCCACATCCAGTCTGCCAGCCACCTTGCGCAAGTCATCAGTCCATTTGGTCGGGAGGCCCTACACCACGTCTGCATTTGCGGTCTCCACTGAAGAACTCGTCTACGCCAACGAATATTGGTTCTTCGGCTTATGTGACCGGCTCAGTGCCGCTTATATTGAATGGTTAATATTAATTTATACAGGTATCGAGTCAAATTAGCTTATTTTCTTTATATTTACTTAGCCGCCTACGAACAGAAAGCGTTAGTTTTCATTCTTTACTGGATGCCATAGTACTGATTATTTTTTAATGATATAGGGGTACCAATTATACACGACACTAAAGGTTACTTACAGTTTTCTACCCCCTTTTGCCACCCTCCCCCTTCCCCGCCGAATAAGGGAACGGTACGTGGATCTTCCGGTTCTTGGTTATCATGGCACGAAACGCAGCAATACAATGTTGCTATTAACTCTTATGTTGTATCAGACCCTGGTACGAATATAGTGTTATGATGTGGAGCGATGGGGAGGAATATTTTGATACATCGAGTATGCAGGTTTTTTTATAATTTTTACTTTTGTGTGTGCAGGGTTTTTCTTTAATAATTTTTACATAAACATTTTGTTTAGTTTAAGCAAAAATGATTTTATATAAATAGTTGATAATATATATAAATTTAATATTATAAAAATTCATTTTCCTTTCTAATTAATATCATAAATCGTATTTCACGTTGATTTCAAAAATAATATAACGGCAACATAAAAACAGTTTTGAAACAAGAAAATTTTAATTATTATATGTATATATTTCCTCAATCAAGCCAGATCATTCACGACATGTACTCAACTACAACTAGGCTAGCTAAATAAATATTGTATTTCGATTTTATCGAATAACACTAGAGTTTATTTACAGCAAAGCGAATCAATACTAATAATCCGTCAAAACACTTGGATTAAGGAGAAAACGTTCCCAAATTGTTTATTCATTTCTAAAACGATTTGCAATTAATGTTAAGTGTTACAAATCAAATGAAACCACGAATTTAGTAAACGACTTGGAAACCAATTGACGAAGTAATTAAATCGTTCAAATATTTACCGTAACTTAAGTTCAAACACTCGTTGGCTACTGACCTTTTATTACGTTTTAGACTTTCATCTCTGATTTGAAACAAATATTTATTGCGAAAGATGTCGGACTGTATGATCCGCCTAACCTTATTCTAATGCGTAGGGTTTGGTTTCTAGTGAATCCATATAGAGATATTTTTACTTAAAAAAAGCATACCCACATTTTACCAATAAACAAAAGTTACGATATGTACTTACATATCATAACGTTTAAAAACATCATAAAAATATTACAGGAATCTAACACAAAACATCATATACTTGAAATATTACATACTAGCTTCCGCTCGCGGCTTCGCCCGCATGATTTACGAACCCGTACATTTTTCCGGGATAAAAAGTAGCGTATGTGCTATTCCAGAGTATAATCTATCTCTGTGCTTAAATTAAATTTAAATTTCATCCAGATCCGTTCAGCCGTTCTGGCGTGAAAGAGTAACAAAGATCCATCCATCCATCCATCCATCCTCACAAACTTTCGCATTTATAATATTATTATTAGGAAGTAGGATAGGATAAGTAGGATAGTAGGATTAATAAACAAAAAATACTTGCACAAGATTCAACAAAATCAAATGCAGATATAATCATCAATGTTTTGCTGACTTCCGTAACGACTGTCATAGGTAATGGTATAACAATTGATACGATTGCTTATCGTGTTTTTTGAATCAATCATCAAAGTTCTAGCCACAGTAAGTTCTACTTAACTTCACAGATTGATTGATCTGCGTGGCAGCTATGAAACTACGAAACTCTCAAGATGTTGGTCTCTAATGCCCTTAAAATAATCGAGGAGCTTACCACGAAGTCTTAACGCTTGTCAGTTCTCATAATTAGCCTTGCTATTATGGCAAGCAATCATTTTTAATAAAGTATTATTATGGAGGAACTCAAGTAAGGAGAATACTCTCACATAATAATAGATAGCCTGAAGGGCCGAAGTTCTACAGTAGATATCAAACATTGGTTTATGTGTTAAAACCGTTGTAAACGATCATGATTTTATGTCGCTTCACTCCAATAGCTGGCGCTGTACTTTTGCCATGTTGTGAGTAGTCGCTACAATGTCAACATAAAACTTTTTACCCGACCTAGGACCAACCTCGAACCTCTAACTAAAATGTGACATCGACCAGTAAATGAATCTATCTTTTGTCGGTGGTTGCAAGGTTACGAGAATCCTTTTTGGTACTAATAAGGTCAGTGTTACTCCTTCTATCGTTTTATGACGTCATCTACCGGCGACACATGTATTATTCCCTTATTTTGTCCACGGATAAATCGTTAGTTATGTTTTGGTCCTTTTTTTCGCAATTAAGTCAAAGCTCTGCAGCATTGTTGTGCCTAGTCCTAAGAAAGTGTATTTTTTTGGTCTTACAGGTAATTTATATAATTATCTCATATTGTCTTCTTTATTTTTTTATTTTACAAAATTATAAGTACACTGCCTCATTAGCTTAGGCGGGCGAACGCCGAATATAACTTCCTAGGTTCAATTCCCAGGTTGAACAAGTCTTTTTACATCGGTATCTTTACATAACAGTACATCAATACTGGCGTTAATTAAATGTCATCCCGTTATTTACAAAGGATATTGTTTCTACTTCAGCAAACAGTATTCTCGGTTCAGCGCTACTCACGACCCAAGACTTCAAAATTCTCCTTAAGGCTCTTCCATCTCATTAGTCAATGATATAACAGTCAATGTCTTTATCTATATTGATATTACAAAGCAGTAACGGGTTTGTGAGTTTGAAGTAATTTCATGTTATTTTTTTCTATTTTCCATTTTATTTTTAAACGTTCTACGTACTTACTACAGGTAATTTCTGTAATGTGAGTGCGTTTACAAACACAAATTTATTCATATGCAGAAAAATCCAAACCCGTAACAACTGTGTACAACTATTTGTTCTGTGCGGGATTCCAACGAGCGATATGTGGCGCAGCACTCCTTAGGAGTTCCTAAAGATTGCATCGTGCATGCGTGTAGGTATTCAAGTTTTATGGGCATTATCCGAAATCCACACAGACAATATCGTGGGCAAAAGCTTTTAGTTTGTTACAACCACAATACCACGTCTCTTTAGACCTGCCCGGATTTAGGTAATTTTTATTTTTTCTCAGCTCCAAAGACCAAAAACTGAAAAATTGATTAAATGAGTTAAACCGAAATACGAAGGGATGCTGTTTTATTTTTATAATGAAACATATTACCTATTTAAGCTAAAAAAATGTTTCATAGTAATTTAATGAAAAACATTGTGATTCAAAATTGTTAGGATTACTTATTTAACTGCTAATTGAATGTTTAAATCACCCATTGTATAAAAAATGCCTTAAAATAAAATTAATACACCAATTTAATTATAATCAATTTGTACTCATTCCAATATGATTCTAACGTCACTTAATTGGTAATAAAAAGGCCCCTGATGAATAATTGCGACACACAAAAAAAAAGTGGTCAGTGCAAATTCGATTTACTACATCGAACGCGTTCGGTTTTCCGATTGGTCCGTTTCGTGCTCTCCACCAATCGGAGCGCCGAACGCGTTTGATGTAGTAAATCGAATTTGTCAAAAGAACCTTGCACTAGGGGTACAATACTTTTGACCAGACCATCTAGGGTTATATATTTTGATGCACTGAATTCGAATTTGAGGTTGGTTTAACCCGTACACCCTCAAAATTTTGAGTAAATTGGAGATATAAAATGACCTTTATAACCATAATTATTTGCTCATTTGTTATTCTTTTGCTTTGTCATAACTTGGACGAAAGTTATGTCTAAAATAAATATAATAAATTAACTAAGTTTGTATTCAAATGATTTTAACTTGCGAATTTTGCGGAAGAAAGCCCCGTTGTTTCTGTTTATACGACAAACAATAAGCTTCTGTTGTTTTTTTGGCACTTAATTTTCATGTTACTCAATTACTTAATTAAGATTACATTAACTTCCTCATTGGTTTTGAGGTGGCAAGCGCGATCACTGAACGTTAGCTCCTGGGTCTGATGCCCGGGTCTTCCTTTTTCTGTACAAGAATTCTCAGTAGCAGCATGGAGTTTGGAACTGTGACCAGTTGATGGCAATAGGCTCGTCCCCTATTACATAGGACTTACAATAGTACACCTCTACCTAACCTGTGAAAATAAATCCTCCATGACACGATAATCTTTTGAACCTTCTTCAATTATAGTTTCAGCTCGTCTTGATAGAACAGTATGGTTTATAAAAGCGTTATACTGTATTGAACCTAGTTAGTTTTTTTCTATAGATTACGGAGCCAAAATAGGCCTTATTCGTCGATTATCTTAATTTTTAAGATTACTGTAACATTTTTTACTAGATAGAGAAAATGATTACGAGTAATTTAACTCAATATAGTTACTTTTCCCATGCGCCATTTCAATTTAAGAAAGACATATTTTCCCTGACTATATGATAGCCTAGCGGTTGAACGCTTGCCTTCCATGCAGGAGGGTCTAAGTTCGAACCCGGCCCGCACCTCTGAATTTTCGGAATCATGTGCGGATCAGAATTTGATTATCACTTGCGTTTACGGTGAAGGAAAACATCGTGAGGAAACCTGCACACCTGAGAGGGCACCATAAAGTTCTTGACGGTGTATGTAATCCGTTAACGCGCACCGGGCCAGCGTGGTGGACTAAGGCCTAACCCTTCTCGTTCTGAGAAGAGACCCTTGCCCAGCAGTGGGACAGTAATGGGTTGAATTTATATGACACACACAACATTTCGTTTTCCCCGAAGTTTAGCCAAATGTCAAAAATGCCACCACACACTGGTGGATCACACATGGCATCAAGGTGTGTAAAATGATAATTAATAGCTATATATATAAGGTTTCTGCGTTACGTGTCGCGGGTTCAATTCCTGAAAGGAACAAATATTTGCATGATCTACAGATAGTCGTTTCGGGTCTGGTTGTGTGTGCATGTGACATGTATGTTTGTAAACTGTACCCACAGGAGAAATCCTAGAGTGAGGTACGTTATTTTTAAAATAAATTAAGTAAAATAATAAATAAATTTCTAAACCGCACATTATTTCGTAATACCAAAAATGAGCCCTGTTCGAAATTCAGTGCTATATGTATGTATGGGTGATATAATAACTTTTCTATTTTATAAAATCCTTAGAATAAAGTTTTTAGGGCCGATGACCAATAAAAAGTCATTTCCTTGAGAACGAACAGAATAATTGTATTTTGTATATTATTACTATGAATTATTTTAGGACTATATTTTATGCAAATATATGTTATTTGTAGTGCTTTAGAATATTATTTTGTAATAAGTTATAATTTATTTTATTTAGGCTTATTGCTACTTACATATTTGTAAAATTCAATATGTATCTAATTAAAACAGTTTTAAAAATATCCTAATAAAATAAATAATAATTTTAAAATTATTTTAATTCATGTTATTTACTTTTTAAAGACCCATAAAGTTATATGAATGAATATTGTATGAAATATATTCAGCACCCATAAAAGAAAAAAAAAACCGATATGTAAGGAGTATTTAAAAGTAAATGATTAATTTAAATCATTACGAATGTCTATTATGTCTCGTAATTGTCTATTATGACTCCTTTTGTTATATTCTTTTGGTGTACAATAAAGAGTATATTATTATTATTATTATTATTACGAATGAAAACGTCTTGTTTTGTTCACAAAAAAAAAATTAAAGTCACTTATTAAACTTTATAAAAAAAAAATAACAAACTCACCTCAATAATCACCAAAAAAAAAATTCCACACTCACAATCAAAAAACGCACACATACACACTAATAAACCAAAAATATTACACACGTATTCACACAAAGGAGCACTTTTGAATTTGGAGCGCGTATAAAGGCGTTTGCAGGCATGCGACCACCGCACGGTGAGACGCGAGACTGACTGGAGACGCGCTGCAGTGAATTATTGCTTATAGCGCAGGTTCGCCTGTACATCTTGTATGTACACAGTCTAGTGCAGTCAAGTTTCTGGGAATTCGATGCAGGTTTTCGTCTATGAGTGATTCTTTTTTTTAAAGTGTATCGTTTGTTACGTCATCGATAGTTTCTTATAGTAGGTACAAAGTTCCTTTGAAGTTCTCTCCAGTGTAGTTAAATTAAGTGATATATAGAAATTGTGACGATATTAGAACTAATGAATATTTTTAAAGTACCTAGTCATTAAGTACCTACGTGAATAAGGTACTTTTCTTTAAGTCCTCATGTAAGTGAAACTCACTTTGTCTGAAAGAGATGGTGAGATGACCTAGACGCGCACCAGAAAAGCTGGTTCGAGGTGGCGCAGGATAGAGATAGGTGGAAGAATTTGGAGGAGGCCCTTGCCCAGCAGTGGGACAGTTTGGGCTAAATAAAAAATAAGTAACTGCTAGCGTCGCTCACTAGGAGACTAGTGGCCGCAATCGCGACCGTTAAGCGTGAGGTCCTAGGTTCTATTCCCAGGTCGGGCAAAGTGTTATTGGGTTTTTCTGTATGGAAATAATCAGCAACAGCACAGTATCTGGAGCTATGACCGGTAGAAGGCAATAAGCTTGCCTCCTATTACATGGAACTCAATAAAGATATCGGCGAAATGTGAGTTTGCAATAATACACCTGCCACTGCCTAGCCCTTCGGGGATACAGGCGTGATGCTATCTTATGTTATGTAGGTAATAAAAATGAGATGTTAAATATTGATGCAATAGTAATATTAAATGCTTTTTTTTAAAGTCTTTCCGAAAACTTTGACTCAACACGTAACCATTCTGCTACGAATTCGTAGCTGTTGTAGCCGCTACCGTTCCGTCCGGCAGCAGTTACGCCGTAGCAAATTCGTAGCATGCACAAAGGTTTCTTGTGTCGTGGGCTGGCTTTTTATATAAATGATAAATGCTATGGTAGAAAGATTAGCTATACAGCAAGATTCGTAATGAAGTTTCTTATGGAGCCATAGCGTTCTTTCACAGTCGAGGCAGCACCGTTATTTCAGGTTGTGTTTCTTACTGCCTTAAAATCGGTGTTGCTATCGGCAGCGGTAGGCAGTAAGCAGAAAATTTTAAAAGCTTACTAATTTAAAAATACCTACTGCATGTTGATGTTGGTTCATCGTCTTGTCGATTAAATAATGATGTATGTGATTTGCCACCTCAAATACTGTATATTATAATAAATATTTATCTGAGTTATGTATGGTAGGCAGTGTCTTTTTGTCTTTATGAACTGCACGCTACTGGCTATCGGCTAATAGGAGAACGCCCAATGCCGGATGTGATTGGCCTCAAAGCCAAATCCATCTCACGTGATCCGGATTTCCATCCGGTCAATTACATTATTACTTATTTATTATTGGAACGGCCTAAACGGTTGGGTCGTTAAGGCCTTATTTATATTTTCATGTTATGTTTTAGCTTCCCTTTAACTTTTACTCTTCCATCATAATCCCTAGATAATCTAAAAAGCAATTAATACTTGTTTTAAACAGTACAGTTGAGCAAAGAGACTGGTATACAGAGTGTAGATACAGATAAAAAAAACGGCAATTGGGCAAGAGCCTCTGCTCAGAATGAGAAGGTTTAGACCTTAGACCACCACGCTGGCCCGGTGCAGGTTGGCGAACTACACACACCATCAAGAACTTTATGGAATCCTCTCAGGTGTGCAGGTTTCCTCACGATGTTATCCTTCACCTTTAACGCAAATGAATAATCAAATTTTGATCCGCACATGATTCCGAAAAGTTAGAGGTGCAGGCCGGGTTTGAACTCAGACCCTCTTGCATGAAAGGCAAGCGTTCAACCAAGCTACCACTGGTTTTTTTGATACAGATAAAGTTTTCTAAAAAACTGATAACTGAGAGATAGGGCTATCATTATCTCTATTCGGTGGTACAGGGTTCATAACGCAGGATTACAATAAAATGACAGTTCCAATGTAAATCGGTTAGTATTTCACTTTCACAATACAATTAACAATTGTAGGTAATTCACTCAGTACAAATCACAAACTATTTTCCAACTCCGGGCAAACTGACAGTTTCATGTCGGAGAAGTGTATCGGTTCGATGCTCGCACAAGACTGCGCGTCTCCACACGACTCCGTCCACGCGCCGCCATCTTGCCATGACGTCACGTTGTTTACCCTCACCTTAGTACTACAGTAATCAATTAAGAGACTAAACATCGTTCTCCACGATATATATAACATAACATAACATCACGGCAGTATTTCTGAAAGGCTGGCAGAGGTAACTATTATACAACCATAATTCGTCAATGCTGTTATAAAGCTCTATGTAATAAGGGCCGAACCTATTGCCATTTACCGGCCAAATTACAAAAGTTACCAAAGAGTTGTGTTACTGAGAATTTTCTAACAGAAAACCCAAGAATATTTTACCCGACCGATACCTCTATTACGAGTTTTTTACTATTTACTTTCATAGTAAATGTAAATTTTCATGCAAGCGATTTTAGTTCTTAACTTGGTCACATTAGGGATTAGAGCCGCTAACATGACATCTCTATAATATAGTAAATAGTAAATCAAATCTTTACTATGACTAGATGTCACATAAGCGCCTCTAATCCCTAATGTAACCAAGTTAAGAACTAAAATCGCTATCATGAAAATTTACTTTACTATGATAGTAAATAGTTAGAAAACTCGTGATAGTGGTACAGGAGACAATAATAAAAAAGCAATAAGTGCATTTAGAGTCAAAACGCACTTATTGCTTTTTAGCAGTAAGCAGACGATATATATCAATGAACTTGTGCAATTGTTGTGATTAAATAACATATATCTATATATCTATTATATAATTATATACATAGTATAAAACAAAGTCGCTTCCCGCTGTCTCTCCGTCCATATGTATGCTTAAATCTTTAAAACTACGCAACGGATTTTGATGCGGTTTTTTTGATAGATAGAGTGTTTCAAGAGGAAGGTTTACATGTATAATACATGCATAATATAGTAGAGAAACACTGATAATTTTAGAGGTTTCTAATGTGATGTCGTAAATAAACATTTTTTTGCGCTTACATTGCAAGTGCTGGCTGAACCCTACGAGATAGATCAAAATAATGTACTACAGTATTGTAGACCTTAAAAATGTCAACAAAAAAGTCCGGGATGGTATATGTCTATCTCTTAGGGATAACCCACAATAACCATTTAGCTATATATTACGTAACCATTAGCTATATATTATTTATCCCGGGAAAATGTACGGGTTCATAAACCACGCGGGCGAAGCCGCGGGCGGAAGCTAGTTCTTTATATATTCAAAACCTGTACACCAATATATTTGTTTGAATGTATCAACCATCTCATTAAATATTATATCAGAAATATTCCGTAACAAAAGCTAATTTATTCAGTTTTCACTTACACAAGCTTTTATGAAGGCAGTCATCTAAAAACCTACCCTATGGCCTTAAGAATAGCGAACATAACATAGCATCACGCCTGTATTCCCCGAAGGGTTAGACAGAGATGTTTTTGACTATTGGATACCCATATTTCACCGATGATTTAATACAGTCCATTGTAATATGCGAGCCTTTTGCCACCTACCAGGCACATTTCCGAACACTGCCCGACCGGGGAATCGAACCCAGGACCAAAAAGAGATAATTTCAATCAAAAGTCGAATATTTTTACAATTTTCTTTCCTTCTCTGGTCAAGTACTTTCTCAATCTTCTTCTGGTAGCATCACGCCTGTATTCCCTAAAGGGTTAGGCAGATATGTACTATTGTACACCCACATTTGTACACACACTGTTATTGAATCCCATGTAATAGGCGAGCCTATTGCCATCTACCGGGCACAGTTCCAGACTCCGTGCTGCTACTGAAAATGTACATACAGAAAACCCAATAACACATTCACCGACCGGGAATTAGCCCAGGACCTCACGCTTAACAGTGGCGCTTGCGACCATTTGACCAATGAGGCAATCGTTTACTCTAGTATTATAATTAATTACAATATTGATGAAAATTACATGTTTTCATCCAACTTCGTCCAATGATCAGCTTCTTTTGACGCGGACGGTAAACGGTACGAAGGTAAATTCACACCCAAACTGAAACATTATGATATAGTAAAAGAAAGAAAAAATATCTATTGAAATAACATTGCCTTCATAAACCTTTGAATTAGGCATAATCGCAGTACTTTGCTAACAAAAGCTCCTTTCATCAATAAATCCTTAATTGACGCGACCGAATGAACCCGAATACAACCGAACAAAGCCGAATCAATACGTTGCTATTCTTTTACCTCAGTCTTGTTACAATATGTCACAGACAGTCGGCAGCCTAATTACCGATGTGGCGACAGGCGTAGATCGCGCGATAGCTTCTGTCAAACGTCATTTTTGTGTCATATAATGTATTGGCTGACAGTGAGATTGTTGTCGGGTGCCTGTCGCGTTGCTGTCGCTTTTTTACGTAATTAGGCTGCCGGTCGCGCTTAATGTTATTGCATTTTCTGTGTGGAGTCTGGAACAGTGCCCGGTGGATGGCAACAGGCTTTGTGGGTGTACAATAGTACACATCTGCCTAACCCTTCGAGGATAAGAGGCATTAAACGATGTTGTTATGTTTATCTTGAAAGGCGTTAAAGAAAATTAGATAATACTTTTAATAGATTGGCCATCCGTCAACCGTAGTAAAATGGAAGGACTGATGCTGGCCTTGGTTTAGACGAAACAACAAAATGTATCAACAGGTTCTAGACCCTTACCCCCCCCTATTTCATAAGAAGGTCTATCGTTAGGCACGTTTTTGTATTATGAACCTTAATCTGATCAAAATAAAGTTTTGAATTAAAAATTATAACCTAGTCCGGTAATAAATGGTTATTTTTGGATCAAGAGCTGTACTTCGACCATTCCTTTTTTTTTTAAATCAACGTTGCCCCACACTAGGAATAATTCCTGTATCGTGGGTGCGTTTACAAACACAAATATTCACATGGACATACACCCAGACCCGAAACAACTATTCGTAGATCATACAAATATTTGTTCCGTGCGGAAATCGAACCCACGACACGTAGCGCGGCAGTCGATCGCTCAACCACTACGCCAATCGTGTCGCCATTATTTATGTAATTAGAACGGTACCTACAAATAACACTTAAACTTTTTACAAAAACAGAAAATAAAAAATATGTCCTCCTGACAGAATTTCGGTCACGACGGCCAATCTCACCGGAGATTAGCCAACTACGAAGGAGATATTATAGACCACAAGTGTGTGCGCAAACACAGGTGTTCTCTCTATTCCTTCACACTCATAGTCCGATGGGACGGCAATACCACACGACCGGAGATATCAGGCGCACGACCAACGGCTTTACATGCTTTCCGAGGCGCGAAACGGTTCAACATAAATATTAAGAGCGCGACGCAATGGAGATTTTGTTCTGGCTACCGTTTTAAATGATGGTATTGCAAATAATAGTCGGTGGAAAGTGTGAAAATCTCTCAAGGAAATTATGAAAGTACGCAGACTATATTAGTCGCAATTATAATCATTGATTCTATCCTTAACGCATACGAAGCGAAGCGAATTCTAAACGAATAATTGTGAAAAGAAAAATTCAACCACGAGTAGCAATCGAACCTGCGACCATCTTATTTAGTACAGCAGCTACTCTAGCTACTGATCCTTTCTTCCACATATATATAACAGCAGGCGACGATAGCGACATCTATTAAAAACTGAATCCTGTTAGTAATTGAATATTTGTTTCAACAGTTTTAACTTCAATGTTTAATATCAAATATCCTTTGTAAGCCTCATTGGTATAGTCATTACATGCGCATCTACTGCGCTCTAGGTCCTATGTTCCATTTATTGGTCAGGCAAAATGATATTGCAATTTTCTGGAATTCTCAGTGTAACACCACGGAATTCGATATTATGCCCGGTACACGGTACTTTGTTCGCCTCCCTTATACCGTTTAAATTAAATAAAATAATGTGTGTGTGTATACTTATGTATATATGCACGTAAGAAGTTATACTTCTTATTTATTTTCACTGTTATGAAACACGTGTTACAGGTGCACAAATATTTCTATAACTACCTTGAATATAGCTATCAATTCCGAGGAAATTTAAGAGACATTTACTAGCCAACTTCATGGTGTCACTTTTATCTGTCGGTGTGCGCGCGCATCGTAAGAATTCACTCTCATCAAAAATGGATCGGCGGAAAGTAGTCTACAATGCTTCTCTGCCTGACCCTTCGGTGAATACAGTCGTGATATTATGTTATGTATGTTAAATTTTAATATCCTTCTCACATGGCCAATGAGGCAACTATCCAGGACGTGACGTAGTAAATGTGGCCTTACCCGCTATCTTCGAGGCCGTAGACTGGAGGATATACCCGACTTCATTCTGATGTAATCGAGCGACCCAGAATGTTTTAGTTCTCAAAATATAGGATTTTGGAGAAATCTTATATAAAATAGCGTCTCATCTATATTGCCCGAAGGGTTAGGCAGTGGTGTACTATTGTATACCCACGCTACGCCGATGCCGTTTTTGAATCCCATGTAATAGGGGGCGAGCCTATTGCCATTTACCGGGCACAGTTCCAGACTTCGAGCTGCTACTGAGAATTTCCGTACAGATAGACCCAATATTACTTTGCCCGACCTGGAAATTGGACCAAGGACCTCACGCCCAGCAGTCGCGCTTACGAGATGCCTACACCATAAAAGGAACCATGTAGGCCTCATAGTTTCGGAGGTTTTGTGATTAGTCATTGAATCAGAAGTATTTTCCCTAAACATAAATAGATTTTTAAGATTTCTTCTATATCGTGGGTACAGTTTACAAACATCCATACAAATAGTTGTTCAGTGCGTGATTCGGACACACGACACATAGCGCAGAAAGATAATAATAATAATGTCCTCCTGACCGATTTCGGTCACGGCGGCCAATCTCACCGGAGATTAGCCAACTACGCAGGAGATATTATAGAGCACAAGTGTGTGCGCAAACACAGGTGCTCTCTCTATTCGTTCACTCTCATAGTCCGATGGGACGGCAATCCGACACGACCGGAGAGAGATCGGGCGCAGGACCAACGGCTTTACGTGCTTTCCGAGGCACGGTGTGTATTTACATACACGAAGACCCAGACCCGAAACAAATATCTGTAGATCATACAAATATTTGTTCCGTGCGGGAATCGAACCCGCGACACGTAGCTCAGCAGTCGATCTCTCAACCACTGCGCCAACCGTGTCGTCAGCGCAGAAAGATATGATGCTAAGCACCACCTCCTTGATTCAACCCTCGACCCACTACTCGTTTTCTACGAATGGTGTGGGTTGTAAATTCTGTTTTTATTTACATAAACAAGAGCATATAATTTCATTCGTAGAATCATAAAGGGTAATAGAAACACCCACGCAACACATCTATTACTAAAGCCTATATTCAAAAACAATAAGCCACTCGAAATTGTTCTTAAGAACTTCGCCTACGGCATACTCAATAAGTTTAAATCTCATAATAAATTTCATATACAGAATTCAGAAAATCAACAAATAAATTAACAGTGTCATTGGTAGTCTAAGGCGTGCCTGATTTCGGGCAAAATGTGATAAAGCTTTATTTTTGTACTAGATTTTGCCCGCGGCTTCGCTCGCGTTAATTTAGATTTTAACAGTCAATTCAGGTTGTTGGTAGATATAGGAAGCATTAACGTTAATACCATTAAATTCAGGCTATTAAACAAACAGTGTGCGTAGACAATAAATTGGCTATGTAGATGATTCGAAAGACACGTAGCGCCATCTAGCGTCCTAAAGCAATTGTGACCGTCGAAAGTTATTGTTCTTTCCCTCGGGAATAGTACTTTTTCTGGATGAAAAGCACCCTATGTCCCTTGACAACGTACATACAAAATTTCATGATGATCGGTTCAGTGGTTTAGGCGTGAAAAGGTAACAAACAAACTTATTTTCGCATTTATTATATTGGTCGGGATTAGGATGGAAATTTTGAATAGCTGTGTTGAGGTTGGAATTGTGCCTGGTAGATGGCGGTAGACTGAGGGGCTAGTAGCTACATCGGTCGACCTGAAAGGTTAAACAGAGCTTGTCATTGTCAGTCCTTGAATGGGCGACCTTTCACGTATTGAGACCCCTCTGTGCTTCGGAATGCACGTTAACCAGTTGGTCCCGGATATCATAAGAAGACAATCGTTACGGCTATCAGCAGCCCAAAACTCTGACAATCAGTCTTACTTTAGAGTATCAGTGTCTCTCACTAATCGTGTCACTGAGGTCAGATGGCAGTCGCTCCGTGTAAAACACTAATATTCAGTCGCGAGATGGCAGTAGACTCGTTCCATATAACCTATGTGGACGGCACGGTTGGCGCAGTTGAGAGACCGACTGCTGCGCTAAGTGTCGCGGGTTCGATTCCCGCACGGAACAAATATAGAGAATAGAATAGAAGAATAGAATACTCTTTATTGTACACCGATAAAAATTTGGATACAACTTATGTATTAAAAGATATGTACAAAGGGCGGTCTTATCGCAGTCGGCGATCTCTACCAGACAAACTTAGGCTGGACAAGAATAGAAGGCAAAAAGATAAGGGTAGTATATGTATATATAAATATTTGTATGATCTATAGATAATTGTTTCGGGTCTGGGTCTTTGTGTATGTTGATACACACCGTACCTCGGGAAGCACATAAAGCCATTGGTTCTGCGCCTTATCTCTCTTCGGTCGTATCGGATTGCCGTCCCATCGGACTATGAGAGTGAAGGAATAGAGAGAGCACCTGTGTATGCTCACACACTTGTGCTCTATAATATCTCCTGCGTAGTTGGCTAATCTCCGGTGAGATTAGCCACCGTGACAAAAATTCGGTCAGGAGGACATTATTATAACCTATTGAGGACTTAGTAACGTTATTGACGAAATGTAGGTGTACAACTAAATACCTGTCTTATCTTTTAGTACTACATGTGTGACGCTATGCTATGACGTCAAAAGTATTCGGCTAATCCATTACTTCCCAAAGTGGTCCAGGTGGACCCCCAGGGATCCACGGGAGACTTGACGGGGGTCTACATTGGCGTGACAAAAAATTGGGGGCTTACAATTCAATATACAATATGGTAGAAATGTAGCTGCAGGGGCTCCACCGGAACCAGCTAAATTTTGAAAGTGATCATGAGAAAAAGTCCTCTGTATAATCGATGATCGTTTTGATTTATACGAGTATGTATACCTAAGTTATTCAAAAACTATATAAAACTACACTTAATGTTTTAAATCACTCTTCAAGTCTTGTGTGTCCTTTATTTTGTTTCCTCAGCTTCTTTATCTACATTAAATGAAGATTTATCGCTTTTCCTCGCTGCCACATATTTTTTATTTCTTATTTTTACAAGATCTAGTTTTAAAGACGGCAATTTAAAAGGGAGACTGTTCGCCGTTTTGCGACATTTGTTTTCTTGCGAGTGTAAATAGTTACAAGAATTTATGAAGATGAAGTTTGAATGAGAATATTTTATCACTTTCTGGTGGCAAATCAATTAAATAATTAAAGAGTCAACAGACAACTGTATTAAACTATGAATAAAAATATAAATTCGGCCCATTACTGTCCCACTACTGGGCAAGGGCCTCTTCTCAGATTGAGAAGGGTAAGGCCTTAGTCCACCACGCTGGCCCGGTGTGGGTTGGCGAACTATACACACCATCAAGAACTTTATGGAGCCCTCCCAGATGTTCAGGTTTCCTCACGATGTTATCCTTCACCGTTAACGCAAATGATAATCAAATTCTGATCCGCACATGATTTCGAAAAGTCGGAGGAGGCTGGGTTTGAAGTTTGAACTCAGACCCTCTTGCATGGAAGGCAAGCGTTCAACCACTAGGCTATCACTGCTAGGCTATTACTAATTAACATATTAAATTAAATTGTGCTTTCATCACCCCTACCTTCCCCTCCTTCTGCTGCAGGCGACCAATTTTCTATTACTTAAGCTTAGAACCTATACCATAAAACCAATGCACAAGTTTTTTCAAGTTTTTGATTTCAGCCGACTGAATACTAAGTTAACAAGCCGTGGTGGGCGCTGATATGTCAGTCAGTTATCTTTTTAAATAAATATCTCTTAGAAAACATTGCCCCACACTAGGATTTCTCCTGTATCGTGAGTACAGTTTACAATTATACATGTCATATGAACACGCAACCAGACCCGAAATAACATCTGTAGATCATACAAATATTTGTTCCGTGCGGGAATCGACGCGCGACGCGAAGCGCAGAAAGCTAATTGCTAAGCCCCTGTGCCAACTGTATGGCTTTCTCCTTAAAAAGCCAGACCCCTACATGTTCTCACATAATCTAAAATACATCTCTGGACTTCAAAAATTAACCTTTAAGTTTGTTTCGGCATTTCTTCTCAGAGGCAGTCAGTAAGAAACGCCGGCGCCATCTGGATCTCAAAAAGACTTGTGAAAGCTTCCTATAAGGAATTATTTACAGAAATTGAATCATTATTTCATTATTATTATTATTTCAACCGTGTCATCAACGTTATTCATTTTTTTTTTCATACTAGCTGACTCACCAGAGACGTTGTTCTGACTTCCTGAGGCCCTAGTGTAAGTTTCTTTCGACAAACTCGATTTAACGCATCGAATACGTTCTGCGCTCCGATTGGTCCGTTTCATGCTTCCACCAATTGGAGCGCCGAACGTTCGATGCGTTAAATCGAATTTGTCAAAATAAACTTACACTAGGGTCTCTGGTCTAGAGTTCATACAAATACGCCATAGAAAAAGCACTTAAAATTTTTCTTTGAATTTTACAATTTTCCGGACATCTTCTAATTTTGTTTTCACTAAAAACCTCATTACCTTTCTCGAGTGATGGGCTTACCAACGAAAAGTGTTTAATTTTTATTTATATATCTAGATCCTGTTATGAACTACATACAATTTACGGTTGTAGTATGAGCAGTATCTACCTAAACGTGTTAAAGCAAAATCCGGCAAAGTTCAAACAGCTTCTATTTATAAAGTTTATAAAGACGGAGGGAACCCAAAGAAAACAAAGAAGTGGCAACCATAGCTCTTCACACGTCCGACTTGTGAGGATGCTTGCTTAGGGTTGGCACAATGTCTACAAAAATTAGAGTAATAATTTACTTTGTGCTTGGTTTTAGATCTTCTTCATCTGTTGTTTCAGAGCAAGCTACCACATGGGAATTGCTCATCCCGTGGGGGAAAGATTAACTAGTCAACATTGATGGTATCGAGGCTGGCTACCCAGGGTGCGCCAGAAGGTCTCAGGGTTCGTCTCTCCTGGAGGCTCTCTTGCTTTCCTTTTATATTGTTTTGCGATACTACTTGATAATAATATCGCGTTTTTTGCTTCCAGCCTGTCGTCCGTCTGTCAGCTAAATAGAATTATGAAAGAAAAAAAAAAAATTTGGTGAGTTCTTCCTGCTTGAAGAGCTCATGATTAGGGTCTCCGTTCAAGTCACAGTTGGCCATTTCCTAATAGTTCTTTTAGTGAGTTAAAAGATTTATTGATTGTTATAAATATTCACTTATTTATGATGCCTAATTGATCTAGGGCAAAGTATTATAGTTTTTTTGTATGTAATTGCTCGGTAAATTGCAATACGCTCACCTCTTGTTACATAGGATTCAATAACGGCATCGACAACATTTAAATGTACAACAGTACACGTCTTTTATATAAATAATAATGTAGATAATATTAGACTTATTATAATTATGACTGATGAATTTATTTAATATTCATAATAATTCATATATTTTCCTTAGCACAACCCTATTCAAGCCGCATACGAGATGCGGGTCAAGTGAGTGCCACTCGCGAGTAGTGGCCACACAGCACACATACACCGACTATTTGTAATACGATCTCTTCATACTATAACCCCATTCATCGTGTACTGAGCGTGTTAGTGGAACTTCTTTGCGGCAGTCTCCTTCACATCTTGAATCTTATTACTTACTTTTTAATTATGATAATTGCTTTTCATGGCACTAAATTTCGGTTACAGAGTAGGAAAACAAGACAGTTCTAAAATCAAAATATATCTCACCTACCGTTCTCCGAATTCTTGAAATATCATCTTAGAGATATTTTTACCTTTTAACACTCAACATGCTCCTAATAGTCGGCTGCAGTCGAAATTTTTACGACTTTTTCTATAGGAGGAGAGACTATCTCTAATACAGATTTATCTCGAAACACGCCAGTATATCTCTCTAGAATTCATTTTGTGTCATGTGAAAAGTGCTCATGCCCAATTGTAAAGATAAAGTAAGCCAAAAATGTTTGAAAATAATGTGTCCACGTTCACGATTGAGTCCAAATGCGCGCGCACGATTGTTTCATACATTTTTCGTTTTACGGCCAGACATTTAAGCACCGGGGCTGACTGTGAAAGTCAAAGTCAAAGTTTTTATTTCAAATGAGCCTTTGCAGGCACTTTTAAAACGTTATGAATCTAGGTGCTCGGTTCCAAAGTGGGTTGGTCCTATGAAGAAGAGACCAGCAAGAAACTCCATGGATACTCTTTTCAAAATATTGATTTACAATGAGTAAAGTTAGTCCAGAGTGCGTAGACTGGCTTAAGTTTCGTGACTAGGAAAGACTCTTTCTAAGAACTTTAAAGCAACTTACGTGTACCAAAATTTAGAACAATTCAGTAATCTTCAAAACCATTTTTGATTCGATATCATTGCCTGTGACATTCACACCAAGCATTATTGAATTCGTTCTTTATTGCCGATGAGATCCATTCTAAAAACCATCTCGCGGTCACATAGACGTAACTCATCATCTACCTAGCCTTTTCCCAACTATATTGTATTGTATTGGGATCGGCTCCCAGTGTATTTAATACAGAGCCACTGCCATGTGACCTCCACCACCCAATTACTGGGAGACACTGATACTCTATGGTTGGACTGATTGTCAGGCTTCTAAGACTGCCGACCAGCTATCACAGGTATTAGTATGACACCCGGGACAAATAGCTCGTGCTTTCCGAGGTACCAAGGTGTCCCGATGTGTGAAAAACGGTAACCCATCCAAGAACTGACCGTAGAAAGTGCTGCTTAACCTCGCAGATCGAATGATGCGAGGTAGCTATGTAATTACGAGCCCCTCTCATATAAACTAAATTAATTTATTAATGCAACGATCCTAGGTAAGTTTAAATAAGTTCGAAGTTCTACACAACTTGTGCGCATGTCGACTTGAATAGGCGGCAGTTCCGTAGTTCATCCTAAGAACTCATATAAAACTGGTTAGAACTCTCACGAACTAACTAATTATATTGTTCTTGGACCACAGAACTTTGTTATCATTTTCTGAAGAAAGGTTATGTGTATACACAACTTTAAGATTGTAGAAGCTGATTTTGTAATTATTTAACAATTACGAAATGAAAATTCTACGTTTCCTGTCAAACATAGTATCACGCCTAGGTATATTCCCCGAAGAGGAAGGCAGGGGTGTATTTTACACCCAAATTAAATTGACACCTGCCTGCCTTATTGGCGTAGTAGTTGCAAGCGCAACTGCTGAGCGTGAAGTCCTGGGTTCGATTTCCGTGTCGGGCAAAATGTTATTTGGTTTTTCTGTATGGAAATTCTCAGCAGCAGCACGGAGTCTGGAACTGTGCCCGGTAGGTGGCAATAGGCCCACCCCCTATTACATGGGACTGAATAACGGCATCGGCGAAATGTGGGTGTACATAGTACACCTCTGCCTAACCCTTCGGGGAACACAGGTGTGATGCTAGTATGTTATTACATTGATGCAGTTTATTAAGCTCCCTGTTACTGTTTACCGGGTACAATTTAAAACTCCAAGCTGCTTCTAATTTCCAAACAAAAGACCCATAGGCACCCTTTGTCCTGAACATTAAACCCCCCACTTGGTAGCAACCCCTCATGTTTATAAAAGCACATTACCGTTTTAAGAAAGGGAGGGGAGAATAAGGAATTATTAAATTCGTTTTACCATTATTATAACATTCCTTAGCAACCCAAGTTAAGCCTATTAGCGCTACTTGATAATTTTATGAATTCTGTATTACTTGAGGTCGTATTTTTGACGAGCATTTAGTGGCGTTCGCTACATTGATTTCGATTCTATCTATTTGTTGTTCAGTTCGACAAAACTTTGACTTGAACAGTGTAGGCTAGTAAAACTCGATTTAACGCATCGAACGCGTGCAGCGCTCCGATTGGTAGAGAGCACAAAACGGACCAAACGGAGCGACGAACGCGTTCGATGTAGTAAATCGAATTTGTCAAAAGAAACTTACACTAGGGCCTCTGTATATACAGATCAAAGGACGAAACGGCAAATGTTTACAATGCCTAAATTGTCTCTGTCGTATAAAAAATATTGTAATAAAATGTCATCACTAATCAAATTGATTTAAAATCGTTGTAAATATGTCACTATAAATTTGAACCGCTTATTTATACTACTGTATGCAATTTTTATGGGATATTATACATTTCATAATTTTATAAGCTATTTATTATCGATGTGGATTAAAGGGTATGTATTTAAATACTTAGGATAGGTACTTGAGTTGTTTGGTCATATTCTCTTCTCTTCTCTTTTTTAAAAAACTTTATCGGATGGGACTCAATATAGATCAATCAATAGGCATCGGCGAAATGTGGGTGTATAATAATATACCTCTGCCTAACCCTTCGGGAAATATAGGCGTGATGTATGTACGTTATACCTAGGGAATGCAATCTCGAAAAATGACATGAGATCTCGCGAGATCGAGATCCCGCGAGATCTCGTGTCATTTTTCGAGATCAATCCCAAAACATAATATGACGAGATCTCGCTCGCGATTGACGGGACTGGGCGGCAGTAGTTAGCGATGCTACACACGTTCACTTAGTGCGCAACATATTATAGTATATATTATGTTATATTAAAGTATAAAGTTTTTTTCTTTCATAGAATATTTTATCTTATTTAACCTCAGAATCACAAGTTCACAACCAAGCAGTTGTATGTTTTTGAACTGTGTCGTGTGCAATAAAGCGTATATCTATCTATCTATCTACCAGTTATCACCGCTTTTTAGTCATCCGAATTCAACAATATTTTTTTGAAAACTATCCGAGATCTCAAAATGTCAAGATCTCGCGAGATTGTAATTTCTTATCTCATGAGATCTCGAATTTGCAATCTCGGGTCGAGATTGCATTCTCTAGTTATACCCTTCTTTAACGATGCTTTTCGTTTTACAAATCATTCTGTATAGGTATAATCTCTTCATCGTATAAAAATAAGATGATGATTTTTTTTTTTCAGTATTGTGGACTGTGGATGTCCACCTGAAGATAAAATTGACGACATCCCCATGAAGCCAATGAAACCTTCTCCCGTGGACTGCCTCGGTTACCCGCGAAAATGCTGCTTCTGCTGTCGATTGAAAGTCGCCATCGTTCTTATATGCATCATATCGTTTGTATGTCTCTACTGTAAAACCATTACTGTCGTACTGATAGGTACAGGCTTCTTCTCAAAAAGAGAGGGATTAAATCCTTAATTCACAACGCGAGAGCCGTTTTATAGTAGGCATGAATCATGCCTACTATAAAACGAAGAATCATGCCGCATGATTCTTCGCATTTTCTTCACCATTTATGCAAGTGACAATCAAATTCTGAAACTTTTACTATTTTTTCTGAAACCTATGAATTATTCCTGTGTTGTGGGTGCATTTACAAAAACATATATTCACATACACAAACACCCAGAGCCGAAATAACTATCTTTACATCATACCAATATTTGTTCCGCGTGTGTTCCAAATCCGCGACACGTAGCACAGCAATCGATCTCTTAATCACTGCGCCAACGTCAAATCCTAATCCTAACTAATATTATAAATGCGAAAGTAAGTTTGTTTGTTACCTTTTCACGCCTAAACCACTGAACCGATCATCATGAAATTTTGCATATACGTTGTCAGGGGTACAGAAAACGTCCATAAAAAAATCTGTCCCCGAAGGAAAGAACAATAACTTTCGACGGTCACAATTGCTTTAGGACACTAGATGGCGCTACGTGAGACCTGAAAATATGCACTGGTTCGTAATCACTGCGGGCGAAGCCGCGGGCGGAAGCTAGTCGCACATAAATTTCACAAGCGGTCCAGTATCAAACTCAGTCTCTCTTGCATAGAAGTCGAGAATTCAACCTCTGGGCTATCACTATTAGTTTCTATTACACATGACATGAATAAGATTATCAAGTTCCGGCTGACTTCTATCATCCAATTACTGATGGCAAAGTAGGCCTATAGTGGCTAAACTATACGCTTTCTACCCTACGTGTTGTAGATTTGATTCCTTCACGGAACAAATTTTTGTATGATCTACAGATTTGTTTCGTGTTTGCGTGTGAGTGAATGTGAAATATATGTTCATAAACAGTAGGTACTCATGTTATAGGAGAAATGCTAGAGGGGGCAAAGTTAAAAAAAATGGCAGATAAAAGTTAGACAGGTTGTCTCTAAAATAATGATTTATATAAAACTTAACCATAATAGGTTAAATGACTCCATCAAAAATAAATTCTGAAATCTCGTTTGGTAAATAGTTTTCCTTCTAAAAACTCAGTAAAACTTAATTTCTTACTTATCTTTAGCGTTTTCAATTTTAAATTTATCAAAATCACACTATAAGTATGTCAGTGGCAATGTAAAACTATGACGTCACGCTTTTGTATTCCAAACATTTTTAGAACAAAAGGCGTTTTTGACAGTTAACAAAAAGTAACTCAGATGACTAGTAGTCATCTATCGTATTATATTACCTATCCACTAAGCTCAAATTATAGTATTTCATATCTAAACTATCCGATTGTCAAATCGTGCGTGGCACCCCTAATCGAACTTGTAAATGGTTTCAAGAGCGTTGATCTGTGTAGTTCACAGCAATAAATTGAGTTTGAAACTCCCAAGGATCTGAATTTGCTCAGATGCAAGTCTAGGTTTAATAGCTGTTAAGTTAAGGAGTAATCCAATTTCATGCTAAAGTAGTTCTTAATCTTAGCATTTTCTCTATTTCCAAACAAGTCCTAAAAAATAATCAAAAGGTTTTTTACAAATGTCCAATTTCTTTATATCGATTGTTTGTGTGAAGTCAATAAAATTGTACACATCGACTGTGAACTGGCAACATGTCCTATCTCGATTTTATGAGGATTTTACTTAGTTATACCATTCTAAACTATTTCATACCCGGCAGCGCTGCAAAAAGCATATTTTACTTCAAACAAAATTAGACGCCAAAATCGAATTAATTCAATTTGTACTAACATCCACCCCGTTTTATGCACAAGGCGGTCGATAGTTTCTTCTGAATCCTGTAATGTTGTCAAAAATGAGATAGTACCAGTTGCCAGCTCACATTAGATATACTGATAATTAAAAAAAACAACAACTCTACATATTTCGCTGAATATAAACTAAACATCAGTCTCTGGGAAACCGCAGATTCTCAGCAACACGTGATTTGTATGCAAACAGCAGTTCTGTATTACATCATCTCTGTATGCACCCGACGCGGTGACTTGACTTTCTGTGTTATATTTATTTTCATAATTCCTACTCGGATCCGCTGAAGAGAAGATAATTTTACTATTTACGTATTAAAGAAATTACTAATACTGTTATTACATATTCTGTTTTTTCTAACTGATTTTTCTTTCCTGTCTTGAGGCAGAACTAATTGTAATAAGGGATGAAATTTTGTTTATTTGTTCAGCTTGAATCTGGGCTAATGATGAAATAATGAATCCTAGCGTTTTCCGGCTAAAATAGCTTTCGCCTTTTATATAAGTGGTTGTAAGCTCGACTGCTGAAAATGAGGTCCTATTTTTGATTTCCATGTTGGAAAAATTACATTGCAAATGAAATACGGTAGAGGACTACTAGTAATCTGAGTTACTTTTTATGAAATGTCAAAAACGATATTTAGTTCTAAAAATGTTTGGAATACAAAAGCGTGACGTCATAGTTTTTCATTGTCATTGACATACTTATCGTGTGATTTTGATAAATTATAAGTATAAAACTTCAAAGATGAGCAAGAAATTAAGTTTGACTGAGTTTTTAAAAGGAAAACTATTTACCAAACAAGATTTCAGAGTTTATTTGTGATGCAGTCATCTAGCCCATTCCGTCTGTAACAGTGGCAGTCCGGAGTTTGAAATAGTGCCAAGTAGATGGCAAAAAAAATCAGACGCAAACAAGCCCGCCTTTTTTAACCCGTGATCTACGGCCCCGCTTCTGTGTTATTACTAAATGTAAATCTCATAACCCTGTTATGCTTGTCCACAGATGTGGGCAATGTACGAGCTAACTCAATCCGAGCAATTTATGGCAACAATATTCGTTAATAAAGACGCCTTGTTCAAATACGCTAAAGTTGTGCATATATTCTTGATCGTAGTATTTTTGGTTTCTTGTGGTATTTTGATGCTCGGTATTATTGTTGTAAGTACAAATGTAATACTATAAATATGGATTGTTTGCCTAGCCTTTTCCCAACTACATTGGGGCCGGCTCCCAGTCTAACAGGTTGTGACTGAATATCATTATTTGGCCTCCGCCACTTTATTAAAAGGGAGCACTGATACTCTATGGTCGTCAGACTTTTGGCGATCCTGACAACCATAATGACTGTCATAGGTATTCGTATGACACTCGGAACCAACTGCTTAACGTGCTTTCCGAGGCACGAAGGGGTTTCGATGTGTAAAAATCGGTCACCCATCTAAGGATTGACCGCAGAAAGCGCTACTTAACCTCGCAGAAATGACTGCTCTGCGCGGTACATTTGAAATATGGATTTTAATATTATAAAATAATTCTTCTGTATTCATGTATTTATGAAGCTTCACACTTGAGTTTACCATTTTAGGCGAAGCCGATTATCATCAGTAAATTGTAAAATGTTAATTAATACTAAAAATAATACTATAAATGTGAAAATTTGTGAAGTTGTTTGTTACTCATTCACGCATAAACCGCTGAACGGATTTGGATGAAACTTGGCACACGAATAGTCTACTTCGTAACTTTTTATCTCTATAATGCGTTCCCGTGGGATAATGATCTCGTTTTTTGACCACCACACGAGTGAAACCGCGGGCAAAGACTAGTCAATTAATATAGTTTATCATTTTCAGCATAAATTCATGCCGATCCACATTTACGTATGGACGGCGTTTCTATTCAATTGTTTATGTATAGCGCTGTCGATCGCGTCTGCCTCCGTTCAAGTGGTCACCACTGGGAAAATACCAAAGAAGAATGCTATGAATTTGGGAGTTGGAGTCTTATGGTATAGTAGTAAGTACTCATATTGCTTGTACAATCAAAATATCACTTAGATCACACCGGTGTCACTACGTAATGAAAATAATTCACCTAATTACTGTCCCACGTGTGCAGGATTAAAACCTTAGTCCACCACGCTGTCTTGGTACGGGTTGGTGGACTACACACACCATCAAGAACAGTTTGATCCGTAACAGCAAACACTCTTTATATATCTACACTAAAAGGTGTACACCACCCAGTCTGCATACGTTTGTACGCGTAATTATGGTGGGGATTATGAGCAGCGAGAGACACCATCAGCAGCGAGACTACCACAGAGCACATATTGGTTTCCATTTTTGTATATTTTCTTCTGTTTCTGGTGTTCAGTAAAGTGTATTGTAATGTATAATTAGCTATTTCATCATCTGTCTATCCTTTTTCTAGACCTCTGCCTAGCCTTTTATTTTATTAGCGTAATGAGAACCCATCTTGGGCTATCCTTCGCCTGGGATGGCGGAGGAGTGTGCCGGACTCCTACTGGCTAAACTCATCACGGTGGTCCACCTCGACGCCTCTGCCTAGCCTCGACACCTCTGCCTAACCTAGATTTCCACTCTAACCGTTGTATCTAAATATCATCTAAACATACAACAGTACACACAGTTTTACACGGAGCGACTGCCATCTAATCTTCATCACCCTATTACTGTGAGACACCCATGTAAGATTCGAACAATTGTCAGACTTTTTGGGCTGCTGACACTCGTAATGAATGTCGAGGTGTTTCGATGTGTAAAGAACAGTCACCCATCCAAAAATTGACCGCAGCGAGCGCTACTGAATTTCGCAGATCGAGGAATCTGGCTGGTAGCTACGAGCCTCACTTTCTCTACGAGAATAGTTTTGGAATTAAAAACTAAATTATATTAATTTGTTTTCAGTATTCTTCTACTTAATAAGCGTGGTGAACAGTTACAAGTTCAGAATAACCTGGGATTAATAATAAAGTTATATATTTCTGAATCAAGAACTTTGTAAATATAAATCCGTTTGTCTTGTTATTTGATTTTCTTTAAAAAAGTATTGTTTCATGATGTATTTTTCGTTATACACGACGGTACTGTATAAGATCACAGATAAGAAAGAATTACATGAAAACAATGGCAAAACTTTTTTCTCTATTCCTTAGTGGGCTTCCTTCTCTCGTGTAAACCAAAAGAATCATGAAGATCTTTAATTTATGTAAACTAGATGTCTGAAACGACAAGAATTTAGGTGTACGGTTCGGATTTAGCCATCCACGCCCACTTGAAAAAATCACCCTGTATATGTATATTGATCAAACATAGTTCCCATCTAACCGCATTTATAAAGTAACATGGAAAAACTTTTACTCACAATATATCTTACTTATTTCAAGTTGTATTCGTAGAGAAGCAGGCGTTTTATGTGCCTATGTTAGATGCCAAATGTTCGTTTGGTTGATTGACATTCGATCGATTTTACTTAGACCGTGTATAAAAAATACCTTTACGATTAATATCCCAAAATTTTATTTAAGGTAAAGAACATACGTTTGGTAGAAAATAAACAAAGAAATGTCAGGCAGTTTTAAACAAAATGAAGCACTGTACAAGTATTGTGATTGTCCATTTGTTTACGTCGCAGGAGATTGATGAGGATTTCGTGGAATCCCGGAAATTTTTAAATTTAATTATCTTTATATATAAATTCTGGTGTGCGTGTGTTTTTAATTCTTCTCCTCTGAAACGGCTTGATTGATTTGGATGATTTTGTTTTGTACTTATGGGGTCACTCTGTAGGTCGAGTGGCTCTGTTGTCGAGACTCAGTTTTTTTATTTTTAAATAAAAATAAAAAAAATCCTAAGCGCCTAAATATTCGTTTAGGGATTTTTTTCATTTTCATTTTTTTTATAAGATTAGAATACCTACATTAGCATAAGTAGTTAATAAAATGTATATACATAGATTTAAAATCTGAGGATATATCAACAATTTTCCAAACATTTTTTATGGATTTCACTCATAAACAAAAACCCATAAAGTCCGCTAGTATTATCAAAATAACTTACTGAAGCCACGATAGTATGTAATCAAGAAATATGAATGTCGTTAAAATCAAATATATTGTGTAATCAAAGTGATTATAATAGATATCTACATATTATTTGGCATTATTTTGTATTTCCCGGGATTTCACGGAATCACTGCCTGCGACATTACCCAACTTAAGCAAACATATTTTTATTGGAAACATCTTTCACTTCTGGGTTATTCCTTTGGTCGATAAATAGGCGTAATGCTGTTTCACATCAACAGATTTATATACATTTTATGACTACTAATTAATTAACACGAAAGCAGTGGTAAAAGTATGTAATTACATTTTACCACGCACTTTTGATTTACGATGAAGTTCAACTCAACACTGTATACATACACAATATGTAATAAAATAAACCCACACCTTAGAATACGACTAGTTTATTAAGAATCGCCTACTGAATCGAATTCAGCCAGGTTATTTTTATTTATGCCCTTACAGTTACGCCCTTACCTAAAATATTTGCATGCTGTTATAGTATTGCGGAATGTGTCTTGTCCTTATCCTACATTTTTGTACCAGCTTTTGTACCACATTTTATGCAAATAAAATTATTATTATTATTCTTTTTCTTAGCGTGTCCATAATTTAAATTAGTTTGGCCCAAAATTCCGCCACACGTAGCTTTCCGTAGCGGTTATTATCTCCTCCCTGGGTTCGTAATCTGTTAAGAGATTTCCAAGTAGACCACGGTAGTTCATGTCCATTCATCATCAACATCAGCCAGAAGACTGGACGTCTGCTGGACGAAGGCCTCCCCGGTCGAAACAACATTGTGTTATTGACTCCTAGCAATATATTACTATACTATTCGCTCACAATGAGTATTACTAAATAAAATATTTAAGAACTTGAAAGTAAAATGTTCTCGTATCTAAGCTGAATATTCTAATCAGTGTGTTTGTGTGTCTTTTCTGTTACAGGTTTTTTTTTTTTTGTTCATTATATATGCTTTGTTCTTTTCATTGTATTTCTTGACTGCGCACACTGTATTTGGTGAGTGACAAAGTTAATATTACTTGGCTGTATTGAATTTATTCAATTTAGGAAACAAATAGCTGGAATGGTATTACAAAATATCCCCATATTGTTTAGAAAGATATGTTGGTTTCGACATAGTCGTGTAGTTTCTGGAAAATAAAAAGCCTTTTAGAGACGAAAGTTAAAAGGGAATAACAGGAGAAAATAAAGATGGATTATACAAAAAAAAATGTTGTATTGTTTGAGACGATGGCCGGTAGCGTCCCCTTCGTTTGTTAATATTACTTACTACGATCTTCGATTCGCTTAACTGTGGTGACTTCCTAAGGTAATTTCCATAACACCGTCTATTATAACGGAGCCTATACTTAATATTGCTACGACGTAACCGACACAAAGGTCACAGCTACGGTGCTACGCCTACGCTATCGTAGCACATACGTCGTGCTACGCATAAGGTATAGTTTGTTTTGCAATCAGTGGGGTTCATGGAATGTTTTCTTGAGAGTGACGTTGCTTATGTATGTATGATTTTATGATGAACTAGCTGTGCCCGCGACTTCGTTCGCGTGGATGTCGGAACTTAACAATATATTTTTTTGTGAGACCAAATGCATAACCCTATTTTTTTCTAAAAAAAAAGAATTTTTCTAAAATAAAAGTAGCCTAAGTTACTCCTTATTACATCAGCTACCTGCCAATAAAAGTCCCGTCTAAATCGGTCCAGCCATTTCAGAGATTAGCCTATACAAACAGACAGACAGAAAGACAGACAGACAGACAAAAATTGTAAAAAATGTTATTTTGGTGTATGTACCGTATATATATTCATATGCATGTAGTAAACAACGGTTATTTCAATATTACAAACAGACACTCCAATTTTATTTATATGTATAGATTTTTAGTAACTAAATAGATAAGTAACTCGACAGATTTTTAATTCCTATGATACTAAGCAATGCAAGATAATAGGACGGTTTTATCATAATCGTAATTTAGAAATCAATTATCAAATAAGATTATTTTTATTTTAAACAAATCATCATAATGATAAATTGTTAGAAATATGTAGTAATATAATGAAAATGATCAAAGTCAAAATTGGATTTACTTAAAAAAATATTTGGAACTTTAATCTTCAACTCCTTTTTAGAAAATAAAATACACAAAATAACATTTCAGAATAAAATATCTAGGTATTATTATTGATTGTATATTGTGAATAAGTCCCCAAAGTCAATATTTTTTAGACGTTTACGAATGTGGCTAATTGAAAAAGCATTTTATTCTGATAATGAATTTTATAACACTGAGCGTGTATTCATTGTCTATTGTTTCGGCATGGTTTAAAATTATATTACTAAACTATTTGTATGTTAACTTTACTAAGTGTTTGAAACTACATCTGTTACTTTAACCAACACTTAAATAATAAATAACTTCAGCCCACGGTTGGCCAAGGGCCTCTTCTAAAAATGACAAGGGTTAGGCCTTAGTTCACCAGACTGGCCTGGTGCGAGTTGGCGAGCTACACACACCATCGAGAACTTTATGGAGCCCTCTCAGGTGTGCAGATTTCCTCACGATGTTTTCCTTCACCGTTAACACCAGTGATAATAAAATTCTGATCGGGTTTGAACTCA
The DNA here is from genome assembly GCA_947562105.1 of Shargacucullia verbasci. NCBI lineage: Eukaryota > Metazoa > Arthropoda > Insecta > Lepidoptera > Noctuidae > Shargacucullia > Shargacucullia verbasci. Next base: position 8,076,117 of record OX387302.1, on the reverse strand, counting down.
GACCCTCTTGCATGGAAGGCAAGCGTTCAACCACTAGGCTATCACTGCTCATTGCATTGCTCATTACTCACTGCACAACACTTAAGGCAAATAAATAAAACCTCCATCGTTCCATCGAGCAGTAATTAGGGAAACTATGTCAGCATCACTAGTGGTGGCCGCCATGACACTTATTAGTGCTGCCTTTGAACGACCTGATCAATCGATATGGAGGCTCTAACACGAACTTGATTGATGAACCGCACTGGATTTAATGAGGAAGCGGCATTGATTGGTGAAAGTAAGTCAAGTGATTTAAGCTAGAAAATGTTTGTTTAGAAAATATTGTACAGTTTTGTAATCATAATCATTACCTTTATTTTTAGTAAGTGTATAGACAAGGTCTTAAAATTAGTTAATTACCTAACACTTAGTCATATATGCATGTCATGTCATATTGGCATGCAAATTTATATATACACTAGGTTCCGCCCGCAGCTTCGGCCGCATTGATTACGAACCGTGCATTTTTTGGGTCACACGTAGCGCCATCTAGCGTCCTAAGAAAGTTATTGTTCTTTCCTTCGGGAACAGTACTTTTTTGGATGAAAAGCACCCTTATGTCCTTTTCTGTACCCCTGACAATGTATATGCAAAATTTCACGATGATCGGTTCAGTGGTTTAGGCGTGAAAAGGTAACAAACAAACAAACTTACTTTCGCATTTATAATATTAGTTTCGTATTTATAATGTAGTTATAAATTTGTTGAGCAATTTAAATTATTATTATTATTATTCAATAAACATAAATGTCACAATTAATAATTTTTAAGAATGAGATGTAAGATACCTGTACGTATGTTAAAATTTATATTATTCTTTAAAGAAATTCTCTCGTTGTATATGTAGAACTCACTCTAAAATCTCAGGATCTACGCAGTCTATGTCTTGAAACTTTGTTCCTTAACCTGCCAAGTGATGCAAATGAAACACAATATAAAATCTATTGTTTCTCGATGCCGGGTGCTTCCTGTGTGGGTTAATGGATGTAGGCATACGCTAAGAAATTGGAATAATTTACAAAATACGACCCTTAAAAAGATGAAATGGTGGTCAAAAGTTTGTATGACAAATCTTTCTGCACAGTTGGTGTTGCGGGCACAGCCAGATATAGGTATATATGGGGGCGAACCCCCTATCACATGGGACTCAATACCGGCATCGGCGACACGTGGGTGCACAATAGTACACTTCAGCCTGACTCTTCGGGGAATACAGGCGTGATCCTATGTTACGATAGAGTATGTATAATAATGCATACAGACAAAACTTGGTGTGTCTAATGAAATGAAATACACTTTGAAGCCTGTACAATTGTTCAATAGCTAATTACAAGCGAGGAGATGTAATATTATATTTTATAACTTCTATCTTCCTATTGATCAAGTTCCGAAGCCCAGGAACTATGCAGGAGAATTCGAAAGTATCATTTACCGAGCTGTGAAGTTGAGGCATTTCATTTGTATCGAAAACTTCGCAGTTTCACAAACTTACTGCTACAAAATAATGAGTATTGATTGCATAAGTTTGCTATGAAGCTACATATTGACTGGCGTAAAATCAGTAGGGTAATTCACGTAAGTTTATTACGTGTATCAAGTTGCAATAATGATGCAGTCGCATCTGTTGAACTAGAATAATCAAACTCACGGCAGTAGAATAACAGTAGAATAAAATTGCACTTCAACCGAACGTCTTTAATTACGTCATGCGTGAAGTAAGACCCAGGGAGGCGTGCGCGCGATTATTGATAGATGTATCGAAATATCCCAGTGTCAAATTAGACGTATCTTAAACTCAAACGCTTAAAATGCGACAATGATAGAACGAGATTTTTGAGGTTTTTATACTAGAGCACAACCATTATTTAATAGAGTCTATGTTGACGCGCAAGAGTTGCCTCCCAGAACGACAGCTCATTTCTATATTTATGAGACGCCCGCGCCACCGTATTGGACTCAATGTGCCGCAGCCAATACCAAGTATGAGGTGTGAAAATGTGTTCTGTTTGATTTGATATTCCTTACAGAATAAGCCAACCACACTTATGTTAACATAAGCATCAAAGTACATACACTAAATAAAGAAAATTTTAACTAAAACGTCTTTTTTGCTGTCTCATTCCGATTTCTTGCTTCCTGGGGACCACTTTAAACATAATGAAGCTTCTTTCTCTTGCCAAGGTGTTTATTTAACTTTAAGGTAACTTTTCGATAAGGACACGACAACGGAACAACATGGAAGTTTACAATAAGTTTGTCTTCTGCCGCTGTGGGGGTATTTGGGGCCATGGAGAGTGCGGTTATTGAGTGGAGTTCGCGAATCGGTAGATTAGTAGAATACGATTTTCACAAGATGGCTGGTAGCAGCTGAATGTAGCCGAGGATCGAGAGGCCTATATTCAGCAGTGAACTGGTATGCGCTAATAATGATGATGATAAGATTGACATAGGTGGTGGGTGATGAGAGAATAAATTAAAAGTGTCAAAAAAAGGAGAAATGCCTCTATTCCAAGCTTTGACCTGATCAATCATGAAATGGAACAAATATGTCTATGAAAATCTATTGGTAGCTAATAATATTTCATGGTTGTGAGTCCGGGTGTATGCTTATGAGATTTGTGTAACTTTAACGTACTTACGATACAGAAATAAAAAAGATGGACGACGTTTAAAAATAAAATTGGACAGGACGAATGATAAAATGTAGCTATTGCTCCTAGGGGCCATCCATTAATCACGTGATGTATTTTTAGCATTTTTTAACTCCCCCCTCCCCGTTGGTGATACGTGGTGAGGTTTAAGACTACCCCCAAAAAATCACGTGTATTTTTTAGTATCTACAAAGAAACTTAAAATTTTTAGTATAATATATTTAAATACAGGTATAAAGTATAATCTAATTATATTCTGTAATTCAGGACTATGATAAAAATGTCTAGACAAAAAGGTTGCAGGTTTGTTTTTGACTGGCATAAAAATAATATTAAAGGAATGGTGTAATCATGCGAGAAACATACATATATTGTACTAGTAAATGAACATATTTAATGTACATTGTCCTCGGACCACGGATTAGCAAGTGAAAAAATAAATACACGTGATATCTTACTACACCCCCCTCCCCTCTTGTGATATTACGTGATTTTTGCCAAACCCCCTTCTCCCCCTTTCGAGCCTCACGTGATTAATGGACGGGCCCCTAACGCAGTCTGCCGATCGTGTGAGATCACATAAAAACGGAATGCCCAACTGGCTCGCCAGTGCAGGCTTTACACTATAATATATTCTGTAACATCCATGCGAAATTACAATATAAAGTAGCGCTTAAAATACCGCTAATTTGATGTCCACACCTCACAGGTATGTTTTGTTTAAGCGTACATCCGTGTAATCAAGTTCAAACAAGAAATTTCCGATGGTAAAAGCTAATACTTCTAGCGAAGAATAAGTTTTAGAGACATATTGCCAGTAACCTTTGACATTCTACTGATTACTTTAGTTAATTATACGCACATAATATACGAAGCATCACGTCCGTTTTCCCTGAAGGGTAAGGCAGGGGTGTACTATTGCATACCATTTTCTACCAACCTAATCATACTTTGCTCGACCTGAACATCGAACCCAGGACCTCACGATCAGCAGCCGCGTTTACGACCACTAGACCAATGAGGGTGTTTAATTATAATTTTATAATAGATTCAGATATATCTTTAACCTTGTATAATTCAATACCCCACCTACCCCACCTATCACTGTTAATATTATTCTTATACTTAGTCTTGATAGTCCCTTTGTTGGGCAAAGGCCTCCCCCTGAGTCTTCCACTAACCTCTACTGTTAGCCGCTTATCGACAGTGTAAGTTGAAGGCATCAAGTTCGTCTCGCTATCTTCTGCGCGGTCTACCTCGGTGTCATTTTCCACTTGTTGGAGACCATTCTGTAAGTATTTTGGCCCATAGGGTATCCGGCATCCGACAATCGAGACCGGCCCAATGCGGTTAAGAAAATTAAATACTTTACTAAAGCAATCACTCATAGCCTAGCAGTTGCATTTTGGAGAGCCTGTTTTGGAAACCTGCACACTTGTGAGAGAGACCCATAAAGTCTATACAGGGTAAATTCAAGTGGGCGTGGATGGCCAAATCCGAAACTATAAGGAATAGCGAAAATACTCAAAGGAGACTCGAGCCCCGTTTTGATGAAGACTAAAACTGCATCATTGGATTTTTGAAAAATCAATATCCCTAGCCAAGAATCGAACTCGTTGATTTTGGAAAAAAACTCACGCGGTATTTACACCATCCGATAGTATCGCTAATAAGGATCAAATTTAAGTAAGTAATGGCATACGACAAACTAAATGAAAGAATTTATTTTTAACAAAATACTGTTTTATTTTTCTTACGTTACCTACCTATTAAACCTTAACTGATTCATTGTTCAAAATTGTGGCCATGAACCATGTGGCCATGAACGATACAGGAATTATTCCTAAAGTCGGGCAACATTTCGTTAAGAAAAAGAAATAGTATGGCCTGGATTAATTTACCAATGGCAAAGGTTGTCGTTGTTGTGACGAAGAAATTCATTTATTCCAATAGAATATTGTTGTTTATGTCCTTTCCAACACCCACGGTATAAGAGGTGGGTGGTTTAAGCTTAGAGGACCAAAGACCGAAATAAAACAAAGTAAATACTTTGTTTATTTGTTTGTTCCGCTAAACACATTTTATACTGTGTACCTTCAGAGCTCATGAGAATTGATTATGAGCAAACTAAATACATAAAGCACGATATATTCTAAAAGAACTAAAAAGCTGAACGTGAGGTCCTGGGTTCGATTCGAGAGTCGGGAAAAGATGAGATGAAACAGCAAAATTATCTCGTGACCATAAGATAATTTTGTCTGTAAACGCACCCTCAATGCGGGAGAAAAACAAGTGAGGCAAAAGGTTACCTTGAAAAGCAAAAATTTCTCCCAGTTATCATTTTTACCGGGTAAGCATGAAGCTAGGATGCTAATAAAAGCTTTAGGATAGTGCTAAGTTACAGCTTAAATCTAAGTCTGTAAAGTAATAGACCCGGGTACGTCTTAAAACTGCGGCCAGACACCGGAGGACGGGCAGCAGCGTCCTCTCACTAATCGGTGAGCCACTGCGATCCCCAAGCCGCCTGCCAAGCGTGGGGATTATGGCAAACCCCCCCACTTGGGGGAGGCCTTCGTTCAGCAGTGGACGTCTTCTGGCTGATGATGATGATGATGAAAGTAATAACAAATAAATTAAAAAACTCTTTCACAACATAAAGCTACAGCTTGTACAGACAGAAAAGAAAATTGCACAATACATTTTCCTTTTATACCAAGATTAGTATATAAATCAAAAGAATAGCTCTACAACCTTGTATAAATAAAAAAACAGATATAGCTCAGTGCAAGCCTTGAAATATGTCCCTAAACAATCAAACCCAGATCTAGCTTCCTAGCAAGTCCCCCAGCAACGCCATACACCGAGGGTCGAGTCCCACTAGCGAGCGTCTTCAGCTGCTGTTGGCTAGTATAGAATAATGTATTTATTTCATGTAAACCAATTTCAAGCACTTATGAAATGTCCAAACTCTAAGCGCACGGTTCTAAATAGTAAGTCCTATGGAGAAGAACCGGCAAGAAACTCCATGGAAACTCTTTGAAAATTTTCATTCTACTGAAAGCCATGTGCATCACTACTAAGGCGCATGCGCAGTCTCAACAGCATTAAAATTTTATTTATGTAGATGACACATACCAATGTGAATGATGTTACCTAGGCATCACAAAAAGTAATTTTGGCTGGCTTCCAACTCTCTCTTGTTCGACGTCACATGTTCCTCTATCCACCTATTGAAATATATTATTTACTAATAGGTACGAACATACAAACCTATTCTGTGTAAAACACCGAGCTTATTTCTACATCTGTGGCTTTGACACTCGACACGAGTTTTGAATATTTTCTACTCGCGTTGCGGTCTTCGTATTTGATAGGAATTTGTTCTTAGAAATAAGTAGAAAACCTTTGTTTATTTCCTTTAAAGCCCTTAGAAACTGTGTATGGCCCTTTCACCCTGAGTTAGCGATGTTATTTTTCGTAAAAATTTTATATTCAACTAGCTGTTCAACAAATTGTATTTATCTGATTAATGTTTTGCAGCCATTGTAAAAATAAGCCTATATCCTTTTCCAGGACCCAAGCTACCTCGTTAATCGCTTCAATGGCTTAATCGTGATGTGGTTACAAACAGAGTTATTTTAAGATAACCTTGGAAATTGGGTTCTCCAGTCCAGTCTCTTGGCTGACTGGGGATTGAAAGCTTTAGTTATAAGACCTATTTTAAGATAAAAATGTCACGATTCAGCCAGTTTCATTATTCGTCGTATGCGAGAAGAGGAGTGGATGAAAAAAGCCTTCAAGAATTGACGAAATCTGAAATTGTCCGGGTATACTGGGCAGTCAGATTCGATACCACCATTTCCGACTGACTAATCTTTCCACTACGGTAGGACCGATTCCCATGTGCTTGCGCCGACACGACTGAAGAAGACGCGCGCGAGTTGCTTGTTTTTGTTTTACAACCTTATCTTACTTGCGTTTTTCACATAGCTTAGCGAATGCTTAGTGAATTTGACGACACGGTTGGCGCAGTGGCTAAGCCATTAGCTTTCTGCGCTATGTGTCGCGGGTTCGATCCCCGCACGGAACAAATATTTGTATGATCTACAGATAGTTGATACGGGTCTGGTTGTGTGTGCATGTGACATGTATGTTTGTTAACTGTACCCACGACACAGGAGGAATCCTAGTGTGGGGCAACGTTTTTTAAGTAAAAAAAAATGTCAACCGATCAATATGAATGTGCAAAAACTCAAGTACCGCATTTCATTTTTCATGTTAAAACGACAATTTACATTGGGGCAATTTAGTTAAAATGGAGATATACTAATATACATATAAAGAGAAACAACAAGCCAACTATCCCCCTACCTTTTCCCGTATTCGCATATATCACATTTTTTTTTTACATTTACTTTTTAACGCTTGAAATTCAACAGTGGTTGAATGCCGAAAATTTTCTAAACAGGATGATACTATCTGTTATACATCGAAGCTCGCGAGAATTGCCCCCTTGACTGATTATCTCGAATACGTATTAATCAACGGGTGAAAAGGCTAAATAGGAACATAAATCTATCGTCTATTCGCGCGGGATACATTACAAGGTACAAACGTATTTGGCTTTTAACTTAATTATCTATATTTTCGTACTTTTACGAGAGGTAGAAGTATTCATACAGAAAAAAGTTGACGCCACGTTTTAAAATGAAAATATATTTATTTCATTGTCACATTGGACTAGTGGTCATAAGTGCAACTGCTACTGCTGTTGGTGAGCGTAAATTCGATTCCCGGGTCGGGCAGTGTTACTGGGTTTTCTGCAGGAATGGAAATTCTCAGTAGCAGCACGTAGTCTGGAACTATGCCTGGTAGGTGGCAATAAGCTCGCTCCCGATTACATGACACTGCAATAGCAGCATTGACGAAATGTGGATGTACAATAATACTCATCTGCTTAATACTTCGGGTAATACAGGCATGATGCTATGTTATATTTAGTTTACATGAAACAGTAATAGCTTAGCTAGCGACAATGATGAAGGAAACATCGTGAAGAAACCTTCACACCTGTATGACTCCATAATGTTCTCGATGGTGTGGTGGTGGTGTGTATTGGGCTGACTTGCACCAAGCTACCGTGGTGGATTACCGCCATAACCCTTCTTTATATGTCAAGAGGCATGTGCCCAATAATAGAACAGCGGTGGGTTAAATTAATATTAACGAAATAGACTCCTAATAGCGTCTTACAAGCTCAGTATATTTCGCCATTAACTGATCTTTTCATTTGGAAATATTTGTACCCTTGATTTAATTAATACCGTTCAAATAATCATTACCGCTTTCACAAAATTGCAAACACAAAACAAAATTTCCAATGAACACGGGTTTATATGGAAAATTTTATGAATTGGCACAAATTTATTCCAGATATTCAATGGAAATAATACAAAAACGAATTTCATAAATTTTACCATTTACGCATTTTTCTGCTATACCAGGGTTTCTCAAACTTATGGCCCCACGTACCCCTGTTAAAGTTCCTAAACTACTTCGAAACCCTGGCCCCTGTCCTCTAATATAAAAAAATAATATCCAGCTGTTTAGAAAATAACAATCATTTATTTTAGTTACTAAAAATGAAAATAGTAAGTACTAAGTAAAAGGTAAGAGTGTTAAAAATAAAAAGTTATTAATGTGATGGATGGGCTTGTTTTCTAGCGCAAATTGAGTCTATTTTAGGAGAAATTTTGGATAATTTTAATCTTACTCTATGCCTACTCTTATCTGTCGCGCACGCGCCGTCATTTGTGTCGCACGCGCTTGCCAGCTATTTAGTAGCCATTACGTAATTTTTGTTGCGAACCCCCTACCATCAAATGGCGAACCCCTAAGGGTTCGCGTACCCTAGTTCCCAATTAATACAGTTTTATTAAGTGTGGAGTTTTATCCAATGTCGCAGCATCAGAGACTCCTATTTGTCTGCGAACACACTCAAGATAGTGTTGGTACTACAGCGGCGACGCGCGAGCGAAGCACACCTTTTGCGCATTATGGCTGCAAAACCGAAATATATAAATTAATATATGATGAAATGACTATGTATTAAGGTTTAGTTCTTACGGCCATCCCACGGTATAGTTTCACGAATTGCTGGCCAAATTAAAGTCAGTGAAAGTAAAATACAGGGTGAACTTTTAAGCGATCCCTATGCTAGCTATGCTAATCGATATAGATAGGTTCATTAACATAACATTTCAGTAACATTTATTCTGAGAAATGTTCACGGAGTTTTTTTTATAAATATCAGTTATTATTTTGACAGAAAAAGCATATTCTCTAACAAAAAATGAAGTTTTATAATATCTAGATGAATCTCAAAACAAATCTTTCCTAACGGTAAGTATAGCCGCTTTAAAGATCTCAAAAAAAAAGGCCAACCTGTATACAAAATTATTTGGCTAGAATTAATAAAATCGTAACCACACCCAAGCCAATTATAGATTTCCGAATTGGGAACCGCAGCGACGTGACTCGTCGAGTTCATGTGATTAACTCGGCTCACTCAACCGACTGATTTGGGTTGCCTAAATGCCCAAATCTGTAATTATGTGCCTTTATTGGCTCCTATGATCGTAGAAATGACTAGACTTACGAGTAAAAAGTCGGGAGTTCAAATCGGAAAAAATGGTTTAAATGTTTTACGTATTTATCATCACTGATCTGATGGAGATCAATTGACCATTGCAGTGAGAAAACGGGGATAGCACAAAATACAAAAAGAAACGTGGCCGATGGACTGAAGCAACCGTATCGTATATGTTAAGCATGCTCCTCGCGCCTATATTCCCAGAATAGGTAGGCAGAGGTCTACCTGTTGTTGTACTGTTGAATTGTATGTCACCAACACCTTGAGTCCCATGCGCCGAGTCTATTACCATCCACTAGACAAACTTTCAAATGCTCATCTGCAAGGTACTAAGAACAATTAAATAAATAAGAATATCAAGCTTCTGGGACCCGGGTACGTCCTAAAACTGCGGCCAGACACCGGAGGACGGGCAGCAGCGTCCTCTCATTAATCGGTGAGCCACTGCGATCTCCAAGCCGCCTGCCAAGCGTGGGTATTATGGCAACCCCCCCCTCACCCGGGGAGGCCTTCGTTCAGCAGTGGACGTTTTCTGGCTGATGATGATGATGATAATCAAACTTAGCAGCTGCAGTTATGACCGAAACCATTAAAGCAGCTACAAGAACAATGAGGTCTTAATATTATGATTCTTCCTCTATCGAATCGATACGCAATCGGCATAATTTACAAAAATCACTAATGCAGTACTGGTCATTCCACTACGGCATTAGGCAGTCTGACTGCCAAGACAAACGATTTCACATTTGGTCACTCGTGGAGGCCCTCCTACCTTCCTCGTGGTGACCTTTCAGTTTTAAAAGCATCGAATGATTTTACATTAATCGGAGTGTAACGAACAGCTGCAAACACGCTAGCGCCGCTTCCTATGTAGATTTTGTTCGAACACTCCCGGTACTTAGGCACCGAGGACAATTGTAGGCCACAAGTGCCTGGGCTTCATTCTATAAACATGAACCGATGACCGTGCATAACAACGGTTGATTTCCACTTATTCTGTCCTGGATGGGGACATTGGGGACTTTTAATAAAGTAGTGAAAAGATAAGCAAAGTTCGTAAGGGTTCTGTCCAGGGTCCAGACTGGCAAAACAGGTGTCGTCGCTCGGGGAAGCTCTTCGGAATTCCCCAAAATTTTAATTTATCCAATAGATACTTTTGCCTAGAATTACTTCGTTGGTCTGGCGAAACTGTTGAGCATGCAGGACTTGACGACACGGTTGGCGCAGTGGCTAAGTGATTAGCTTTCTGCGCTTAGTGTCGCGGGTTCGATTCCCGTACGGAACAAATATTTGTATGATATACAGATAGTTGTTTCGGGTCTAGTTATGTGTATGTAGGTACATGAGACATGAAACAGGAGAAATCCGAGGGCGGGGGAACATTTTTATTAAAAAAAAGATTTAAAAAAAGAAAAGAAAGGACTGAGTGTGAGTCTAGGGTTATTAGGTTTATCTCTATGTGTTCCCAGTTAAGAAATGTACACAGTACATTTCAATGACATGGGACTAAATAACAGCAACGGCGAAATGGGGGCGGACAATAGTACACCTCTGCCTAACCCTGGAATACTGGCATGATGCTATGTTATGTTATTTCATTATGAATATGAGATTATGTTATGTCATAAACTAAAGATGATTCAGACCAGAGGAGACTGAGTCCCTGCAGTGCTACAGAATCACGCCGAGTATTCTACGAAGAATTAGATAAAGGAGTCGGTACTATCTTACACCCACCATTTAGGACGTAAGGCTTATTGCCGTCTACCGACCATAAATTGAAAGTTAGGGCTGCTACTGAGAATTTTCTCGCGTTCTCATGCACCGAGAATTACTGGCAATAGAGTATTGATGGAAAGGGCTACGCTAGAGCTGTTCGTATCTTCAGATCCGTCGATTTACGACGTTAAGCAGCGCTTGCTGCGGTCAGTCCTTGGATGGATGACTGATAACGTACCTCAAAAAGTTGGTTTTTAGTCCTGGGTCATATGACTATACGGGTGTTCGCTGCCCAAAAAATCTGACAACCAGTCTTATCTTAAGTGTAGTATCAGTGTCTCACAGTAATCGGGTGGCGGAGATCAGATGACAGTCGCTCCGGATTAACCACTAATATTCAGCAGCAACCGGTTAGACTGGACTCAGACCCTGATATACTTAGGAAAAGGCTAAGCAGATGGCGACAAGCCTTCTCTCTCTCTCTAAAAACAGAGAGAGTCAATATAAATAAGGTTAGAGCTACACTTGGCACACAACCAACTTAGATCCAGTTAACTCGAAGCGATCAATGATTCAGTTACCAGTCTGCAAATGAAGTTATTTAGTTAACTTTCGGTCTAATTGTGTACGAACCGAACTTCACTCAGTTTGTGTCTCCTGTGGCCTGTTGTTCAGGAGTTTTAATATAATTATTTTGGTTTTATGGATGTGTTATGTAATGTTATTTATTTAATATCGTTGAAATACGGCGCAAGTAAAAATTATAAGTTTTGAGACAAGAGATAGAAAGAACAGATTATTTCGTATGAAAAATTTCGTATTTGTAATCATTTCTATAGTACTTATATATATACACTAATACCTTGACATACGCTTTTTTTTTACGGGGGGAAATCCTCATGGACTTCCTCCGCCTGGGGAAAGGCGGAGGGGGGTGCCGGTCTCTTACCGGCTAAAACCACCCCGGTGTCTCCTCGCACGTGCGCGCGGGGCCGCGGGAATCCAAATTCTTCCGCAGCGACTTACGCTACCCCAACTTACGCGAATCTGGAGTTACGTGATTATCGAATCTTATCTATTCGTCGTTACTTTGAGAGCTACACAACTTAGTAGCTACACAACTCGATTACTCGATCCCCCCCTCATTATTGTTCAGCTAATGTACATGTTCGGACGTTTCGCGCGAAATCAATGCTTAGCTATAATTTATTTCGTGTTATTTATTTCTGACGTACAGAGTGTGAGCTTGTTGAAATTATACCCCGACTTACGCGAATTCAACTTACGTGGTTATTGCTGTCCCACCCATCGCGTAAGTTCGAGATATTACCGTATTACACTTCAAAACTGTGTCCATCGATTAATAATGCCTTTAGCGCTGTGTGCACACTGAAGGCAGGAATTAAGCTGAACTAAGCTGATTTACACCCAGCTTTCATCGTGTTAATTACAGTTAACAACCGTGGGTAACACACAAACTACAGAACTAGTGGACTTTCTGTTATAGATATTATAAAGCCCAGTGCAGACACTGTTGTCAATATTTGCGAGAGTCTGTTAAAAAATTACAGAACATGACATCACGCCTGTATCCCCGAAGGGTAAGGCAGAGGTGTGCACTCGCATTTCAGCGCTGCGTTATTCCGTCCCATGTAATAGAGGGCTAGCCTATTGCCATCTACCAGGAGATAGAATAGCATCGGTGAAATGTACAATAGTACACCTCTGCCTAATCCTTCAGGGAATACAGGCGTGATGCTATGTTATGTAGAAAGAAAGACTGGATTTAGTAGAAACAAAGAAAAACAAGACACAAGAGTAGACATCCACTACGAAAGTATTTGAAATAGTTAATCCATCCTATGAGAAAGCGAAATGAGGATCAGCAATCGTATGAAAACACATTTTTACACGAACGATGTCACGGGTTTCATGAATAACTCTTAATTAATCACTCGCCAAGCTGAGCAATAAAAATCTAAGAAATAATAAAAAAATATTCACACAATCACTTCTTTGAATCTAAAAGACATTACAAAAGTACAAAGATCTTTTTACCTAAATGAATATTTTTCAAAAGCTCTTTATTTTCGTCTACAATCGGTTTAAGCGAGGGTTCGGAGAAAATGTAATTTTAAAGTAAAACGACTTTGTGAAGACTGAAAGGTGACATAGGGAAAAACGTTATTTATTCCAACCAGATTGATTAAGGGTACATAGAAAGAGCCTTAACAAATCTACGCAGCCTAATTACCGATGTAGCGACAGGCGTAGATCGCGCAATAACTTCTGTCAAACGTCATTTTTGTTATGTATAATGTATTGGCTGACAGTGAGATTGCTGTCGCGTGGCTGTCACGTTGCTGTAGCTTTTTTAGGTAATTAGGCTGCGGCTCATTGGTCCAGCGGAGGTGGTTGCTGAGTGTGACTTGGTTTCGACCTCCGGTAGCTTAATTACTGATTATTATATTATAAGATTGTTACATGCAATCAGTTCGTGGATGGCGTAGATTGCGCGATAGCTGCTGTCAAACGTCATTTTTGTGTCATATATGTATTGGCCAACGGTGAGGTTGCTGTTATGTGGCTGTCGCGTCGCTGTCGTTATTTATACGTAATGAGGCTGCCGGTCGGGCGAGCATTATTAAAGATATTTCTGTACGACAAGCAATAGGCTCCCCATATGCGTAACGGCATCGGCGATATGTGTGTGTATAATAGTATACCTCAAACCTAACCTAACACTTTGGGGAATATTATGATGCTTTATTATGCCTCATTGGTCTAGTGGTCCCAAGCATGAGGATCTGGGTTCGATTCTCAGGTTGGGCAAATTGTTATTGGGTTTTTCTGTATGGAAATTCTCAGTAGCAGCACGGAGTCAGGAATTATTACACGAAACTCAATAACGGCATCGGCGAAATGTGGGTGTAAAAAAATACACCACAACCCTTCGGGGAATACGGGCGTGATGCTATGTTATTTTATTATATTACTAGCTTTTGCCCGCGACTTCGTACGCGTGGAATTTAGAATCTGATATTTTCCTGCGATAAAATGGAGCCAATATCTTAAGTAAGACCTAAAAATACATCAGTGAAAACTGCATTCAATTCCATGTAGTAGTTTTGCGTGATGCGTGTACAAATATACAGACAGAGAGACAAAAATTCTAAAACCTGTTGTTTTGGCTTCTGTTGCTCCAATAAAAACCCCAATATTAGTTTTTCTCTAATATCTGTAATGTACAGACATCGGCCTATTATAATTTTATTATAATATGTATGTAGATGTTAAAATCATATCACTATTCACATAATATCTATTTGCTGCTATGCTATATTTTAATATCATTCAGAGTCCCATACGTAGAAGCAGCTCACAGTACAGACGGACGATTCCTAAAGAAATGTGCTGACTTTTCCGTCGCGTTAGTTTGTGCGATGTATCTCACAAGATGTGTAGGGGTGTACAGAACCTCAAGAGCTCCGTCATTACGGCCGCACCACTTATAATATAGCGCATCTTATATTCTTGATCCTTCTTACTTGTAGCTTTTAGGGTTTTAACGAGGAAAAAGAGTTTTGAGCATGTTTGTTTTTAGGTAAATCACCATATTGTTCTTTATACCTAATGATGATGAAATGATGCCTAAAACTTTGTCTATGTGAATTTTGTGTATAGTATCAAATTAGTGTTTTGTTGCAATAGTAAAAATAAACTTATGTCCTTTTCCCGATACAAAGTTATCTCTTTGAAAAATTCAATAATGATCGGACTAAATCCTTAAGATTTAGTGGTGATGACAAACAGTGAGATTTAAGTTTAGAGTTTTGTATAAAACCTAATACATTACGTTATACAAAACAAAAATGATTAATTTTTTGTTATAAAATCTATCTTTTATAAAAAATTACGCTGCCTGTTTTTAGATCGAACGAACAAATAAAACAATAATATTTAACGGTGTTTGGAAGCAGGATTTAATGAAAATATCTTTAATTTACGTTGAAACGCGCGAGAATTACCAAATAACACTTTTCCCGATCCGGGAATGGGACCCAGGACCTCACGCTTAACAGTCGCGCTTGCGACCACTAGACCAACGAAGCAGTAATAAAAACAAACTCCTCAAACATCATCAACAGAAACAAACAACGATACACGTTCCAACAACTGTAAGCCTAATGGTCAATTTATTAAGTAATGTTATTTCTGGAGTCAGTTGTACCAATCAAATAGGATTTACTCCAATATAAACGACCAGCCACTTTCATCAGCTTCATAAATAGTATGTAATAAAGGTACTTAGTTGTTTGTTAGTATAGAAAATTTTTATACTTTAGTTGATAATAGTGCCTTAACTAACTTGTATGGCTTGAGAAAGAGAAACAAAGGATTGCAGAAAAAACAAGGAAAAATATTGACAGGCAAATTGTTATTTGGTGGGTCGCGGGTTCGATCCCCGCACGGAACAAATATTTATATGATCTACAGATAGGTGTTTCGGGTCTGGTTGTGTGTGCATGTGAGATGTATGTTTGTAAACTGTAACCACGATACAGGAGAAAGTGCTAGTGTGGGGCAATTGTTTTTTTTTAGTATCTATTTTTGTAAGTTTATTAGTACTAGAACTAATACTTACCTAATCCTACTAATATTATAAATGCGAAAGTTTATGAGGATGGATGGATGGATGGATCTTTGTTACTCTTTCACGCCAGAACGGCTGAATGGATCTGGATGAAATTTGGCACAGAGATAGATTATAGTCTGGAATAGCACAAAGGCTACTTTTTATCCCGGAAAAATGTACGGGTTCTTAAACCACGCGGGCGAAGCCGCGAGCGGAAGCTAGTGTGTTATAAAGAAACTAACTCTTACAACAACATGAACATAACGTAGCATCACGCCTATACTCCCCGAAGGGTGAGGCAGAAATGTACTATTAGGTACAGCCACATTTCGCCGATGCCGTTATTGAGTGCCATTTAGTAGGCGACTAGACTATTGTCGTCTACGGGGCAGAGATCCTGACTCCGTACTGTTACTGAGAATTTCCATTAGGTAGTCATAATATAAAAGAATAATTAAGTGTATGACTTATTGTCTACTAGCGACCCGCCCCGGCTTTGTACGAGTAGGAGAGCATATACGCCTATTTTTTTTTTAGAAACTGTCGTCTAATTTAATTTAATATGTATATAATATAACTCTATTAGTTTACACGGCGCGATTTATCCGACATCTTCAACTATCATCATCATATTTGAGCCAATTTACACAAAACCTTGATGAATTATACACCTAAACCTTCCTCATGAATCACTCCGTCCATTGGTGAAAACCGCATGAAAATCTATTCAGTAGTTTTTGGGTTTATCGCGTTCAGACAGACAGACGCGGAGGGGGACTTTGTTTTATAATATTTTGTGATATTACGCCACACATATAAATGCTATTGAGCTATATTAAGCTAAAAATGCCGCCATAACTCAAATAGTCCAACTTTTACTTCAATCTAACAAGATCTTTTAAAGCAGAGAAAAATCTTTTAAAGTTAAAAATATTATTGGAAAATCATACCGAATGGAAAGCAAATAAAAGTTTAGTTAGGAATCATATAAAGTTACACGGTGAACTTCAAACGAGTAATACCTGACCTGATTTCATACTATCTGGAATATCCTACGAAGTATTTACTCAAACTGTAGCAAAAAACTTGTATGAACAGCTTCAAAGAAGAAGAAAACATATAGGTATTTGAAGATTATAACTGGTATGAAATAAAATAAAAACGACTTTTGGAGAAAGTTAAAAACAGAATTGGAATGAGGGGCAACGTTTTTTTTTTAAAGAAAATGTTACTATTTTTTAATTTTTCAGACAGTTTAAATATAACTGCCTCATTGGTCGCGGCTGCTGACCGTGTTGTCCTGGGTTTGATTCCCAGATCGGGCAAAATGTTACTGTTTTTTTTTGTACACAATTTCAGAGTTTGGAACTCGCCCCCAATCACATAATAATAATAATAAAATAAATTTTTATTCATGTAGACCACTTAAAGGCACTTATGAATAGTCAGACTCTAGTTGCCACGTTCCAAAGTGTTGTTTTCCTATGGAGAAGAACGGGCAAGAAACTCCATGGTTACTCTTTTAAATTCTGTTTATTTAACATTCAATATTGATAAATACATTATTTCCTCAAAATTATGTGAGGAAAATGTAGTGCTAGGTCTAGACTAAACAAACATGAAACAAACTGATAACTGAAAATTTCTGACAGTACTGCCATGACGGCTATGAGCTGACCAGTTCACAAGTATGACGTATGATAACGTACGTACATGGGACTTAATAACAGCTTCGGTGAAAAAATTTAGGTGCGCAATAATACGCAAATCCCTTTAAATATCTCTACCAATATAAATCCTTTGTAATATAATTGAATGGACGTCCAAAGTATTCATCGTAAATGTAACTTTAGAATAAATTCGCTGTCTCTTTCCCACACCGGATATTGGGTAGCGCCCCGCCACCGGAAGCCAGGCGCTTGAATTTAGAACAAAGGGAAATCAGCGGCACCTAGTGGCGGGAAGTAGACGTCGGTGTGGGATATATTACTTTTTTTTTACTTTTTATTTCTTTTTTTACACAGTCATTCAGGGTAGGCGTCGTAAGGCGAACGATGTATTATTAGAGCTCCAAACAATGTCAGTATTACAGTACCCCTAGTGTAAGTTTATTTTGACCAATTCGATTGACGCTCCGATTGGTGGAGAGCACAAAACGGACCAATCGGAGCACCGAACGCGTTCGATGTAGTAAATCGAATTTGTCAAAAGAAACTTACACTAGGGGTACAGTACAGTATTTTGATAGTATACTGACAGAATACCGATAGTAAGTAAGCCTTAAGAAGCTACAATTGCGTGTGACGGCACGGTTGGTGCAATGGTTGAAAGATCGACTGCTCCGCTACGTGTCGCGGGTTCCATTCCCCGACGGATTAAATATTTGCATGATGTACAGTATCGCTATCAGGAGTTTTCTTACTATTTACTATCATAGTAAAGTAAATTTTCATGATAGCTAATTTAGTTCTTAACTTGGTTACATTAGGGATTAGAGCCGCCTATGTGACATGTAGTCATTGTAAAGTTTTGATTTACTATTTACTATATTATAGAGATGTCATGTTAGCGACTCTAATCCCTAATGTAATCAAGTTAAGAACTAAAAACGCTTGCATGAAAATTTAAATTTACTATGAAAGTAAATAGTAAAAAACTCATAATAGAGATACAGATAGTTGTTTCGGGTCTGGGTCTTTGTGTATGTGCATATTATGTGTTTGTAAACGCACCTACGACACAGGATTTAGTGCTAAGAGTGAGCAACTCATATAAAAAATCTATTTTTAGAACGTTTCCTTCATCTAAGATCTCTTAATTTTTTTTTGTTTTTTTTTTTTATAACTTTATTCATAACTAGCTTTTGCCCGCGACTTCGTCCGCGTTTCAGTCGTTTTTCGTAAAAAAGTAGCGTATGTCCTTCCTCACGGTTCAATTGTTTTGATGTAACAGACAGATTAACTTTCGTATATGATTTCTATGTAGCTTAACCATTAAGGCTGCACACGCGACGGAAGCTTAAAAAATGGAGTAACTTCTCCCGTTTTCCCAACATTTCCCTTCACTGCTCTGCTCCTATTGATTATAGCGTGATGAAAAGTACACTATACCCTGCCCAGGAGTATGAAGAATAATTGTACCAAGTTTCGTTAAAATCCGTCTAGTAGTTATTGTTTCTATAAGGAACATACAGACAGACAGACAGACAGACAAAAATTTTACTAATTGCATTTTTGGCATCAGTATCGATCACTAATCAACCCCTGATAGTTATTTTGAAAATATATTTCATGTACAGAATTGACCTCTCTACAGATTTATTATAAGTATAGAAGATGATAAAACCATGCAGTTACAATAATACTAAATATCGCCAAACTGTGCAACAGTTTGTTGGCGATAATGACGCTCTTTTTTAACATTATATTATGTATTTTATGTATACATACATATATTTCACATTCATCTCAGTATGTAGGTACATAACATTATTGCATTAACAATAATACAGTAGCATTTCTCTCTCAGTAATTCAATACTAGTTATATTATACATATTCATAAGAATGTATCTTGATATAACTGTAAATGGTTAAAGACATACATTTTACGTACTCAAACTTAAAACAACTATCTGTAAGCCATACTGTCGAAGCCATCCATATCGTCGGCACGGTTGGCGCAGTGGCTAAGCGATTCCCGCGGGAGTTTCTGGACCTCCTACCGGGCGCGTCCCCAGGTGGCGGATAGGGGAACGCCGTGCAGATATGTGCGGTACCGGGTTTATCCCGGCGCGGACCAAAACCAGAACAGGGGACCTCACCCCTCAAAAAAGGAACAAATGATTATGTCGGAGAGTAAAAAAATACTACCCCAGGAGGGTACCGACTGCTCTGCAGTCGGAGAATCCCTCACCGGGGCTTCGGTCCCGGTCTGCCCCTCGTATTCTGGGGGGGGCAACTACCGACATGGTCGCTCTTTTTTGAGCCAGGCTGGCTCAGGCACGCCGGAAGTAGAGCCTACTCCGGCGAGTAGCAGTGCTGCTGCTACGGGGGCTCCGGCGGGTGCGTCACAGGTCGCTTTGACCTACCGTACCCGCCGGAAGTCGTCGCTGCGGAAGGACGGGGCGAGCGATAGCGACTCTTCTGTCGCATCGCACGCCTCGTCAACTAATAAGGGACGACCACGCGCGCAGAAGCGCTCGCTGCCACCTCGGCCTGAGGCTCTGCCTCAAGCCAAGAAAATTGACCAGAGGAGGATAGCCTCCTCTGACGCCTCCGATCTGGAGCTTATGAGACCACCGACCGTCACCCGGGCTAAGAGCAAGCTGCCTGGCCCGGAGGAGCTGGCCAAGACCATGCAGGGGAAGCCCACGTTGGAGCTTGACGCCTGCATCGAGGCCAGTCTTGCGACGGTCGAGAGGGTTGCGGATACGTCCCGTAACCTTAAGGGTGAATTCGTCCATGGGCTCCGGATGGCGGTGCGGACGGCAAAGGCGGCGGCCCTTGTGAAGGATCAGCGGCGTCTTTCACCCGGGGCGGACGTCGAGAGGCTGGAGAAAGAGAACGCGGTCTTGCACTCTCAAATCGCCAGCCTCACGGCGCAAATAACGAAGATGTCGGAGGAGATGAGTCTCCTCCGCCGACAAGGCGATTCTCTTGCGTGCTCCGGCAGGGCCACTATACCGGCAGCATCTCTGTCTGCCGATGCCGAGGCCAACCTACGGCGCTCCATTGCCCTCGAGATCGGGGGCATGATGGACGCCAAGTTGGCCTCCCTGGAGTCTCGGCTGCTGCCGGAGACTCGTCTTCGCCCGCCCCTCGCGGCCGACGCTAAGAGAGTGGGCTCTGCGCCAATCACACCGGCGCCCTCTTTACAGGCGCCGGTCGCACAAGCGCCGCCCGCCCAGGTGTCTTCCCCTGACTCCCAAGCCGGGACGAAGGGGAAAAAGAAGAGGCGCCGCAATGCGGCCAAGGTGGCTCCGGTCGCAGAGCTGCCCCCTGCGCCCGCCGCAGATACGGCGTCCGCTGAACTTGCGGCGGCGTCGACTTCGCGGACGGCACAAGTCGAGGGCGCCTTGGCCACTGGGGTTCTGTGGTCGACGGTGGCCAAGAAGGCAAAGGCGAAGAAGTCGCCTGCCCCGCCACCTGCGACCACATCCGCACCGCCGGCGAAACATCCCCCCAAGGGGAAGGCCCCGAATGGGGGGAAGAAGAAGGTCACCCTTCCCAGGGTTCCTGCATCGGCCGTGATCACGGTCACGGTGTCGAAGGACTCACCCGACACGCTGTTGGGTGAAGCGATGGCCGAGGCCAGGCGGAGCATCAAGCTCGCCGACTTCGGCATCGACACCGTGGCCCTCAAAAAGGCGGCCGGCGGCGGCATGGTGCTTGCCGTCGCCGGCGCTGACTGCGCCGCCAAAGCGGACAGCCTGGCGAGCCGGATGCGGGAAGTGCTCCTCCCCACCTTTGCCGTTCAAATTGCGCGGCCGACAAAGGTGGCGGAGTTGCGAGTCCGTGACCTGGACGACTCCGTCACGTCGCAGGAGGTAGCAACCGCTATCGCTGCGGCTGGCGGCTGTGTCCCCTCTGAGGTCACCGTGGGCGAAATTTATCGCTCACGCGTGGCGCTGGGGACCGTCTGGGTCCGGTGCCCACTGGGGGCGGCAAAGAAGCTGGCGTCTACGGAGCGCGTTCGCGTAGGCTGGACGTCAGCCAGAGTCCAGGTACTGGCAGCACGGCCTCTTCAGTGCTTCCGGTGCCTCGAATTCGGACATGTCCGCCTCCGGTGCCCTGGGGGAGTCGACCGAAGCACCCGGTGTTTCAAGTGTGGTGACGTTGGCCACATGATAAACGCCTGCACGGCGCAGTCGCCCAAGTGTCCGCTATGTGCGGACCTGGGCCTGCCTGCCGACCATCGGCTGGGCCGCAAAGCGTGCGTGGCCCAAAAAAGCAAGAGAGGAAAACGAGCCTCTCTTGCCGCCGCCGACAGGCAGCGGGCGAATGCGCCGGCACCACCGGGTGCTGGCCCACTGGAGGCGATGGACACGACATCGCCTTCCCAGCCCTAAAAGTCCTTCAGAGCAATCTGAACCACTGCCGCAATGCGCAGAATCTTTTCCTGCAGACCATTGCGGAGTGGTCGATTGCTTTGGCTGTGGTCGCGGAGCCCTACGGTGTCCAAGAACATCCTCGTTGGTTCAGGGACACCGCGGACTCCGTCGCCGTGTATTGGGCTGGATTAGACGGTGGGCCGCCCTGCTCCCTATTGGATAGGGGGCAGGGTTTTGTAGTCGTGGAGTTTGGACCTCTGGCCGTAGTGGGCTGCTACGTCTCTCCCAATGTGTCTCTCGCCGAATACGAGGGATACTTGGACGGGGTGGCGAACAGCATCCGCTGTAAGTGCTTACCCCGTCCCGTGCTCGTCCTTGGTGACTTCAACGCTCACTCCAGAGCTTGGGGCAACACCCGGGACGGGCCCCGGGGAGACGTACTTCAGGACTGGGCGGCGTCGCTCGACCTCCGACTACTCAATCGGGGGTCCGTTTCCACTTGTGTTCGGTGGCAGGGGGAGTCGGTCGTGGACCTATCATGGGCGACTCCTTCTGTCTCCCGCCTTGTGTCGGGTTGGAGGGTGGCGGAAGAGATGGTCACGCTTTCGGACCATCGCCACATCGTATTCGATGTGGCCCTCCGCCCTCCAGGCAACTCGAGTCGTCCGGGCGCTTGCCCACCGCCGCGACGTTGGGCCCTCAAACAGCTCGATCGAGATATGCTCGTCGCAGCTGCCAACGTCGCGGCTTGGTCAGAGGGGGAAGGTGTTTCCGATGGGATCTTGCCCGATCCAGAGGAGGAAGCCACCTGGTTCCGGGAGGTGATGACGTCGGTCTGCGACGCATCGATGCCCCGGGCCAGGCGCGTTCGGCGCACGGCTGTGCATTGGTGGTCGGACGAGATCGCGCAGCTCCGCGCGGTCTGTCTCGCGTCCCGCCGCCGGTACACCCGATGCCGTCGCCGACGCTCTGCTACAGCCGAAGAGACAGCCGAGGCGTATCGCCTCTACCGGGCGGCCACGATGGCGCTCCAACACGCCATCAGCGACGCCAAGGCTCGGTCCTGGAGAGAGCTCCTAGAGGGACTGGACAGGGACCCGTGGGGGAGACCATATAGGATGATCGTAGGGAAGTTGCGCCCCTACGTCCCCCCGGTGACCGAAACCATGGCCCCGGAGCTGCTGGAGAGGGTGATCACCACGCTCTTCCCGGCGGTCCGGGACCGTCCCTCTCCACCTCTAGCTCCTTCGGAATGGTCCGAGGAGCTGGAGGTTTCGGAAGGGGAGCTAGACCGAGCCGTTGGCCGCCTGAAGGCTCGCAGCACCGCACCCGGACCTGACGGTATTCCGGGTCGGGTGTGGGTGCTTGCGATGGCTGTCGTGGGGGACCGCTTGAGGCGGCTATTCACAAGCTGCCTCCGCAACAGCGTGTTCCCCTCCGGCTGGAAGGAAGCCGGATTGGTTCTGATCCAGAAGGAAGGCAGGGCCGCAGATTCTGCCTCTGCATATCGTCCCATCTGCCTGCTCGACGAGGCTTCGAAGCTATTCGAAAGAATAGTTGCCCGAAGATTAGTCGAGCACCTGTCGCGAGTGGGTCCCGACCTCGCCGATAGCCAGTTTGGCTTCCGGCAGCGGCGATCTACCGTGGACGCGATTCTCCGCGTCCGCTCGCTGTCGGAACAGGTAGTGTCCCGGCGGGGGGGAGTGGCGTTGGCTGTCAGCCTTGACATTGTCAACGCCTTCAACTCTCTCCCGTGGGGCGCGATTCGGGGGGCCCTGGAACACCATCAGGTCCCCCCCTACCTGCGAGGCATCGTCGGGGCGTATCTGCGCGACAGGCACATTCGTTACGTGGGCAGGGACGGTAGCGTCCAGCGGAGGCGGATCACGTGCGGGGTTCCACAGGGGTCGGTTCTGGGCCCCCTGTTGTGGAATCTCGCGTATGACGCGGTCCTGCGTGTCGATCTCCCCGCCGGCGTCGGCATTGTCTGTTATGCCGACGACACATTGGTGTTGGCCGGCGGTGACACCTGGGAAGGAACCATCCGGCTTGCCGAGCAAGCGGTGGCAACAGTCGTGGCTGAGATCCGCGCGCTGGGTCTGGATATAGCGCCTCACAAAACCGAGGCGCTATGGTTCCACAAACTGCCTCGCGGCAGGGAACCTCCCAGCTCGCGGATACGCGTTGGTGACGCGCGGGTCGAGGTGGGCCGGTACATGAAGTACCTGGGGCTCACCTTGGACAGTCGGTGGGGCTTCGAAGAGCACTTCGAACGCCTGGTCCCCCGAGTCGAGAGGGTAGTGGGTGCGATGCACAGACTGCTGCCCAATCTCGGGGGGCCTCGGGAGGAAGTTCGCCGCCTCTACGGGGGGGTCGTGCGATCCGTGGTGCTGTACGGGGCGCCTGTATGGTCGGCTCGGCTATCAGGCGTCCGGCGCTGCAGGACGAAAATCAACGGCCTGCAGCGCAAAGTTGCAATACGGATCGCACGAGGATACAGAACAGTATCCTTCGAGGCGGCAACTCTACTGGCGCGGTATGTGCCGTTCGACATCCAGGCGGATATGGACGCGAGGGTGTATCACCGGATCCGCGCTATCCGCCAGGACGGCGAGACCGCGCCAGCTTCGGCGTTCGAAAGGCTAAGGCGGCGCGCACGTAGGCACGCGCTCGACTTGTGGCGCGAACGGCTTTTACGGCCACAGTTCGCGCACAAGCGCGTTGTCGAAGCGATAGTGCCGCACTTCGGAGCCTGGCTCAAGAGGAGCGAGCGCGTCACGTACCGACTGACGCAGGTGTTCACCGGGCACGGTTGCTTCGGTGAATACCTGAATAGGATCGGCCGCGAGGCCACGGCTGATTGCCACCATTGTGGAGGAGGCGGCCAGGATACTGCACAGCACACGCTCGAGGCGTGCCCTGCGTGGGCCGCAGAGCGGCAGATTCTGGTCGACCAGATCGGGCAAGATCTCTCTCTGCCAGCCATAGTATCGGCTATGCTGGCAGAATCGGAAAACTGGAGGGCAGTGGTCTCCTTCTGTGAAGCAGTCATGCTCCAGAAGGAGGCCGATGAGCGGGAACGGGAGAGGGCCGATCCCGCTCGACGGAGGAGGAGGCGCCGGGGAGCAACCGCCCCGGCGCGCAACACGCCGCAACCCCCCGCCTAACACACCTTAGCGGGGGGCCTTAGGGGTCGCGAGCGCGCAGAGTGGGGACTCTGCGCGCTCACTTAGCGACCCCCGAGAAGACGGCGACACGCTGTGGTCCGTGTCGCCGTGCACACAGCACCAGCGAGGGTAACGGGGGGACCTCTTTACAGTCTCCCCCGGGACGTGCACGAGGGGGTGGCCTCTTTACAGTCACCCCCTCCGGGAAGTGCCGTTTGGCATGGCACCGTGGTGGGCCTCGGTGCGGTCTTCTGAGAGTTCCCGGGGCCCATCATATGGTGTCGAGGCGGACCACCGTGGTGAGTTTAGTCGGTAGGAGTCCGGCACACCCCTCCGCCCCCCCCAGGCGGAGGATAGCCCATGATGGGTTCTCACCACGCAAATCAAAAAAAAAAAAAAAAAAAAAAAAAAAAAAAAAAAGTGGCTAAGCGATTAGCTTTCTGCGCTACGTGTCACGGGTTCGATTCTCGCACGGAACAAATATTTGTATGATCTACAGATAGTCGTTTCAGTTCTGGTTGTGTGTGCATGTGACATGTATGTTTGTAAACTGTACCCACGATACAGGAGAAAATCCTAGAGCGGGGCAAAGTTTATAAAAAATACAAAAAATTACAAATATTAATTTTGAACTGGAATCGAACCATTACCTACACCCACATTTCCCCGATGCCGTTATTCAATCCCATGTAATAGGGAGTCTATTGCCATCTACGGGGCACAATTCCAGACTCCGTGCTGTTACTGAGAATTTCGATACAGAACAACACACTAACACTTCTCCTGACCCAAGCAATGAACCCAAGACCTCAAGCTCAGCGATCATACTTGCGACCACTAGACTACTGAAGCAGTACAGACATTTATTTAACACTAGCTTCCACCCGCGGCTTCGCCCGCATTGATTACGAACTAGTGCATTTTTCTGGTCACACGTAGCGCCATCTAGCGTCCTAAGAAAGTTATTGTTCTTTCCCTCGGGAACAGTACGTTTTTCTGGGTAAAACGTACCCTATGTCCTTTTCTGTACCCCTGAAAATGTATATGAAAAATTTCACGATGATCGGTTCAGTGGTTTAGGCGTGAAAAGGTAACAAACAAACTTACTTTCGCATTTATAATAATAGTTAGGATTCATATTATACATAATTAATTTTCGACTATTCACCAACAAAGTGACAGCTATCATTATAATTAACTAGCGTCCCGTCCCGGTTTCGCACGGGTAGCAGAGCATATACGCCTACATTTATTTTTCTGTCGTAGTGTCGTATCAGCCTGTTAAGTCGAGCATTTACTCGGCGCACGCCAGCAAAGCTCCCAGTCGGCATGATTTTTTCTGACATCTTCCACTCTCATCGTTATATTTCAGCCAATTTACACAAAACCTTAACAAATTATAAATCTAAACCTTCCTCGTGAATCACTATTGGTGAAAACTACATGAAAACTCATTCCGTAGTTTTTGAGTTTATCGCGAACAGACGGACAGACAAACGCGGCCAGGGACTTTGTTTTATAATATGTAGAAATAAACCTTCCTCATGAATCACTCTGTCTATTGGTGAAAACCGCATGAAAATCCGTTCAGTCGTTTTTGAGTTCA
This sequence comes from Shargacucullia verbasci, assembly GCA_947562105.1. Lineage (NCBI taxonomy): Eukaryota > Metazoa > Arthropoda > Insecta > Lepidoptera > Noctuidae > Shargacucullia > Shargacucullia verbasci. The sequence continues at coordinate 8,049,593 of OX387302.1, read as the reverse complement.
TCGCGAATAGACGAACAGACAAACGCGGCCATGTTTTATAATATCTAGTAATACTATTCCAAGAATATCAATTCCATAGAAAGTAATTCTCAAAGTCGTGTATTTGTGTAATTATTGTTTTAAATATTCAACCGTCGTTAAGTTGTATAAAGGATTCGATATGCGATACGTCGTGAAATATTAATCAACCGTATTATTGTTCAATAAGTCTTTGAAGTGTCATGAACACAAAAAAAAACATTAAAAGGTGTGTTTATAAAACACTTTGCCTAGGTCGGACAAAGAAGGTTATTATTAGTGTTTTTTGTTAGAACTTACTCACTATGACTGCTTCATAAGTCAAGCGTGACTGCTAAGCGTTTGGTTCTGACTTCGATTCCCGGGTCTGCCAAAGTGTAACCGGGTTATTCTGGTAAAAAAATTCAGTAGCAGTCTGGACTTTAGAACTGTGTCCGATTGACGGCAATATATGGGACTGAATAATAGCATCGAAGAAATGTGGGTGAGTAATAAGTACGCCTCTGCCTAACCCTTTAGGGATACTAACGTGATGGTATGTTATGTTATATGTACGTATGTACCTATAATGCAGAGACTATCTAAACAATCCTTTGTCCAAAAATATCCAAATGTTGCACCATTTTATCCAACTTTTCCACACTCCCCCGTCTCTCTAACCGCGTAATTATCCACTTCCAACTGTGACTTGCAACACAAAACCTCGGAACAATGATACAGAACAAGCGATTGTTGTGTACTGTCCTTTGTTCTACTATTCACAATAAATTGTGTATTGTTATCATAATATTTCAATAGACTTATTGGAATGTTGTGAAATAACGAAGAATGCCAAGGTGTGTGATGCATAGAACCTGTATCTACCAAACTACGATAGATAATCACACCTTAAGACTTATAGTTTAACTAAAAGTTTTCATACAAAATGCGTTAACGTTTTTACCCCACTAAATATGAGCTGATTTTGCTGATTTTTTTATATGTTATAGACACAAGTAAAAACTAGGTCGTCACGTTTTTGTTTTTATGATATTGTTTATAGATTGATAAATAATTAACCCTTAAAATGCGGTTTTTTAACTAAAAATCTTCCTTATACTTTCTTATACTTATCTCGTTATACTTATTAAATTAAACAAAATTTTGAAAAAAAAAAAACCAACAACGTTTAGACCTAGTTTATAATCTGACAAAACGATAGAGACCAAAATCAAATTAATTCGTTAAGATTTCGATGTAAGGAACGTTAACGCCCAAACACTATTTTGCGCGTATTTCAATACAATTTTGTCAGAAGCCGGCAGCTAAACGATACTCTTAATAAAACGATTTTTCATTCATGAAACAAATTAAGTAATATAGCATCACGAGTGTACATCCCGAAGAGATTGACAAAGATGTACTATTATTTGTATACCTACAGTTGGCCGTTGCTGTTAACTCCCATCCCATGGAAAAAAGGGAAAGGTTTTTGCCATCTATCGGCCATCCATACGAACTGCAAACCGCTACCGAAAAACTCAATAAATCTTTACCTGACTCGGGAATCGAACCCAGTGCTCGACCTCGTGCTCAGCACTTACAACCACTAAACCAATGAAGCAGGTTGCGCCATTCGTGTCGTCGAATTTCCTATTACAGTTGTATTCTCAATTTTAATAATTCACAACTTTATTACTTAATCTGGAACAGACGCGGCGCTACAGATCATCGCAAGGTTTATTGCTCAAATCCGCGCTGGAGGGCGAAAGGTGCTATTTATAAGCAAGGACCAACAGGATCCTTGGGATTGCGTTTATTAAAATCCTTGAAGTGGACTGTACGCGTCTTGTTGAACAATAGCGACAATAAGAAATGAAATATATTTCATTTTTTTACAAGACTGTTTATTATTTGTTATTAAAATGTATACCAACTATTTTTTCTTCTTTCGTGTTGAGAGCTAATCTTAAAGTCCGGCCCAAATCATGGTCAGCTCGACTGCTCTTGGATTGGTCTCCATAATCGATTTGAGGTTGGTCCTGAGAAGGACCAATGGAATTTGGTTTAATTATCAATCGTGTTGAAAGGATTCAAAGTCAAAGTCAAAGTCCAAGTTTTTTATTTCAAGTAGGCCTTTTCAGGCACGACTCTAGGCACACGGTTCCAAATTGGCTACCCACTTTGGAACCGTGCGCCTAGAGTCTCGACCTTGAAGTCCTCGAGCCGTAGGAAGAAGAGACCGGCAAGAAACTCCATGGATACTCTTTTCAAAAATTAAAAGTTAATTTACAATTAAAATCTTAAATTAACATGCATTATATAAGAAAAAATACAAACTTAATAGAACGCTACTTACATAATGAGGCAATACAATATGAGTTAAACAAGTGTTTCGAATATCCAGATTGGCCAGCTAGACTCTGCGTTACCGAGTATTCTATTGTTATTTATTTTGGACTAGGTACTGGCTAAAAACATAAAAAATTACACAGCATCACGCCTGTATTCCCCGAAGGGTTAGGCAGAAATGTACTATATTATACAGCAACATTTCGCCGATGCCGTGTAATAGCGAGCCTAGCGATCTGCCAGGCACAGTTCCAGACTCCCTGCTGCTACTGAGAAATTTTGTATGATCTACAGATAGTTTCTTTCTGATCTGGTTATGTGTGTGTGCATGTGACATGTATGTTTGCAAAGTCTACCCACGATACAGGAAAAAAATCATGGGTAAAAAGATATGGGTTTAGCTACTACTGTACTAATTAACAGTACAGCTAGAAACGTCCTTACACCTACCAATTCAAGACAGTGTGTCTACAAAAATAAGAAGCAAAGAGCGTTGGGGTATGTCCGATGTCACAGCTAGGCGAGTCGCTATTTATTTTGAAACACTGGAAATGAAACCTTAATACTATGTAACACCCGCTACTAGGTGGAGCATTTTGATGCTCAAAACAAAAGACGGTGAAACAAGAGCTTGGAAACGATGCGATTCTTTATCTGTCGTGTCACCACAAGCTATCACATCGGAATCGCTTATGCTGTAGTGGAGAGATTAGCCAGTCAGCAATGGTGATATCGAGGCTGACAATACGATGAACGCTTTGGTATTTTTTGGGTGTAAAAAGTAACAAAAATATAAAATGTAACATAACATAAATATAGCATGTTTCTCCAAGGATTGGGCAAAGGTTCTATCTTACATCAGTATTAGGTCCCATTTAATAGATGGTGAGATTACTGCCATCTGGAAAAATAATCATCAGCTTCTAAGAAATTTTTAACAATAAAAATATCCACAGCTTTGCCCGACCCGAAGATTAAACCTTGTTCTTTCAGTCGCGCTCGCGACCCTAGTGGTCGCTTCTGCTACTCAGTACCTACCTACCTGGAGTCTGTAGCTACTCCTAGGACAATCTCTCTATCTTAAAATATATAGTCATTAATATTATGTTTAATTTTTTTACGTATCATAGTTTTTAATACAAATATGATGTTTTTTTTTTGTTTTATATTTTTATTGTGATTGAAATGAAATGAAATTGAAATTATTTATTTTTGCAATTAGGATTTTTCAATCACTTTTACACGTCTTTTTTAAACTAGATGGCGTCGGCATTTCCTATGACTATCCCTGAGAAGAAACGCCGAAACAAACTCAGGGGTCAAAGTCTATTTTAAAGTCCAGACAGATTGTAATGATGTAAAGGTTTATGTGAGACAAATATAGGGTGGAATAGCCTTTTGAAGAAAGTGCCATAACTATTTGAGCTAACCTGTCGCAACAGAGTGCAAGCATGCATCAGTTATCGTGAGAATTAATGAAATGAAGAGCGCTCAGCCTAGATCTCACTCACATTTACAATGTATAGCGGTTATATATAAGAAATCATTTCAATTTAAACGACATTACAATATCAAAATAATGAAGTAAATAATATAATAATTAATGGCAAAAATTGTATATAAAAAAAAGGAAAGGCTAAAGAGCTGTTCAATCCCAAGCGTTTTTGTCATCTAAATAGTCCGAAATTTTATAGTATCCTTTTTTACAAAGTTTAGATTTAATTACAATTTTGAACTTCTTTAATGTTAAATTACGTATATCATTGGGAAGTTTATTGTAAAAGCGTATACATTGTCCCATGAACGAGTTGCTTATTCTGTGGAGGCGCGTAGCATGTACAGCAAGGTTGTGTTTATTCCTAGTGTTCAAAGAATGAGTATCAGACAGTTTGACAAAGTTCGAAATATTTTTATAAACATATATTAAATTTTCAAATATATATTGTGACGCTACAGTTAGAATATTAATTTCCTTAAATCTGTGTCTCAGCGACACCCTTGGCCCAAGACTATAAATAGCTCGGACAGCCCTTTTCTGCAAGACGAATATAGTATTGATGTCTGCAGAGTTTCCCCAGAGGAGGATGCCGTAAGTCATCACGCTATGAAAATAACTGAAATAAACTATTCTGGCTGTATCCACATCAGTTAAGTGCCGGATTTTTTTGACAGCAAACGCGGCCGAACTAATTGTTAATAAAATCTAAATTGTTTATATTTAACCGATAACTGGTATATGTATACTGTAAACATAACTGGTCAATAAATAAATAAATTAGGCCAATGAGACGATTAAATAATAAGCATTAATAAAAAAAGAAAACAATAACCCCTGTTTATATACGCAGGTACATTGACAGTAAGTACACCTATTTGACGGGTAGGCCATTCATTTAATAGGAACCTAAAAATAACACGTATTGAGACGGCACCTGTCAGCTTCACACGTTCACGCTATACCACGCGTGTCTCCATGGCGATTATTTAGATATTGAAAGAAAATATATCTATTTACTTTCTCATATACTTACAGGATGAATTTTTCAAGTGGGTGTGGATGACCAAATCCTAAACTATAAGGAATATCGAAAAATACTCAAAGGAGTCTCGAGTCCGGTTTTGATCACAACTAAAACTGTATTAATAAATAATAAATAAAATTTCTGAGAAGTAATAGCATACGGCAATCTAAAGGAAAACGTTGAATAAACTGATACATATTTTCAAATAATGTCTTTAATTCATACATTACCTGTACCTTGTTGGAAATGATGCTCAAATTATTATTTTTCCTAACCGGCTCGCAGCGCCTGCTAAATGCAGTACCTACACAGTTCTTGAGACGTCGAATTCAGCTAGGTCATCTTTTGAACAATTAATCAGTTAAGATGTAATAGGTAGAAAATGAAAGAAAGATAAAATACTGTTTTGTTAAAAATTAGCTCTCGAAAATTTGTCTCTCTTTTCCTTAGCAGAGATAGTACTATTGTACGCCCACATTTCGCCGATCCTGTTATAAGTCCCACGTAATATGGCGAGCCTATTCCCATCAAATAGGCACAGTTCCGAACTTCGTTATGTTACTGAGAATTTCCTTACAAAAAAAAACCAACAATACTTTGTTCGACACGGAAATCGAACCCAGGACCTCACGCTCAGCAGTCGCGCTTGCGACAACTACACCAAAGAGGCAGTTAAAAAAAAAAAATATTGTTCTTGAAAACAAAATGAACTCAACGACGGTAAAAACCTGTGTCTCTGCAAGCGTGGCTAGTGTGTTCTTGGCGTAAGCTCTGTATAATTTAGCCATAGATAAACTTAAAAAGCAAAACAAAATATGTAAAATATTATCCATATTTCATCCTCGCTTTTTCACCAGTAGTATAGACTTTGCTTCTAACTGGATACGACTTTACATAATTTACGTGTGATTTTACATAAATATCAATAGGTATTGTTTGTAAACCACAGGTCACTAACACTTAAACCGTCTGTTGGACGCCACAAAAGGATATTTTCCCCAGCTCATCCACCTTGCTTGAAAATAAGCACCCTTCTATTTTCTTTCATCCTCAAAGCAACAATAGGGTTCTTAGTACCTACCCTAGAATAGGACATCGGGGCATAAAATAAGTAGATAAGAAGGTTTGAGGCATGAATTTTAATACATACTCATCTACTCGTATATATATAGTAATCAATTCTCTCGCAAAAACTCGTTGATGGCTCGATCGATTTGATTTTTTTTATTTTGTACGCCTCAACCCTGTGGAGTTGTAGGAAAAAAAATAAGCAATAACCCAAAGGAACAGTCGAAACATCGAAAAAATCTCAAATTGGTAATTTTCTATAGGAATTGCCGCTTCGGATTACTTCGTTCGTTGATGGAGACTTACAATCAAATCAATTTTCGGTGGCACGAAGTTCACCGTGTCATTTAGTAAGTCATAAAAATTACCAAAAAAGCCGCCCGTTACATCCTATTTTTACAAATCTACAATTGGCCTCTTTTTACAAATTATAATTCATATCATGGACTTATTCGTCTATTATAAAAAATTCACAGTGTCTATATCTATAAACAGACTGCAAGAAACTACGTAACAAAACGAGCCAACAGAGCACAGACGAGAAAGAAACAGACCGTCTTAGGCTATCTAGACTGAAGGTCCATATTTAGCAGCGAAAAAAAAAAAAAAAAAAAAAAATCCTACTAATATTATAAATGTGAAAGTTTGTGAGGATGGATGGATGGATGGATCTTTGTTACTCTTTCACGCCAGAACGGCTGAACAGATCTGGATGAAATTTGACACAGAGACAGATTATAGTCTGGAATAGCACATAGGCTACTTTTTATCCCGGGGAAATTTATGGGTTCGTAAACCACGCGGGCGAAGCCGCGAGCGGAAGCTAGTTAGGAATACAGAAAGATGAATTAGGCAAGGCGAGTAATCCCTACGGAGATGGAACACGAACTGGACTAATATCTTGGCTACTGGCTTAGGACTTCTGATGAACGTGCTGAATATGCATCTTCGTTTTCTTCAAAGTCAAAGTTTTTTTATTTAAAATAGGCCTTTTCAGGCACTTTTAAATAGTCGAGACCCTAGATATAATATTAGTAGACTGTATATATATAACAGAACGATATTAAGGTATTACCTATGTGAAGTGCACCTTCTGTACGTACAACCTATCTATTCTGTGGTCACTCTGTAGACACAAAGAGTATGTTCGAACCCAACGGACAATAGACTGAGTCGGCATTAAAAATAAATCAAACTGTAATATGACTGATATATTATATTTGATCTTTTTTCTTTATTTTGGACATGACATAGCAATACGTCTGTATTCCTCGGAAGGGTAGACAGGGGTTTAGGTACACTTACCCAAATTTTGCCGATGCCGTTTTATTGTTCCATGTTATAAGGGGCAAACCTTTTGCCAACTACGAGCACCTTTCCTACTGAGAATTTTCTAACAGAAAAACTCAGTAACAGTTTTACCGACCGCGGGATCGAATTCAAGATCTCACGCTAGTAACTAATACCTAAACTCGGCACGACGACTATGAGATAAAAGCCAACTTGAAAAAAGAAAAAGATTATTCAAAAAATTCTAAATTATTTCATCAAATACTTTCCATGAAATCCAACTAGGATATCAAAACCACATTCACTGTACACAATACAATGATTGACTCGAACGCGCAATAGGCAGAAAGCATCAGAAATGAATCAAACTCAAATCAGCCGCAGATATTGTTTGTATCCTCCCTCCCTCCCCTCCTTTTTGTATTGTTTCCGTAAGCTAGAAGCTATAAATCTTTTGTTTTGTCGCGTCAAATACAGATATCACAGCAGATGATAGTGTTGGCAGAGTGAAACGTGAAATGACGAAATGTAAATGATTGTAATGCCTATATGGTAGATAGATAGATAGAGTATTCTTTATTATATTAGAGTATATTACATTTTACACATAGGGTACAAATGGCGGTCTTATCGCTAAAAGCAATTAATGATTACCTTATTGGTTTAATGGTCGCACGTGTGTCTGTTCAGCGTGAGGTCCGGGGTTCAGGACTATTGTTATCTGTTTAGAAAGTGTCAGAGTTTGTAACTGTGTTCGGTGGATATCAATAGACTCGCTCCCTATTATGTGGGACTCAATAACGGCATAATGTGGATGTACAAATAGTACACCTCTGTCTCACCCTTCAGAGTATACAGGCGTGAGGCTATGTCATGTAAATTCTTCTGCTCAGTCAATAAAAGCTATTTCATTGCATAGATATCGCTAATACCTTATACCTATAGCTTTAAAGTCGCGATTTACTAGCGTCTGACATTAAAAAATACCTGAAAACATGAATATTAGAAAGATAGATTATTCTTTAATGTACACCAAAGGAAAAGTACAAAGCAATAATACATTTTACACATAGGGTACAAATTGCGGTCTTATCACTAAAAGTAATTTCATCCAGACAACCAGTGCATGGAAAGAATCATGGAAGAAAATATAGAGGGTCGGTGTACGAATATTAACTCATAATCATTATTAAAATATTAAATAAACATTTACAAATGTCTCATGAAATAAATATACATGTACCTACTTATTATATCACTACATAAATTATAATACAAAGTCCACCGCCGCGTCTCTCTGTACGTGGTAAATTCAAAAATTACTGAACGGATTTTCATGCCGTTTTCACCAATAGACAGAGTGATTCATGAGGAAGGTTTAGGTTAGGTGTATAATTCGTTAAGGTTTTGTGTAAATTGGCTGAAATATGACGATGATAGTTGAAGATGTTGGAAAAAATAATGTCGATTGGGAGCTTTATTGCGTGCGCCGCGTAAATGCTCGACGTAACAGGCTGATACGACACTACGACGGGAAAACAAAATAGGCGTATATGCTCTGCTACTCGCGCGAAGCCGGGGCGGGTCGCTACTACATACTAAATTCATCATCATCATCAGCCAGAAGACGTCCACTGCTGAACGAAGGCCTCCCTCGAGGGGGGGTTTGCTATAATCCCCACGCTTGGCAGGCGGCTTGGGGATCGCAGTGGCTCACCGATTAGTGAGAGGACGCTGCTGCCCGTCCTCCGGTGTCTGGCCGCAGTTTTAAGACGTACCCGGGTCAAAGTTCACATACTAAATTATGTCCAACTAAATCAATAACGTACCATAAAATCAACAGTACGTTATTAAACCTACCGCAAACCACCATGTACACGAAAATATTATATCATAAGCTGTCACGAATGAAATATCGATGCAATATGAACTGGCGCACCATCAATTTATTACCTGACATCCTGTTAAGCCGCAACGAATATGATGATAGTTTAATAGAAACAACTAGTAATTTACTGTATAAGCAGATAGCCTAGCGGTTGAACGCTTGCCTTTCAGGCTCTGAGTTCGGAAACTTGACGATTGACGACACGGTTGGCGCAATGGCTAAGTGATTAGCTTTCTGCGCTAAGTGTCGCGGGTTCGATTCCCGCACGGAACAAATATTTGTATGATCTACAGATAGTTGTTTCGGGTCTGGTTGTGTGTGCATGTGACATGTATCTTTGTAAAAATGTACCCACGACACAGGAGAAATCCTAGTGTGGGACAACGTTTTTTTTTAAAAAAAAAAAAATATATATACAGCTACTTTACTTCCAAAACGTAACAGACATGTCTTGCATCAATGCGATGTAAATTAAACTTAATTCTGTTGCAAATACGTCACATTTTTACACGAACGCTTTCAATTATTTGTTGTGCTGCAGTACTCATAATTTTTTCACTTCTATTGATTTATTATTTCGATTTCGGTGATTTCCACTCCGGGATAAACAGAAAAATCTAGAACCGAGTAATATTAGAGATATTTATAGGAAATTGAAATTGAAACGAGACTCTTTTTCCATTGTATGTATGCACCCTTTGCTCAATAAAACTTGTGAAATAACCCGCTATCAACCGAGCCCAATCAAAAAGGGTTCCGTATGTACTTAGTATAAACAGCCTTCAATTTGTAAACATACTGACAATTTGAAGTAAAGGGTAGGCAGTAAGGTTTCATTCAATCTACGTTCGTGACCTGCATGCTAATGTCATACTATGTCATATGTTTTTAGAGTTTATTATACGATACTAGTAAAGAGATATTGCGTATTGTGTTGTTCACGGTGGCGGGTCCAAGCAAGTTCAAGAGAAAGGAGGAAATTAAGTTTTTTAAGAACTTCGTTTTATTTTTATCTGAGGAGCTAGTATCTTGGTAGCTACCACACAGATCAGTAAATATTAAGCAGCGCTTGCTGCGGTCAATCCATGCATTGGTGACCATTCTCACCACACATCAAGACCGCTCCGGACCTCTGAAAGCAAGTTCAGTGGCGACTTTACCTATGATGCAGGATGTGCAATTCACACGGGCCTAGGGTTTCAGGGGGGGCGGAGCGCCGCTCGCGGGACTTAGACACAAAAACAGCGCATTGATCTAATTTAGAAAATAAACTGTGTGGGTTAGTAATCCACGCGGGCGAAGCCGGGCGGAAGCGAGTCATTATAATATAATTGCATCATTTGCACCCGAATTTTGGTGGCATTTTGATCGCGCGCCTACTAGAGGGCGCCAGGGTATTTTTTGCACCTGGGCGCTACGTGGGCTAGAGCCATATATCATACGGATAATTATGACAGTCGTCACGGGTGTCAGCAGTAAAAAAAGTGTGACAACGATTTTTTTGTTTGTTTACGGCTTAATCCAGCTGAGGACAAAAATTAAAGCCTGGCGGACTATCAAAGAGGAGGTAAACAATCACTTCAATAATACTAGTATATACACTAGGCCGACAATCAAGTTTCACAAAGGGGTACGATTCAACCGGCCAGCAGCGAATTGGATAATGACGTCACGTATTCATACAATTGCTAGATTCTCGGTGACCTATGCTATTTGCTTTTATGGCTAACGGAAACTTGAGGAAATAGAATGTGAGAGGTGGATTTTTCATAGAACCTCCAGTGTGCCGTGACTAAGGAATTGTTTTAGCTATAGTATTTGTGCCGGATTAAGGTGTATTGCGTTAGATTTAAGTCTGTAAACTAAGTAAGGAGGTATATTATACAATGAAGCAAGCAAGCACCATCTTCACGAAGAAACTGGTTTTTCCTAATTATTTGGTATTTATATCTTGGATACCTAATGAGGACATTAATTTAATAGTTTATTATATAATACCAAAATAACCACGCAATGGAGCCCTGACAGCAAAATGGCGACACGGTAGACCGCGAGATGGCGGGACGGGGAAACATTTGGAAGAGACTGGTCATCTTTGGCACAGAACAGAACGGTCTGGAAATCAAAGGGGGAGGCCTTTGCCCAGCAGTGGGATGTGACAGACTAACAGTAATAGTAACAGTAATATAATACATCACGTAGAATCACGCCTGTATTCCCTGAAGTTGCCGTATTCTGTTATTGAGTCTTATGTAAATAATAAATCATTTTATTTCGGACAACTAAAATCCATAAATTGTTAGTAACAGGTTTGCTTAAAACACTATTGTTAGTAACTTAAACTACAGACGAATCGATGAGAAGACCACCTAACAACTAGAAACAACGGGAAATGGTAACTAGGGTACAAGTCTTCTCACAAATTGCCTTATTATGGCGGAAGAAGTATCTGCCGCCACAACCTTCAGGATACTATTGTGACTGCCTCTTATTCTGCTCAGGAGTGATGCCGTTTTTTTGCGGATGATGGCATGAAATCCATCGGTATGGGTTTCCGCAAACATTTTCTAGGCACTGCAAAAACGAGGCAATCGCAACAGCATCCTAACAACATTATTGTATTGGACGCGTAGAACATCCAGCGACCTTTTCGAGTAGTTGACCCAAAGATTACCGGTGTAAAAACTCTGACAATAAGCTTTAAAAAGCGTAATCTTAACTTGGTCAGTACACCGCGCAAATCTTCGAGCCAACATATTACCCCTGACCGACAGAGCCCTACGCTCCCTCTCAATGTCGACATGGTCACTGAGGTCGTCGGTAAGAAGATGATGTAAAGGGGCAACCCTGTTGATATCTACCGGACACAGTTCCAAACTCTTCTCTTGCTGCTTCTGAGAATTTCCATACAGTTTAACCTAATAACAATTTTGCAACCAATAAACCAATCAGTCAGTATAATAAATTTAAGGAGGAAAAATATCTCACAATTTTTATTCGTTCAAAGTGACTCACTGATCTAGTGGTCGGAAGCGCGACTGCTGAGCGTGAGATTCTGGTTTCGATTCCCGGATCGGGCAAAATGTTATCGGGCTTTTCTGTATGGAAATTATCAGTAGCAGCACACAGTCTGGAACTGTCCCCGGCTGATGGTAATAAACTCGCCCCCTCTTATATGGAACTCAATAACGTCATCGGCGAAATGTGCCTGTACAATAGTAAACACTATACAGATACAGGCGAGATGCAATTTTTATTCGTTCAAAGTATTTTGTTTTATTTCTCGAAGCCATGACAGACTATGTCGCAGCTACGTACATACAAAATCTTCTCTGCCACCATCATAGGAAGTGACAAAGAGACTATTTCAAAAGGTTTGATAGCTCATAACGTCAGCAACATTCAGAGATAAAATAAATGTAACCGTTCCGCATATCAAGTGCAGTGGGTGTCTGTGTCGCGTAGTAACTCCCCGTCAAGTTGAACATTTATCTTACCTTTTAGTTGAGTATAGTTTACCTACATAATAGAAAACGGATACAGGTACTTAGTGTCGATATTGTATACAATGTAGGTCAAACGATGATGTAGGTAACATGGTCCCTGGCGTGTTTTTACCTGCATGTTGAAAGAACGAATTTATTCCTGGTCCTTGTAACCAACTTCTGGGCTGGAACTATTTAGTTTGCTAAGTACTCGCTAAGAAGAATTTAAGTCTGAATAAACAAAGGCCTCTCTCAAGTTGAACCAGAAGACCAGGCTCCCCACCTTCTGCATTCTTAGGCCCAACCACTTTTTTCAATCTGTCAGTTCATATAGCTGGTGTCCGCACCAGTTAGATGGACAGATTGAAGATAAACGTAGTGCCGGAGAACTTAGGACACAAGGACTCCATCTGCTCCAAAAGCTGGTCCTTTGTCCAGCATGGCCAGGGAGTCGATTTCACTAATTTGCAATAGAAACGCCAATAAATAGCTTTTGGACAGGTTTTAAATAAAAAAAATAAAAAAATACTGTCACAAAGTCGTTGGTCGGCTGTCGGTCAAGATAAAACCAAAAACTCTAACATCCCTTTTTCTATAAGGGCAGTTCTACCAACTGTTCCCCTTGGGCCTTACAGCTTTGTCGTACATCGTGTTATGATTAGGACTGGACTTTAGTAGCCCCCGACTATGTTACCGTTAGAAAAGGTCCGATTTACACATTCCCAGTAGTTTATTTAGTGTACGTGATGCTTTGTAATCTAAGTTGGGGTATTCATTGATGTTTTGTAGGCACAAAATATGAAGTGAAGTTTCTTTGAAAAAAGTTTTGTAAAGTGTTCACCGGCTAAGAACGGAACGTTTTAGAATAAAAAATTAAGTACAATGTTATTGGTATCAGGTTTTAAACCGGTACTTGCAAGCATTCGGTTTTCTAAAATGTCAACTTTACGCTCTTAATAAGAATTAAAATTCTATAAAAGAATATTATTTTTTTGAAGCACTTACCATTGGTAAACCCCGTACAGGTACGCCATGGCGAACGCCTGAGTTGTCACCTTCACTGAACACTTCACAAAACTACTGTTATTTCATTAACATGGAGTTGTCACTATCATAATTAATATCAAGGGTTATGCACAACCGAGAAATCGCGTGAGTCGAAATCTATCAATACCCAGTCAACAATCAACGCGTACGCACACCAAACATCGGCTGGGTTGTATGTAACAGAGAAAAACAAAATTACGAATATTAAGATAGCGACCGATTGCAAAAGCGTCCTTCTAGCGATGAAGTACCAACGCGACTCAGCCTTACCAAAAATGTCAAAACCAATGTGGGTAGGTTTCAGAACATTAAAATAATGACTACCCACAATTCTGAAAAATAGGCATGTATCGTTTAAGCATTACAAATAGGTATTACCTGTGGCAGGAGGGATTACCATTATTCGATACTGGCGCGAAGGTATCAATGGATTTTTCGACGCAACGGTTGGCGGATTGGCTAAGTGTCGCCGGTTCGATTCCCACACGTAATAAATATTTTTATGATCTACAGATAGTGGTTTCGGTTTTAGATATAGGTAGGTACATCTGAGATGTAAGTTTTACAACTGTACCTATGATACAGGAGAAAACCTAATGTGAAGCAAAGTATAAAAATAATCCAAACTAAGGCAGTAACTAAACGTCTACTTGTTTCAAAATAACAAACCCAAAAGTGTTCTCCATTTTGCTAAATATTCCCAACAAATCTGATTCCCTTCCAAGTTCACAAGAAAAACAAAAGTGACTTTGATTTTACAGACTGTAGGTACTTACTGTTTTACCCTTTGTTAGTGAATGTCGTGTTCATAAAAATGTTTGCGAGACGAGTGCTTCTGCGATCACTATTGTAGTTGTAAAGGAACGCGCGGGCGGGGCAATAATAGCACTCGTACGGAAGCTGCAAGAGGGTTGCGGGTATTGTGATGAGAGATAGCGGGTATGGCGGTGGGCTCTTGATGGTCGGCCATTATTATATATCTATAGAGATGTTGACACTTCCGACAGAGGGTCAAGTGAAAGCACTTGACCCTCTGTCGTTTACGAGAAGCAATAAGGATGTGAAGCAGATATCAGTCCTCTTTCGTGTGTGATCTTAGGGGAGAATTTTGTCACGCTGTTCGAGAAAAAATTTGCGAATCGGCGACATTTTTACAGTGACGTCTGGGCTACATAGGTTTCGTCACTCAGAAAGGCACTTTCCATGCATTATTAGATATTGACCTAAGTTAAACTTATACCCAGATAGATAACTTACAGTGAACGTCACTGCAAAATATTCAGGATGTTTGTAATTCCTAGCGATTATAAATTGTACACTTGTCTACAAGTACCTACTGTATTCTTAACTGAAGACAGTTCGTATAAACACAGGTCGTCGACAACAAGCAGCTTATTCTTTGTCGTGGACCACACAACCTGTTGTAAAGGATAGCAAGGGATTACTTCAAGCCAATGGGCAGCACAATCCTTCTGTGGGACAATATTGCCTTCGAGCTATTTATCAGACTCCCATGAACTTGGAATTCTTATAGGTCACGACAATCCCTATAGTCGTATAATAAATATTCGTGTAATATATATTCGTGACGTCAAACCTATTTTCAGCAATGTATGCCGGAATGACATTTGTATAGGTAACACATTACACTAGTATCTAATTCTCCGCTAATCGCTACATCTCATCAATGTATCCTCTACGAATTACTTTAACTGGTAACAAGATTGTGCGGGAGGGCCCAGAATGCGCTCTATTCCATTTATCGGTCCACAATACTCGAACATAAGCCTCTTTTAAAATTAAACCCATGTTTGTAATGCTGCCTTTTATGAGCAACGGGGAAATTGTATTTCCTAAATTGTATGTTTTTTATTAATACTTACGTTTAAGTGCTTTTACGTCCAAGTTTGATATGCAATAATGATTTCAGTAGTAAAGGCCTCCCATTACATTTTTTAGATCCGATAGTCGTGAAACGCAAATTTGTTCTAAGTACATGCGAAGGGGCCCAGGCAGGTTGATGAACAGCGCCGATTTAGACTACGTCAGTTATGGCGTAGTCTATACGGATAATATGTAAACGTATGTGTACGTTAACGTAGGTACAGGGATTTTATTCACCACTAGCTCTGCCCGCAACTTCGTTCGCGTGGATGTCGGAACTTAACAATGTATACTTTAGTGCGAAACGAAATTTAAAAAAAAAAAAAAAAAAGTTACGTGAAGTTAAGAAGACCAAATGCATTTAACCCTATTTTTTTCTAAAATAAAAGAATTTTTCTAAAATAAAAGTAGCCTAAGTTACTCCTTATTACATCAGCTACCTGCCAATAAAAGTCCTGTCAAAATCGGTCCAGCCATTTCAGAGATTAGCCTATACAAACAGACAAACAGACAAAAATTGTAAAAAATGTTATTTTGGTGTATGTACCGTATATATATTCATATGCATGTAGTAAAAAACGGTTATTTCAATATTACAAACAGACAACTCCAATTTTATTTATTTGTTTAGATGACAACAATTCTATATCTTTCCCTTGTCTGTCAATTTTTGTATGAGAACATGCAATTTATGATCGTAGGGAATAAGGCCCAAAGAAAATCGTGGCGAATCCTGGCGATAGAAATAAAAAAGCAAGCGACTCATTTCTGTTCATGTTAATATTTTTTTCTACTAGTCCCTTGCTATTTAATCAAGTCTCGATCAGTGTCCGTGTGTTCGTAATTCTTCTTCTCCTAAACGGTTTGATAGATTTTGATGATATTTTGTGCTTGTGGGATCATCTGAATGGTTCTTAGATATTGTTGGATCTGTATGATGGCGCTGTCGCCTAGATCCAGAAAAGAGCCCGCTAGTTTATAATAATTTTATCAGAAAAAGAATTAGGGCGTGCCCTATACAAATTTTAATATAGAACTAACTGAAATATCATGAAAAATATAGTTTGTATTGATTATGGGAGAAAATAATAAAAATAAGTAATTATTACCAATCATCATTTATTCAAAAATAATACAAAATTCATAAAAAATAATAATATAATTAATTAAAATAATACAAGGTGTTTTTAACCTAATGGCACAACTAATATAAACAAAATATGTGCTGATTAAATATTTTAACCTTTGGATGGAAATATTGTAATTATTATCCTGCTTTGTGCTTTGTGGATGAGCAGTGTCAGTCAGTTCTAACAGTTTTATCATTAAACCTTAATACATCAGCTTACGCCTAACACCAAAAAGGACCATCAGAAACAACTTCCATATCACACAGGCCTTGATAAAATTACAGAGCTTGAGATATTTCTTCTCTTTCTGAAGCTTAGCTCTCATATCGTGTTATTTCACTCACTTAGATAAGCCAACACAACGTATTATAAACGTAACATAATTATGCACAAGATTTAACTATGAAGTCTTTCTTTTGTTTTTTTTTTAAATACTTTGCCCCACACTAGGAATAATTCCTGTACTGTGGGTACGTTTATAAACACGATAATTCACACAATTACCTAGACTTGGAACAACTATCTGTAGGTCATACAAATATGTGTTCCGTGCGGAATTCGAACCCACGACACGTAGCACAGCAGTCGATCGCTCAACTATGCCGATGAAAAGCAGTGTACAGTCAGGTGCGGTCGCAGCCAGATTTGGGGGTGGTAAAGTGACTTGGGGGGGTGTAATATTATAGTTGAGCTTGTACAATTTTGGGGGGGTCATTACCCCCTCTCCCCCTTGGACCGCCACTGTACAGTTGATGAATGAACGCCAAATTAGTAATACATAGGCGACGAAAACTGCGGTACTAAAATTGCTCGTTGCGTGGAGACGCGCAATCAGTTCTAAGCGTGGCAATCAAATAACAACATCTGTAACAGAACGGCATCACGAGTAAAACCTTATTCACATTATTGTGTCGTGTCGTGTTGTGATCGTCGAAAAACTCGTGATATTACACACTATGCTAATCTATAGCTGCTCATCTTCCTAGAGGCCCCTTGGCACCTAGCGCCTAGAGCAACCGCTCAACTCGTTCTACCCCAAAGCCAGCGCTGATTGTCTTCATGAGATAATAAGTTAATACATTAATATAGCTTGTTAATAATAGCTTGCTACATAAGGTGAAACTAAAAATATGTATATAGTATATATAAAAATATATAAAAAAAATAACTGTCTAATTTGTGGTGGTTGTAAGCGTGGCGCTGAGCGTGAGGTCTTGAGTTCGATCCCAGAAAATTGTCAGTAGCAGCCCGAGGTTTCAAATTGTGCTCGGTAGATGACAACACAATCGCCTTCTATTACATGGTACTTAATAACAGCATCGACGAAATGTGGTCGAATAATAATACACTACTGCTCCCTTCGAGGAATACAGGCGTGATGCTATGTTATGTTATTAAAAGTTAATGAATGAAAAGGTAATTATATTGTATGTTAATCACTTAAATACATAATAATATTTAATGTACAATACTTTACTTAAATATAACAATAAAATGGACGGAGTTAATCACAACTAATGTTAACAATAACAAGCTTAAGATCTAACATTCAGCCTTCTTAACGTCTTATAAATTATTTCGGAGATAATTAATTATATTAACTTTTGGAGACACTCAGTGTAGCGACTAGCGCCATCTATGAGAGTGAAGCGACAACAGAAAGTCCTGAATGTGGGATCCACGACTTTCTGTTGTCGCTTCAGTCTTTCTGTTGTCGTTTGAGAGTTTACAACGATTTTAATAGATATACAAATGTCTGACACCAATCGTCGAGTTTCGGCCCGCCAGGATAACTACCTTGCCTGGTCGGAGAATCCTCCCTTTTCAATGGAGGAACACCATACCTCATTCCCTTTACTCAGAATTATTCACGCACGTACAAATGATAGTAAATTCTGAGCGTCTAATACTTGTTTTCCTCGAATACGATCGTAGTTACCGTAAAGCCTAAATTGTATGTAAAAATCATGCGCACGCGCATTTGAGTGAACTCACATCGTAAACGCGCGCACATTATTTTAATAAAATTTTGGCTTACGTTAACTTTGATATAGATCTAGGAAAATTCTTAAACCCCTTTTGTTCTCAAAATAAACTAATATGTCTCTTTCTTACAAAAGGAGAAAGGGATGGAATATATTTAGCCCTGTCAAATTAATCCAGTTGCTTATCAACAACGTTAATTACGTCACTATCACCATAGCTTGCTGCAGGCTTCTGCTTAACAAGCGGATTTGAGTTTTGCGGGCCATCCATAAATTACGTCACACGAATTACATGATTTTTTTTAAACTCTCGTGACGTCACATTTCATTTTTCTTTTAAAGTTTACTCCGCACTATTTATATGCATACAGCATAATATAACACAAATATTCACATGGACATACACCCAAACCCGAAACAACTATCTGTAGATCATGCAAATATTTGTTCCGTGCCGCAATCGAACCCGCAACCCGTAGCACAGCAGTCGACGTCTCAATCACTACGCAAACTGTGCTGACAAGAAATATTTTAACGTTTTTCGGTTAAAGTTTAGTTTTAATACTTTAGATTTTATACAAGTGACGTCACGAAGCTTATGACTCTCATACGCCTCCCTTGTCACACGACGTCACACTTTGTTGACCCTCTCCCTCCCCCTTTACGCGTGACGTAATTTACGGATGGCCCCTTTCAGTCACTATGGTCTTAATTTTAGTACAACATGATAGCTCCATTGACCTTCTCTTCTAAGGCAGGAGCAATGGTGTCGTTGTCTCGTCCGTCCGCCATGGCTATGAGGATGCACACGTTGTTGATGAACGCTGCAATGCTTGCTGACACCACCAGCCTGGAACACCGTGAAGATTTCATGAGAATTTTACTATTACATTTGGTTTTACTAAACTCAAACTGAGAATTTTGCATAACAATTAATAAAAACACCGAATAACACTATCCGACCCGGGAATCGAACCCAATATCTTCTTTAAGCTCAGCAGCTGTACTTGCGACTACTAGATCAATGAATCATTTAAATTTCCCTATTGCAGTCATCTGCCGAATATAGGCTTCTAATCAATTAGCCACTATGCCAACCGTGCCGTCATTGGTGATGTCTTTCAAGATCAGTAGTATCACGTATAATGCATGAATGCAGATGAAGCAAAAGTGAGAGTGTTATGTAAGGACCGTAGCACGTGGCGTTTTGTAGTGTCTGGCTACTCTACGGGAAAAGGGCATTACTTCCCAGAATTTGATCCTTATCAGCGGCATTATCAGATGGTGTGTAGTAACACAATGTGTGTATTTCTTTTTTTTTTCAATATTAACGGCGTCGATTCCTGGCTAAGAATTATGATTATTAAAAAATCCAATGATTTTTTTTTTAAACTTTGCCCCACTCTTTGACTCATTCCTGTGTTGTGGGTGCGTCTACACAAATGTTCACATGGACATACGCCCAGACCCGAAATAACTATTTGTAGATCATACAAATATTTGTTCCATGCGGGAATCGAACCCGCGACACGTTGCGTAGCAGTCGATCTCTGAACCACTGCGCCAATCGTGTCATCGAACAGAGGGCCTAGTGTAAGTTTCTTTTGACAAATTCGATTTACTTCATCGAACGCGTTCGGCGCTCCGATTGGTGGAGAGCACCAAACGGACCAATCGGAGCGCCGAACGCGTTCGATGAAGTAAATCGAATTTGTCGAAAGAAACTTACACTAGGGCCTCTGTACAGTTTTAGTTTTCATCAAATTCGGGCTCGGGGCTCCTTTGAGTATTTTTCGCTATTCCTTATAGATTTGGATGGATTCGGATTTGGCCATCCACGCCCATGAAAAATTCACGTAGTCGCGGTACCAAAGTAGCTGTTATCTGGGCAAAGGAGGAACTTTTTTTTAACTGGTAACAGTGGATACGTATGTTCTACGGTGCTTACCAGAAGGACATTCCGAGGTCAGCAGTCTCGTCCGAAGACCAGGTGTTGGCGAGGTCCTCATCCGACATCACGTTGTGCTGTAATCTTAGGAAGTACTCTGTCAGCCATACTGCTATTGCACCCAGGCTGAATAGCACTGAAACGTGAGAAAAAAATATTGAGTAACATAATTACTACACTTTCTTCTTCTGTAGACCTTCTGTACAAAAAAAGGTACAAAAATTTATCATAGCATCACGCCTGTATTCTCCAAAAAAGTGAAGCAGAGGTATACCTACTGTAGTGTATGAGTATGGGTGCATACGTATTTGTGCATGTTGTGTCGGACGGCCAGTCCATAATAAACGTTTGAACCAGTTGTACGTGTCTCATTAGTAGTAACACCTCACCTACACTCACATTTCGCTGTCGTTATTGAATCCAATGAAATTAGCAAACCACCAACGGGGCCCAATAACCCAGTTTCATACTCTGTACTGATATTATTAGTAGTAGTAGTATTTTTATATAGGTTAACCGAATTATAGCATGCCCGACCCGGGAATCGAATCCAGGACCAATAGAGCAATGAGACATGGTAGTTCATCACTAATTAATTAAATCCATGACATTCTAGAACTAACGTATTAAAAGCTAGTGAAGGCCCTGTTGATAGTCACCTGCTAACGAGTTGCTGATGAGTAACGGTCGAGGTGAGCAACGCGCGCGCGCAGCAGACCCGAGCGCAGCTAGTACGCATGCGCCGCCCGCTGAGAACAAGGCCGCGGCCAATAGCCCCGTAGTACCGCACCAGGCCCATCGTCGCGCTGGATGCGTGCCAGCTTTTACTGGAATTGAGGATTAGGAGAAGTTAGTACAATAGTAGATGGTTCGAAAAACACACAACTAGAGAACGTAGCTGCTTAGCAGGAACCAAATTAATCTGCTTCTAATAGTATGACTTCTTTGTGTTTGCTTGACCTCTTCCATAAAAATGCTCAGCCATTATGTAAGGGTCATAATACATTTGTAAATAAATATATTGATTTTTAAGTAATATATATGTCGAAGTTAAATTAATCTTGTTATAATGAGTAATAAATTATTGTATTGTAAATATTATTATCAGTGTTTTGGTCATAGTACAGTCGGTGGCCTACATTATCTGTCCCCCCTAGAATTTATCATATAATGTCTAGACGGGTGTGTATTACGTAATACTCACTATCTGAGAGAATTAATTAGTTTAAAAAATAATTTAAGTTGCAGAGAGCCAAAGAAGCTCAGTGGCACTTACTGGTGATGATGATGATGAAATAGATCCTTTATAGTTCGATTCAAATGAATTTAATAACGAATACCAACCTTATTTGCGGTCCAAAAACACGCCATTCATAGATTGCGAAAGCAAGGCGACAGCACAAACGGCTTGGTAGTACAAAGTTGTTTTTGCTGCCACCCCACGTTCGCAGTGTAGGTGCATGTGTTATCGAAAAGCAAACGAATTTGTAATCGTTATTCAATTTAATTGAAACCTACTTTTGTAACTATTATTACATGCAGGGGAAGAGCTGTTTCTATATAAAACCACACGACATACATATCTAGAATCTTACATAGACCATTGTCATGGAGCAACTATATTACTTCAGATTTCTTCAAAATAGCGGCAACACATTTCACAACCATTACTTACTAGTAGAAGCAACAAAAGTAGCATAGACCACGATTAATCACGTATGAAAAACAAGATATCATTGTCACGTGAGTAGATAAATGCAATAGCTCTGACGATGAATGGATGACAAAACTGAATGCAACGTGATCGTATCGTGGACACAAAGCGGCTTTAGCAATCACTGGTCTGCTCAACTTGTTCTAGTTTTTTGATCTAAAGATATGAAAAGAGGTTTGATGTGTCACAACGAAATTAGATCTTAGAGGACTAAGCAGTTGCAGCAATGACATAAATACACAACTGTATTCTCCGAAGGGTTAGGCAGGGGAGAAATGTAGGTTTAACAAATTGCGTTTAAGGCTCAAAAGAAATGTCTACGAGCTGTGTTCCAATTAAAGAATACAGACAGTTATGTCCCATATTTAAAAAAAAATAAAATTCTGCCGACACCCGTCTGAACATTTATGAGACACTATTTGTAAAAACTAATTTACACCTATTTGAAACACTCAAATCGAAACGACGCAATAATGAAATTTTTGACACTCAACAATATACAACGCTTTATACAAAAAGTTTTCTAGGCCTGACACTCAGAGTTTATAAAAAGATTCCGAAACAAATTAAAGAAAAAAATGATGTGCCTGTGATGTCTAATTAATATCATTAGAACTAAAGATAATTTAAATTTGTACGCCACTATCGTCTAGACATAGAGGTCCTTATATTTTTATTTTATAACATCTTACTTACCTAAGTTTACAAATAAAGACTTTGACTTTGGTGTACAGACCAACATTTCGCCGATCCCGTTATTTAGCCCATGTAATAGGGGACGAGCCTATTGCCAACTACCGAGCACAGTTCAAGACTCCGTGCTGGTACTGAGAATTTCAATACAGAATCCAGAACCTCACGCTCAGCAGTCACGTTTGCGACCAATAAGGCTTGCAATACTAGCAGGAATGACAGTACTGTATAACATTCCATGGAATTTCTTGCCGGTCTTCTTAAACCAAGCAATTTGGAACCGTGCACTCTCGACGTTTCAAAAATGCCTGCAAAAGCCCAGTTTAAACAAAAAGATTTGACTTTGAATATTAAAACATTGATCGAATCTAGAATCCCACGCTCAGTAGTCTCGTTTATGTTTAAATAACTTTTCTGATTACTTCAAGTATACTGAAGCATTGCATTTTGAACGTTAGACGTCTTGTATTTAAGGTAAGAGCTGTTAGACGTGATAATATCGCTATACCTATATTGCTAACAAAGCGCTCATTAAAAACCGCCGATTTTAATAATAATATCATAAATTATATAACTACATACATACTTATCTAAACATATAATAAAATTATAACAGGCCAATGACTGTACATTATAGATTTTGGAGAAAAACTGATATGGGGGGTCTATATCTGTACAGTTTGTACATTTACTGTTCGCTGGCTTGAAGTGAAAACGCCAATTTTCTAGAGCACTGTTTTATTGTTTCCTTTGAGTCTTCCTGCCGACTGTGTCGCTTACAATTTTGCCCTATATTTATATAAATTAATTCCGTGTTTCCT
This sequence comes from Shargacucullia verbasci, assembly GCA_947562105.1. Lineage (NCBI taxonomy): Eukaryota > Metazoa > Arthropoda > Insecta > Lepidoptera > Noctuidae > Shargacucullia > Shargacucullia verbasci. Next base: position 8,025,769 of record OX387302.1, on the reverse strand, counting down.
ATTGGTTAACTAATCACAAGCCTTACTTTTCTACCAATAAGAATATAGTTTTATTTTTTACATTAACCTTAACTACAAGAAATCTTTACCTTAACGAAAGCCGCGGTTACTTAAGTACAAGAGATCTTTACCTTAACGAGAGCCGCGGTTACTTAAGTACAAGAGATCTTTACCTTAACGAAAGCCGCGGTTACATTTTACGTATTTTTTAAACTAGTTAACATTAATAATATTACAAACTATATATTTTCTATAACTAAAACTTATTAACTTATCATAGAAATCTGTACATTAATAATTATTTTACATCTTACAGCTAATTACATCTATATTGTTAGGCTGTCCCGCACATCTCTCCCGCCGTGCTACTTGTTGCATCATTTCCGGGTGCGGGCACGACGTTGGTAGATAGGGGCAGGATCACCAGTTTTCTGACGGGTCGTCGCAGTACTCCTCCTTTAGTTTGGACGTCCACGGTGCGCACGACGTTATCTGGTCCTGGGTATGTTGCGATGACTCGGCCTCGGATCCACACGTTGCGAGGAAGGTTGGGGTCGACTAGCTGTACCAGGTCGCCGATCTGTATCGCTGGCCCTTGTCCGTGGGGCTCCCGCCGGTTTTGAAGTGTCGGAAGGTATTCTTTTATCCAGCGCGCCCAGAAGATATCTGCTAGCCGTTGTGCCGAACGCCAACTGGATCTAGAGACGGTGTCCTTCTCGTTGAACGTTCCTGGCTGTGGCACTCGTCCAGATCCTCCCAGTAGAAAATGGTTGGGTGTTAAAGCTTCTGGATCTTCTGCTTCGGTCGATACATGCGTCAGTGGACGGCTGTTTACTGTGTATTCTACCTCAGCGAGTAGAGTTGAGAGTACTTCCTCTGTTGGGTGTCTTTCATGCAATGTCGCCCCGAGCGCTGTCTTGACTGATCGTACCATACGTTCCCAAGCACCACCCATGAATGGTGCTCCAGGTGGTATGTAGCGCCAGGAGATAGTTCTCTTCGCTGCTTCTTGTATGGTTGCCTCGTCGATTGCCTGTCGAAGTTCTTTGTCCGCTGCTTTTAGATTGGTGCCGTTGTCCGACCAGATTTGAGTCGGACAACCACGTCTCGCAATCATTCTTCTGAGCGCCATTACCGCGGAGTCTGCGTTGAGCGATCCGGCGATCTCTAGATGTATCGCTCTCGTGGTAAGACACGTAAAAATAGCTACGTATCTCTTTTGTCGTGTTCGCCCGACGGTCACAGAGAGAGGTCCGAAGTAATCGATTCCAGTAAAGGCGAAGGGTCGTTTGTGATGAGCTAAGCGACATGCTGGTAGATCTCCTGTTCTTGGGTGTGGCGGTTTTTGTGTCTTCATTCTGCAAAATAGGCATCTTCTAAGTAATGCCCGTGTTACAGGACGTATACGCAGCACCCAGTACTGCTGTCTGCATTCGTTCACTGTTGCTTCTACACCGGCGTGATGTAGTTGGCGGTGTATTGCTGTTATCCAGAGTTTGACTGTAGGATGATCACCGTCGACTACTAATGGACTCTTGAAATCTTCTGTTATATTTTGAGCTGCTAGGATGCGGCTTCTGAGTCTTATTGCTCCGTTCACATATTCAACGCTCAGCTGATGTAGACGACTTTCTTTATTGATCGTCTTCTTGTTCTTCAAGTCTTCTATTTCTTCTGCGATATGTGATATGAAATCAACGTGGCGTCCAATGGTGCGGGTCTGACTGCCGTGGAGCACCCAGCCCAGCGGTGTGAGAGAGGCCACTGGTTGGTTCCTGTCTCCTCTTCTAACTTCTGATGCTATCAGAAGATGCCAGTTGTCCTGTCCAATTAGTATCTGTGGCTTCGCATACGCGTATGTAAGGTGTTCGTGAATGTCTGTGAGATGTTTGCATTTTTCAACCAATTCCCTCGGCACGTATTGTGATGAAACTTGCAGGTTGCTTACTGTGCGAGCTTGTACTTCTTCTTCATAATCGTTGAGTCCCCTTAGTTTGATGTTGACCCTTCTTGATCCTGATTCTGATGTCTTCATGTCGTTGATAGTTTCTATCTTCAACGGGTCGATGGGTCCTGTTGCTCCTATGTGTTCGGCTATGCTGTCGTCGACTAACGTGACTGTTGACCCGTCATCCAGCAACGCGAAGGTATTGATTGTGGCTCGCGGTCCTTCCACTTGCATCGGAATGATTTTCAGATACGACTGTTTCTTCTTGACCGTCCAGGCAGAGTTGATCGCTTCCGCTGTCTGTTGATCTTCCTTTACTTCTGTGTTCTTAGTTTCTGTTTTTTTATCGTAGTGTAGCATATTGTTGTGATAACGTTTGCAGCTATTTACACCACATGGTTTCCCCCGGCAGTTGTGTGTTCGGTTCTTATATCGTAGGCATCGAAAACACAGGTGTTTGGATTTAGCGATGTCCCACCTTTCATTTTCGTTAGACTTCTTGAACTGTTCACACTCTGTTGAAGTATGACCTTCTTGTTCACATACAGGACATTTCGGTGTGTATGTTCTCTCCCTGACGTTGTATACCTTTTGTGGCCTCTTCTGTATGGTGCTGCTTGTATGCGGCGTCACTTGTTCAGGTAGCGCGTACGGTCCGCATAAGTCTGCTTCTCTCTTGAGGAATCTTTCTATTTTTAGTAGATCTGGGTCTTCTTTTTGCTGTGTCGTTGCGAAGTCATAAAATCTGTAGCGCAGAGTAGGTGTGAGCTTGTCCACAATTGTCTTCGAGACTTCCGGGTTGTACATATAGTTCACGCAGCTCAACGTTTTTAAAGTTGCGACGATGTTGGAGACTTTGGTTGCGAATATGCAGATGTCCCGTGGCGATTCTGTGAGACGGGGTAGAGCGCGGAGTGCCTCCATCTCCATTAACGCGATCGATTCAGGTCTTCCAAACCGTGATTCCAATGTCTTCATTATTTCTGTAGGGTGTGCGCTGGTGATTAGTAGTCCTTCAACCGCTTCTTTAGCTTTGCCTTTCAAGTTTCTTCGCAGACGGTTTGTGTTTTCTACTACGGAGAACATATTTTCTGTTTCAAAGTACGCGGCACGGAACGGCAACCACTCTTGATGCGATCCGTTGAAGAAAGGTAACTCGATGAACTTGGGGCGCTGTGCTGCCTTGACAGCACTTGTAATTGCTGCAGCTAGTTCTGTAAAGTCGGGTTGTCCTCCTGTCGGTGATAGCTGCGGGCGATGTGGCTGTTGCGGGTGTTCTTCTGTGCATTTCACTGGGTTCTGTTTATCGGTGTTGATCACTACCGGATCTTCAGTCGGGTGGTGTGGTTCATTCGCGATCGCTAGCACTGGGTGGGGTTCTTGACTGTCCAACCAGTTGTCGACTCGTTCATTCGTTTCCGTTTTCGAATACACTGACACATCGTCTTCATCTTCTGTATCTTCTGTTTCTAGTGCAGCTAGTCGTGCTGCAGCTAGTTCGACTTGTAGGCGTATTAATTCTTCCTTGGCTTTCGCTATCTTGTGCGCCTTAGTCTTGCTGCGAGTCGATTCTTGCCCCTTCCTACTAGGAGGACGGGGATTCTGTGGTCCGCACGGCAGGGGCAGACCTCCTGTAGTTTTCTTAAACCGTTTCACTGTCGAAGTTTCAATTTCTTGAAATGGTATCTTTTTACTGTCGGTGACGGCGGCAGGGACTCTCGTAGATTGCTTCATTGTTGCTCGTTTGTGGGTCGCGTCGGCAGGCAACGTCGTTGCGTTAGAGGGCGTGACGGAAGGCGCGTCCGCAGCGAGCGTATCTGTCGCAGAAGAGGGCCCGGCACAGGGTGCTGGTGTCGCGGAGCTCGTAGCCGTTGTCTCCGTGGCGGTTGTCCCCGTGGCTGTAGTGCCCGTATCTGTTCCTGTCGTGACGTCGGTCGCCGAGGTAGCGTCGGTCCCCTCGGACGTCGATGGCGTCTGTTCTGTGGACGTGCTGCGACCTTTTCCCTCTGAGCGTGTGACCACCATACTTTCTTCGAGCTTTTTCTGTTCTTGAACACTATCACTTGACGACACTTCCTGTTGGATCCGGCTCGAAGGACCATTAAATGTACAGTTTGTACATTTACTGTTCGCTGGCTTGAAGTGAAAACGCCAATTTTCTAGAGCACTGTTTTATTGTTTCCTTTGAGTCTTCCTGCCGACTGTGTCGCTTACAATTTTGCCCTATATTTATATAAATTAATTCCGTGTTTCCTATTGGTTAACTAATCACAAGCCTTACTTTTCTACCAATAAGAATATAGTTTTATTTTTTACATTAACCTTAACTACAAGAAATCTTTACCTTAACGAAAGCCGCGGTTACTTAAGTACAAGAGATCTTTACCTTAACGAGAGCCGCGGTTACTTAAGTACAAGAGATCTTTACCTTAACGAAAGCCGCGGTTACATTTTACGTATTTTTTAAACTAGTTAACATTAATAATATTACAAACTATATATTTTCTATAACTAAAACTTATTAACTTATCATAGAAATCTGTACATTAATAATTATTTTACATCTTACAGCTAATTACATCTATATTGTTAGGCTGTCCCGCACAATATCAGAGCAACAGAAGCCAAAACAACAATTTTTAGAATTTTTGTCGTCTGTCTGTCTGTCTGTATGTTTGTACACGCATCACGCAAAAACTGCATGGAATTTAATGCAGTTTTCACCGATGTATTGATAAAGGTCTAGCTTAAAATATAGACTCCATTTTATCGCAGGAAAATATCAGATTCTAAATTCCACGCGTACGAAGTCGCGGGCAAAAGGTAGTATTATATATTATTATATATGTACATACTAAATTTAACATTTAAAATTGACGACACGGTTGGCGCAGTGGTTGAGAGATCGACTGCTGAGCTAAGTGTCGCGGGTTCGATACCCGCACGGAACAAATATTTGTATGATCTACAGATATTTGTTTCGGGTCTGGATCTGCGTGTATGTGCACACCGTGCCTCGGAAAGCACGTAAATCCGTTGGTCCTACGCCTGATCTCTCTCCGGTCGTGTCGGATTGCCGTCCCATCGGACTATGAAAGTGAAGGAACAGGGAGTGTACCTGTGTTTGCGCACACACTTGTGCTCTATAATATCTCCTGCGTAGTTGGCTAATCTCCGGTGAGATTGGCCGCCGTGACCGAAATCGGTCAGGAGGACATTACATACCAAATATCAAAATATACAGATCTACTATATTGACAACTCTTAAAACCTGTTTAATTTGGCCTTTTAAGCCCGCAGTACAATATGCAATCTTTCGTCATTCGAGTTTGATGGGTTTGGGATAGTGGCACAATATTAATAAGCATTGCTTAAGATCTAAGTATTAATGTTATCTTTACATCTATATAGCAACAAGATCATTGTAATGCTTAAAATATGATAATATGACGGAAAATACGTGAGCGGCACGTTCAAGCGTATCAGTAGAAATATTGGACACTTATCTTTTGCGGCCAACTGCAACGTGTTAAAGTACAAGTTACAGACGCTGATTCTCTTGTTTACGAATTAAACTAATTTAGTCTCACTTTGTCTCGTTCTACAAAAATCATGAGAAAATGACGGAAGATATTTATTTCTGTCAAATTAGTACACGTCATTATTGGTTTTTGTAAATTATGTAAATGTAATTATGCAATAAGTGCTGTCGAGCCGAGAATAATGCCTAAATATTTTCTCCTTTTTTAATTATGTTGACGTGAAATAGATATATTGTGATTAAGTTCATGATGATTAAGTTATGTGGACTGCATCATTGGTTTCATGATTGCAAGCGCAACAGTCGAGAATGAGGACCTGAGTGAAATTCCCAGTAGCAACGAAGAGTTTGGAACTGCATAGATGGCTAGGTATGAAATGAGAGTGAAGAATAGTATCTGATACGCTTCTGCCTAACTTTCGGGGTATATAGCCGTGAATATAGGGTATGTAATTAGTTAAGTGCGATGTGCAACAGAATCAGCGCCTTTTAGACCACCCTGAAATACAATTAGGTCCAAGACTATTTATTCCATAAGCAAATTTTCCAGACAATAGCTTGTTTATAGAAGAATTCACTCAGTCCTAGTTATTCTGTCAATCCAAATGCAATAGTGAGAACACAAGTCAAGAATATTAAGACACATATTATTCAGGACATATTATTTCGATGCATACTTGTTACACTGACACAGTTTACTTAAAAGCTTTTTATGAGCACTAGAATGGTGGCAAGTAAACGACGGCATTTAAGAAATAACACTGATCTTTGAAGAAAGATAAATTATAAAGCAGAATGCATTAAGCAATAAATCTACGCTTTTCCATGTTGACCTACATTGTTATCAAACCACTTTTCTATGTATACCAAGGAAATGGGGTAGTCCAAAAAACGATGAAGAATTTACTTCTGTTGTGAGTGTTTTCAAAAGAGAAAGAGAAGGTAACAAGAATAAATAGAACACTTACCGCTAAAATCATGGTTCCTCCACCCATATCCGAAGTTTAGCTCCTTTCGTCCCTCAAACAGCCCGAAGCTTATTCTTCCTTCAGATTCCAAGGGATTTGATGTCCTTCGCGCGCGCGCATCTATCCAATGCGTTGTCCCCAAAGACGCCACCATCAACGCAATACACAAACACGATCCGAAAAACGTCGCAAAAATCATCGACCGCTTAAACAAATTCAACTTCATTTTGATTACAGTTCAAATCACTTTCACTACGAAGTTTGTAAATAAACCGCTAGATGGCGTTATATCACATAATTTTTTCACATAGCTGTTTTTAATTGTTTTGTTTTTATTATGTTTTCTAGCTATTCAAGTTGTGGGATTGCTTCTCTGATACCTCCATTGTTCGAACCATCTAGTAACTTCATAACAGTTTCCATTTACTGTATCTTCGCACGGGTTCAGAAGAAAATCTGTAACAAGAAAAGAAAATTGGTTATGCAAAAGTCAAGTTTATGACAGTTAATAAGTGTATTTTAATTGGTCACTGAGTGGGTTGTATAACAATTTAGATAATCTTATTAAGAGCGGTCATAAAATATTTTAATCTTTAATTCGCAAAATATTTTAATGTGTCTGCTAACTGTCACCTACAAGTTGTAATAAACTTATATCATAATTACGTGATCCATCCGGAATAGTATCAATTTCTGAATTACGGATTTCCTTTTCAAATAAAAAAAGGATTGCAGATTGGCGATTGCATAATACAAAATCTGTCACATTCACCAAATAATATCGTAATTGCTCTTATGAAATAGTACGAATACATTAAATATTGGTAAAAATACATATATGTATTTATAATGTTTGAAATAAGACAAATGAATATGGTTAAAGACTTAGATGAATATCGGAAGAAACATAATGTCCAGGACCAAAGACAGTACCCTGTGGCATCCCCAATTTGGAGCGAACAAATAAGTTGCTTTGTATCTTTGGAAGGATAACAATGTTACGCTCATAAGCACTCCATTTTACAGGCTTTACGATAATGCATTATCAAGATTATCAACCCACAGAACAAACTTTATTCTTATTGCAAAGTTTCTGATTGGCTGGTCAAAAATGTGATATAACCAAAATATAAGTTAGCTATTTTGGCTGATTAAACAAAATCAATAACCGATTTCACAGCCAATTATATCAGCCAGTGTTAGTTAGATTGGTTCAAGATCAAAACATGGATCTCCTCTGCGTTTGATGCTTTTACGTAAAGTGATGACGTCAAAATGGCATAACATAAATAGCTACCGGAGTACAACCGTCCATTCAAAAATAACTTAAATCTTAATCATGATCTCACGATCTAATATTGCGTGTCCGGATTTGATTTACTGTCATTAAGTGGTGAAAACAATTCGCAACGAAAGTTTCGTTTTATAATCATTATAATGGAATATTACACGGTCTGTTAGGCTCCACCTTCAATAATAAAATTAAATATTTTTATATTTTTGTTACTTTTTGTTGAGCTATGATAGCATCTAGAACGATTTTTAGATTTTTATCTGATATCTTAACAAGTGTTTCCTTATCTTTAAATTATACTAGTTGTATTTTCTAATTGACTGCCACATTGGTCTAGTGGTCGCGAGCGTGAGGGTTTGATTCGCGGATCAAGCATAGTGTTATTGGGTTTTTCTGTATCGAAATTCTCAGTAGCAACACGGAGTCTGAAACTGTGTCCGGTTGATTTGTTGATATCCATAGGCCCCTATTACAAGGGACTCAATAATGGCATCAGGAAAATGTAGGTGTATAGTATTTAATGCAGTAATGTAGATAGTATCCCTTACCTAACCCTTAGGGGAAAACGAGCGTGATGCTGTTATGTTATATTTATTTTTTAATTTTACTAACAAACATTTTGGTTAATTCTAGAGTATTTTGCAGAAACTACGTAAACCACGAAGAGCGATCTTCTGTATAGAGCGGAGTAGCTACTGCCTTGGTAAAGGACTGAAGCATTTGACGTGTATCCCTAAATTCTATGGCCTATTTAATTATACTACCTTATATACCATATTTAATTATAATTAAATATTCGTTCGTAAATATGGGTGCATAATGCATCTTATCATGAATAGCCATAATAATCACTAATTGCTGACTAGGTTATTGCCCAAAATGGTGAAATATCCTATAGCTCGTAACATTATTTTGAATAATTAATTGCAACAAAAAACTTTAATAAAAAATATGTAGGTATACAAAGTGTTTCAAAAGCGGTCCGGTCCTTCTCAAAGAAGGACAGTGGTTGTCCCACTAAATTAAACGAGAGCCGGACATAAACATTCATGTAACAAAAATATATCTAAGATGTGAAGTGCGACTTCGAATGTAAGAAATAAAAACATCTAGATTCTAATGCCATTTATATTCAAGGTTAAAAAGACGATAGTTGACGTAACACACTAACAATGTGTCAATATTCATATTATTGGAAACGAAACGAAACCAGTCGATGCGAGGAAAATCGTACCAAAAAGATTGTGAGCAGCAAAATTATGAATAAGATTATCATCTTAAGAGAACAATATGTTGAAGAAATAGCAGGTTCGTCTAAAGCGCGGGCGGCTGCCCTATCGTTTACTCTTAATATTGTAAAACGCGATAGTAACAGATGGTCTACAGACAACATGGTGTGGACATCGTCCTAAGAAAATTAATTAAGTTAATTAGGTAGCTATATTGGAACTGAATACAGTCACGTCTATTTCTTACTAACACCTTAACGTCTATATACCAAATTACATGTGTCATAGACAAATAAGCCAAGGTTATCTGAATAATTTTAACATCCAAATTATTAATTCTATTCTAGCGGTCCTTCTTTGAATTTTGATGAGCAAGGACAAAAGAATGAATTAATATTCAGTAGGATATTTTCTATGGTAATTTTAATAACGGCAGAATCTGCTGTTTATCTGATACAAATGCTGATGACAAACATTGCAAGTTCAATTATGAATAAATTGTATTATGAAATAGTTCCCTTTTAAATAGTTATTGATGGGACAACCGACAAAGATATAAGCGTGAAGTTTCTGGTGATAGATGCTCCAAAATTTATAAATAATATAATGTTGCCAGTAGCAGAAATAGCACTCTTAGGTAACTTGTTTACTGCCGGATATCAAAATATATCCATTCCAATATTAAGTCAAGATAACCAGGATAATAAATGGGTTTGTACACTACAAGAAATTGATTCTGTGATTTAAACACGCAAGTGCTATCGACACTGCATAAAATAACCATTTTCAGCTGACTCACATTCACTGTCGCACAGAAACTGTGTCGTCTATCTTATTCGATATTCTGAACATAAATACCAATACCAAAAAATAATCATGATTCACACGGCATCCAGTTATACCGATGGCCGATTACACGCCATTGAAATTGAGGAATCTAATACCAAAAGGTCTACTTTCTACCGAAGTACTGACATGAAATCAGTATACGTTACGATTTCACCCCATGCATGATGTAGGTGATGATTAATTCATTACTAACACCTGTAGTCGCATGCCTTGGAGGAAAGCCGGGGAAGATCGACAGACGGTGGTTAATTGGATATTGTACTGAAAGGAATGCGAGAAAAACGTTACGCGTGTGGAGTGTGTGTCATGTGTGAAGCAAAGTGAATTTCTTCATTGAAGAGATTTATATTTTTATCACGAAGGTTTTTACTCTTGACCATTGATAAAATTATGTTTACCATCACGCTTTCATTAAACATGATAAACAACTTTGGTGTTCTGTCGGCTGGAACGCGGCTAGTTTTATTCAAGTGTGGAAAAAATACTGTTACATGCGAGACGATACTAAAATACCAAATTCATTGATGATAGTTATGTTTGTGATTATTGTTTCAAATTTTTTTTTTGACATGTATCTAGTAAATTTTTTTTTAATTGTAGAACTAGTAACAAAATCATATTGTAATATACTCAAAAATTTCACACCATTAACTGCACCCAGTAGTCCAGTGACGTACCTGTACCTGTCATAACCCAACGAGTCTACTTCACTACGAAATTCAAGCAAACCTTAGCTGCCTCGCCTTCTTTCTTTACTGTTACTTCCATAACACACATTCACAGCTACATTTAATAATTCCAACCAATTACGCAAATTAGTACGCGGCAACTAATGAATCCTTTCAACCTTGACAATGGGGCAGACGTAACGGACGTGGTGTATCCACGCGTCACGACACGCATGCCTGGCCATAACATAAGGTCATTGTTGTACTGACAAATGTTTCAACTGAAATGTGGAATGACATCATGAGGCTTTTGTAGAACCCTTCGCAGTTACCACACTGGTACAGCAAGTGTCCCCTTAGTCTATCAATCGAAATCGGTGCACATCAATAATTAATCAAACGCATAATAACTGTAAGGCTCTCTCATAAAAGTAGAGTTGCTGTCCCCCTTAAAGAGTGAGTAACAACATGATGAACTACTTGTCAACTTAAAAGACGCGAAGAGGGAAGTGTTTTAAACCTCGGTGGTAGACTATCGAGGCTGACCGTTGGATATATAATATACTGTTGATATTCTGCCATCTATCGGTAGACAAAGTGCCCGTTTTCTGGGTGGAACCAGGTGAGGTTGAAGATGGATGTTACACACTTCCCTATTACACCCTATGTGTAGTCTACTGGAAATTGCGCGCTGCCCCGTTACACCCCATGCATACCGCCAAGCATGGCTGCCCATAACATAAGGTCATTGTAATTAGGTCCGAATTTTTTTACCGAAATGTGAAATGGTATGCATTTATGTAAAGGCTAGTTGGTTAAGCGTTTCGGAAAATATTTCTGTTAAAAAAATAATTCAGGGCCTCATGTTGCATGTGTTTTATTGGTTTTACATTCTACTGTATTATTTAAGTAAGGCCTTCCTGTAAAAACTAATCAACAATCAAAAATCAAACGGCTTTAAGTCTCTTTGTCTTTCCTTACGATAACCTTGGAGTGCACCAAATATGTATAATTATAACGACGTTTTATATTATATACATTAATATATATTTTGAATGAGACAAATAATCGGAAATAACTTTTTTGTCAAGAGGTTTGAAATGCACTTTCAAATAATCAATTGTTTGATTCTATTAACCAGTTTATATCGCCAAATGGGTCTTGTTTCAGACATCGATACAACTGTTCTAGATATCTGATTTTCGAAACTGCACCGAGTGTATTGATTCATCGAGTTAGAACAACCGTGTAGAACATTACGTAAGTTAAACCAAAACCTACGCCGATAGCATTGTCCATAAAACAATCAGATTATGGAATGTCTTTGTTCTCTATTTTTTTTCTTGGACCCCGGCCTTGCATCACCAATTATATTAACAGTAATATGGATACTATAGAATGACTCCCATCTAGAAATCTTTGCAACGAAGCGAAACTGAGCTGGCAGAACGAATTTAACATTTCGTGAATGAACGGTTAAAAGAACTTTGAACCAGGAAACGATGAAAGAAAAGTCTATCTTGTTTTTGTGATCCACACCGGATAAGAAGTCTTGTTTGATAAATAAACAGTCAGACAGAAGAGTAACTATCAATTTTTTTTATAAAGAAAAGAAAGAAATAAATAATTTTACGTTGGTGACGCTTTACCCACATAAATGTTCAATCTACTAGAAATTGCGGATGTTCCGTAATCTCTCTACGTTCTCCATCTATCACAGTACACATCACAACTGAACGCTGGTAGATAATGTCCGTTGTCCTCACGACATCTTCAATGCGCCACGATTGGACGTGGGTTGGTGACCGCAAACCCAATCCTCTCGTACCGATGTTGCATTCCTCAGTTAATTGAATTGTATTTGGGAATTGATTAATTGGAATGAATATTAGCTACCATTCGTGGCGCTAATGAAAAACCTTATCGAGGTCATTTTTCTTAATGCCGATTCCAGTTCACGCAAACTTATGACTAAATAACATACTGGTAAATAACTTTCCTGGTATCGTTTACATTGCGGAAGAATGTGTAGAGACCGTTTCCTTATATGCACAGTGCAGTTTCTAGTTTCTCATGAGTGCTCTATAATATGGAAGTTGATGGAGTTAGATAGTTTTTTGATTACTTGTTTATATGTGGCTGGAAAATTTTCGCCACTTCTGGCAACTTTGGTGGATTCCTTAACTTAGGGCCATATTCACCGACACTATAACAATCATTTAAAATAAAAATAGCTGTTTTCCCATATAAAAGTAGCTGTCGAACGGTTGATTTATGTTTTAACCGTCTGTTTTATTGTTGGCTAACTTAAACCATAATTCAGTCATTAAGTTTGCTGCTATCACAGTCAATTTGTAGGCATTAACTTTTCCTAGCAGTGCCACAGTACCCTGTTTTCTACTTACCCGATCTAGTCTGGCCCAGCAGCCTCATTTATATCATTTGTTGATTGGTGTCTACATAGTAAAATGTTTTGCCTCTATAAAAAAGCAATATACGTTAGCTAACAGCAACATATATCGCTGGCTTTTACATATGTATGAGTTAATAGTCCATCCATTGTATCATCATACATTTCATAACCCGTGACCTTCCAAAGTCTATCAAACAATACATATTGAGGTCCCTATTTATGTTTGCGCCATTATAAGCCTCAAAAGCTTTGAAACGGGTATTTTAATCGCCTTTATGGCATCTATAACTGAATAACTCATATTGGATTTATTGGAATTCTTTGGTAATGGATTACATGCGAATGTTCTTGATGAGTATTAATGCAGTAATGAACTTGGATACTTAATGTTTCTTCAGAATTTGATACGGACATATGAAAACGCAATTTGCTATACTGTGAGAATACAGAAAAATGTTGATATATTAACCCATCCTGGTTCTTTTATGAGTTGAACTTAATTAAGTACGACATTGGATTGGATTGGAGGAATATCTGGTTTTCCGATCACAATTAGAAAATCATTTTATAGTAATGAATTGTCCAGAAACAAGATTTTCATTTTGAATTCTAAATTTATTTCTTAAACATTGTCTTTTCGTTTTTGAATAGACAAAACGTGTGGTAAGTTAAGATTCCGCTACAATGTAGGTGCCGAACTTTAATTTTTTTTATCTATTATTCTTCCTTTTTTGTTTTACGTGGTGAGAATGCTCATGGACTATACTTCACCAGGGAGACAGAGGGGTGTGTCGGACTATATTTCCACCTACTTTATCTTTATAAAACATGGTAGTAAGTAGTTTTGCATTACATAATTTATGCTGTACTCAATGACTGTTTAAGCACACGAAACACGACCTACCGACAACCTATCGACGATTAGGTAACCTGTTTCCTCCAATCACAATATTACCTATTTCATTTTCATCAACTATTACAACACGATTTCCTTGATTGCTTTCCTCAAACCATTTCCTTACGATTTAAAGAGTCGATTCATTGTTCCTAAGTCTTTGTTCACTCAGTCATGCTTTCAGTGAACTTATTGTATAACTGGTCATAACCAGTTAATTATGCACAGTGAGTTAACAGTTCTCAGAGCAGTTAAACATCGGTTTAACGGTTAACGTGGAACCATTCGTTTGTTTGACTTGCCATAACTGAGTAAATGGACCTTTTCAATTGATATAGTTCTTTTATGTTGTAAAATTTTAGAGTTATTGGATGTTGAAATAGTTTGCGATATTGGTTTTCTCGTAATTGTTTTCAAATGAAGTTTGACCAATAAATGCTATCAGAATTTTAAATATTTTTGTTTTGTTTAAATAAGTCGGCGAGCCCTAGTGTTGTACCTGTATCGTGGGTACAGTTTTTTTTTTTTTTTTTTTTTTTTTTAAATAAAACATTGCCCCACACTAGGATTTCTCCTGTATCGTGGGTACAGTTTACAAACATACATGTCACATGCACAAACAGCCAGACCCGAAACAACTATCTGTAGATCATACAAATATTTGTTCCGTGCGGGGATCGAACCCGCGACACGTAGCGCAGAAAGCTAATCACTTAGCCACTGCGCCAACCGTGTCGTCAAGTTTTCTGTAGTTATTTGTAGATCATGCAAATATTTGTTTATGTAGGAATCGAACCCACGACCGTTAGTGCAGAGAGCCAATCGCATAGCTACTGCACCAAACTTCGGTACTCACTCTTTATGGTAAGACGGTCTTCTAGAATATCTACTTCGGCCAAAATAATTGAGAACGAATTCCTACTCGCATAAATAGATATATGGTACTTATACATTTATATTATATTGGCTTCCGCCCGCGGCTTCGCCCGCGTAGTTTACGAAGCCGTAAATATTTATTTATATTATGCTTATGTGCTATTCCAGACTATAATCTATCTCTGTGCCAAATTTCATCCAGATCCGTTCAGCCGTTCTGGCGTGTTAGAGTAACAAACATCCATCTATCCAAACTTTCGCATTTATAAGTAGTAAGATTGTATAAAATTACATTCGCAGAAGACACGTCAACTGGATTGTGTGTCAATATTAAGTGCAGAGTACAAACTACTAACCAAAGTGCAGTTCTTACTCTGAAACATCTCAGGCAAATCGCGATAAGCGTTTTTTGCTTATCGCAATTCGCAATTCATTTGCGTCTATCAAGATTTTATTTCTGCACGGTTTTGCTTCGGAACAATTTATGATGAATACCTCTTCTATCCAACTAATTTCAATATATACGTAGAACTAGGTAGATAATCTGCAGGTTAATTTGACTCACCTGAACCTATTACCCGCATCAAGCTCATTATATCTCTGCTCATTGAAAACAAGTGAAAACATCATGATCCGGCGTTTCAATTTTAATGAACAGTTATCAGATACTGATTTACGGAGACATTCGAAAGTGCCGCTGGATAAATTTCTAAATCATTGCCCCGACTGTTATAATTTCTTTTATGTTTGTGTTTACGTCGAAAGTGACAGTTCTCAAGTTCTCCGAGTGAAGTGTCTCCTAATTTTATGGTTATTTCTGTTAATTATCTGACCATCATAGTAATAAGGGGTAAATGTGGTCGTGGGTTTCAATGTTTATTCATGTTTTTTGTTAAGGCTTTTCTGTATAAAGACTAGAACCGTTTGATTAATCAAATTACCCTACTACAGTAAACCAATGGTCATAGGCCTCTCCTATGTTGCGCCACAACGTTCAGTCTTCCACCTTCCGAGCAGTTATGTCCAATGTGTGAAGCAATCTATTTGTTCTTGGGCAGTGCACGTCTGCAATTTATAATTAACGTGTGATTTTTAATTGTTCTCACGATTTTTTCTTCAGCGTATGAATGAAATAATTATTTAGTTAGATGGAAATTGGGAGCAGGTTAATGAAGTCAATATGATGCATCAATGACTGCCTCATTGGTCTAGTGGTCGTAAACGCGACTACTGAGCTCCTGGAGGTCGTGGATTCGATTTCCGGGTCGGGCAGTGTTATTGAGTTTTTCTATATGGAAATCCTCAGTAGCAGCACGGAGTCTGGAACTGAGCGCGGTAGATGGCAATAGGCTCGCCACCTATTACATGGGACTCAATAACAGAATCGGCGAAATGTGGGTGTACAATAGGACAATTCTACCTAACCATTCGAAGAATACAGGCGTGATGCTATGATGCATCAAAATTGTCACCAGCAATGGAGACCGATCGAAGGTATAAGGCTAAAAATATCCGGTTATATAGCCTATACAGACAGTCTCTTGAAATCTCTGTCACTATTTTCTTATTTTATGTATCAAACCATTAACATGCACTAGCAAATGTACTTGACCGATTTTTTTTAAATACCTTTATCGAGTCCAACATCACAAAAACGTGAAACAACTGGGACACAATGGAAGCACGTAATCTGGTATTTAACTTACGTTTAAAAGTTACGACATAGGAAGAGAAAAAAAAACAGAAAATGGTCCACTTTGTTGACAAAACTAGTTCGCTGTTACGGACTCTTGCAAGTAAACAATGGTCGCGAATGATAATGATAATGACTTTATTTAAGCAATTTATACCTTATTTATATGGTATTGGGGTTAATTCTAGTTTGAGAGTACTCCTGTCCATCTGATATGTTTTGTGTAATATTGATCTTTATTTCGAATACATCAAGAGTTGTGTAAAATTTTCTGATGGCTGAATTTTGCTTGAGACGAGAAATTTGGACATTGTTTCTTAAGACTAAGTGACAGTAGCAGTTTTAGGAATTGAAAGGATGGGAAAAACAAATTGCTTTGTAGTGTACCAGGACAGAAATAATTGACTTTCAATCATTTTTACACAGGCCCCACCCAACATCACAACAACCCATTGTAAAGGGCGCTGAGACAGGTCTGGATTCAGATTGATTGTTCCATTAATTTCCATCTATTATTCTTTCTTCTATCATGAAAAACAATGCCCGACCCACCAAGCTGATTACGAAAATTATCTCCAGCAGACTGATATCCTAACTAATATGTATTATAAATGCGAAAGTAAGTTTCTTTGTTTGTTACCTTTGCACGCATAAATCACTGAACCGATCTTCCTGAAATTTTGCATATACGTTGTCAGGTGTACAGAAATGGACATAGCCTTTAATCCCGAAAAAAACACTGTTCCCGAGGAAAACAACAATAACGTTTCTTATGATAATAGATGGCATCACGTTTCTTTCGCATGCAGAGTACAATCCGAATTGATTGTCAAATTCTAAATTAACGCGAGCGAAAGCCGCGGGCAAAAGCTAGTAAATCATAATGAACATTCATACACAAAATCTTCTAATATACCATGTCACATCGTAACTACAGATAGTCCTCTCATTCCAGTAGATAGGTACGAACTTGAGATCTCTACGCACTCTTAGTTTCAAACAATGAAAGGAAAACAATACTCACAAGGAACTCCACACGTCCGTAATTAAAAATGAATGTATGTAATAATCCTGAATGTCATTTGTTTTTAATGCCACTTTACACTTGTCGAGTTGGATATGAATTTCTAGTACAAGTAAAATACATATTTTAATTAACTGTTCGCATTTGTCTCGATCGTTTCAATTTATTTAATAAGCCGCGTATTCCTACTGGTTAGAGATCTGAGAGGGGCCAACGAAAGTGATGTAGTCTGCCGAATCTCGGTTTTTGACCTCGGCGTTCAGTGATTTGCAATTCAGTCAAAAGGAACTTTAACGAAAATCATCTTTTGGCTGGAAACGTACCGCGTTCGCGAAAAATATCTACCAACTTTAAAGGGACAAAAAATGTATCAGAAGCCTTTTCCACAATAGTTTGATGTCCTAATGCTTTTGACTGCGACGTTCATTTTTGACTGAGACCAAACTTTTTACGTACGTAATGCGTACTGTTTAATGATGTTTCGTTAATTAATTCAAAGTCCAAAACGATAACGGACTATCCATTTATACAATAAAATAATTGTAAATTCAGCCCTTGCACACAACGCCATTACAACTCGCGCAGGTGCTAGAAAGTGGAAAGTGAAATCCACTTACACGCCCATATTAAACATGGCAGGTTAAAAATTAAACAATCATCTTGATGGCCTGATTGTGCAAATCATGGGTTTGGAATGGTATTTTATTTCTGAGACCTGGAGAATCACATAGTTCATTCATCAGTCGATTATCTTTTGGAATTTGTGTAATCAACCGTCGTCATCTGCTTAGCCTTTTATCAACTACGTTGTGGTTAGCTCTCAGTCTAACCAGTTGACGCTGGACGTATTTTATACGTACTGACTGCCATCTGCACTTCGCTATCAAATTGCTTGAAGACATTTATACCCTAATGCTAGACCGGTTATCAGACTTGAGCTGCTGACTATCACATTCCTGTGACACCTGGGACAGAATCAACTGCCATGCTTTCCGAAATACGAGGTGGTCTCGATGTGTGAATAGTGACCCATCCAAGAACTGGTCGCAGCTAATACGACTGAACGCGACAGATCGGCCGACTATGTATTAGCTACGAGCCCCTGCTCCCTTTATAAATTTGTGTACTCAATCAGATATGCTATACGATCTCGGGCATCTCAAGTCGTGGAGCTCGTTTTATTGTACTATAATAATTAAAATTGCAAATGCAATTATTATGAATATTATTTTTAACCAAGTTTTAAACATTCCCTAGGGTCATGTTTAGTTTTAAAACACACCAGGTGTGTCATCATAATAACAATTTGTGTTTATCAGAGATCTTAATCTAATTCATTATCAAACAAAAATTAATTTATGCGTATATTATACAAAAACCCTGAAATATGCATCTTTGCAATTAACATATAGCAACTGTTGAATGCTTTTTAAGTTTAAAAAAAGGTTATTTTCTTGATAGAAAGCTCGCTGTGTTAATTGAATGAGCCTATGCTGTGGGTTGTAGGTCATTGAGGTCATTTAACACATCTCAAGACAACTGCTAGGTTAGAGCAACCTATGTGAATTAATTATGCAACTGGTATCTATGTAGATTGTTCAGTTGGTTGGTCACTGTGTCATTTTATAGGCAGGAAATGTGTTGCAACATGAGAACGTAAATTATTTAATTTAAATGTTTAATTATTTTTTCGTTTATTTTAATTATAGTATTAATGAAATTGCATTGATTTTATGTAACGCTATGTATACATTTTATAATTTTTATTTATTCATTACATGGTACACTGAAGATTTATTGTTAATTATTGTTCTGAAAACAGTATGTCCATAGTTTCTTATCTATTGGTTGGTTAGTCCAATAGGACCAACCAACTTATGGAAAATTGCACCTAGATTCCCAATGTTTTGAAATTGCCTGCCAAGGCCCAGTTTGCTGCATTCTATAGGTACCTATTATGGGGACAAAATACAACAACTATTTTAGCTGACCTACAGTAGTACATATTTTAGTTTTCTAGTACACTATGCCATGTGGTGCCACTAGCGCACTACATGGCTGTGAGAGATCTAACTTATAGGTAGGAGAAACATCATAGAAACCCTGACCACTATAAAGAATGCATAGCTCCATTTTGAGAAGGCCCAAGACCAGGATTTTATGTTAACAGAATGCCATGACGAGTTGCTAACCAACTGTAATTTTCTTCTAGAATATCTCATTTATTGTGGTGTGGTGTGCTCATACATTATTGTGGTACAAAGCCCAAAATAATGCGACAAATATTTGGTATAATGCGATACCCTGGATATAGCATAAAAGGCTAATCACTTAGCCACTGCACCAACCATGCCATCACTGTGCCAACCATGCCGTCCCACAGTGCACGCATTATTTTATTGGACATACATAAAGTACGTCTTTTAAACTCTACATTTTATTAACACTTAGGCATATATGCACCAGTTACTTATAATCATAATATGAAACAGTCATAACATAGTACGAGAGCAATTTAGCATACTATAGTGTATGAAACATAATAAATAAACCAGCCGTTCGTAATAGGTATAACACTGGCAAGCATTATTAACACTTTCTCACGACAAATATTACGCATAATATAAGTTTTGAAAATTACAGAGTGATATATGAAATTTAAGTTTAGGAATGCTGATTAAATCCTGGATTTATAAAAGTTGTTACCCTTACGTTTTGTGCACGGCCTTGTTTTAAAACTTTCAAGCAAGGATGTAAACTTGTTGACACAAAAATTAAACTTGAACACTTCACTCCAAGATAAATACCACGATTTTATACCTCACAGTGCTAGTTTATACATTTAAAACCCACTTCGGTTGTATCTTATTGAGTAATTAAGAACAGTTAATTAATGTTATGTTTATTTTAAACACACAAATTCACAAACTTTCATAGCTTCGAAGTTCGAATTCTCGATTTCACATGCGTGCGTCAACGATTACGTTCGGAAACTCACTCAAGTAGCAAGCTGTCAACCAATACCAAAACCAAACTAAGTTCATTCCTCATTCATTCATTCAGCCGACTTTGTATCCGTAGCTTCTAGCTTCCCGTAGCTATTCTAATCAGTATAGTCTATGATAGCCAACTCGAAACTACCAATGCTACCACAGATTTTTTTTTCTTGAATAGCAATAGATGGCGTTGTTACAACAGGGGTACTAATTTTGGCGTAGTAAAATCTTTCCGCACAAGCGACAACGTGGTTTGGTGATAGGTATAAAGATTTTGCTACGCCGTTCGCAATATACTTAGGTACGATGTAGGTATTATTGAAACGCAATCGAATTTGTAATATTTTCTAAATCATTTGAAACGACATACAAGCGGGTAGGTATACAAAGCACGTTGTTTCATAAGTTGCATAATGTAACTTAAAAGCGGTGCAATAAGAGCCACTTTACGAGCAAATGTGTTGAAAAATAATATTATTTTATTTTATTTAATATTATTATTTCGGTTTCTAAGCAACAATGACATCTTGTGAACCTTAAGCATCGGACAATAAGAGTTATCTTTGAATGACGTAATGTGGGCCGCGCGGCCCATAGTCGGCTTACGCAGTACCTATGGGTAGATCGGGTAGCTGTTGCATTTCATGAACGGGCGTCAATCCTTCCAATTTATACCTTATCACAATGATATAAGTGTCAAATGACGCGCGATCTTGAATCTCAAGAACTGTATAAAATACTCGAATTAAAAAGAAAATGTATTTTAAGCATGTACAAAACACATGTATAGTTAGCAGAGTGTACCTACTTACTGTGAGATTATATCCTAACATGACCCTGTAAGTGATTGAAATATCTTAATTGCAATAATAAATAATTTAATTTCATGAGTCTATGTCAACCACCCAACCAAACCGTAAACAAAACAAAAGTCTTAAGAATGTACTAGGTTAATCAATTCAAATCCGTCAAAGGTCCGTAGAGTCCGGAATATTACAAACGATTTAGCAAACAAATACCTACGCACGCAAACATTGCACAGTAAAATACACACTAACGTGACCAGTATCTGCACGCACAGTCGCACACATTGACATTTGTCTCGTATACTACGTACAACCAATGGGTGCTTTATGCGACAGCAATACTAGCGTTCAAAACTTAGACAAAGGATAAACGTTCAAAATGTATGCCTCCTCTATGCGGCCTCTTAAAAGAATAATCATACGGTTAC
The DNA here is from genome assembly GCA_947562105.1 of Shargacucullia verbasci. Classification (NCBI taxonomy): domain Eukaryota; kingdom Metazoa; phylum Arthropoda; class Insecta; order Lepidoptera; family Noctuidae; genus Shargacucullia; species Shargacucullia verbasci. Next base: position 8,004,141 of record OX387302.1, on the reverse strand, counting down.
CCTGAAAAACCCCTTCAAGAGAATAACCTCTTCAATTGGGTATCTCAAAAGATAACCCGTTGCAACTAGTTATTTATTGAAAGGGTTACCCTATCACTGGTGTTCGGAAAGGGTTTACACAACCAAGAGGTAACCGAGTAAATGGGTAACCCTTTCTAATGAATTAACTCATAAAGGGGGTTGTACAGTCCCTGCTTTTAGTTCAGTATAATATATTGAACGACTAGATATTGATTGATGATGGATTAGCGGATATAATGTTATTATATCCCCTCAAAAAACGAGAGTGCAGTTTTAAATTTTGTCCAGTACAAATCGAACAGAATTATATTGGGATGTATTTCAGAAATAAAAATAAAATATAAATTGATATTTGGAAGCCCATTTATTAACTTATTATATGAAACATAACAAAATATAGCAACCAGAGAATTTCATGCTCCGTCTAATTTATAAATTAATATCATAATTACAACTTTTAAACTTTGATCATAAACTACTCTTGGCTAATATTTACTTAGCTTTCGGGGGTCTAGCACCGAAAATGACTGATCCAACGCGAACTGTTGTGGCTCCGAGTTCAATCTGAAAAATAGAATAATATAAATTAAGATCACATTTCTTTTAGGCTTCAGTACTACTTCAGTACAGAAATATTTTTACTCCTGGAATGCCAAATCCAGTTGGAAATAACATGAGATAGTAACTAGTTAGTAAGAAAAAACATACAGCATGTTCAAAATCAGTAGACATTCCCATTGACAACTCCACATCTTTTATATCAAGCTTCAGACTTTCACAAACTTCATGTCTACACTTGGCTAGGGTCAGAAAGTCTGGGTTTGGGCCTTTAGAGGTGTCATAGTCATATTGTCCAATGGTCATCAAGCCTTTGAAATCAAGATTTGGGCAATTGTTCAATACATGTTCAACCATTTTCGTTGCTTCTGTTGGCTCAATTCCATTTTTGGCTGAAAGAAATAGATTGCAGAAATAGAATATTTGTAGTAATTGTAGTTCTAAAGGAAAACATAGTATTAAAAAATAACCGTTACACTAATATCATGAGATGTTCATACTGTTCATTTGTTTAAAAATGAAACTGAAAATTGGTGTACTTTAGAAAAACAAGTTTCTTAGAACTTTTTATAAACAAGGGTTATTAGAGACCATGAGCCTTCCACAATATATATTTGTTACTTAGTGACACTCAGTAAAGGAAATTTATAGAAAGCTTCTTATTATTAAATAAATTAATAATATTCCAATTTGATTCTGCTGAAGATTGCATAAAGTAGAGACAGACTCTGGCAAAAACTGGGATTCATTAGCTAAGCAGAAAAAGAAGTAGATAAATAAATTAATTCATACCCTCTTCAGCACTTGTATTAATCTGTACCATAACAGGTAATTTATCCTCATTCTGTCTAAATTTTGGCCATTGTTTGTTCAAATTATCGGCTAACTTTTCAGAATGGACAGTTTCAACCATAAATAGCCCTGGCGAGCCTAGTAATTTATTAATTTTATTTGTTTGTAAATGCCCAATAAAATGCCATTTTATATCCTTGCATTTCTCCAGTATGAGTGGATCACTGGCTTTTTCAGCTAGTTCATTAACATAATTCTCTCCAAAATGCCTCTGTCCAGCCTCATAGGCCTCAACAATCAATGCAGCGGGTTTAATTTTCGATACAGCCACTAACCTTGGCGCAATTTGAGGCAAGTCCTGAAAATAAGCCGAGTTATTGTTTTTGAAAAGTTAACCTGGAAAACGTTAAATTTAAGGTAATGCAAATAAATTATTGACAGAGAATGTTATTGAATATATAATATACTATATATGTGAATATTTCTTGCAAATAAAACTTAACATTAATTTAAGAAATGTTGGGAATGATGGAGATATTTTTTTTCTGTTTATTAGGGACAGGGACTTACTTTACTGCGTCTAGCAACAGCGGTCTCGATTTGAGATAATACGGTCTTTAGCCCGTACATAACGTCGACTTGTTGATCTCCTTCTGATGACATAACGTATCAACTATCGTCGAACTATATCGTGTTTATAGTTTTTGATGGAAGTAGGTAATTTTTGTTGCTATCTAATATTTTTCTCAGTAAATATCATTACTTAAATACTCTGACAGTGACGTCCCGCTATCACTACATAATCGTTATCATTTGTGATCCAGTCCAGCAAAACAAATCTATTTTTTTTTTAAAAACCATAATATTATACTATGTGCAGAAATAGATTAACTTTGATCTATAAAAACGATAAAAACACTCTTCTGAAATATATACCTTGATATACAAGCAGTTTTATGCAGTAAAGCAAATATTAAATTCTGTTCCTTTATTTTTTGAGGTCTGTAAGTTTCGTTCTGAAACAAAATGTATATTCTACTAAATAATCAATTACTATTAAATAATCATTATTTATCAATAAAGTTACGTCAATCAGAACGTGGATCCCAATAAAACATTTACAGTTACGACTATTCGGGAAGACTTTTTATTTTACCACACAGCTGACTTCAACACTTGTATATTTCCGAACAGAAGAGTTTAGACGTCAGGTCGATTGATTTTCTTCACGTTTGTTTGCGTTTTTCGCGACGGAAATTCCTCTAGCAAACAATAAATACCTATAATTATGGTCGAAGCGCTTATTACGAATACCGGCTGATAAACAGTAGCCATGAACGTGTTGGAGAAAGCTGAGAAAGCTTTGGAATTCTTAAAAGCGAACGAGAGTACAGCGAAGTGAGCTCATGCATAATTTTGCCGTTTTCGGTATGAAGTTTGTGGAGATATCATTATGTGTGTGTTGTTTATAGGAGTCATGAGCTGCAGGCGGCGGCAGGAACGCTCGGGCGGTGTCTTGGAGCCCTAGGGAGCCGTTCAAACTGCGCTCGCCACTATGCAAACTTATTGCACTCAGCGGTACCTACGCTTCTTTTGTTGGCTAGCAATGACAGCGTAAGTTACCTTGAATATTTTTTAGGCTAATTGTACGAAGGATTATTCAATCTTGTTATCCAATAATTGGGTATTGTGCATTGTAGTCGAGAAACAAAGTAGCAAAGAGTAAAAAACTGTTAGGTAAACATGTTTATATAAATAGTAGTAGTAATAGTATGTAACGTTTTTCATATTTAAGAAAGTTTATTTTACTTCTAATAAATTACAAAAAAATTAGGTATCTACTCCTACTTCTGATTAATATATACATAGAAATTAATGAAATTTTTCATAAGATATAATCAGTTTTTTGTCTCTTCTGAAAACATATCAAATTTACTAATATTATTAGCTAAGCGACAATATACTGATGGCCAAATATTTAAATGATTCGTGTAATTAAAACCTCATTTTATTTTATTTGTATCAATATTATAACATTTTTCCAAGACATAGCAAGTAGCCTGGTACCTTCAAACATTTTAAACTTAAAGGAAAGGACAAAATAAAATTCTTCAAACATTCTGATTTCACAGGAATGACAGGATACTAGAGAATAAAGCATAATTTTATTTACAGGCAGAAGTACGTCTGGTAGGTGACGAAGCATTAAACAGATCCGTGGTTGGGGGATTCGCCTTTCACTCTCACAAGACTAATATTGTACTGCAGAATCAAATTGACCACACAAGGAATGCAAGGTATGGGAAATTATATTATATAAATAAAATAAAAAATGTATATTATGAAACCTATCAACATGCAAGTTGTATTGAATACAATGAATATTGAAATTGAAATATACTTTGGAACTTTGCCATAATATCATGTTATTATCTTTTTGGCATAATCCCTTAGTTTAGTGTTTCTTAAACTTTTTGTAGTCATGGACCACTTCCAGAATTTCTAAAATTCCATGGACCCCTGTTAAGTCCGCAGTCACAGCCCCCGCGCAATTCGGGCCGGTCAACAGTAGCCAGCGAGAGTGGTTTTAAACAAATGATGCATTAGTTTGCTACACAATTTTTTAATTAATGTTAAGGGTTAATTGAGCTGCTACTCCTACCACACATTTTACGGACCCCTAGGGGTACGTGGACCGCACTTTATGAAACCCTGCCTTAGTTTATGATACCCTTAACTGGAGAGGAGTTGACCTTTATCAGAACCATAGGCAAAATAGAAGTTTTTAGTATAAAAATAGGTGTAATATAAGAGCCTTGACAAGTTATGAAATCCGAGATCATCTGGCGCAACATAGCCTTGCTATGACCACTGATTGGCAAATTTTTCTTTTGTGCATTGAAGACGTAATAAAAAAAAAAAAATTATAGGTACAAAAGGTTGTTTAAAGTTATATTTTTTACTAGCTGGTGATGCAACCGTCTTCCTGTTTGTTATTCAATAATGAAAGCTATAAATAATAGTTATTACAAGATAACAATGAAATTGGTTAAAAAGTTAATTTATATAACTGGTTCCACTGCAACAATCTAATTAAACAAATGTGTGACTAATTACTTATACTGTATTATTAACACTTATATTAAATATATATAATATTAAAACTTGTTTATAGTATAATAAAGTTATAATTAGAATTATTGGGTGGGTCATTTCAAATGTGTCATAAATTATTTTGTAATATTGACATCATTTTGAATACCCTAAATACATAGTTTCACACCTGTATTCGAGGACAAGTTAGGTTTATATCCTATGGCCACCAGATAATATCACTTTTCTCAACCAAACCAAAGTTGCCCCACATGCCCAAAATTTAATAAAAAAAAAGTTTACCAGACAAAATCCATGTTGACTTCTTTTAGATGGATCCGCGCAGCTCTCTCCCGCATCTGCCTCGGCGACAGTTGGCTGCGGCCCGGAGTTGGCAAGATTCGAACGCAAGCCCAAACGCTCTTCCCCAAGCTAAGCCAGATAGTGCGGCAGACAAACGAGATCCAGCTGATTGTGGAGGCGCTAGAGAACAACTTGCCGAGGATACTGAAAGCTCTAGCAGAGTATACTACTGATGAGGAGATTTCTGGTAAGCCAGATTATCAATGATTTTTCGTAGACACTACACAGGTTTTGCTGACCATCTGGTTCTCTCAATATTGGGAATCCTTCAGTTTATGATGCTGTAGGTCCAACTAAAAATATAACAGGGTTGTTTTATATGCCTTTGTGCTTGCTGATTATACACTACTTTGCTCTAGATAATATCATTATTTTAAGGTAAACACGCCGAATGTTCCGAAAGAGTTGAATTATGTTTAGTAAGCAGCTGTAGTCACAATTGACCATTTATTTTGTCCACAGAGCTGTCAAAAGCCCTTCTCTCTCACGTGGAGACAACAGATCCAGCCGTACGACGTGGAATAGCTTCATGCGTGGCCCATCTATGTTCACATAGGGAACCGCTGCTTACCAATATATTGGCTAAAGTGTTTGGTGAGTTTTTGTCGATTTTATTAATTTACTAGCATTATTATTATTTATTTATTTTTGGTCAACACTTGATTCGCATCTCTGCTTATGCTTCACTCAAACCCAAAGAGTTAATATAGTAATATTTGTTATCATACAGATCTGTCTTGGCCTATGTAGCATGAACATTTTCTTCACCTTATTCTCATTCATAATAATTGTCACAACAAGTCAGAAAAAAAAATAAAAAAAGTCAAAAAAAAAAAATCATACTTGTTACTCAAAATAAATGTGAAACCCCATGGGAGTAAAAGCAGATTTTTGGAATTTGAAAATTAATTTAAGGAAGAAATTGCGAGATAACGTCGTTTTACGCCTTCTGGAGTTTTTCATCTCGTACACATTCGACTAAAACCGTGACAAATGTACTGTCTTAGGAGAACATTTATAGGAACAGTATGGGAGTATGTACAGCTCTATCATGGGAAGCAATTTAATCTGCTATGTTTTGTTCAACAGAGAAGCTATGGCCGTCTACACCAGACAGCACGGTGGTGGTGGGATGGTTTTGCGTCATAAAAGCCATCTTCCAGACCAACGATATCACGAAGTTCTCAGAAAACGACCTGTTTGGTGTTCGGGATTATTTGGAGGTATGTTAGAAATCTCAACCCTATGAGAACTGCGAAAATACTTATTTCATGTATACATTTTTTTCAATCTTATATTGGAATTCGATGATGACCAAAATTATGGATTTCTACCTCCTACACACTGTGCATAGTCTGCCAAGCCGCACCAAGCCAGCGTGGTGGCCCAGCAATAAAAAATAAAAATAAAATAATTTCAGCCCATTGGTATACCACTGCTGGGCAAGCAAGGGCCACACCATCAAGAACTTTATAAAGTCAGTTAGGTTTCCTCACGATGTTTTCTTTCACCATTAACACAAGTGAAAATCATAGGTGATTCCGAAAATCAGAGGTGCGGGCCGGGTTAGAACACAAATCCTCCCCCATGGAAGGCAAGCGTACAGCCACCAGGCTATCACGGCTAAGTTATTTTTCATTATTATTATTACCCAGCAAAGCTCAGCACTTTTTTTTTTGTTCCAGCTTTACTCCCTCTGTGTACACTACATCGAACAAACTAAAGAGCACAACGTACAAAACGCAATAATGGAGTGTTTTACAGTAATCCTATCTTTAGCCTCGGGACAGTACAAGACGGCACTGTTAGAGAGACACCCGAAACACGTGTGTTTAGACAACACACACAGCGAGAAGGGACATCGGAGGAATATTAGTGAGTACCAATTATCTCATGAATTAGCCAATCCAAGTGATGTTACCTGAGTACCTACATACTATACAGGCATACTCTGGGCAGTCATCTCTGTTACCAACTTATACTCATATATCTTCTATACTCTTCTTCTCTTGCAGGCTGGCTTTCTATCCTAACTTTAATTTTCAAAAAGCGCTACCCTGTATAGCTCGGTTCGTCTGTTTTGAATGAATAAAATAACTGTTTGAAATCGCATTAACCGTTGTTTTACCAGTAATTCATTTAGACACAGCCGGCGCCCGGCGACCCTACACAGATTTTCTATTTCGTCACTTGACGTGTTAAACGCGTTAGAAAGACTTGAGTCATTATATCATTGTTAGAAAACATTTATATTCACAGGTACCTCTAGTATAATATCATCACGATACGCCCCGAGTCCTCAGGCCGAGCTACGGGACCCTCTAGAGTTGTCGTTCACCGGCGCGTTGCAGCTCGGCAGCTTGTTGCAGTTGCAAACCCCTAGTTTGAGCGTTGAAGACCTTACTATACAGGTGATATTGACTAATGAACACAAGCGTCCATGATAGATGAATATGACCAGTGTAGCCTGTGCCCCGTTACGAAACTTCATGTTTTCCTAATATTCTTCTTATTAGTCAAAGTTTTTTATTTCAAATAGGTCTTTTCAGGCACGCCTGTATTCTCCGAACGGTTAGGCAGAAAGAGGTGTATATTGTATACCCTCATTTCACCAATAGGTGGCGATCAGCACAATCCAAAACTCTCTGGGCTACTTCTGAGAATTTCCATACAGAATACTGTCCTCTCGGGAATTGGACCTGACGCTCAGCAGTCGCGCTTGCGCACACTAGACCAATGAGACAGTTAAAATAATAATTATTAAAAAAATAAGGCTTGGAGAAATAATAATAATAATGAAAAATTTACTGTCACTATGAATCTTACTACAATACGTATTTTACTATTAATGCAGACTCCAGATTCTCCAGTGAGCGAACCTGAGCTAGAAATGCCGAGTTCAGACCAACTATCTAAGGACTTGTCAGAAAAGTTGCAAGAGATTGAAGAGGAACCCAAGGAGTGTGACCAAGTTGATAGTGTTCAAACTGTGGTGGATGGCGGAGTGAAGGTAAACGTGTTTTTTTTTTTAATATTTCCCAGAATACTAGGAAATCAGGGAATGCTTAACTAATCAGATGTATGGAACCGTTATATTTTTTATTAATTACTTACATTTTTATCATTATTTTATTAAAAAAAAAAACTGTTTTCTGGGATTGCATAACTATCCGGATGTATATTTACATTCAAGTGTTGGCTAATATGGAATGCACTTTTGTACTATCGTGAAAAACAAAATTTGTCGAACCCCGAATTGCGGGATTCTTTCGAGACAAAAGTGCATTCCATAATAGCCAACACCTTATTGATTTGATTGATTATCCGATCTCTATTTTTGACGGCATGGTTGGTGCAGTAGCTAAGAGATTGGCTTTCTGTGCTAAGTGTCGCGGGTTAGATTCCCGCATGGAACAAATATTTGTAGATTAACAGATTGTTGTTCCGGGCCTGAGTGTTTGTACATGTGAAGATTTGTGTTTGTAAACGCACGCAGCGTGAGACAACGTTTAAAGAATCGTTATTTTTCAGGTCAACATCGGTTCATCGACAGATGACGATGTACCACTCAAATATTGCGCAAGATTGTTAACATCAAAGTTCCTTTTAACTGGAAACAAAGGTGGAGTTATACCTGATAGGTAACTGTTTTTTAGATATGTAGATATTGCAGTATACTATGAATAATACATATATACTATACAGTCGGTTTCACATATACTCAAAAACCTAAGGCACAGTCTTAATCAATTGTCAGCGCAATGTCTTTTTCTTCCATTCATCTCTATCAGACGTCAACTCAGTATTCACTTTCTTGTCCACCACGTCACATTTCACATAATCTATCCACTTTTCTTGGGTATGTCTCTTCTCTTGTATCCATATTATTGTGTTACTTAATAATAGAGTAGCATCTGTAGTCATTATCTTCGACTTAGCAAAAGTATTAAAATATAGTGGAATAACGTCGTAACAATTTTGACCACAACAACGCACCCTCAGAATAAAAGTGACCTAATTCAAAATTCCTGTAACTTCTGATTTTGCTAAAAACTGACCTTAAAAAGTATTCTTTTTTGAAGACTTTCTTGCTAATTTCCCACAAATTGCATTTTTTTGACTTAGGTCACTTTCGTTCTTAGGGCGCGACAATATGAGCACTTTGACTACAAAGTGCTCATATTATTATAACAGTTGAAAGAATAAACCTTATTCAGTTGAAGAAAGATATATTTTAGCGCGATGTATATGTATTCACAGGATAAAACTAACTTCAAATATATTTATATAATGTGAACATTATTTTCAGGCAAACAAGAGTTTCTTTAAAATCGTCAGCACTCAATTGTTTGTCGGAAATTCTTCACTTGTACCCTCAGGCGGTGACGTTGTATTTAGATAAAGAGGCTGATGCTAAAAATCATAATATTTCAGGTAAGGGAACACATTGTAAAGAGTGTATTGGTCGTTTGCTTTCTGCATGAACTGTAAGATTGTACTGTATATTATTGTCTTGTCTAGTGGATTGTTATTATGTAAACTTCTGAAGTGTATTTAAAAAAAGCACTGATAATTACAGGTAAATAATGACAGAGTGAGATAACGTTATATCTTAGCGAAAAGTTTAAGAAAAATATTTGAGCCACAATAATCAAGAATGTGTGCATCTCTTCTTTCTCTCTGTCAGTCTCGCTTATATATTTTTTTGTTGCCAAAAGGATACGGAATAGCTTGTTTATTGCATATGGTGGCCGTCTATCATGGTGATTGGTGGTCCTAACACCCTTATCTTTTTCAGGTTCTACTGAAACCGATTCCAACCAAGACCACATAAATGACTTCATATTAGAAAGAAATGTTTGCTACCAAGATTCTTTAACAGACTCCTTAAGCCAAGATCTTCTCAACCGGAGTATCGACAGCCAACAAACAAACCAATCGCACCAAATATCCAAAAAAGACAGTAAATCAGAAAGTACCGAGCAGAAAAGTTCTAAGGATGCCCACAGTAACATTTTAGATAGCAAAGTCTTCCCCAAAAATGATTTGGTGGCCAGCGCAACAACCGACAGCACCAACCCTAACATGACCAACAGTAATTTCACCACAAACTCGAACATGACTGGCAGTAACGATCCAATGTCTACTGGGTACCCGATGTCCAGCAGTGGGGATGTCCTATCTTCAAGCATAGACTTGGACATGAAGTTCGATCATTTTGGGGAGTCCACAACCAATTTGGACCACCTCGATGCTCTAAAAGACTTTGAAAAGAAAGATGAAAGAGCAAAAAGACCTCTGAAACGAACCAACGAAGTCCAAACTAAAGAAACTGTAGAAATTGAGACTCAAAATTTGGATGATGAAGCCAAAATTGTGGAAGCTACAGAAAGTTTTGAGTTTCAACATATGAGTGATATTTTTACGTTGTTGGAGGGTCATAATGATCCCCAAATTAGGGGTCTAGTTAGGATGTGTATTGGAAGTTATTTGGTGGCCGCTTTGGATATTTCTCATGGAGATTATAATAGATGGAGAAGTTATAGCACTCTGTCGAAGGATGTTTCTGAGTATATTTGTATGGATAAGCTGATTAATATTGTTTTAAAGGTAAGTTTTATAAATATTCTCTAGTCTATTCATTCGTAGCTCAATAATGTTCATCCATGAAAATTGTTAAAACTAAATGAGTAAAGGTGAGATCGATTTGAATACTGTAACTACTGTTTCGGACTAATGGCGTTATATGTGTGACACAACCGGCTTCCTATTCCAGGATTCGATTTCTCTTTTACCTAATACATATCCTGCTGATGGCACAAGATTGATTGTGTTATCAATAAGCAGGATAAAATGGCTGCATTTAGCATGAAAAAATCTGATGCATCTTAACATCCAAACGTGCTATTACTTATCAGTAATAGTAATAGCACGTTTGGATGTTAAGATTGACCGTATCAATCCTGCTTTACATTCTATTTCATATTAAGTTAACCGAATATATCGGTTATCGATACTGCATAATCCATTCCTATGTGATAGTTCGTGTCGAAAGGATAGAAAAAAAAAATTATATGTCAAGGTAACTCTATTCCTTATTTCCAGGGCCTTTCAGACGATATTCACTCAACGGTGAATCACACTCTATCATCTTTAACTGGTCTATCCACGGCCCTCTGCAACAGTTCACATTGGGCTCTATTCATAGATGTACTGAACTCTCTGGTAAACGTAGAGACGAATAACTATTGGCTGTGCAGGGTTAACCTGTGTAAGCTGTATGAAAAACTACCGTATCAGAAGTAAGTGGATTCTTTTATGTGGGATTAACCCGTTACCCGCCAACGACAATTCAACGCGTCAATCACATTTTATCTTTGGTGCATAATAAGAATACTCTATCTATCTAATAAAGGTATCAAACGTATCGAAATCCCATCGTAATGAGTACGATCTGCAACAAAAGTAGATAAACATGGAGTAATATTTTAATATCCTTATACTCTGTGAAGTGCAGCAAACATATAAATTTGTTTGGTGATTGTTATAGAGCCAAATTACAACTTTAATCTCACGTAAAAATCTAAATAAGACATTTTTTCGTTGCTGACTGTATCTTCGCATATAAAGCAAGACTAAAACAAGTAGTTTTAAACCTTCCAAGCTATTTCAGAATGTATCAGCGATTTGTTATTTCATTTAGATTGGTTACTATCTGAGATTGAAGAACATTTATTTTCCAGGCTCTTCATGCTTTACCCCATGTACTACGTCAGGAGTAAGATGATTATGGATACGTTGATAAGGTTGCTCGCTGATCAGGACCAGAAAGTGCGGAATGCGGCTGCGCAAGCTATAGCAAAGTGAGTTGTATATGTGTGATCTTTTTAGCTCTTAAATGTTGGTGAAATAATAATTACAACATTACATAGCGTTACGCTTGTATTCCCCGAAAGGTTAGGCAGATGTGTACTGATGTGTATTTCACCGATACCGATGTTAAAAAGCTATGAAATAGGGCGAGCTTATTGCCATTTACTGGGAACTATACCCTTCTTCGGGCTGCTACTGAGAATTCTATAAAACTTAGCTTTCCCACGTTCAGCAAGACTTTAGGCACTTCCGACCACAGGACCAAAGAGATAATGATGTTAAAACATAACATTTCCTTTTTCTCCAGCATAATACCAACAATTCTAACATCAAAACGCGAGTCCCCAACCACAATATTATCCCAACTAGCCAAAGAACAGAGCAAACAGTTCTCGTTCGAGCACGATGGCTTGGCTCTGGACTTGGTCAGGGACATATACTTCTACAGCGACCTCCCCGCGCAGCTGAGGCGGGGGGAGCTGCTGCGCAACACTGCGCTCAGGACCACTGTCGGGGAGCTGGTGGGGACACTCATGGCGGCCAATTGTAAATATTATTCGGTGAGTTTATTCATTTGTTATATTGATTCTATGATGTGTTAACGCATGACAAGTGAATTTTAAAGTTATGAATTGTATACGTTTTAGTTAGTGACGGCACAGTTGGTGCAGTGGTTGAGAGATCGACTGCTGCTATGTGTCGTGGGTTCGATTTCGCACGGAACAAATATTTGTATAATCTACAGATAGTTGTTTCGGGTCTGGGTCTTTGTGTATGTGAATATAGGTATTTGTAAACGCACCCACAATACAGGAATAATACATAGTGTGGGGCAACGTTTTTTAAAAAAAGAAAAAGGAAGGAAATAAAGATAAAAGTTCCTAGTGGGAATTATCCAAACCGTCAGTCATATTCATTTTAAAGGTTGCAACAGTCCAAACGATGCAATATCTACTAATAGTAATAGATTTAATATAAAATATTACTTTCCTTCTAGCAAGGTCTTCTAGAAGCCCTCCAAGCTGTTTGCAGGAAGTGGTTGCCATGGAAACACATGGAGGCGTACTCCGACCAAGGCATCTTGAGCTACTGTCTCGATACCCTCGATTACTGCAACGGCACTGTGATGGCGAGGACCATACTGATGGATCTGTGCTCTATGATATATCCAGGTAAGCTATCGAAGTCAATAGTCCAAATTCAGACAGATCGCAGAAAGTTTCAAAAAAAATATTTGTAAGAAGGCAAGTGAATATAGATCGCAGATCTTAATCTGGAGATCTCAGACTGTCACACTGTCATAATTTATCATTGGATTGGATTTGTTTTGTTCTATGTGTTGAGCCGTGTTTTTTAGATTACAGTTCACGGTAACAGACATAAATCTCTCTCTTACACACACGATTAGACTTAGAAGAATATACAAATATTTGATCCGTGCTGGGATCGGACAGACGACAGTTTGGGGAATCTGGATTATGAACGCGTTGTGCGTACTCTCCATAATGGTATTAATCTTCAAAAGATCATTAGACGGGAATAAAAATAGGTCAAAAGTATTTTTTAGTTCACTGTTTTATTATATCATTGTGTTGTGTTCCAGTTGAAATCCACAACATAATGCGCCATAAGACGACAAACCGAGACATATTTGAACGCGACACACAAAGCACTAAAGAAAGATGGCAACACTTAGACTGTGAAAGGGTTGCCAATCTAGCGGAGAAATTTCTACAAGTGACGCTAAAAATGTTGAATGTGTTGGTGCACTTGATAGAGGAAGTTAATCCTAATGTGCATCTGAATAAGGGTGGTATTGCCTTACCCGGGAGTCCGGTTAGGAGGAAAACTCAAGGTAAAGTTTAAAACTATCGTTATACACGGTATAATATTATATAAGGTTGTTAGACGTGGTGTGAAGGTTTAAACACGTTCGAAAGTTATGTTAAAATGTCACAAGGTAGTTCTTCGAGCAGGATTCTTTGCGAAATTTTCATGGCATAGCGTTTTTGTAAATTTTAATACTTAGAAGTAAGTTTCTTAAAAAAATAATTTTCTCTCGTAAATGTAATATAAATGAAAATGTAAACAGTTGTTGCATCGTTCTTTAAGCAGGATTCATTCTGTAAGGAATCCTGCTCGAAGATCGATCCGATTGCCGAAGCCATCTAGTTTAAAAAAGACGTGTAAAAGTGATTGAAAAATCCTAATTGCAAAAATAAATAATTTCATTTCATTTCATTTCAATTTCATTAAATTTCATCCAACAACTGTTTACACACAAGTCGTAATTTATGATTGGCAACACGCCACGTCTTGTTCTCTCGACAAATTTTCGAGGCAAGGTTGAGATCCCATTATTCTTGCACTTAACTTTCTTTTAAAAGTCAATCGTGTTTATTGACTATTAACAGAAACTGAATTTTAGATATCACAAATGTTTATTCATTACGGACATTACAGTAAAACATTTCCAGAGTGAGTAAAATAAAATAACCGCGAACGAACCATAGATAATAAAAAACAAATATGTCAAATACACAATAATAATGATGCTTTCTCAATTACACCTAACAGTAATTTAAATTCTTAAAATCTGGTTGTAAGGATAACAATTTATGCTAATGATTTTAAAAGAAAAAAAAATCGGCTTGTAGATGCAATGCCACGAAGAGGCAGTAACCCTCCCGAGGTGGATGACAAAGGTTCTCTACGCAAGAAACTGCCCACGCCTGCCACTAGTCTCAAAGCTAACTTCGCTGGCCACTTCTTTAATGAACCATTTTATATGAAGTTCTACGAGACTTTGAGAGCTACGTATTCTAATCATAAGGTATGTACGAGTATGTGAAAGAAAGTTGGATAATGTTTATTGACAAAACAAAAAGAAAAACAAAATGGTGGCCGATTCCCGCACGTAACAAATATTCGTATGATCTACAGATAGTTGTTCCGGGTTTGGGTGTATGTCTATATGATTATTTGTGTTTGTAAACGCACCCACTATACAGGAATTATTCCCAGTGTGGGGCAGCTTTATACAAAATATTCTTGAGCTATTCCATATAGAAAATAATACCATAGCAAGCAAATGTGTAACGTTATATGCCTAGTAACTAAAATATCTATTACTCTAGCGCAATGTAAGGCAAAAGATAATAATAATAGCCACACACCATACACATAACACATTTCCACACACAACAAAAAACATTTCTAGACAATAGATGACTACTTTGACACTTACTAATAATTAAATATTATGTATATTCTTATTATATTCCCAGGACATATTTAAATTGCACCAAAATTGGCTTTTTTATAGCAACAGTATTTGCAGTAGAAATTATCATTTCAAAACCCTAGAAGGCAAAATATAATCTTCGTCTTATTTTTCACAGATAAATCTAGACCCAAAAAGCAGTATATTCCACACATTCCTATCAACAGTCCTAAACTCTCTAGCCATACAGCTAGAACTAGCCACGGAAAGAGAAATAGGGAACGTCACAGAAGAAATATTATTCTACCTTAAAGTTATCATGCCTTTGTGCCCCGACACCACTGTTTACTGCATCACACAACTCCTTAAATGCCTATTCGGAACCAACATGGTCAATCAATATTCAGACTTCATGAGTATTTTGGACAAAACCGATGTTGATCCAAAAACCAGCTTCCACCATGACGTGATGTTGGTTAACGCGTTGAGTACATTAAAAGAAGATTCTAGAAGAAGTAGTGTATGTTCTAACGCAAGTCAGAAGTTGTCGTTGGACAGTAAGAATCCAAGGATGGTGGCTGAACGGCAGTTGCTGATGACGATGGAGAATTTTGCGAAGAATAAGTCCGATCGGAAATGGAGTACGAATAAGAAAGAGTTGGAGAGGTATATCCGGTTGTTTGAGCCTGTTGTGATACAGGCTTTGAAGGTAAGTGCTGGTTATAGTATGGTAATGTTAAATTCTTAAGGATTTCATGAATGTTTTTGATGAATAATAATAATTATGATAGGTACAATTAGTTCCCTACATTACCTGGCCCCCCTAGACATTATATGATACATTCTAGAGGGATCAGGTAATGTAAGGCACCGACTGTACGTATACATAGTGTACCTAGTTCATATAGTGCTTTACAACTTTTGTTAATATATTGAAAAACCTATATCATATTTAACTGCTTGGCTACTTGATACTACTGCAAAATTAAAACGACTTCAGACATCAGTTTTCAAAATCAGAACTTATGAGCCAAAATCTCATGTCCCGAGTTGCCATACCGTAACTCGGGACGAGTTATTGCAACTACCAACCTCCAGTTTATAGAGTAAGATAGAGATAGACCACTTCTAACCAAAATCTATCTTTTATTTCAGGGCTACACAATGCAAAACGATATACCCTTACAGTGCCAAGTTTTATGTCTTCTCAACCAGCTCCTGACTTTAAGAGTCAACTATTGTATGTTAGACAGCGATCAAATCTTCATAGGATTTCTAATGAAGCAACTGGATTTAGTGGAACAACATGAGATACCGTAAGTACGGAATAGTCAATGTTAATATGTATAAAGTAAGAAAAACATTGCAAAAATGGGTGGGACAGAGACAGAAGTATAGCCTTTCATACCTTATGTGTCATATGAAACAAATCGCTTCTGTTTAGCAAGCGTAATTTACAAGAATTATGCAACTCTGAAAGTTATACTATTGTGGGTGTTTCAGAGGCCCTAGTGTAAGTTTCTTTCGACAAATTCGATTAACTACATCGAACGCGATCGGCGCTCCGATTGGTGGAGAGCACGAAACGGACCAATCGGAGCGCCGAACGCGTTCGATGTAGTAAATCGAATTTGTCAAAAGAAACTTACACTAGGGGTACTGGTCATAATCAAATCATGTAAATATAATAATAATCTTAGTAGCTTCGAAGTTTGGATTTGTGTTCGCTAGATGTCAATAGGTTCGTGTCATATAAAAATAAAAACTAGGTAGTTTTATAAACTGTCTGATTCGTAAGGAAAGTAAAATAGTCTGTCTATACATAGGTAATATTACTTATAGCAACCTGCATCATTCTTCTATTAGTCGTAAGGTGCTGAGCATGAGGTCTTGATCGGTTCTCGGGTCAGGCAAAGTGATGCTGGTTGTTATTTTTTTGCGTTGTGCCCGGTAGATGGCATTAGGTTCGCCCCCTATTACATGGGACTTTAAAATGACATAACATGTAAACGAACGACACATGGCTTATTTTTATTTTAATACTAGCGACCCGCCCCGGCTTCGCACGGGTGCAATTTACTAATGAACAAAATCAAAAATTTCATACAAAAATACCATTCAAAATTCCGACGTTTCTGGTAGAATTTCCAAAAAAAATCTTATATAAAAACAACCGACACATGGCTATTTTTTTTATTAATATAATTTTTTAAATACTTTTTTTTTGTTCCAGTGATTGTTGCGACTTAGTGAACAGTATTCTAATGTTTCTAGTGCAACTTTCCTCTTCCAAACATCACACAAAGCAGATCATAGAAATACCAAAGGTAGGTATTTATTAAGGAGTCTCTCCAACCACAGTTGCGAAACTATTATACTGAATCATATCTCCTTACAGCTTATCCAGTTATGCGATGGTTTGATGGCGTCTGGTGCTCATGCGGAATGTATAGCCGGTTTGGAGCCAGTTGCAGTTAAAGTATTCAGCAATATGGGAGGTAAATATTATATGATCCTAATATAATGGATTTCAATAGGGTTAAGGGTTATGAGAGGTTATGAGAGTCTGTTCTGTTGCACACCGCTGTGAATAATTTTTACAATTAAACTTTATGTCTCTTTCTGACCAATATCGTTGAAAAAGGACATAGTATTTATCTAGAACTGTCAATATAGTTTAGGCTTTTGTTATTTCTGGGAACATAGACGCGATATATAAAGAATTGATATGTTATATCCTTTTCGCATATTTCTGCTAGAAAAATACATAGTGTGACCAAATTATCTCTCTAATCCTAAGAAGATTTTTTAACAGACTTTATGTTAAAGTTATATTTAGTATTTATTTGACGAAACCTACATTGTTCTCCCATACTTTTTCCACATTATGTTCATGGCAAGATTGTTAAAAGAGACTTTAAAAGAGTATCCATGGAGTTTCGTGCCGGTTCTGCTCCATAGGACCAATTTTTTGGAACCGTGCAACTAGAGTCCTATAACGTTTCATAAGTGCCTGTATTAGGTTTATTTGAAATAAAAACAATTCTATCTATTTATCTATCTAAGAAATACAAGGGATTTTTTTTCTCTCTTAGAGCTAAAGACGATACTGCTCGCCTATCTTCTTGATATAACTGATTAGTTTCCAGTAATTAGAAATAACTTATTTTTAGGTACAAGTGTGTTAGGCAGAGCTCAACAACAAGAAGCGCAAGCGACAAGGGAGGTGCTCTTTTACATGTTACAGAAAACTATGCACCAACATAAGGTAAATAAATAAAGGATCATTAATATTATCACGATTCATCTTAAAAATCGAACTATCTGAGTCAGAAACGACTTTGGTGGAACGAGGGATGGTGTTCCTCCAAAAGGGAAATCCTCCGACCAAGAAATGCGGTTGGTGGGCGGGAGTCCGACAGTGATGTCGGACATTCGTATACGTATAAGAATCGTTGTAAACTGTTATAGTGCGATTTAGAATTTTTTGTTGTCGTTTCAATCCGATAGATGGCACTGTAATTTTTGCCATGTTTTATGAGTATTGACAAAATGTAATCGGAGTAAAGAGATACTAACATGTAAGATTATAATCTTGTCACCAGGTGTTAGAGCTAGTCTCGTGCGTACTTTCCCTCTCACAAGAACATCCAGAAAGCTACTACCGCTGGTCAGAACTCGCTAGCGATACTCTCCTCAATCTGCTCACCCAGAGATCTATAGAGTTGGACTGTCAGAGAGCTATCGGTTCTCTTGAGAGGCTATTGGATACTGTGTACAAGGACGTGCTATTGGAACAGAGTAGAGTGGAGATTCTGCTGAAGATACTGTTTAAGGCGCCGCCGGATCAGGTCAGTGTTATTTATCCAATCATGTTCTGTTATGCATATTTACAATAACAAATAAGCAAATCTTCACGTACTTTTTGACTTTCTTACAACACAAAAAGTTCCCCCTTTGAAGCATATCAAAACACAAAACCTTATTATAATGCTTAAAGCATATTGTAATGCTTAATTTGAGTGTTACTTACAAAAAAGTAAATTTGGGTATTGACAGACGCGTTCGTAACCATCGTACTATAATATGTATAAATGAACATTCTTTTGTTTTGAAAGAGTACCACAAATATCATTTGTTGGGATTGATACGCATTTTATCGACTAGCAATTTTGTATGAAGATAATGCGCATGCGAAAAGAGAATTAATGCGTGTGATTTCAATCCACCTTGACCCCCTGAGTTTGTTTCGGCGTTTATTCTCAGGGATAGTCATAGGAAATGCCGACGCCATCTAGCCAAAAAAAGACGTGTAAAAGTGATTGAAAAATCCTAATTGCAAAATAAATAATTTCATTTCATTTCACTTGTATTCCATTTATGAACTCCTAATTTTCTATCTTACTAAAATAATCAAATTCTTTTACAGACAACCACCCCACTCAAGCAAAAAATCCGCTACCTCTCAATAATAATGGTGTTACTTCGCAAAATTCTCGTCTTAATACCAGAAAGCGAAATCCTACTCACGATCAACTACTTAAAATCAACATGCATATCTCCATTGTCCATCTTCTTCAACGTCAAGACTGACGTAGACCCGTTGAACGTTCAAAACGTGAACGAGAACTGCGCCAATTTATCGCCCGACGTGATTTTAGTGAGATTTTTGTTCAAAACTTTGACGTATGCGATAATGGAAATGGATGGTTGTTACGAATGTGTGGATAACGAACAAAATAAGTTGTTGTATGCGGTGTGCGTTAATATTATTGTTCAAGTGAAGCATATGCTGCATTTGACAGGTAAGTTTAACGTAATAGATCTAGATCTAGACTTGTGAAGATTTTTTCGTTATTTTAAAACGAAAAACGTTAAGGATATCATAATACAACATCGCATCACGCCTGTATTCCCCCAAGAATTAGCCAGAGGTGTTATATTGTACACCCACATTTCTCCAATTCTATTATTGGGTGTTATGTAATGGGGGTGATCCTATAGCCATCCACCGAGCACAGTTCTTAACTCCGTGCTGCTACTGGGCATTTGCATACAGAAAACTCTAGGGCATTGAAACTAGCACTTCGCACTCACTAGTTGCGCTTGCGACTACTAACCCAATGTCTTAACTTTTATATAGGTACTTAATTTTTATTTTCCTCAAAATTGTTTCGTCAAACAGCCACATCAGAGTTCTGTAAAATAGCAAAACATAATTATTAAAAGAGCGCAAATCTGAGAGGTCTCTGTATGCCAGGAGATTGTTAGGTTAAGTTTAATTTAAATAATAATTTCAACCAACTTGCTCGAAACAAAATTTTAAACAAAAATAAGTACATTTTTTTTTCTTCTATATTTCAGACGGCTGCCTCTTCCCCCTAACAGCAAAAACCGCACAAAATCTCCTCCACAACGAACAGAGTGGCTTAAACACCGGTCTATACAGTCCTGAAGAAAACATACCTTTAGATGTCCTCAACTTGATATGCTTGAAGTCTGCGCATCGGATACCGTTGCTGACCGTACATTGGTCTCATCTACTTATCAGGTATGTACCTCTTCTTAGTACATTTCTCCCAAACCACACATGATCATTGTCGTACAGCAAACGCTCGTTTGTTAACTCTTTCGATATATAACGCTGAATGTACCGTAGACGTTGATTCACCCCAAGGTAGGTTCAAAATAGCTAACTTCGTCGCTGAAGTATTAATGCTACCCTTACAATTTCAGGTTAAACTTCCTCTCACACAAATACTGGCAGAAGCTGGTCGGGTTCGCTCGCAACCTACCTCTCAGCGCAGACAGCGGGGACACACAGCTGCTCCGAGTTGACATTCTGCAGATAGCCTGCGTCATGGCCTACTGCGAATACTTTGTGAGTTTGTATATATAATACGTTCCCTTTGTTTGAAGAGCTTATCGTCATCTTAACCTTTGCCAAATGCGACAGGGTCATCAACATCTCTTGAGAGATCAGAAGCAACACTACTAAACTCATTCTAATTTATAGATTATTGTTTATAGGACCATATTGTCGTTGGGCGTGCAGTTTGTAAACCGCGTAACAGCAAAAGGGGCAAAATTAAAATATCGCTCCAACAGATCTTTAACGCGGATACTAGATATACTAGATCTATAATAATTATAAATTGCAAAGAAGTAGTTACAAAGTTCAGTCGGTAAAATATAATTAAATAGCTAAGATATTAAGTTTGGGCGTTTCTTCTCAGGGATAAGAAATGCCGACGCCATCTAGTTTAAAAAAGAAAAAAAGTGTAAATGTGCTTGAAAGATCCTAATTGCAAAATAAATAATTTCATTTCATTTATTCTTCTCCAGCGCTAAACGCTGATACTATTGCGCTGATATGGTATTTACTAAGTGCTCTTCCACGGTTTTGCACGCGCAACGACGATATGTCACACTTTAGGTCTTCTGACTACTGATAACTGACAAAGAGTACCGTTTCCGAACCGAGAAGTTACATCGCTGTAACTTCTCGGGGGTGTAGCAGTAGATTTAGTATCTTATATTACATATAATGACTGCCTCATTGGTCTACTGATCGCAAGCGCGACTGCTAAGCGTGAGGTCCTGGGTTCGATTTTCGGACAAAGTGTTATTGGAATTTTCTGTATGGAAATTCTCAGTACCAGCACGGAGTCTGGAAATGTCCCCGGTAAATGGCAATAGGCTCGCCCCCTATTACATGGGACTCAATAACGGCTTCGGAGAAATATGGGTGTACAATAGTACATCTCTGCCTAATCCTTCGGGGAATACAGGCGTGATGCTATATTATAATGACGAACTGAATTATTATATTCCCCATTTCAGGTCGAAAACGGTCTATCAGAAGCAGTACACCTAACCTGGTTGCTAGTCAACCGTGTGCATATTCTCGTCAGTCAGTACAGAGAAGACATCGTGCAGAGTTTCATAGCCAAAGTGCAACAAATGCCGGGCGCTTCGGGACTGCTACTGCAGGCGATCGCAGCTAGGTGTCAGAGCTGTTTGAAGGTATATTTTTATATTAATATTGCCCGTGATTTCGTCTGCGTGTATTTGGTATTTATTATTTAATTATTTTGTTGTAATAGTAAAAATAAGCCTATAACTTGATCAGGGTCCGAGGCTACATCTTTGTAAAATTTTAATACGATCTGTTCTGTGTTTTAGTAGTAATGAAGTAACAAACAAACATATATAATATTAGTGTGGATAGTGTTTACGATATTGTGCAGGGTTTCATAGCCAAACTGCAACAAATACGATTGAGCTTCACGACTGTTACTGTAATTTCATAATAACAATAAAATATCTACTTATTACTCTACTTATTACCCTAGTATATAATACCACTATGTGTTACCCGTAGTATAATATCTCTGTGTTTACCCTTAAATGATGTACATGTACTCTTTTTATCATACTCCTCCATAATTTGACTTTAGCTGTGAACAAATGTTATGCCTGCTCAAATTTGTACGCTTCAATGCAAAACATATATAGACGCACTTTATACCAATTGTAACATCCCACGTATTACCGATGTTTACAAATAAATAATTTGAATTTGAATGCTTTGTAGTTATTTTAAATATGTGTCAACGAAATTTGAATATTATTATTTTATTGTTCCCTAGGATGAATTCGCCCTGAATACCTACAAGATACTCTCATTGTGCCATGAGAGTCAGTCGGGAGCTCTCGTGTTCCTTATCTGTCGGATCATCGGCAAACTGGAGCCAGCTATAGCTGCAAGGTATGTGGCTATACGTTGTATATTTCATTTAATTTCATTATTTCATTTAATTATTTCAGTTCATTATTTCATTTCATTATTTCATTTCATTATTTCATTTCATTATTTCATTTCATTATTTCATTTCATTATTTCATTTCATTATTTCATTTCATTATTTCATTTCATTATTTCATTTCATTATTTCATTTCATTATTTCATTTCATTATTTCATTTCATTATTTCATTTCATTATTTCATTTCATTATTTCATTTCATTATTTCATTTCATTATTTCATTTCATTATTTCATTTCATTATTTCTGCCTAACCCTTCAGAGAATACTGGGATGATACTATATACGCTACAATTAAAATTTGATACACGAAACAACTAACGTTGACAGAGATAACAATATATTCAATAAATGCATAGATTATAAAAATCCAACTGTTTTCAGATTCGCCAAATTAGCTATAGACAGGTGTCAGATATTAAAAGATGTGCCAGTTGAAAAGATTAACGTGCAGCTATCGAAGGAAGATGTCCAAGTGGCTTTGGAGTTATTGCAGAGAGATAAAGTTCATACGCGGTGAGTACACATACTAAAATTAAAGGGAGAAATGTGGTTTGGTGTTCGTCCATTGAAAAGAGGATATTCCGACCAGTTTACGGTGCATACAAACTTCCGGCCGAAGCCCAACGGTTGATGTCGACATTTTGTATATATATATTTCTTTTTTATAAAACTTTTCCCCACACTAGACTAGCCACAGTAGACTATACAAATATTTGCTGCTCCTTACGGGCATCGAACCCGCGACACATAGCGCAGCAGTCGATCTCTCGACCACTGCGCTAACCGTGCTGTCAATATGTATTATAGTCTGATAGATTGTAGTTATCGCTTGATTCCTGATAGATGGCGCTGGTTGTCATGTAACTAGTAGTCTGAGCTTTTCCTAATAACTTTGCAGAAATAAGTGAACACGGAGCGTGAGGCTCTGAGTTTGATTGCCGAGTCTGGAAAAGTGTTATCGGGTTTTAGACTAAAATATTCAGTAATCAACCAAGGTTTAAAATTGTGTCTGCTAGATAGTGGTATAGTCGCTATTTATTACATATGACCTTATAACTGTATCGGCAAAAAATTGATGTAGAATATAACACCTCTGCTTAGCCCTTCCGGAAATATAGGCGTGATGCTATATTATATTGTGTCTTTCAGGTATTCAGCTTTAGTGGTTGAGTTAAACTCTCTAGCGTCCAGCATCTTCGACTTATCACCGTTAGATTTATCACAAGACAGAGCGATCAATCCACAGTACATTGTCACTACGAATGTCGATAGCAATTGGTTATTAAATCAGGTGAAAAGCAGGTAAGGTTTCGTCTAATATATTCCACTATTTATCTTAGAGTTTTATTGGGAATTTAATAAAAAGTGTTTATGGCCTGAGTTACTTTTCAAATAAGTAGGTACACAACCAATGATGTCACAGCTTGTAAATCATGTGGTATATTATTCGTAACCGCTTTATTTAAAAAGATGTATAAAGAAATAATGTGACAATATTATAACTTCATATGATAAATTTAAATCCTCTAAAACAACCTCTTCCTCTTTACTATGCTGTGTGTACCCCCCCCCCCCCCCTCCTTTTTAGACGGCATTTTTTTAAATTAACTTTGCCCCACACTGTTAATAATTCCTGTATCGTGGGTGCGTTTACAAACACATATATTCACATACACAAATACCCAGATCCGAAACAACTATCTGTAGATCATACAAATATTTGTTCCGTGTGGGAAGCATTGTCAGAATACTGTTATGTTTCCTTGCATGTATATTCAGAGCTAAAAGTCGTTGTGCTGACGATATCTAACATACTTCATTACCAACAGATGCTGCCAACCCAACGGCACAACACTAAAACCGGCAAAACAAATCGATCTAGCTCATTTCCTCTCAAACCTATCCAGAGAAGATCTAACCACAATAACGGCGTGTCCAGAATTTGACAGAAAAATACTATGTCCCGCCTTCAAAATAGCATGTGATAATTATCTAAAAGAATTTCTCAACATCCTCTCTGTACACGAAACGAAAGAGTTCGAGAAAGAGTCCGCAAGAGAACAGAGGGAGATGAAATCGAGAGAAGAAATGACGTCATCGATAGACAGTAACAAATTAAACGTAGTCAACACACTCCATGTCTTTAAAAAAAGTGACAATAAAGAGTCTAAATCGCAGTTCTTCATACCAATAACGGATAATGAGAATTTGAAGGAGAATTTTGGTAATCTACAATTGACTGAT
This sequence comes from Shargacucullia verbasci, assembly GCA_947562105.1. Lineage (NCBI taxonomy): Eukaryota > Metazoa > Arthropoda > Insecta > Lepidoptera > Noctuidae > Shargacucullia > Shargacucullia verbasci. The sequence goes on along the minus strand of OX387302.1, from coordinate 7,979,143 downwards.
GAGGATTTGGAAATAGAACCGCCAGAGTTACCATACTTATACACGATCGGTGCTGCCACTTTAGAAAAATCTTTGACCGAAATAATCCGATTGTTTCCGAAGCAAATTCGGCCGTTGAGTCAATCGGAAAACTTCAGTTTGAATGTCGAACAAACCATAGATAGGTATACACGCCGCTGTCACCAAGTATTTCAAGACAAATTGTTTTATCAAGAATTTGTGACACTGCAGACAATACTGACAGGATTTTTATCGGCACTCGATAGAATTATGGCTTTTGTCGACGAAGCCGATTGCGATTTACTCGATAAATGTATCGAGAATATTCTCCCTCCATCTTTATCAAAAAACATATCCATATTTGCTGTAATATCGTTACAATATCTATCGTTCTTGATTAAAAATAAGAAGATAGTAGAAACGCCGGTACATGCTGACGTGTCATTCCGAGTGACGGCGTCAGTGACTGACAATGTGGTGGTTGATAATGTTGTCAGTGTCACGATTGACAACGTGGCTAAAGCGTTGAGTTTTAAGGAGATTTGGACTGAGTTGAATGTTGATTCTAATGTGAATAGGACGCAGTCGGCTATTAGCTGTTTATATGCTATCGTCAAGTATTTGGTCAAGGTAAGCTTTTTAACTGCTAGATTTTTATAGGACTACTATTTATTTGTTAAGTGATATAAAATCGTAGTAAATCGTGGTGGTGGTGGTGGTAGTGGGGTTGGTAGCTAGATAGCTACTGCGCAGAACCACCGACCTGCGAGATTAAGCAGCGCTTAATCTCTTGATCGCTTGACGCGCTCAGTCCTTGAATGGGTGACCACTTTTCACATATCGAGACCTCTCCGGGTCTCGGAAAGCACGTTAAGCAGTTGGTCCCGGGTGTCATACGAAGACCTATCTATGACAGTCGTAACGGGTGTCAGTAGCCCAAAAAGTCTGACAACCAGACTAACCTTAGAGTATCGGTGTCTCCCAGTTACTGGGTGGCGGAGGTCAGAAGGCAGTCGCTCCGTGTAAAATACCGATATTCAGCCGCAACCGGTTAGATTGGCAACCGAACCCAATGTACTTGGGAAAAGGCTAGGCAGATGATGAGATGATATAAAATAAAGTAAAACCGAAGATCGAAACGATGCCAGCATATCCTCCTTATGAGGGTGGCGTTGAGTACTGGATCGCTGGGTCTCCAACTATTGTGGTTGAGCCACACCAATTATTCTATTATATTAATACTGTTCTTGTGTAGTTTTGCGCACATTGGCTTGCATTGTACTCGCATAGTCTTTACCGTTAAAGATTGTAACCGGTTTGAAACTATTATTTTAAAAGAATATCCATGGAGTTTCTTGCCGGTCTCTTCTCCATGGACCTACCCTCACTTTGGAACCGTGCACCTAGAATCACAACGTTTTGAAAGAGCCTGAAAAGGCCTACTCGAAAAAAAAAATACTTGACTTTGACTTTGATGCTGTCAAAGTATTTTAGTTTATACCAAACCAAACAATCCACTGCTTTTAAAGTATGCAGGTGTTTGTGTCCCGAGTTGTAGTATGGCAGCTTGGGACTGAAGATTGTGCTGAATGTGCTGGAGGAAGTTTTTTGTCGGAGCAGTTTTCCCGTACATCTCGTATAATAGAACTTTTTTTCAGGACACAAAGCCCCTAACACCTAAACATTTCATGCAATACCAAGATTCAGGCCCGAAACCAGACATGATAATCACCGGCGATAAACTAATCACTCTTCTAGAGTATTGGGAGAACAACTTCTACACCAAATCTTCTGGTGATTACTTAGAGAAGTGTTATAGAGAGCCTATTGAGAGTCTTCTTGTTTCTTTATCGAGGTAAGTGGAATTAATATTATGTATAGACCTAACAGCAGTGCGCACGACTAGTCCGCTTCGAAATTTTCCTAAATATTTTTTTTAGTTTCTGTGGTTTTAAGATTAAAATAATATTTATTTTGCATTTTAATAGAAGTATCATTCTGTTCAATGGCGTTATGATCGTCGCAAGCGCAACTACTGTGTATAACGTATACATAGTTTTGGGTTTCAGTCTTGCAGTCATATGATATCCGCTCAGTAGTCAAGTTTGCGGTCACTATACTAGATTTGTTTAGGATTTAACTAAAGGTAAACAATCTTGATGTGTCTTTTTAATATTTTATGTTTAAAAACTCAGTTTAAAAATAAAACGCGACTAAAAACCAATGTAAAACAACAATAACGATTACCAAATCAATTGAACCACTAGTTTAAGCAGTAGTTTATTTGTTTAATATGTGTTTGTGTAAAAAGTCACATCAAGATTGTTTACCTTTAAGTACCTAAACAAACCGAGTATAGTTAATATTTATGACGAAGGACGCAACAGTTAACAGCTAATTAAAAAAAATACATTTATTTTTAAAGAAATGTAAAACAATAAAATTCATTATACATAACATTATACTCGTATTAAAGTTACATAGCAGAACAGATATTTCAAGAACCTTTTAAGAGCGTTGACAATGAAAATTGAACATTCCACGTAGCTACATAAGACTCATTACTTTTCTAAAAGGAGGAGTATTTTTGTTTTTTCAGATTGGACATTGTAAGCAACATCGCCCTAATACCTCCGATAGCATGGTCTTCAGTTGACGTGGTCTCCAAGAAGGATCAGCTGCAGAGGATAGATTTGCCTCTACAGGCTTTACAGGATATGGATGTGCTAGAAGCGTTCTTATTCAGGTAAGATTTATAGGCTCATTCATATTTTTTTTTTATGCGATATTCGGCAAGCGAGCGGACGGATCGCCTGATGCTAAGCGATTACCGTCCCCCATGGACACCCGCGACACGAGTCACAAGTGCGTTGCCGGCCTTTTAAAAAGGAGTACGCTCTTTTCTTTCTTTGACCCGGGTACGTCTTAAAACTGCGGCCAGACACCGGAGGACGGGCAGCAGCGTCCTCTCACTAATCGGTGAGCCACTCCACCCCATCCCCAATGATCCCCAAGCCACCTGCCAAGCGTGGGGATTATGGCAATACCCCCCCCCCCCCCTGGGGAGGCCTTCGTTCAGCAGTGAACGTCTTCTGGCTGATGATGATGACGCTCTTTTCTTGAAGGTTTGAAGGTCGTATTGGTCCGGAAATACCGCAGGTGACGGTTCATTCCGAATTCATAAATCATGAACCCTTAACCAGTAGGTAAAGCAAGAGTTGTTACCCCCTTCTCTACTAGAAGTTAAGATATTTTTTATTAACGTCGCTAAATATATATGTATAAAATATGTTTGACTTGTACTAAAAATACTATGTGATTGGGTATGGTAACCCCCTTTCTTGTACTAGTTTCTGGCATATTTAGATAGAAAACTACTTATTTTTAATTTCTCTGTCTATTGGAATGCTGACGCCTATGACTTTAGGTATTATCGTATAGAAACTTACTGTAAATCTGTTTTTAGTTCCATTAAAAAATATAATTAATAAAAATGTTCAGATCCGTCATTTGATTCATTGTTCTATCGTGATGATTTTGATTCATTGTTCTATCGTGATGATGATTTGGCGTAGAGAAAAGAATTGTTAAACTCGAAAGTTTATAATGGGGATGACTACCAAATTCCCAGGGTCCGGCGGATGCATTTAGGAATTCGTAGAAATTGGTTTTCTTTAATTTTTATCGTGGGTCATACAAGCTAGAAAACTTGACTCTCGATCTTCTTTTCAGGGCCAATCTCATAGGCTGGTCATCTAAAAAGCAGTTCGAAGAGATGTGGGTCGGACTGCTGGGGGCTTTACAAGGCAACGGCACGCACTGGGCCGTGCGAGGCATCACTCAGTTACTGCTCAGCGCAGCACCGCACGTACTGCGCACTGGCATCCTGCATGTGCCGAGACACAAGCTCTTTAACAACGAAGGGTGAGGAAATATTAACATACGTGTAAAGATTAAGTTATGGTTAGGTCTTGTTCGTTTATGAGAAGCAATCGCACTGTGTTGTCACAGTTTGTTTTATTTCTAACGGCTCAGTTGGGTTAGGGTATTGATTCCTATACGGTACAATTATCTTCTTTTTTTTTTTTTTTTTTTTTTTTTTTTTTTTTTTTTTTTTTTTTTTTAAAACGTTGCCCCACACTAGGAATAATTCCTGTATCGTGGGTGCGTTTACAAACACATAAATTCACATACACAAACACCCAGACCCGAAACAATTATCTGTAGATCATACAAATATTTGTTCCGTGCGGGGATCGAACCCGCGACACGTAGCGCAGAAAGCTAATCGCTTAGCCACTGCACCAACCGTGTCGTCAAATCTGTATAAGCTGTTGATAGAGGTTTCGTATCTGCCATATGTGCTTCATACAGGAGAAATTGCTAGAGGAATTATTTTTAAAACTAACTTTTAATAAAAACTTCAAAAAATATGTAATTCATTGTCATTATTAATGCGTACGGAAAGAAATAACAAGATATTTAAAAGTCTAATTAGAAAGTAGAATTGATTTGCGAATTGCGAATTTAAATCAAGTAGAAAAAACTAAAATTGAACCTTATTTTCTTTAGATTGCAACGCTTGCGCAGCATCCTAGTTGGCACACCGAGCTACAAGCTTTTCGAGTGCGTCAACTTAGAACGGATCCCGCTCATGAATGACGGCTTTGACGGCTACCATTACGCGCAGTTCAATACTGAATACTTGAAACTGGCTGCTGGTAAGTTTAACTTTAAAACTCAGGCTAAAATGATACTATTAATATTATTATTATAATTCAATTAAACAATTTAAATTATCTATAATAATCACTAAACGGCTCCTATTTTGCCTTCTATTCCGCCATCTATCGGTAGTCAAACTAAACGTGATAATAATGATATAAATATTAAACTAAACAAAATTATGAATTCTGTCAAACGCGACTTAAAGTCAACTAACTAAAAGGGAAAGAAAATTAAATAATGTTACATTTATTATAACATAGCATCAAGTCAAATGTTTCCCGAGACGGTAGGCAGAGATCTATACATCCACATTCCCTCTTTGCTGTTATTAAGCCCAAATTTTATGAAAATTATCAGTATCATTCCATTATAGCTTGCCTCACCGTCACTTTTATTGAAGGATTGTTTAATAGTCACATCTGGTGTAAAAGTTTATCTTTCGACGTTATTTTAACTTTTCGTCTCTATCTTTATTTTAACAGATATAACAGATGATGCGAGTTACAAAGTGAAGAGAGAAGTGAAGCGCGTGCGCCGAAACAAAGAGATTGATATCAACAGTTGTTTGCAAATACTCATGGATGTTACCTCACAAATGTTGGAGCCTAAGGTATGAGTTAGAGATATATACTAGTATTCCCAAAGAGATTGGCAGAGGTGTACTATTGTATGTTGTACACCCATATTTCGCCGAGGAGTCTTATGTAATATGGGGCCAGTCTATTGTCATATACTTTACTCATCAATATGAATAATTTTTATAGGGAAACCTGAAATCGCAAGAAAAAAAAATACAGATGTTCAGTACATTTTAGTCGAGTAATATTGAATTACAGCAGTGATAGCCTAGCGGTTGAACGCTTGCTTTCCATGCAGGAGGGTCTGAGTTCGAACCCGGCCCGCACATCTGACTTTTTGGAATCATGTGCGGATCAGAATTTGATTATCACTTGCGTTTACGGTGAAGGAAAACATCGTGAAGAAACCTGCACACCTGAGAGGGTGACATTAAGTTCTTGACGGTCTGTGTAGTCCGCCAACCCGCACTGGGCCAGCGTGGTGGACTAAAGCCTAACCCTTCTCGTTCTGAGAAGAGACCCTTGCCCAGCAGTAGGACAGTAATGGGTTGAATTTATTTATAATATTGAATTATTTGTAAGGAAAAAGTTTAATTTCACGATTTTCAGGTTTTTGTTCGTATTCATGAGTATAACAACCCCTTAAAAGGGTTGGGACTAGAAGGGTAGGACTTTGTACAGAGCACAGTGCTACATTAAATACCAATACCAGTAGACCGATGATCGGTTTCGGTGGGTGCTGACGTAGTAGTGTGTTGCGCAGGCGCCGACGGGTCTGGCGGCGCGGTGCGCGCTGCTGCAGTGCGTGTGCGGCGCGGGCGGCGTGTTCAGTGCGCCGGCGCACTGGTGCTGGGCCGCCGCCACGCTCATCGCGCTCACGGCCGCGCCGCACGCCGCGCTCACGCAGTACAGCGCCGCCGGCCGCGCGCTGCTGCTCGCGCTCTCCGACTGCATGTGTGTGCTCGACGGCTTCGACGGCCTACAGGTCACTATACTTCATTTGTTATAACGATACACAAATAAACCTCATTTTAGCATGGATTAATAGTAAAAAAAAAATACAACGTGGTTTCTTCCACTAGGGATTCAACACAGTATTATGCTTTTATGACTTCTTGATGATATGGTGCTGAAAGTCTACTTAAGGAAATGGTTTTATCGTCGGCTGATTACCACCTTCACAGTCCTCCACGGATTATTTCTTGAAACTTGTAATCTTTTAAAATATTTACTACTTTTCACGGGCCTTAGTGCGCTACTGTGAACGATTGTCATAATCATCGTGTTTGGTCACACTGTCTGTGATGTAAACACGATAGTAAAACAATTGCCACCAACGACCACATACGGTTTGCGCCGTTCGCACAGGAAAAGGGTTAAGGCGCCCATGGTGGCGGTTTTATGATCGCGTTTTATCTTTAATTTCCTTTTAGTAAAAACCTCTTTTCTTCCAACAGGAACTATCGACAGTCCACCAGAAGCTCATCAAGTCGTTATCCTCGAGCTACGCTCCGTTACGTCAAGCGGCCCTTCAGGGCTGTCTCCTACAACTGACGGGGAAGGCACAACACCTTGCCAGTGTGCATTCTTCGCCCAACCCTTATCAAGATCTAGTATCACAGCTTAACGTGGCTGTGAAACAGTATTTGGCTCCAAACGCTAAGTAAGTGAAATGGCAGTTCCACACTTTGGGCGCCAATGCTCGCATTGGCCAATGCTATTTTGTCGATTCACATGTTCGGCGAACAGTATTTGGGTCAATATGTGTGACGCCAACATGTGGAGTTGGCCTTAAACCTTAATGTATAACTTATCAGTCGAGTGGTACAAGTACAAGGTACAAGGTATCATTTCTAAAAATGAGGGGCCCATATTTTAACATAGGGGAATGGGTTATGTAGAAGGCAAACAAGGCGAGCCGTCCCCGGATAATGGGACATGGCTATGGGAAGGCGAAGAAACGGATTCGTGATCTAAGAGACACCTTAAATCGTCAGTCTGAACGCTATGCAGCTATTAATCAAAGAATTTCAAAAACTTAACTCCCTCGCCTAAGCTCAGCCAGTTAGGCTTCTATCTTGTATCTTGTTAGACCAAATATTTTAGTCAAAGTCAACTGCTTAACTGGCTTACTGAGGCACGGAGAGGTCTCGATATGTGAAAAATGGTCACCCATTAAAAGACTGACCACATCAGGCGCTGCTTCTCGACCGGATCTGCGAGGATTTTTCACATATCGAGATCTCCGTGCCTCGGAAAGCACGTTAAGCAGTTGGTCCCGGGTGTCATACGAAGACCTATGACGGTCGTTACGAGTGTCAGCAGCCCCAAAAATTTAGACAATCAGTCTAACCTTAGAGTATCAGTGTCTCCCAGTCACTGGGTGGCGGAGGTCAGAAGGCAGTCGCTCCGTGTAAAATACTGATATCAGCCGCAACCGGTTAGATTGGAAGCCGACCCCAATGTAGTTGGGAAAAGGCTAGGCAGACGACTGTTTTCTTTTTCAGGATATCCTTATACGAGCAGAGTTTGTACTGGACGGTGCTGTTTACACTGGTGGAGCTTGGTCACCCGGAATTGATCAATATTGCCGTTGACTTCGTGTTGACCAACCCCAGGCATTACTGCATCGATCTAGTTGTTAAGGTAATTATGAATTTTGTGAATATATTGTGTGTGTGTGTGTGAATGTGTGTTAGATTATAACTTGAATTGGTGATGGTGAAGGTAAACGTATTGAGGAAGTCTACACACCTGAGACGGGTCTATTACGTTCTTGGTAGTGTTTGTAGTCCACCAATGCTATACCAGACCAGCGTGGTGGACTAAGGCCTAACCATTCTTATTCTGAGAAGTGTGTCCCATACAAGGCCTAACCCTTCTTATTCTGAGAAGAGTGTCCCATACCCACCAGTGGGACTGAATTATTATTATTGTACATATCATCACCCTGAAGGAATTTCCCGAAAGGTTAGGCAGACTTGTACTTTTGTACACCTACATTTCGTTGATGCTTCGTTATTCAGATATATTCTCGTGTAATAGGAGGCCAATCTATTGCCATCTATCGGGCACAATCGTAAACTGTGTCACTACTGAGAATTTTCGATGAACTGGTTACAGAAAATCTAATAACACTTTGCTTTGTGGTCTTCACGCTTAACAGTCGTTAAATGGTCGTAAGACCATGAGACGAATGGAGCAGTCACCAAAAATTGTTTCAGTGAGGGATCTTATTGCGGTTCTGCAATTCTAGAACTATCAAACAGTACTTTTGTCTCACGCCACTGATACAATTTCAGGGTATCACGACGACTATCCGACAGCAAGTTCTACCGAAAGATCTGAAGAATACAATAATCGAGAAGCTTTTGGACAACATGAAGAACTATTCGGAACACCATGCGATACAAATATTGATGGTGCATCTGTTTTCAGGTAACCTTATACATATATTTTGGTCACATATTCCTTCTGTATTGTGGCTTACATGGAAAAACACGAAGAATTTAAAAAAAATGTGCGTGTACGCACACGCATACACACATGTTGCACGTAAGAAGTTATACTTCTTTTTTTTTTTTTCACTGGTATGAAACAAGTGTTACAGATGCACAAATATTTCAATAACTAACCTTGAATATAGCTATCAATTCCCAAGAAAATTTAAGAGACATTTACCAGCCAACTTTATGGTGTCGCTTTTATCTGTCGGTGTGCGCGCGCATCGTAAGAATCCACTCTCATCAAGCGCGCCAAAAGAAGTATAACTTCAAAAAAACTGATTTCACAGTTCAACAAAGAGATAGGTAGACATACAGAGTCTCCATTACCCATTTTCGATTTTTTAATTAGGACTTTATTTATAAATAATTTAACATACATGCCTATATCTTTCTTCCATATTTACAGCTGACAGCAAACTCTTAAGTCCAAAGCTAACATCAGATGTATCAAACATGGATCCCGACATCTTAATGAACTCTATGGAACGAATCACTCTCCTCTACAAAGTCCTCCGCCAATCAAAAGAGAGAGAAAGCAAGAGAATCATAACCACGTCCCTAAAGTATTTCCTGAGAGAGACTTTACCACCGGCTGCGACTTTGAGTAGAGTTGTGATAGAGTTTCTAGAGTGCTGTAAAGAGAGTGAGAAGATAAAGTTGGAGATAGCGTCGGATAGAGACAAAAGAATTGATTGTGCTGTTATGAATGCTGAGATTGTGTTTGAGGTAAGATATATTACTTGTAAACGTTTTAAAGACTTTTGATGTGTGTTTTTACTCTTATACAGACAACTTTCTGTTTTCGTTCTACGAACTTTCGGTATCAGTAAAAATAACATGAATTATACAATATGCATAATTATACAGACTGATGACGATATAAAGACAGTAAATTAAATCACAATCGCTACAAGTCAATAAATTATTAAAAAAATAGTTTATATAAAAATTTAGAAATTGAAATTGCAATCAATCAATATTGTATTACTTTAAATAGCTGATAATTTCTGAGTCACTTAGTCTTATTCCGCTCTCTAAAATTATATATAACAATATAATTTTTTGTATATACGAAACCCAAAATACGTGTCAAATATTTTCATATTATAGAGTCTATAAAATAATAAATCAAAAATGTAATGAAAATTCATAAAGTTACAAGTTTGTTGCGTTGCCTCGCAGTCCTCCCATAAATACGGACACCCCTAGTTTCTGGGCGACTAGGGTGACGTGGGGTAGCGTGGTGAGTGCGCTGACGCATGCCTTTGTGTCACTGTGTTAAAGAATTTTAAATATTATTTGGACAAAATATAACATGGTATAAAAATTATTACAATCGCTTCTGTTACTGATTTCGAACAAACTACTTTTAAATTTAGTATATACTAAAAATAATGTTGTATAATCACTCTATCTCTAAAAAGAACTGATCAGTACAACAATTTGGTATACTATAATCGATATCTATTTCAAGAGGATTTAAAATCTAAATGGATGTAGTCAGCACAAATAGTAAACAATATTTCTAACTTACAGGTATTCCAAACTTCAATAACACAAGACCAGCTCCCAGTACTCTCCGGCTGGATATTCGAAGCCCTGTGCCATTTACTGAATGGCAAAGTGACTTCCAACCTCCTACCTTACTGCTTATTAACTTTACTAGTCTCAGCCAGTTCAAACCAGTTCATACGAGACGTTTCACCTCTCTGCTACCACATACTCAGGCTGGGCTTCCACAAAAGCGGGGAGGCGACGGAAAATTGGGGTATTTTTAAAGATTTCTTAAGTAATACAGTAGATATGACTTTCTCGGATAGAAGATTGTTGTGTGTTGTGGCTGCGAAGTCGAATTTTACAGGATCTCAATTGGAAAGGTTGAAGGAATTGTGTGGAAATAATGAGTGTTTAGATGATTTGGCTTTGTGCTTGAATTTGTAGGAGTTTAAGGTAATTTGTGAGATTTTTCCACTAGATTTGTAATGGTACCCTGAATTCTGTTCTCGTCGTGGCAGCGTTTTCCCGGCCCGTTGCTCATCTGCTTAGCTTAGAGGAATTGATAGTGCGCTAATTAAATCGTATGACCCTTCATAGTAAAAGAAATGCAAGGGGTCGCAGTTATGGCGACAAAATTTTGTTATTACAGTTGAACAAAGGGGAAATAGTCTAGTGTGAGTGGATATCTAGGCTTTATTGACTTCAAGTGTAATTAACGTAAGCACAAAATGTATGAAAATAATATGCGCGCGTATACAATAGGATTTCATTCATATGCGCATGCGCAAATTTCTTACATGTTTGGCTAAACAGGGCCGAGGTCGAAGTCAAAGTCAGTTTTTTATTTCAAATAGGCCTTTTCAGGCACTTCTAAAAAATCGAAACTCTAGGCGCAGGAAAACTTGTGCTAGATATAGATAAAGTTTTGTAAAGAAATGATCATGGATTGTATTTTGTCTATTGATTAAGTAATATTTACTCTATGTGAATGCGTCTATGATTTCTTAAGAAAACTTCAAAATTTTCCACTTTGTTCAACTGTACCTAGTTAGACAATTGAGATAAAAATTATGTAATCTGCAATGCTAGTTACTTTGAGTTCTAACAGATTTCAGGTTTTACGGTAACAACCAAGAAATCTATTTTTTTTTCTTGTCTATTGCGATATTAGAATTTTGGGTATCATATAACTTATATAGGTAGAACAAGTGAGATAGTAATTTGTAGGAAATTTTCTTCTGTTATCTTTCAGCTAAATCCGTAAAAAATGCAAAATTTCATTCCAAAGGTTATTTAATTGAATATTTCAGAAGTTTTTGAGCTTTTAATAACTAATTTGGTAAGATTGTTAGGGTAGGTTAAGAGTAAATACGCAAATAGTAGTCAGGTAGCGGATCAGTATACCAATACAAATGTACCATTGAGTACCGTAAATGTCTATTTCGGAACCACGAAGCTAATTGGAATTTATTAAAGTGTTAATTCTGTTTGCTTCTCAGTGTCGGTCCGAGGGGGGTTCGTAGGAGTCATGACCCTCCCTCCCAAATCGTACACGTCAAATTTACAAACCTAAAAATAGTCAATTTACGAAAATTTTAAATAAATTATTAAGTTTATGCTTAAAACGTCTAAAAAATGAAATCAAAAATAAGTAGGGGTTTTTCAAATTAATTTCTTTTTGTGGAATTATTTTTTCAATCATACTAATTTACTCCACTTTTATATGAAACTTAGTCAACCTAAGTGACTATTGTTAATAACCACCTAGTCACTTTACTGTTAATATGACTCCCCCCAAAATCTTGGGCTGCGAATGCGCCTGGTTTCTTCTGGCAGTACATAAAATTATGATTTCAATAGCAAAGATATTAACGCTTTAGTTTAGAAAATATGGCCAAATGTCTAAAAACAATAAAATTATAAGTCCTCCATTTTGCTGGGATTTCTATTCTCAAACAACCGCAGATTCTATTGTCTACAGGCTCGTAAAGGTCCAAATCCAATTTGAATAGAGCGTGCTCGCGCCAATAAAACATACTAGACAACCGCCCGAAACTAGAATTTTGAAAGTCAAATGATAAATAATATTACAGCTAACTCGTAAATATGTTTACAACAATGTGTAGTTTCATAACATTATTTTTATATAGCAATAACATTTATTAGTACATAGTACAAATTTAATGATCAATGGTATTCATTATTTGTCTACTTATTCACTTAGTTATACAGTATAAATAATCGCGCTTATATTTTTCGATTTAGATTAATTTTAACTAAGAAATAATATACTATGTCAATAAAGAGATAATATTTTGAAAATGTCATATACAAATCTGTAATATATTCAAATTATTATGTAAGAAAGAAAATTACGTACAATAGCAATAAAAAAAATGTTTTTGTCATGAATGCGTATACGCATGAAATGATGCGATTTTATCGGTCTTAAAGCCTACACAGAGAACGAGTCTATAGAGGCCCTCTATTACACTGAACCGTGTTGACATCGCTGCTATTGAAGTAACAATTTCGGTCACTGCGCAGCTGTCTGTGTTGAAGTAAGATTACTTCTGTTAATGATTTTTTGAAGTTTTTATCTGTCAACTGTTATCATAAATGTGCCAAGAACTATAACTGATATATCTTACTATTCTGACTCGCTATGGCATTTACCAATCCTCTTTTAAAATGCACGCTTAGTTACATATGTTAAATAACAAAAAGAATAACATTTTCATGCGTGTACGCAACATGACATTGAAAAGTAAAATGTAATACTTTTCTCTAAACTAATTCACATTTTTTTTTGTCAATTTCAATTATTGTAATTGGTGTATCTTGCACTTTTAAAAAAATATTCACCTTAATGACAGAATTCTATTTCTTTGGATGGCAATCGTGAGTGTCACAGTATGACGTCATTGTTCTCTAGTGTCTTATTATAAACTTATAAATGGTTTCACTGTGAAATTGTATGATAATGTTGTACAATATGTATATTTTATGATATTATGTAATTGAAATTATAATTATATTTTTAACTCGAAGCTTCCGCAAGTTAATAAAATAGTTTAAATGTTTTTTGTGTTTTATTTTACTTTAAATAACAAAACAACTGTCTGTGGTATAATAGAGTTTAAAAAAAAAACATAACCTTCAACTTATTCCAGTACTAAGTTGACGGATTTGGATTAAAAACTGTATTTCTATCACTTTAGGGTTCTTTATACAAAAACTGACTCGAAGGTTTAAAACTAGTCTAAAGCTAAAGCCTGTTTTGTAATAAAGCCGTTCGAATTTACTACAAGTTATGTGAGGGATGTCTTGTCTGAACGTATAAGGCTCCCAATTACGCAGCACCTAAAAAGAACGTCCCACTCCATTTTGCCTGTAGTCTAGTCGAGTGGCTGGCAGTTTGTTTCTGATAATCCTACTAATATTAAAAATGTGAAAGTTTGTGAGGATGAATGGATGGATCTTTGTTACTCTTTCACGCAAAAACTACTGAACGGATCGCGATGAAATTTGGCACAGATATAGATTATAGTCTGGAATAGCATATAGGCTAGACTTTTTATCCCGGAACAATGTACGGGTTCGTAAACCACGCGGGCGAAGCCGCGAGCGGAAGCTAGTATTATCAATAAAAATGAAATCTATATAAATACAATTGAATGTTGTTCGTTGATAAGCGCATCATTTGAAAAGGGCTGGACTGCTTTGACAAATGTTTGTCTTGAAAATATTCCGAATAAGGTTTTTAGAGAAAGAAAAGTTGCCCGGAACGTTAGAAAATTCTGGAAAGTGCTTTTTTTTATAGGGTTTTTGTGTGATCTCAAGACCAGGAAGATAGGACATCGTCTGACGGTTCAGCTAGTATAAAATATATTAGTATAATTTTGGTACCTACAGCTTTATCTGTGGGAGACAGTTGGTACGCAAGCCCTTATCATCTGTTTTGTACTTCTACATATAATACAGTTATCTAGCCGTTTAACTAGGAACACTTAATCAGTGCTTATCTGTAGTTAAGAATAAATAGTTTTGATTTTTATCCTAGGTTAGTATTTATCACCTGATTAGACTTTAACTATAAAATAATCGGTTATAATTTCATCATCATCATCAGCCAGAAGACGTCCACTGCTGAACGAAGGCCTCCCCCGCGTGGGGGGGTTTGCCATAATCCCCACGCTTGGCAGGCGGCTTGGGAATCGCAGTGGCTCACCGATGAGTGAGAGGACGCTGCTGCCCGTCCTCCGGTGTCTGGTCGCAGTTTTAAGACGTACCCGGGTCGTGGTTATAATTTAATTAAACCTATTTAATTTTATTTATCTGAACATATTTCAGATAAATATAACAGTAGTAATCAGTATAACATTACCTGCTTAAGAAAGGTTATAACAATGAAGTTTCGCCATAAACGGGCATACAAATTTGACTGACTGCAGTCCTTAATATAAAAATAGAAATTAACCAATTAAGATAACATGTACCTCCCACATCAAACATTTCCCTTAAGATTGATGTCTATATATAAATAAAAGATAAATATGAATGCTGTTCATTGGTAAGCGAATCACTTCACCTCTCGGCTGCCGGAATGCTGATCCACGCGATACAATAGGAATTCTATTGTCTAGAACTGCGGCATTCAACAGGTTAATCAGCGAACGGCTGGAGCGATTTGGCAATTTTTTTGATGTCGAAAATGTTGGTACAAACGTATTTGGTTTTTAGGAAAAGAAAATTTGAAGGGTTGCCCGGAAAATGGGAAAATTTGAAAAACACTGAATTATTAATTCGTTGCTTATTGTAATTTGGACAGGAAAACGTGTGTCGGGTCAGTTAGTTATAGATAAAAATACTTTACACCTGAGGCCCTAGTTTAAGTTTCTTTCGATAAACTTGATTTAACGCATCGAACGCGTTCGGCGCTCCGATTGGTCCGTTTCGTGCTCTCCACCAATCGGAACGCCGAACGCGTTCCATGTAGTAAATCAAATTTGTCAAAAGAAACTTACACTAGTGGTACTGGTCGTGCCTTTAATGCTTGTAAGCAGACCGACGCGGACGGCAGTGGTGACTGATTTCTAAGTTACGTGTCGTGGGTTCGAATTCAGTCAGTGCGCAGATTTATTGGTCGCGTATGAGCAAATTATGAAAGTAGCTTAAGCAAAACATCGAGAACCGTCCCGTAATAATATGATCTATTTGCAGTAGATAAGGTTTAGTTTATATTGCATTGGATTTAAAATAGGTGTGCTGCGACACGCGTATCAGTAGTTAAATGTAGCAGATAGCATTTTAATGGAATTATTTAGACTTCGGTGGGGGATCCCCTGTGAGGATTATAATATAATCTCAATCACTCGCGCTTATAATACCAGAAACGTGTGTTTTAAGTAGCTACCTACTTACTATTAAACATGGAAGAGGCAGACTCAAAAAACAGGAGGATGGATAGTGTGAAATGTGACATGGTTTACAAGATAGTATCTAAACTCTAAGATAACGTCTGATAGAGATGAATGGAAGAAAAAGACATATTGCACCGACGCATAAGCGCAGAAGATCAAGCCTACCTACTAACTACCTACCTACTAATCAAGGTTTTTTTGGTTCGAGAAAAAAAATACAATAGCGTTATTTATGTAAAAACCTATTATTTTGGAGGTAGGTAAATTATTTGTTTCCGAATGATACAGTCATAATACAATGAATAATTTGCATGTAGGTAATGTCCTTGTCTTGGACAAAACCATCTGATAAGTGATAATTAATTAAACGAATGTCTATATTAAAGGTTCCGTAGATGTAACGTTACCTTTCTAGCGTTTACATTTAGGGGGCGATTCTCGAGTGATTAGTGATCTTTTCGAAATCGACATAATCATATCTATTGAAAAACCATACTGCTTTATTGGTCTAGTGGTCGCAAGCCAGACTGGTGAGGTCCTGGGTTAGATTCCGGGTCGGGAAAAAAGTTTTATTGGATTTTTCTGTATAGAAATTCTCAGTAGCAGCACGGAGTTCGGAACTGTGCCAGGTCGATAGCAATAGGCTCGCCTCCTATTACATGGGACTTAATAACAGCATAGACAGATGAGTGAGAGAGATGTCCATGTGAATGTGTTTGTAAACGCACTCACGATACAGGAATTATATTCCTAGTGTGGGGCAACGTTTTATATTAAAAATAAAAATAGACGAACGACACCCACATCCCCAAGGATCACCAAACTCAACTGCATTATCACAGACCCGTCAAATACCACAACTGAGTCACATCGTTAAATATTCGTTATCTGGCGATAATCCGTTATCAGTGATAATTGTTGATTGAAATAACCCGAATTAATCTTTTAGTGTAGTATTGGTCGTTAAAATGGCGGTAACACGGCGCGGTTATATTTTTAGTGCGTTTTTGTCGAGTGTGTTGTGTGTGTTGTTGATTGTTGTTGCATTATCTAGTGATAGTTGGGTAAGTGGAGTTGTTTAAATTGTTATATGCTATGAAACACTGTATTTTTTAGAGGAGAGTGAGGGGTAGACGCAATAAGTTTACGTAGGTTTACTTAAAACGTCATAGATAGGTATTGACATCACCAATCTGTCCCTGAAGCGTGAATGTATTATTATTTCTTTCTTTCTTTCTTTCACCCAGGCCTTTTGTTGTAATGATCTAGAGGAAGGAATATTTTTTTATTTTATTTTTTTTATTCACAAAATTGGATGAGACATAAAACAGCAGTAATTTATATTACACGCTTCATTAGTCTAGTGGTTGCTAGCGTGACTATTGAGCAAGAGGTTCTAAGTTCGATCTCCAAGTAAGGCAAAATGTTATTGGATTATTCTGTACAGAATAACATAACATTTGTCCGGTGTATGGTTTGGAGTTGTGCGCAGTATATAACAGATGCGAATAGACTCGTCAACCTGGGCGAAAAACGCTTCTGGCGGATTGTGGGTGTACAATAAACTTCTATTTAAAATAAAGCCAACTGAAATAAATTGTTCTTATAAAGATACGTTTATCATAGTTAAAACAGAAGATAATAGGTAACATACAATCTAAGTACTTTACTCTGCTACTGTAAATTCAAATCCTACTATCCTACTTTGATATTATAAATGTGAAAGTTTGTGAGGATGGATGGATTGATATTTTTTACTCTTTCACGCCAGTACGGCTGAACGGATCTGGATGAAATTTGGCACAGACATAGATTATAGTCTGGAATAGCATATAGGCTTTTTATCCCGGAAAAATGCACGAGTTCGTAAACCACGCGGGAAAAGCTGCGGGCGGAAGCTAGTACTTAATAGTTTTAATACCGGCTTATCAAGTTTATAGCTAACCTAAAGATAGATAGATAGAGTAGAGATGACGACACGATTTGCGCAGTGGCTAAGCAATTAGCTTTCTGCGCTATATGTCGCGGGTGCGATCCGCACGGAACAAATATTTGTTTGATTTACAGATAGTTGTTTCGGATCTGGTTGTGTGTGCATGTGACACGTAAACTGTACCCACGATACTGGAGCAATCCTAGTGTAGAGCATTTTTTTAAAGAGTTTTCTTTCATGTTTCTTTCAATTTGATTATTACTTGCGTTTACGGTGAAGGAAAAACATCGTGACGAAACCTGCACACCTGAGGGGGCTCCATAAAGTTCTTGGCGGTGTGTGTAGTCCGCCAACCCGCACTGGGCCAGCGTGGTGGACTAAGGCCTAACCCTTCTCAGTCCGAGAAGAGACCGTCGCCTAGCAGTGGGGCAGTAATGGGTTGAATTTATTATAATTTATTATTCTTTCATGTACGAACCAAAGATTACAGTAAGGAATAAGGAAACAGTAGCATGTTCTTCTTCTGTCATGTTGACATGACATTGGCCATGTCGTGATGGAAAGATCAGTCAGTCAACAATGGTGCACGTGAGGCTGACTGAGCAGATCGCGCTAGATGATCTCAAGTATTGACACTCGTGTAGGTTCCTTCTTTGCACAGTACAACGTGAAATTGTATTATAGGTATACGGTAAAAATTGCAAGGAAAACATTAAGTATACGTAGGTTTAGTTTAATGTTTTATATATAGCATTAATTAGGTATATTGACTATAAAATTGAAGTCCTATCAGTAGATTAGTTCTATTCAGAATGATATAATATCAGTATTAATTAAATATTATGAAGTAGTATCGGGAAAGTGTATTGGAATGACTAATGATGCTGAACCTATTGTACATCGAATTAAACATCTCTTTCTCTCTCTCTCTCTCTCTCTCTTTCTCTCTCTCTCTCGCCGATCAATCGAACCGTCAGGTTAAGCAGCGTTGCTACGGCTGGTCCCTGGATGAGTTACTGTTCTAGACACATCAGAATCCCTCCTTGCTTCGGAAACCACGCTAAGCAGTTGGCCTCGGGTGCCATATGAAAACCTATGACAGTAATTCAAAAAAGCCTGACAACCGGTTTACCTAAGGCTATCTATCAGTATCTCCCACTAACTGGGTGGCGAAGGTTTGGTGGCCATCCTCCGCCGGTCGCAGAGGGTTATAGCTGTATTCTTAAACCATATGGGCTTCGGAAACTCTTGTAAGACTACAATGAAACCCACCACGATGCTATTCCCGGGGAAGACTGCAGAGAGAGAGAGAGAGAAGTTATTCGTTATTCTCGCTGTTGCGCTGTAAACGGCAACACGGGCACGTATCGTGTCTCCGTGTTTTCGGAGGTCCCCACTACGCGCTCACATCCCCAAAGGCCTCCGGCAAGATGCTGTAGGCGGGCAAGAAAGTATCTACATATAGTAACATAACATTAAATCACCATCATCAGTCCTATCAACGGTTAATTTGGGTCTGTGGCAGAATATCCAGCTTACAGCAAAGTGCATTGTTCCAGGTGGTGTCATCAGCCACAGCTGACGTCCAAGTCAACGACAGTAGTATCAGATATGGACTGTTCAGAGGAGAACTCACGCTGCGGAACCTGGCCACACCCAACTTCCATACACTTTACAGTAAGTATTGTCCTACGTCGAAGTCCAGCTTGAACAAGTTTGGTAAGGCCGAATAAAGAGATACAAAGGGACATCAGATGAATAAAGTTTTCTGAAACTGATGATGAATATAATTTACAGTCTATTAATTAAAATTCGAATGAATCTCTAATTTCCTAGTAAAACTTATCTATAGTGACCTTGTACGGTGGTCTTTGTTTAACTGTAAGTACGGGAGTTAAATATGCCATTTACAAAATAGGTTGGGGTATACAGCAAGATGCTCATGCTTTGTGATCATGGCAAAACGGAAGAATAAGTTTGTAGCGACTACTACTCACAACATGGCAAAAAGTAAAGCGGAGTGAAGCTACAACAACAAACCCTGAATCACACTAAGTATAACAGTTTACAACGATTCTAACACATATACGAATGTCCGTGATCAACCATGGGGTTTCGGATCGCCAGGCTAACCACCTTGCCTGGTCGGAGGATCCTACCTTTTCAATAGAGGAACGTCATACCTCGTTCCTCCACAAGTTATATAATACCTCCGTATAATCCAAAACGTGGGTCGAAATACAATCGCAGGCACTCAACGGGCGGTAAATGGTACTATTTTTCAACACTGCACTTTACGCTCAAGTGCAATTTATATGATAGTGTTTCCAACATACTGCATTGTACCGTATTCTGTACTGTACGTGTACCTCACGCTCTATAGACTATCATAGATGAATATATGGATGGCTCCATCAAAAATAAATTCTGTAATCTTGTTTGGTAAATATTTTTTCTTCTAAAAACTCAGTAAAATGAAATCGCTTGCTTGTCTTGGTCGTTTTCAATTTTTAATTTGTCAAAATCAAACTTTCAGTATGGCAATGAAAAACTATGACGTCACGCTTTTGTAATCCAAACATTTTTAGAACAGAATTGTCGATGTCGTTTTAAGCAGAATGTATGGCATTCCGGACAAACCTCAGTGGTTTTTGGTCTGCCAGTATGCAATGTTATATATCCTATGTGAATATAAATCAATAAAAAAAAAAACAAAATCTCGTTTTTGACAGTTCATAAAAAGTAGATAACTCGGATGACTAGTAGTCACTACCGTATTAGAACAATGAGGCAGTTTATCGCTATTAAGATTACAATATTGTAATATTGGCGGTAGGAACACTTAACGAAATATTTTGAATAGTCCCACAATATAAAGATATATGATACTAATAAAGTTTGGTTTACATTTAATTACTGCGATGCTTTATTCTTGGTATTTTTTTACATAATTTTTATTTCTTGTTTATTTATCCAATGCATATTAAAACTATTTAGTTTCTTTGCCTTGATTTCGAATTTGATCAGTAATTATATTAAATTATAATATTAAAACTACAGTAAGACCACGAGACATGCTCAATCTAGTCTGGAAGCTGCTTTTAATTTTATTTACCATCATTATGGTTAATGATGGTAACTAAATATTCTTATTCTTAACACATCAAGCGACATCATCAACAGTTCGATAAAAGCAAGATAATTCCAGTTGGGTTCTCAAAATGCACCAATCTGTAGACTTTTTACTTGGAAATATACAGCTGTGGTCCCCATACGAGGAAGACAAGGATTGGGTTCCTTAATAGGGCATAAAAAACCAAAACAAAGTTGTTCTGAATATTGTATGGTGCGTATGCGACACGAATTGTAAAGTTACATTTTTACAGAAAGAAAAATCGTCCATGAGAAATAATCGAACCTGCGACCAACTGGTTCAGTACACAGACGCTCTAGCCTCTAAGTTACCGCTACTCATCAATCTTATATATTTTTATCCATCTTACAGTAGCAGCGTCATATAGTAAAACAATCAGTTAAATTAGGTAATTTTTGGGTTACATAGGTGCTGAATTAAATGGTAACTGGTTCGACTCTTGCTCGCGGTCGAGTTTTTCTTACCAAAAAGACAAGGTTCTTCTAAGAGGACAAAATTTCAAAATACGAAGACAGATTTTTTAAAAATCTGGAACAACGTCCTAATTGTTTTGACTGAGCTAAATATACATATAAAATATTTACAGTAATAATGGGTAAGTTCAAAAGTTTTGGAGTTCAGAATTATTAATAAATCATTTCATTCGGAATTCGCGTTGCTCTTAACAATATATTTTGGAGTAAAATCGCCAAACTGATAACTTTCGCTGTAGCGGCTATTGTTTTTTCTTGGGGCCCTTAATTAAGCGGTTTCGCAATAGTTCTCTGAATTCTTACCTAGGAACCCCACCTGTTCCGGTTCCTTTACCTGTTCCGAGGTCTGCCGACAATGCGCCGAAGTCAAGTCAATCCGTAGAAGCCTTTAATAACTACAGGATGATTTTTTAATCACCATCCAAATTTTTTCTATGCATGAGGCAACATACAAAGACTTCAAAAAATGGTTGGTTAAATATTCATTATAAAATAATTTTCCCAAAAAAAAAAAAAAAAAAAACAATTCGGCGTGTTTACTCATCACGCTTTGAACACGTGACGCCGGTTTTGTCGCCCAACCACTATGGAAGAAATTAAACTACAAGTCTTTACAAAACTACACGTGACCCGTAAAACTTGATACAAGAAAGAAAAAATCACGATAAGTACATTTCCCGCCGGTTTTGTGGCCCAACCACTATGGAAGAAATTAAACTACAAGTCTTTTGTTTAGAAACATTATATAATAGATAAATTCATCTTCGTCTGTCATAATAAACGCCCACGTATAATAAAACTGTTCTTTTAGGCTTATTTCTAAAATAAGCCTAAAATAACAGTTTTATTTATTTTTAGCCTTTTCAGAAAAGAATATGAGATATTCAGAATACTATGTTCATTTTTTTAAACCTTATAACAATTAGATAGTATTATATGTTAGTAGATAGTACTAAATGTATTTACCTACATACATAAGTGACTTGAAAGAAATCGTTCAAGACTTCTTAGGTATTATTGGGAATATGTGTGTCTTAGGTAATGATAATGATTTATTTTCTGTAAATATTTCCTTGCAGGAAATTTTAACAAGTCTTTCTTAGATCTCGATGGCGCCGGCGTTTTATAGGTATTATCTGCCTCTGAGCAGAAACTCAAAAGTTCCTTTTTTAAAGTCTAGAGATGTATTTTAGATTGTGTGAGAACATGTACGGGTCTGGAATAGCTTTTTGAGGAGAAAACCATACAGTTTTGAATTGGCCTGGCCCTACTAACGGCACACACGCATCAGTCATCGTGGAGGTCAACCCTGTTTTAGGGAGCTAAGCGTTCTCTCTCATATGGTTCGGATGCGCAAGACCTTATCAAAAATTAAATGGATTGTTATTTCCAAATTCATCACGGTCTCATCGTTCTAAGTAGCGATACGAACGAAAATTCAACCAAAATTGTCGAAATACCAATTTTACTTTGTTCCGATGGAAAATTAAAAATATACCATTGTATAGATAGTGCCCCATTATTTTTGGTCGAGGCTTTCCAGCTGACCGTAATGCTCTTTCGTGATCAGTTAATATTTCGTAGTGTACATGTGCACTCATAGGTAAATAGGATAATAAACACTAGCGGAAGGTTGCAGACTTGTACTGTAAGCAATTAGGGAGAAGAGTGGGGCGCGTCTTCGTGGATGGCACTATCTGTACAGTTAAGTTCATACTAAATATACTTGTGCAAGTTCATACCTATGTATGTACACTACACTGGTCACATTGATACGATAGTAAAAGTGCCAATGAAGTATACTCATCAAGTCAAGTATCGCAAAGTCAGTGCCGGATTACGCAAGCGCGGGGCTCGTAGCAAATTCTATCGAGGGGCCCTTGATCTACTATGGGCTTAAGTATAAAGTGATTTTTTGTAGGACTTGTGCGTTTACCGTATGAAATTCTGTTTTATTTTCGCCAGCAAAATAATCGGTTACTGATTTTCTGACGTGGATTGTCTTAGTCGAAAAACAGGTGTAACGTTTCACGTTTTTGTGACATCAAGTAAATTCAATATGCCAAGTCTTATCAAAGTTCACTCAAAAAATTACGAATACGCGGGGCTCCCCCTTTTGCGCGGGGCCCGTAGCGATTGCTACTCTTGCTACGTGGTTAATCCGGCATTGCGCCAAGTAGATACAATAGAAAATCAATTGTTTCTCGGTCTAGGGCGCCTCCTGTGTCTTAATAAAATGTATTTTTTGTATTATTTCAGTGACATGTGTTACGGAGCTGAATGCGTGTGCCTTGAGCTGCAAAACTGAGGACCAAGCCAGAGTGATAGAGGTAAATTTTGTTTTAAAAGAACACTTAACATTAGAGGCAGATATTACATGAATTAAATCAAGTCAAAACTTTTTATTTCAACTAGGTCTTTTCAGGAACCTTTAAAAAGTCGAGATTCTAGGCGCACGGTTCCAAAGGGGGGTAGGTCCTATGGAGAAGAGACCGGCAAGAACGGGAAAAGACTGTTATACATACATTGCATATAAGCTGCACTGGGCAAAGCTCTTATACGTATAATACATAAAATTATACAGAAAACACTATCTGTAGACCATTCAAATATTGGTTCCGTGCGGGACTCGAACCCGCAACACGTCGATCGCTTTACTCATTGCGCCAACCGTGCCGCCATTTTTTTTTCTTTATTTTTAAAATAAATACAGAATAAACGTAATTTCAGGTTACGGCGTTAGCTGAAGGTTTCCGACCGACACCCGCTTGCCTGTCCATCACAGAAGTCAATACCACCACTCCATGTATGTAATTATTATTTAGCAAAAATGTTTGACAGATTCACGAGTTGACCGTGGTTTAATTGTTGCAAGCGTTGCTACTGAGTGTGAGATCCTCAGTTTGACTCTCAAGTCGCGCTGTACTCTAGCCAGGTGGGCCGGTATTGGATCACCTCTTATTACATAGGACATAATAACGGCCATGTTTAGCATTGGCCGTTTAATACTTCAATCATGAAGTTGATTATTTCCTACATATACATACATATAAAGTATATATTACTGACTGGCACTCAGGGACATAACAAAGATTAGCCTCTAAGATACTGCAAACCACCGCTCTTCCGAGTCTTGTACCACTAAGACAACACTGGGTGCACCGAAAGAGTTTAGAAGAGTGACGAAACCTGAGATCTTACAGACAATCTTATTCTTCTCTGTTTTGCGCTACTATGACAAGCCAGGTAACGAAAGAGATGACGAGATCGTAAGGCGTGAAGGATCACTGCCCGGAAACAGATTCGATCCCACCATTGCTGGTGAATCTCATGTGAACAGAATCGTGCAAGCTCAACAATTAGCTGTCTGTTGTTCGCTAAGCTCTTTCTAGATTTTAATGCTAATGGGACCTCGGATATTGTTGTATAACATTCTGTTATTATGAATTCCAGTACTATATCCTCCACCGGTGATTTCGTACGCGTTCTACGTAAGTGTGATAACGCTACTCATCATCCAGCTGATATTCGCCGTGACTGCTGCAGCGCTGGCCATCCTGAACGCCACCAAGAACCCTACTGAACCAATATTCGGATTGCCTGGTAAGGTACCCTCGTCTTCAGTCTGTACAAGGGATCCGTTTCAATTTTGAAAATGTTCATTGCGATGTTCCATTTGTGAAGTGGAGGGATTTTTAAAGCATACTGCGCAATGTACTTTTAAACTGTCAAAATTGTATCGATGTTGATTTTCAGCGTGTATTACAATAGAGTATATAATAGGGCTACCAAACTCAAGTTGACTGCAATCGTTCTGCCACATGTTAAATTGCTGTAGTTATCTAAACCCGTTCACCAGAATCAACTTCTATATTTTGGAACCTGATTGAGCTGATTGATGAAACAAGAAAATTTGAATATAGATAGAGATAAAATCTGAGACTTCGACTTAAGTCCGGCTACTTTCAGGGAAGAGGTCTGAAGCCACCTCAATAGAGTGATAAAGAAGATGATGAAGACACAGACAAAATGCCTAATAATCTGCCTAATTCTGACGTGTTTCAGGATGCCTCTGGGTGAATGTAGCTTCGGCAGTGCTCGGTATCGCTGTGATGCTGTTGTTTGGCATCTACTGGCTGACGTCAGGGTTAAACGACCACCTCGCTATATCATACATAGCGTTGGGTTGGTTTGTGCCAGGACCTGGGCTAGGGTATTCTTATTGGTAAGAGATTTTATTTAAGTTTATTTGTTCAAATCTATCGAGTGTAGGAAACCTATCATCTAACTAGTAATTCGATAGTTTAAGGTCTAAGGGCCAATAAATTATTTACTAAAAATCTGGTTGTTGAGCACAAGGTCCTGGGTTCGATTCCTAGTTCAGAAAAAGTATTAAAAAAAATAGAGACAGAAGCGGTCGCCATGGCCGAAATCCCAAATATTATATATTGAGTTTCAGTAACAAGACATTGTTAGAGTGACTTTGGAGCTGGTTGCTATTGCCATATCCTTGTTGCCATCTGCCATCAACTGTGCCATCAATGTCATATTTAAGCATCAATTTTTTATTCGTAGCGGACCAAAGCCTCCTTCCAATTAGGATAAACTTATATCAGTGTACTGTGTGTATTGATTGATTAATTCTTGTTCCTTTCCAGGTTATTGATATGTGCAATATTTTGCACTATATGCAATGTAGGCCTCATTGAACTGAGAGCATACCTCCTAGAAAGGGATCCTCCACCACCCACGATCAAAGTTGAGAACCATTCTGATGGAACCATATTCTTATACTAAGTGATATTTGAAGGCATGCCAGATGAAACACGGCTTAAGGTTCTAGTGTAAGTTTCTTGTAACAAAGGCATCGAAAACGTCTTTCGTCGTGTTTACCGCGGTCTGCGTGCCGATTTGCTAGCTCTGAACTCTTCACCAATCGCAGTGCCGTACGCAGTAAACGCGAATGACAGCAAAGCTCCTAACCAATCGATAAAATACGCACCGAAACATGTTTTTCTAAACAATCTTGTAACAAACTTTTACTAAAGGATGGTAATGAGGGGAATATGCAAGTGTTAACGATAATTTGCCACTTCGTGTCTCCCTTTCGTCACACATCGCCCCTCTGGCACCCACTTGATTGATACAGTGTGCACTAATCATAGAATTCGTAGTAATAAGTCTACATTTTACGGGGACGCGTGTCGCTGATTTCTATTTGATAACATTTGCATCCAATATAAATTAAACTTAATTCTATGTACAAATACGTCACATTTTTAGATGTGCGTTATTGTCGTTTTAGGAAGTGAAACACTTTCCCATTCTACTCGCGTACTACGTTTCTTATTCTTGATTTGTGCGTGGAAGAATTACGCAAAGTATTATTGTTCTTGGTTTTTTTTTTTATATAAAACATTGCCCCATACGAGACGGCACGGTTGGCGTAGTGGTTGAGAGATCGACTGCTGCGCCAGGTGTCGCGGGTTCGATTCTCGCACGGAACAAATATTTGTATGATCTACAGATAGTTGTTTCGGGTCTGGTTGTGTGTGCATGTGACATGTATGTTTGTAAACTGTACCCACGACACAGGAGAAATCCTAGTGTGGGGCAATGTTTTTTTAAAAGAAAAAGAAGAAAAAAATACTACGATTTCTCCTGAATCGTGGGTACAGTTTACAAACATACATGTTACATAAACTATCTGTAGGTAGATCATACAAATATTTGTTCGGTGCGGGAACAGAACCTGCGATTCGAAGCATAAATTGTCTAGCCACTGCGCCAACCTAGTGGTCTAAAGTGACAAAGGATCGTTGACATGTCGTATTTTTTACTTTTTACTAACTAAGTTCGTTCTTCAGCACTTGAACATATTGTTCGTCTTATGTAAAAAACCGCTTTTCCAGCCTTGTACATACAATTATACGTACTATGTACATACATATGTATACATCTACTATATTATTATCATCATAAGTAAAAT
The DNA here is from genome assembly GCA_947562105.1 of Shargacucullia verbasci. Taxonomy (NCBI): domain Eukaryota; kingdom Metazoa; phylum Arthropoda; class Insecta; order Lepidoptera; family Noctuidae; genus Shargacucullia; species Shargacucullia verbasci. The sequence continues at coordinate 7,951,862 of OX387302.1, read as the reverse complement.
CTTACTATCTTTTTTTTTAATATCCATCGAACAGCGAACCAAGTGTAGGCATTTTTAATAAATTAAATTAATTTATAAAGTTTACGTTTTAATTAACGATGTCGCTTAATTCCGAGATGTAATTTTAATTAGTTTAAGTGTAATTAATTTTATGAAATAAATGTTTAATTTTATAATAAGTTTCAGTTATTTTTGTAATTCAAAGAAAATCAATCAAGATAAAATATGAAAGGCATGTTGTTTATAAAATAATCTTGGAGGCAACCCTACGCATAAATATAGATGTTTTGTCAAGGCTGCACTACTCGTGTTGCCAAAAGAAAAATATTTTATTATCAAATCAAATGAAATATGGAAAACTTTAATCAATTTACAAATAAATCGAATACAGCAAAAACCCTTTTGCCCACCCTTCAAAATATTTGTCAAATTCGTTTTGTGAAAACTTTTGTGAGGGAACAAAAGAGCCATTTTCGGGTGTCGAGACTTTTAAATAATTAGCATATAAATAAGAAAATTTTCATCTTTGTTAAAACTTTTTGGAGTTAAATGTGAGAAATGGGATTTTGGACGAAATCCTGTTGTTTTATGAAATATGGACAGAATTTTTCAATCATAGTGTGAATAAACTAATCGATATTAAAATGAATCGATTTAAATATTCATTGAATATCAATCGTTCCTTTTTGATACCATTTATTTCATAGTAACTCAATAATGATTCCACTTGAATAAAACAAAGATTACAAATTGATCTTATTTTTGCACCTTAAATCTTAAGCTAAGCAAATATTATTTTATTTTGCGGCAGAATCCAACCTGCGATAGAGTTCAAAAAGTCCCAGTCTCTGCACACATTTCAAGGTTTTTTTTTTTCGTATTTACTTTATGACAAAAGTATCCATACATTTTTGCCTAGACATCTACGGAACCACAAAGTCTGCCTACCACACTACATAAAGCAAAACTTTGCGTCAGTGAACCACAACGATTACCTGCCAAATTACAATTACCCAACACGTCTATAACGAACCAAAACGCTTCCCTGCCACACTTTCAAACCCATCCTTTAAATTTCGAACAACTTCAAGCGACCAATTGACCACCCTACCCAATTGTCTTCGAAACCTAACCCAATTACCTGGAGCAGATCATCAAAACCAACGTTTAGTCGAAACTCCTGTAGCTAAAGCAAAGGCGTTTAATAATCTAATAGTACAGGTACAATATCCTGTTACCATTGGCTGATTGCATGCAAATTGGAGCTGGCGCGTCGGACATGAGTGTCTGGCATGGTGTAAGGCAGAGGAGGAGGTGCAAAGCAATTAAAGAACATCGAGGATCGAGGACAATACGTAGATGACGACAAGTTAAGATATACAGTTTAACATCAGGTCCACCAGGCAATAAAATAAGTTTTCGAAAGAAGTGATTATTCTTTTTTGTTTTTTTATCAGCATATTTCTGTTCCTCAGTTGGACAAGGGCCTCTCCTCAGAATGAGAAGGTTAAGGTCTTAGTCCACCACGCCGGCCTGGTGTGGGTTGGCAGACTACACTCACCATCGAGAACTTTATGGAGCCGTCTCAGGTGTGCAGGTTTGATCACGATGTTTTCCTTCACCGTTAAAGCTAGTGATAATCAAATTCTGATCCACACATGATTACGAAAATGCATGGAAGGCAAGCGTTCAACCGCTAGGCTATCACTGCTAGTACTCGTGCTACGAAATTGGTTTATTAAATGGGTTTCAAAAGGTGTTTTTTTTTTTAAACTTACTAAAGTAAAAAAAATTAAATACAAATAACATGCATGGTTTTTTGTCAAGATAACATTTGTCATTATTAATAATAAAAATATAGAGTATTGTGATAATCCAGCATCTGATCTGAAATTGAATGATGGGCAATAGAAATTACAATAAAATAATTGATTAGATGGATGATGACAAATTTTTCCAATAGCGTTGATCTAACAACCTGAATGGTCTCTAATCCTTTCAACCCCTCTCTTGTCTATGACATATTTTAAAAATATACATACATAGCATCACGCCTGTATTCCCAGAAGGGTTAGGCAGAGCTGTTCTATTGTACAGACACATTTCGCCGTTACTGTTATTGAGTCCCATGTAATAGGGGCGAGCCTATTGACATCTACCGGGCACAGTTCCAGACTACGTGCTGAGAATTTCCACACAGGAAAACCCAATAACACTTTGCCCGACCCGAGAATCGAACTCAGGACCTCACGCTCTGCAGTCGCGCTTACGATTATTAGACCAGTGAGGCAGTCTATAAAAAATAATATATTTAAAAATCTATTAACCGATTAACGATCATGTAAAAAGCAATTGAACATTTCTCGTGTCTTGTCAACTTGCACCATACTTGGAGTAAAGAGCGTGGTCCAAAATTTCGGCCAGTAGGCCCAGACGGCCCAGAGCAATTTGGAGTCCGTCATCAATCATTTCGTTGGGTCCACTGAATGTGTTAAGGGTAGGGCATTCAACAAAAAAGGTGGAATACATTTTAAACTTTTACAAGTTGAAGTTGGTAAACCATTTTTTCTGTAAAAAGTTTGGTGTTGTGTTTAGCTTGTCATGACCTTAATTATTGTAAGTTTGTTAAAGTATTTTTTGTCTTTTTTTAAAAACATTGCCCCACACTCGGATTTCTCCTGTATCGTGGGTACAGTTTACAAACATACATGTCACATGCACAAAACAACCAGACCGGAAACAACTATCTGTAGATCATACAAATATTTGTTCCGTGCGGGGATCGAACCCGCAACACGTAGCGCAGAAAGCTAATCGCTTAGCCACTGCGCGAACCGTGTCGTCAGAGTAGGTAAAGTATGTTGTTAATTACTTTGTTTCCTATATTATTATTTTCAGTAGCCACTCGGCGTGTGCGTCCTTTCATTTCTGTTCCTATTTTCAAAGTAATCAAACATGATTTATGAATTGAGTATTTTTTGAGTTTTCGTTACTTTTTCGAGGAAGTAAGAAACTTCTAAGAATTATTTATATAGACTGCCTCATTGGTCTGGTGGTTGCAAGCAGGACTGCTAAGCGTGAGGTTCTGGGTTCGATTCTCGCGTCTCGCAAAGTGTTAATGGGTAATTATGGAAAGTTTCAATAGCAGCACGAGGTGTGGAACTGTAAGACGTAGATAGGCCTTTTGCTTTGGTCCATCAATGGCTTCGGCGATATGTCCCTTCGAGAAATACAGGGCTGATGAGATTGGTTTTATATTTTTCAGCTTCTTACTGTGGCTTACGTTACTCCGTGATAAGATAAGCAGCCAATTGCTATTTATTTTATTCTAATGTGAGGGTCAAGTGCCAGTGAATCTTCCCCTTAAGGCCATTGTAAACCGCTGGTAAATATTTATGCGAGTGTTAATACTGCAAATGGCGCACAACTTATATCTGTTGAAAACAATTTATTAACTTTCACAGTATTGTTCTTTTGTAAAGCATTATTATTTAAAAGATGAATCGGTTGTAATTCATATATCTTAGCGTTATTTGCTCATAAAACATTACAGTCATAAATTATCACACTTTGTCAGATAGGAGCGAGCTGACGAGTCCTTGATTGGAGACCATAGAACCAACTTTTTGGAACCGTGCAATTAGAGTCCTATAACGTTTCATAAGTGCCTGTATTAGGTTTATTTGAAATAAAAAACAATTCTATTCTATTCTATTCTAAGCAAGGTATATATTATTATAGGTAATTTTAAGTTTATCTAGCGCAATTCTTATCTATTTAGACATTTGACTGTGCTATTCATGCTGATTGCTTTAACTCAAACCTGATAGCCCGTAAGCGCAGTCTATGAAAGCAGTACATCGAGTCAGTCATTGACTCTAATAGTGGAGTAGAGCGCAGACTTCAAAATATGCAGCCAGAATACTTAAGACTATAGTTTAGCTAAAATTTTAAAAGTAAATATGAAAAAGCTAAAAGTAAATATGAGCAGTTTTTTTTGTTTTTTTTTTATTGTTTATAGATTGAGAAATAATTCACCATCAAAACGCGTTTTTTTAACTAAAAATCACCCTTATACTTATCTCGTGTTAATTATTAAATTAATCAAAATATTGAAATCTAAACGTGTCAACCTAGTTTATAATCTGAACAAACGATAGAGACCAAAATCAAATTAGGTAATTCGTTAAGATTTCTATGTAAGAAACGTTAACGCCCAAACACCCTATTTTGCGCGTATTTCAAGGCAATTTTGTCAGAAGCCGGCAGTTAAACGATACTTTTCAGTCAGCACTTACGTGGCAGAGCTATACTGACTTAATAAAGGTATGTTTACATGATGCCAGAACTAGTACAACATTGAGTTGTCTTAAATTTTAAGTCAGTAACTGACTCAATCTATTGTAAATCCGCCTTTATGAGTGAATTGTGCGGTTACGGGCGCTAGGGCGTGAAATTCTCTCCATTGATACGGGTGCTAATTACTATCGTTAGTCAAAAATGATTCAGACGGGAGTGACCCATATTTTAGTGTATATACAGGAAAGCAAATTAACAAATATATAGGTATTTTTGGAATCACATACGCACATACCCGAAACAACTATCTGTAGATCATTGTATTATCCATATTTGTTCCGTGCGGGAATTGAACCCGCGACACGTAGCTCAGCAGTGGATCCCTCAACCACTGCGCCAACCGTGCCGTCGATATGATTCGATATATATACATACGTATGTAGGTATAGGTAGTTCGTGAAGTAGTAGGAGGGCTTGTGGCTACATAACTAATGTTCAAGTCAATCAATCTAAGAAGTAAACCCGGATATCTGACTGCTTGTCTGGGTAACCAGTTTTTACACATTGAGACCCCGTACCTCGGAGTGGACGTTGAGCTATTTTTCAGCCAATGTTCCTTGATTCCATTTGGGCAGTGAAAACTTAAACTAGCACCTTCTAGTAGTTGAAAATTACCCCTCATTTGTGTTTCTTGACATTTTCGTAAGAGAGCGCAGGATTTTTAAGAGATTAAATGCCTATCATTAGTCCATTTTGGCAATCGTAAAAATCTAATAAATCTCTGATTAAAGTTACTGGAAGAGTAAAACCGCATTTTCCACTAGTATCCGTATTAAGAAAGTTTATTGGCTCACGTCAATATCGATGTTCGGCCCAGTGGAGCTATCCTATTAACTTCGCGTAGGGATTCCTTTGAGTGTTGTTCATTTGTTATTTTTTACCTCGTTGGAGCTTTTGGGGTTTTTGGTTGATTCTATTTTCGGATTTTGTGTTTATGGTTTTTGCGTGCCAACTTATGTTAAATTAAATAAATTGTTCAGTTAATTTTCTTTCCATTTCATAGTTTCTTTTTTGTAAATTATTATTATTTTATTTTTTGGATTTAAACTCATTGGTTTAGTGGTGGTAAATGTGATTGGTAAGCGAGATGTTGGGTTTGATCTCCGGGTCAGCCAAAATGTTATTGGGTTTTTCTGTATGGAAATTTGCAGTAGCACGCAGTTTAGAACTGGGTCCGGTAGATGGCATTTTTTTTTTGGTAAAAATCTTTTCCCCCCACTAGAATTTCAACTGTGTCGTGGGTACATTTTTACAAACTTACATGTCACATGCACACACAACCAGACCCGAAACAACTATCAGTAGATCATACAAATATGTGTTCTGTGCGGGAATCGAACCCGCGACACTTAGCGCAGAAAGCTAATCACTTAGCCACTGCGCCAACCGTGCCGTCAGTTAAAATATATCTTTTAATACTACAATCCTACAAATAAAGGCTGAATAAAATTGTCAGTCACAAGAAATCTCACCAAATTCTTCTCACGACACTTAAGCGTATAACGTGATAAGAGTCCCTGTTTGATGGACGATCCAATAGAACTAATGAGCTCAGATTTTGCTCATTTGAGCCTAATATTAGCCGATGGCTCACACTCAGCGGTCGCACTTGCAACCACTAGACCAAAGAGGAAGTCACATGATCTCTAATCACGCGAGAATTGCCTCCCTGTTCTCTGTGAGGTCCTTATACAGTAACAAACGTTTACGATCTGTTAATGATGATGATAGTGGTGAAGATCCAACAAGATCGCCACACTACCCGCCTTGAGACGCGTATTTATGAGCCCTACACAGTACATCATAAGACTGCTTTTACAACCAATAAAAACCGCAATCCGTTCTCCTTGTTCCGACCTCCCTCTGTTTAGCCGAAATCTGGGACTTTACGGCGTTGTAAAAACGTTCGTGTCACATGTCTTAAAGGTTACTATACATCGGCAGTCGTCATACAATCACCAAATCCTTTCACAAATTGCGGTCGCCAACATATTGCTTGGATAACGGCATGTAGGCAAAGAAAAGGTCGGGAAATATTAGGGGAAATTGCCGTAGATTGCTTTCCTCTTATATTGGAATGAAAAATGTAGGGATTAGAAGGAACAGTTTTCTTTTCCTGTTAGTTTAGAACCGGGGAGTTGTGACCTTTAACCTTCGAAACGGTTAACGATTCGTTTTCACGAAATCAAAGCCAGATTTAGATGCTTGAGTTTGTTGGATTCTTCAAATGGAAGGTACAAGCGTTTTCATACACAATTTGGGCATTAGGCATATTTCTACAAAATATTTCAACCGACCATAATGATTGCCCGTGATCGTACCTGCTCATCAACTCTGCTGCCCCTTCAAAATATCTTCCTTGATAACCAGTCCAGCAGAGATTGGTCCCTGTTTTTTACTTTAAAAAATTATTATTGCCATAAGTTCATAATCTTTACTCATTCCAGCTGCAACAGGCGTCTTGGAGTTAGTGAGCTGCACTTGGCTTTAAAACAATTAATCGGTTGCAGACTGTTGTTTTAAAAAGTGATTTAAGCTACATTTCTAGCCAGTGTATTCATATAACCGAAATTTCAAATTCCTATCAAATCTCGATAGTGTCACTTCCACCTTTGTGTTAAGAAATAGGTCCCCAAAATATCTACGCATTTGTCTACGACATTTTAATCCAGCGCGAAACGCAAAGTCAGTGTAGGGCAAAACTATGAGAAATGGCAGGTCTTGTGCGTGTGAGTTGGGAATTGCCTCCGTAAATTATACAACAACAGTCAACTGTGGTGTCGTTTACGTGGCACGTGTGATGCGGGCGTGGTTCCAGTGGGAGAAGTAGGTCCTATGGCTGATGAGGATTTAAAGGGGTTAGACAAAAGCTAATAGTTTTCGGAAAAGCACCTTCACGTAATGACAACCTGACGCTGATGGCGAGGGTCTGATGGTTCAAATGTAGCTGAAAATCATCCATTAACTTAAGATGGGTTTTACACTTCAGTCAGAAGCCTTCGTTTGAGACTAGACATTCTAGCTCCTGTCATTAAGTAGCTCATAACATCCCTAATTGAGATTAATAAAACAGAAGGAGAAACTCCCAAAAGGTCTTAAAGGCTTAAAAACACAGGGAAAAGTTAATGGTTTCCGTTCCCCGCTAACAATGGGCCGTACCAAACAATTCGACGGCTCTCGCATGCCTATAAATCCAGTCCCCGAAGCGGGTCGTATATAAAAATTGACTCACACACACACATACATATACTCAACCACAACACGCTCTCTATGGATGCAGCTGTTGTGAGATACTCCTTATTTATTCTCAACATGAGATAAAGGGGTTTTGATTATAGATTAGCTGATAAAAATCAGCTGTTTCATACAAAAGTTCAATACCTATTCGACCAAAATGTATGAAACGGCTGATTTTATTTTTGTGATTTCAGAGTTGGTCGTATAGTGAAAGTTGTTCATATTCATGGGTAGAAGAACTTGTGAAAATTTGGATGGTGATAAAAAAATTACCCTGTATATAATGAAGACTGCCTCATTGGTCTGCCTCGTTGCAAGTGCGCCTGAGCGCGAGGCCCTGGTTTGGATTCCCGGGTCGGTCTGTTTTTCTGTATGGAAATTCTCAGTAGCAGCACGGAGTCTGGAACTGTGCCCGTTAGATAGCAATAAGCTCGCCCCCTATTACATGGGACTCAATAACGGCATTGGCGAAATATGGGTGTATAATAGTTCATCTCTGCCTAACCCTTTGGGTAATACAGGCGTGATGCTATGAATATAATGTTTAGGAGTTCATTCGAATGCGCGGGTAAGATTTTAACTTCCCTTTTTGGCATGACAGGAACTACGACTGACGTCGAGAAAATCTCCTACTAAACCGTTGTTAAAATATAGGTACCTATGAGATGTACCAATATTCAATTATTTATCAATCTTCACAGACTGTTCCGATTTACTCAATTGTACTAATTTATTATTCAGAGACACTCCGGAACATTCCAACACTTCGCCGTACAATTTCTCTCGTAAACTTTTGCTACCGTGTCTTAGGCGAGAGGAACAAAATTTGCATTCTGTTCCTTGTAAAAGTAAAAGGAATTAGCACACCTGTTTTGCGATCAACAAACAAATGTTCTGGGATAAAACTGAAAAGTTTTGTTACTGATCCTGAGGAGTATGGTTTTTTTCTTGACAAAGTATGAATGCTTAACGCTTCATCTGATGATGAAGACTCCGGATCCTTGCCGACTCTGGCTTATGTTGTAAATACAGACCTCCCACTACCGACTAAAACTTGATGGCGAACTTGACTTTATCCTGTTAGAAAGCGTGGTGCAAAGAAAGAGCATCCACACCCCACCTAATGTCGAAGCCTGCGATCATCTGACGCACCCTGGGCATTCAGACTTGATACTAGCGATGGGTTGTAGCTGTTTTCTTGGATATCGAAACGGAACTGTCTACCGAATATCAATAGCAGTTGTTAAAATGCGCTATTTTAATAGCGACCAATAGCGGGATTTACGGCATTCAACTACGGGTCGCGGAAACTCAATAGTGTTTAGCGATGTAGGTGTAACGAAACGTATGTGTTGTGTTCGAGTGCGGATAGATGTTAGCAGATTATTTCAGAACGGTGAAACGAGCTATTCGCTATTGTGACGATAGCTAGTTTCAATAACCTTTACGTCGCGCAACGACTACTGCTACTTGATACAACCATTGCTGACTAGACAATCTTCTCACTACGCTATGAGCAATATCCATGTGGCTTGGGCCAAAACGGCAGAAGAAAGATTCGTTTCGAAGCGTTCTCGACTCGGATATCACAAGTTTGAAATTTTGGTTCTACCGCTAGGACAAATTGTTTGCCTCCCCATATGACGCTCATACCCAGTTGTGGATAAATCTTTTATTCGGTAGAAATTCCACTGTATTTCCCATTGCCCCTCTCCACTAAATATTCGATGTTAGTTTCACTTCAATTCCATTGAAGGCAATCCACACATACTCAGCCGCTATCGACCCTATTAGTTGTGGTTTCAGAGCTCTGTACTCCGGAACTGATGTGAATACCTATACGAAGTCCCCAAAACTTCCGTTGTGTAGTGTACTAGTGTGACACAATTTGCATTTTCTCGTTGAATAGGTACCACTGTTATCTTGTTTAAAACTAGGAGAATGTTTCGCATATCTGTACCTGTGTTATGAGTTACTGACTATTTAGTCCAGTGGTCACAAGCGCGGCAGCTGAACGCGAAGATCTGGACTCAATTTGCGGGTCGCACAAAATGTTTTTGGGTTTGCTGTCAGACAATTGTCAGTAGTAGCCTGGAGTTTGATATTAGGCCCGGATGGAAATAGGCTCGCCCCCTAATTATTTGGGACTTAAAAACTGCATCAACGAAATGGTGTGGATCTCTGCGTCGTGATGATACATACATACCGTATGTATGTCTTTTAGTTCATTACAGTTATATTTTCGCTTTAAAAGCCATTTAACAGCTTCATCGAAAATAGCTTTTACATATGTTTATTCATTCGCATCGGTCAACAGAGTCAAATAAACATCAGCGAAACAAATAGTTTCCCATTGCTGTGATTTTCGTGTTAATTTTCACGAGTTATTTCGTGTGGAAGGGGCCTCTGTCCGGCAGTGGATGGTGATTGTTTAATTTACGGAAAACAATGCATTATATTTCTATAGTTAAAAAAAAAGAACCCGTAGATATTTCACTCTGGAAATATCAGGCCTACAGTGTTCCATTAAGAATTAAATAGATCCAGACATCATTCATTTAGAAGATGGCGGTCCTGAAAGAAATTATCTTCTAGCATGGGCCTTATATGGCTCGCTAGAGCAAACTTGGTCGCAAGCGACTGCTGATGGTGAGGTCTTGGTTTTGATTCCTGGTTCTCACATTGCTCCGCACCACGCAATGGTGCGCGGAACCGCATTTTTTAACGTAGGACCGTAGTATCTCAGTTTTTATAGATAACACGCGCGGTACAACACACTGACAACGCCTCTCCACGTAAAATTGACAGTATGTTGTACTTATTAAGTTTCGGTTCAACGTTAATAAACGCAATCCCGCACATCGTCGCGTGGCGCGGTTCAATGTGAGAATTGCCTAAATCAGAGGTTCCCAGACTTTTTTCCTCATAGACCACTTTCAAAATTGGTTTCGGTGGACCCCCTGCAGCTACATTTCTACCATATAGTAAATTGAATTGTAAACCCCCATTTTTTAGTCACGCCAACGTAGACCCCCGTCGAGTCTCCCGTGGACCCCTGGGGGTCCACCTGGACCACTTTGGGATCAAATGGCCTAAATAGATTATGCGTCAAGTTTAGACATACGGCGCCGCGCGAACTGCGGCACCACGCGGTGGGGCGGAACCGCATGTAGTCGGTCGCTTTAAAACTGGGTCTCAAAATAAACAGAGCCTATATCAAACGATCATCGCGAAGTTAATTAAAGTTTATACGCAACAACGGACCATCAACAGTCGCTCCGTCAATCTGTATGTGGGAACTGATATTACCAATTTGGTCTGTTTGTTTGTTGAATGCATTTTCATGGAATATTGAGAGTAACGTTAAAATGTTGCTCGGGTTAGGCAGATACCATTGTACAGCGACGTTTCGCCTTTTACAGTCCCATGTAATACGGGGCGACCCTATTATCATCTACCGGGCACAGTTCCAGACTTCGTGCTGCTACTGAGAATTTTCATACAGAAAAACCAACCCGACCCGGAAATCGAACCCAGGACATCAGGTCCTAAGAAAAATATTATCTTTTGCGATTAACAATCTACCAATTACTCGGTCATTATGGAAAGGTTACTACAATAATTCATAGTTCGATGGTATTTTGTACTGTTTTTTATGGGTGATAATATTTAGTAAATGTGGGTAGATCAAGTGTAGTTTGATTAGGACCCGACACCATTATGATGTGATGTGAAACTAAAGTCGTCGCGAGTGTTGTGTGACAGTAGGTACATTTTAGTGTGATTGTTAAGAACGAAAATTTTAATTTTGCGAAATATCAAGCTGCGCCCGCGCCCTTGCAAGCAACTGCAAAGATGGCGAGTAGTTGGCGCAAATGCAAGGTATACTTTTCTACTTTTATTTATTTAAACGACTATTTTAACAGAATGTTGTCTTAATGCAATAACCTAGGTAAATACAAGAATTTTCTATATCTGGATGCCATTTACATAGTATAACTTATTATATAAATAACTAGCGACCCGCCGGGCTTCGCACGGGTAGCAGAGTATACACGACTTAATTTTTTTCTGTCGTAGTGTCGTATCAGCCCGTTACGTCGAGCATTTACTCGGCGCACGCTAGTAAAGCTCCCAATCGGCATGATTTTTTCCGACAGCTTCAATTATCATCGTCATATTTCAGCCAATTTACGCAAAACCTTAACGAATTATACACCTAACCTTCCTCATGAATCACTCTGTCTATTGGTGAAAACCACATGACAATCCGTTCAGTAGTTTTTGAGCTAACTTTAACTTACGTGTCATTCTATCGTAAAGCAAGCAAACCCATGCAATAAGGTAGTATGCGATTCATATCAGAATTAAGCGATGCGTGAAACGCAATCGGCTTGATTTTTAACGACTTCGACTGATTTTTTAGAGCTTCATACATAGGCAAACCAGTCAGATTTCTTTTTTAATTTCATCATTGAATCGTGTGGATTAAGGTCTGATGAGAGAGCTTTATTTTGGTCGTTGAAACCGAATATCAAAGGCAGTGAGTTATTTAACGGCACGTGAAATAATATACTCACCACATACCTACATAACGTCACGCCTTTTACATATGGGGGTAGGCAATAACTAGGGAACGCCTGAATGAATAATCCTATCCTATCCTACTTATTATTATATAGTGAAAGTTTGTGTGGATGGATGGATGGATGGATGGATATTTGTTACTCAATCACGCCAGAACGGCTGAATAAAATTCTGGAAAAGGATCTGGATAAAATTTGGCACAGAGATAGATTATATAGTCTGGAATAGCACATAGGCTACTTTTTATTCAGGAAAAATGTACAGGTTCGTAAACCACGCGGGCGAAGCCGCGGGTGGTAGCTAGTAATAATATAATAATGTATTTATTTGTACCTCTACGTCTTGCGTCTGAAATTGTAATTTAACACCACTATATACATTAAAAATGCGTTAAATTAAAATTTCAGACCAAACATGTCTTGGTAAAAATTGAAACCTGCAAACTTGTAAACATTTATGTTCATGAAATGCCTAATGGTTATCATCTGCCTACCCGTTTCCCAACATTGGGATCATCTCCCAGTCTAACCGGTTGGGACTGCATATTATTTCCGGGTCGAGCAAAGTGTTATTACGTTTTTCTGTATAGACATTCTCAGTAACAGCACGGAGTTTGGAACTGTGCCCTGTTTATGGCAATAGCGTCGCCTGCTATTAGATGGAGCTTAATAACAGCAGCAGAAATGTAGGTTCACAATATTCTAGTACACATCTGCCTAACACTTCGGGGATATTGGCGTGATGCTATGGTATTAAAAATAATATCAATTAATAAAAAAAACATTCCAGTCCAGTTGGAATAAGTGGCCTTTAGCATCCGTTCAATTATGTACTATATTGTAAAAAAGTCTTTATTGCAGTGCTTCCAATTATCGACAACAATAATATACATCGTTTAATTAATTCGAATACAGTTCATTATTCACGTCCGCATCGTGAAAAGTAATTATTGGAGTGCCCTCCTCGCAATTTTCACACATTGAATAAAATGATTGCTGAACAAGTGAGAATTTAACTTGTTTAAGTATTTCATGTTTAATCTCAAAAAGAAAAGTACAGTACCTATAAACCACACGTGATAATTGGCGATAAAGTAAAAATAATAAAAATATTATAAATATTTTTCGTAATAATTAACTTGTTTGAAACAACCATTTTGAAATCTTCCTATGCTAATAATATCCTACTAATATTATAAATGTGAAAGTTTGTGAGGGTGGATGGATGGATTGATGGATGGATGGATCTTTGTTACTCTTTCACGCCCAAACGGCTAAACGGATCTGGATGAAATTTGGCACAGAGATAGATTATACTCTGGAACAGCACATCGGCTATTTATCCCGGAAAAACTATGCGGGCGAAGCCGCGAGCGAAAACTAGTTCCTTATAAAATTAACAAAGTGTTATTAGTTTATCAACAAGAATAAGAACTTATTTATTTTTGTTATGATATTTGTAGAAATTAGTGATAAAGTTAGCTTTATTGCTAGAAAACAAGTAGCTTTATGTTCCCATATAATTATGAACATTTTACGTGATAACGACTAACAAAAAATAAATCTATGGCAGCGATAATATTTTTTAGCGCAGCTTTCTGCGCTTCGATTTGTATGATCTACAGATACTTGCTCCGGATCTGGGTGTGTACATGTGAGATGTGTGTTTGTGATTGTATTCATCGTGGGTAAAGTCACAGGAGAAATCCTAGGGCTGGGCAACGTTTTTTTTCGAAAACGAAAATAGCCTTACCTTTTGTTATAACGAAAGAAAGAAGAAGGATATATTAGAAAGTGGGTACAATAGGTCTCAAATGTCAAAATAACAGAAACAATCAAATTTGAAATCTGTATTTGAAACGAGAGCATTCAAATTCCTGATTGCAATCCCTAAAGATATCATTTACAAGCGGTCACATAAAACACGTGTTTCTAAATTAACTACGACCAAAATTGTGACAAAATCCCTCACAATTCAAACTCCCCGGTGTAATAACGCGAGCGTACGCTGAGTTTCATCAGCGTCCACATAAATATGCTTTATTATCGTCCCCTGATGTAGGGTTTGACCTCAAACGTCCACGGTACGAAATTAGGACATTCACGGCTGTGGACGTGTTTCATTTGTGGCGAATTATTTTTAATATTGTAACTTTTATGGCTGATATAATATTATAGTGATTTCATACGGTTTTACTTATGTGATAAATTCGGGAATGTTCGACAAATTTCGGACTCGAACCGAGAAATCACGAATAACTCCGCATATTAGACACATTTTTTTTGCTCATCTTTTGTGAAGTAAGATTTGTGTTGCGTTGAAATGTTTACATAAGAATATATAATTGATGAAGAAACGAAAATGTACGTGAGTTTTTTGAAATCATCCAAATACATAGTATCTACATATACACATGAAATAGTACTCCATAATATTAAGTCTGATTGCGCGATGGGTAAAACAGAGGTGTACTATTTAATTGCACGCCCACGTTTCATCGACGTGTTAGTTTCAGTTCAGTTTTTCAGTTAATAGACAGGGAGCCTACTGCAATCTATCGAAAATTATTTAACAGAAAAACCCAAAAAAATATTACCTTACCCAGGGATCAAGCTTACAGTCTCGTGGGCATTAGCCGCTCTTCCGACCAAGGAGAGACCAATAAGTCAGTTTCCTAATATTTATTTACTATATAGGTACGTTACAGTGATAGCCTAGCGGTTGAACGCTTGTCTTCGATGCAGGAGGGTCTGAGTTCAAACCCAGCCCACACCTCTGACTTTTCGGAATCATGTCAATCAGAATTTGATTACCACTTGCGTTTACGGTGAAGGAAAACCTCATGAGGAAACCTACACGCCTGAGAGGGCTCCATAAAGTTCTTGATAGTGTGTTTAGGCCGCCAAGTCGTCACCGGGCCAGCGTGGTGGACTAAAGCCTAACCCTCCTCAATCTGAGAAGAGACCCTTGCCCAGCAGTGGGACAGTAACGGGTTAAAATTATTTATTTATATACATTCACTGCAAACTCTCTCAAAGACTCTAAAGCTGTTTCAAATAATCCATGTACTGTGTCTTGCAGTAGACACTCTAGATAAACTGAAGCTAGGATGAACATGATTTACTATCCTGTGTGTGCGCTGTTTTCTAAATCCCTTAACTTCAGCTTCTATAAAACTGTCAACTGTTTCAAACAGAACTATAGATCACTTTTAAAGTCATCCCAAACCACAAAATAAATAAGTATAGAAGGTTGACTCCAAATAGTGAACGAAAACGTACGGCCGTATGTTATAGACGCGATCGGCATTTGTTTAATATACATAGTTTGAGGTACGTAGGGGGTACGTAAGCGTCTATGGTGCGTGCGCATGTTATCACTGGTTGTATAGAGCCAGCCTTCTGTATCTATTTGTTTTGTGGCTCACACATTGTGGGCAGAAGATTTATTATTTGCACGTATGAGTTATTATTTCTCACGGTTTAAGCTTGATGAAATCGGGGACTGTTTGGTATAGTAATGATAGAGAATATACCTATAGTACAGTACCGCTATCACGAGTTTTCTTACTATTTACTATCATAGTACCTAAAGTAAATTTTCATGATACCGATTTTAGTTCTTAACTTGGTTACATTAGGGATTAGAGTTGCTTATGTGACATCTAGTCATAGTAAAGTTTTGATTTACTATTTACTATATTATAGAGAATGTCATGTTAGCGACTCTAATCCCTAATGTAACCATGTTAAGAACTAAAATCGCTTGCATGAAAATTTACATTTACTATGAAAGTTAATAGTAAAAATCTCATAATAGAGGTACAGACAGCCTTAAAAAGGATGTACAAATAGTTTGCGACATTACGTTGTCACTTTCATTTCAGCAATGAGATGTCTCGAATTTGATCAGAGAAGTCGCAAAAAGGTGGGCAAACTATATCCGATATCGGGACAATTTATCGCATACATCGAGATAAATCTCTCTTAGAGTTTCTAAAATCTCCACTGCGTAAACTGCTCTATTTCGAGTACTTGACGGCACGGTTGGCGCAGTGATTGAGAGATCGACTGCTGCGCTACGTGTCGCCGGTTGTATTCCCGCACGGAACAAATATTTGTATGATCTAGGTATACATAGTTGTTTCGGGTCTGGGTATTTGTGTATGTGGGTGGATACACACCGTGCTTCGGAAAGCACATAAAGCCGTTGGTCCTGCGCCTGATATATCTCCGGTCGTGTCGGATTGCCGTCCCGTCGGACTATGAGAGTGAAGGAATATAGAGTGCACCTGTGTTTGCGCACCCACTTGTGCTCTCTAATATCTCCTGCGTAGTTGGCGAAATTCGGTCAGGAGGACATTATTTTTTTATTATTATGAGTGTTCTCAGAAAAAGGTAGGTTTTTGATAATCGGCATGTTTTGTCTATATACATATATTGTTTCCAAAATAGTCTCTATTAGCATAAGAATTGGCTCACAACTTTGTTAATTGTTAACACGTTTTAATCATTATTGACATCCGTTAAGCGCCTAGAAACTCAGTTTCAACTGTTTTAAACTATTTCAGTTTGACCACTTGTAAACCAATTTCAGGTTCTCCAATTGATAATAAATGGCCACTTCGTTCGCTTAACTGAATGTAGTAATAAATCTCTGGCGACCACAGCGAACATTATCGGCACCGCTATGTGATATATTTCTGTGTGCTTCCATTCCATTGCTGCTTTTGTTAGATAAAGCAGTTGCTGTGCATGTAGGAATGCGGTAATGGAATTCGGTGTGGATGTTTCACCGTCGTAATGTACGTTTTGTGGATACGTGTTTTTAACGGAAGATGGATTTCAAATATATTACCTATTAGCTTCCGCCCGCGGCTTCGCCCGCGTTTTTTACGAATCCATACATTTTCATGGATAAAAAGTATTCTATGTGCTATTCCAGACTATAATCTATCTCTGTGCCAAATTTCATCCAGATACGTTCACGCGTTCTGGCGTGAAAGATTAACAAAGATCCATCCATACTCACAAACTTTCACATTTATAATATTATAGTAGGACAGTAGGAAGTAGGATTAAATAAGTAAGATTAGTAGGATTAAAGTAGGATTAGTAGGACTATAATAGCACTTCTGCCTAACCTTATGAAAAATAGGGTTATATTAATAATACCTTATAAGACATTGCCCAGTTGTAGCGTGAGCTCCTGGGTTCGATTTAGGAGGAAAAAAGTCAGGTGAACGTTTATCCCTGCCGGGGGTCCGGTGAATGCGCGAGTGAATCCCGTGTCTCCGGCGCTATAGGTATACCGCAGGAACACCGTGTGGTTTTAGTCGGTAAAACCCCAATATCACCCGTCCCCTTCCCCAGGGCGGCGGGTATGCATGACCATTTCCACACATAAAAAAAGGTTAATTAGCTTTTTCTGTTGGAAAGTTTTTTTTTATGTTCAGTAATGTAAAAGGTCTACATACATTAGTATATCTCTGCCTAACCCTTCGGGGAATAAAAGCGTGATGCCATGTTATATAAAAACCCAATAGTCTCAAACAAGGCAGTTCAGCAATAGACTCTTGACTTCAAATTGAATAGTCCTCCAAACGAATAGAAAAACGAAATTAATATTCAACAAGCGGAACAAAACGGCTGAAAATTAATTTAATTTCATTCCAAGCCGCCTATTAAATAGAGGAACAAATGACTTGGGGCTAAGGGGAGCGGGCCGTCAAATAGAGCCTCTTTACGTCACAATGGGAGACTGGTCGGAGTGGACGTTCGTGTATTATTTTTTGTGTTATGGTGTGGTCGCGGGATCGTAATAAGATGACATTCTCAAACTGTGAGACTTTATTACAGTTTTCTAATTATACACAAAAGGCGAAACCTAAATAGCTCAAAATTTAAATTGTTTTAAGCATAAAAAGTATATATACTTATTGTACTAGCTGTTGCTCGCGACTTTACGTGCATTTTGCATATATTCTGTAATTGATGTTTTTAGCAAAAGGCAAAATAAAACTATGTCCTGTCCGACCCAGGAATCGAACCCAGGACCTCACGCTTAACAGTCGAGCTTGCGACCACTAGACCTATGAGGCAGTCCACAAATATAATAATAATAATTAATTTTCATAAAACATTATCGAGCAATTTAAACTCCAAGTCGAGTCTAGTCTCAATTTTTTCTTATATTCTTTGAAATCCCTCCCTGTGGCCGCTCAGACACACATTCACGCACGATTACCTTTTACATACACCCAATAGTTTCTTCCAAAATACTTTCCTATTGTTTTTCTGAAGACATCTTTATACGGTACAATTGGCAAAAAGGTCCGGCTGCCGATGACTTTATGTTTTATTGGCTTCTTGTTTGTTTTATCTTGTTCTGTAACAATATTATTTTCAGAAGTGTAGGAAAATAAAAGGATTTGAGAGTAAGGAGGTTTTTTTTTTATCTTCATCGGAAAGTTAGACTGCAGAGTAGAGAATCAGAGAGGTCTATGCCAAATTTTTTGATAAATAAAGGTCTTATTAGTGAGAAAATGTACAAAAAATAAAAAGTTTGCTTGCAAGCAGGAATTCATCGCAGTTTAAAGCTTTTATTGACCTGAACGGTCAATTAAGTTGAGCTGAAACTGTATTAGAAGAAGTTCAAAAAACATTCGTACTTTGGCCGGCTACTGTTGTCTTTATACTTACGAGTATGGACAGCGGCGTGCACAGAATTTTTAGACTTACCAAAATACCTACTGTAGTTGGTATTGGTTTGTGGTCGTTTCGATTAAATAATTATGTATGTGATTTGCTACCTCAAATATAAATATTTATCTGAGTTATGTAGGGTAGGCAGTGCCTTTTTGTCTTTATGAACCGCACGCCACTGCTAATGGAGCATTTAGTGCAACCGACCAGATAGCAGCATTCTTTGGAGAATCGTATTTGGAAAGTACCTAAAACGATTGATGCGGGGCGAGTTTACATCATTTGAACAGTGCTTTGATTTCTGAAAGGATCAAATATTTTGTAGATCCTGCATCACGTCTGTGTTTCCTGAAGGGTTAGGCAGAGGTGTACTATTATACACCCACATTTCGCCGAGCCTGTTATTGACTCCCATGTAATAGCCTATTGCCATCAACCGGGCACAGTTTCAAACTCCGTGTTGGTACTGAGAATTTCCATACAGAAAAACCCAATAACATTTTGCCCGAAACGGGAACTGAACCCAGGAACTCACGCTTAGCTGTCGCGCTTGCAACCACTAAACCAATGAGACAGTCTTTGTAGTTCCTGGTGATGATATTATAAATGGAAAGTTACTCTGTTTGTTTGATACCTCATCACGATTAAACCACTGAAATGAATTTCGCAACGATTGAATTTTACATAATGACAGCCTGGGATCTGGAAAAGGACATAGGCTTATTAAATAATGAAAATATTATTTAGATGATATACATATAAAAAAAACACGCAGGCGAAGTCGCGGGCAACTGCTAGTTTGTATATAAATTGTAACCATCTTTTAGTTAAATGCATCAAGCATTTATAAAAAACAAAGGAATAGAGATTTTCAGTTTGTTTTTTTATGAAATAATTTACTTTATAACAGAAATTTATATTTCTGTTATAGAGACAAGATTGTCTTCATTATTTTGTCGCTTTACCAAATCCAATCACTCGCACGGAATATTTCGCTATACAAACGATTTTTGTCTAAACAAACATTTGTTTCACATATTTTCAATTTCAATATTTGTATTAGAATGTAAATCTAGTGTCTCTGTTTTCAATATCGAGTTTGATCAACACAATCTGTTTTGTTAAATCAAATTCAAACATTTGTTACTGACGGCTTATGGGTGTACAAAAATATATTTATTTACTTTAATCAGAGGTTCATTCACACATGTTTTTTTTTAATAAAAGATTTTACCCCACACTTGTATTTCTCCCGTATCGTAGGTACAGTTTTACAAACATACATGTCACATGCACACACAACCAGACCCGAAACAACTATCTATAGATCATACAAATATTTATTCCGTGCTTGAATCAAACCCGCGACACCTAGCGCAGAAAGCTAATCACTTAGCCACTCCGCCAACCGTGTCGTCATGTTAAAAGAACTATTGGAAACTAAGGAGCTTGGTTGTATGGTTGCTGTTGAATTCATTGTACCTACTTATCCAAAACATGTGAAACACTGTTTTTTTCACATGTTTGAAATACATTTTACATACACACTCGGACTAAGAATAAAATGAGTCGGCCCGCTAATTGAGTATTTTTTATACAAACCACATTACATAGCAGGGGTCCTCGAAGGGGTAGGCAGAGGTATACTATTGTGCTCACATATTGCACCGGTGCTGTTATTAAGTCCCATGTAATAGATGGCAAACCTATTGCCATAACCGGGTAGAGTTCCAAACTCCGTGCTGCTACTGAAAATGTCTATACAGAATAACCCAATAACGCTTTGCCCCACTCGGGGATCGAACCTAGAACACGCTCAACAGTCGCGTTATGTGAACCGATTATAAAAAAACTCGTAAAGCATACTTTATTTGCGTGTCAAAGACTCAAGGTCTATCTCAACTGAAGGCGAAGTATTAAAAAAATACGCACGTTCCCATTAAAAGTTAAGAACAAAACTTGGCCATTATTAAGAAGGGAACCCGCCCAGTTCTGAAGCTGATAAATATTCAGACTGCGTAGTATATTTTGTTACTAACAAAGTCCTAGTCATCAAAATACTTAGTTGCCACATTTTCTTCTTAATAGCCATAGAGCTTAGAATAATTTAGAAGGCACAATGGAGCCTCCAGCATAGAATATACCAGCCTGTCTTTATGAGAAGGTGTTCTAAGGCTGGTTCATTCTTGAGGAGCAATAATATAATAACTGACAGAAATCGTCTTCTCAGCATCTATTTTATAATTATGAGGTTTGGTTGAAGCATTTTTGAGAAGACTGCTGTTGAACGATGACTCAATATTTAGAAGTCGCTTCCATGCTATGCATCCGATTAGTTTGCATTCCCCGATTTCCAGGAATCCAGGAATATCTTTTACATAAAAAAAAGTTTTACGGAGCCACTATAGTTTCATATCTAAATATTCATCATCATCATCAGCCAGAAGACGTCCACTGCTGAACGAAGGCCTCCCTCAAGGGGGGGTTTGCCATAATCCCCACGCTTGGCAGGCGGCTTGGGGATCGCAGTGGCTCACCGATTAGTGAGAGGACGCTGCTGCCCGTCCTCCGGTGTCTGGCCGCAGTTTTAAGACGTACCCGGGTCTAAATATTAACTTAAGGTAAATATACATCCGAATATCCTTTCTCTGATTATGACCAAAATGTGGCGTTTATATACAATCACCAATTCGGACGACTGTCCTGCCGCATTCGGAAAAAGATGGAAATTTGTCTGTAGTTCTCGTAAATCGATCAGAGTCGCG
Source organism: Shargacucullia verbasci (assembly GCA_947562105.1). Taxonomy (NCBI): domain Eukaryota; kingdom Metazoa; phylum Arthropoda; class Insecta; order Lepidoptera; family Noctuidae; genus Shargacucullia; species Shargacucullia verbasci. The sequence continues at coordinate 7,930,210 of OX387302.1, read as the reverse complement.
TAAATCAATAGCGACTCACGTTCATGGCACGATTTACAGACATACAATTACTCAGCGATCTATTTGAAATACCGAACGAATAAGAAAGCAATTTAAAGTCCAACATAAAAAGTTTATAAAAGACAATTCGGAAAAACATTAAGCCTTTATTACACCGTAAAAGAATATCTGTCTTCCATTGTTTTTTACGGTACGATAAACGTCGAAAATGTCCGATGATTTTCAAATAAGTTGTACGCCTGAGTAACTTTTGTACACCAACATTTCGCCGATGCCGTCATTGAGTTTCATATGACGGGGGTGAGACTATTACTATCCACTAGGTATAATACGGTAGAAGACTACTAGCCATCTGAGTTACTTTTTATGAACTGTCAAAAACGACATTTCTAAAAATGTTTGGAATATAATGGCGTGACGTCATAGTTTTTCATTGCCATTTACATACTTATTTGGGTGATTTTGATAAATTAAAAATTGAAAACGCCAAAGATAAGCAAGAGATTAAGTTTTACTGAGTTTTTAGAAGGAAAACTATTTACCAAACAAGATTTCAGAATTTACTTTTGATGCAGTCATCTAGCCTATTCAAAATTCCGTGCTGTTATTGAGAATTTCCATACCAAACTTTGCTCGACCTAGGAATCGAAACCAAGACCTAATGCTTAGCAGTCGCGCGACCACAAGAACAATGACGCAGACAAAGAATTTATACAATTGTAAGTATCTAGATACTGTTTTTAAAAAGCATTTCAATAACCTTTTTTCATTTGAGTCAATCTTCAGTCTTGCCGCTTAGTTAAATCGCAAATATTTCGTTTTTATACGCGTTTTATTAGATAAACTCCGCTTCTAAATTCTAGCATCAATATTAATAAAGTTGAACACGACGTTGATCATCCGTCATTTCGATGTTTAAGGTTGATTGACTGTCAACAAAATTAATGGAACCAGAATTTCGTGTTATTATTGAGCAAATAATTTTCTTTGATAAAAATGTGTTGACGTGTGAGATGTAGCAAAATTTTTATATACAATATCTCCACTCGGATTTTGCTCTTGTACTTACAATTTACAGACATAAATCTCATAAGCACATACACCCAAACACGGATAAAACATCTATTAGCCGTACAAATATAATCTATTAGCCGTAAAATAAAATAAAATAAAAATAAATATTTGTTTCGTGCGGGAATCAAACCTGCGATACGTAGCGCAGAAATCCAATTGCTTAGCCACTACGCCAAACGTGTCGTTTAATAAGTATCTTATATATTTAATTATATTTAAGGCTGATTTTTCAATCTTCTTTTATTATACACTAGCTTCCGCTCGCGGCTTCGCCCGCGTGCATTTTCCCGGGATAAAAAGCTAAAGCCTATGTGCTATTCCAGACTATAATCTATGTTTGTGCCAAATTTCATCCAGATCCGTTCAGGCGTTCTGGCGTAACACAGTAACAAAGATCCATCCATCCATCCATCCATCCTCACAAACTTTCGCATTTATAATATTTATACATATACATATAACTTTTATCTCAGGAATGAATGTGACAGCTGTTGTATGTATATTGCGTTCACCCTAGCTAGTCTCCTGTTAAAGTTCTTATGTCATTGCATTAATGACTATTTTGACTTGTGCCAGGGGACTACTTAAAGTGAACAGAATATAGACGACTAGCTTCTGCCCGCGGCTCCACCCGCGCTTTCCCGGGATAATATGTAGCCTATGTGCTATTCGAGACGATAATCTATCTCTGTGCCAAATTTCATCTAGATCCTTTCAGTAGTTTTTGCGTGAAAGAGTAACAAACATCTACCCATCCATCCATCCATCCTCACAAACTTTCACATTTATAAAACTAGTATCCGCTCGCGGTTTCGCCCGCGTGGTTTACGAACCCGTACATTTTCCGGGATAAAAAGTAGCCCATGTGCTATTCCAGACTATAATCTATCTCTGTGCCAAATTTAATCCGGATCCGTTCAGCCATTCTCGCGTGACAGTAACAAAGATCCATCCATCCATCCATCCGGATAGGATTAAAGTAGGATATATCTAACCGTCGTTATTCTTCAGATATAATATAGTTGAAGAATCATCCCTTAGCCTGTACAGTGTCGGGCAAAGGCTTGTCCCTGTGGGATAGTTACAAATATAATCACTTAGCTTAACATGATATTGTTACGTTATCCAAAGCGCAGCCGTAAGGGACTCTTTAACGTTTTATTCTACTCCATTAAATACACATACATGTTCACAGTCCTCACAGTCTACTAAGAGTCCACTTAATTTTAAGTGCGTGAGTTAAAACGAACAAGTGGCCATATTACGTAGAGAATTTTTCTCATATTATTTCTTACGTTACATGTTTATTTACGCTTTTATTTTAGATTGTAGGTTTTTGTTTTTTGTATTTGTTTTCTTGTTTTTGTTTAAAAATTGTTACGGAAGTAGTTGCATATTTTAAAACTATATTATTAGTGTTATTACTATAGATATTTTAGGCGGAGGTGTACCTATCTACTTGTAGCGACACGGCAAAAAGTAAAACGTCATCTATCGGAGTGAAGCTACAACAACAAACCCTGAATCGCACTTTGAGAGTTTACAACGATTCTAACACATATACGGAGTCCGGCTAACGACCTTGCCTGGTCGGAGGATCCTCCCTTTTCAATGGAGGAACACCATACCTTTGTTCCCCCACATACTGTTTTAGGTTATCTTACTTCTTTGTTTTTCAGATTAGGAAAACTATCGAAAGGTGTGAAAATAGCTCAAACAAATAATTGTGGTCATTGATTTCAATATTACATAAATGTTCATCTATTTTTTAAGTGTCTGTACACTCACATTTCGCCAATAACACACAACAAATAGACACAAACACACATACGACCATGCTCCATTAATTCTGTCAAACGCTAAAAAAATATCTACTGGTTAGAAAAACATGCAAAACATAAATTATTTCACGGTCGCAAACGTTTCTTTATACGTAGAAACTCTATTTCGATCCTATTTACATGATAAAGGACGTTTTTTTCCTAAAGTGCGCAAGGACTTTGTATTCGATCTTGGCCACAAAAAATAGAGGAACGTTTTCTAGAAGAATTCGTGCGTGCCAACTTCTGACCAAAATGCTAATGGGCTGGCGACATTCAGAATTTAAAAGTGTGGGTAGTTATTTTTTTTATTACTTACAGTAATTCTTTTTATTGAAATGTATTATTGAGCGTTAAAAATTTTCTGTGTCGGATATTGCGTTAGTACAGACCTACTTAATCTCTGATTGATTTCTAAATATTATATTATTTGTCTACCTCATTGGTCTAGTGGTCGCAAGCACGACTGTTAAGCGTGAGGTCCTGGGTTCGTTTCCTGAGTCGGGCAAAGTGTTATTGGGTATTTCAGTATCAATCAGTATTTCTGTAACAGCATCGGCGAAACGTGGATGTACTATACCTCTGCCTAACACTTCGGGGAATACAGGCGTGATAGTTTGTTATGTTATATTATATTTACTGTAATTTTGCCTAATTAATGGCAACAAAGCCATATTTCCCACCTACCACTTTGCTGTAATCAAATTAATCACAGAAACAATCAAGATTTCAAATCAAAATCAAGTAGCTGTCAAATCCAAATATTTACCTACCGTACTCTGATGAAAGCTCAGTGTAAAATTTAAATACGTAAACAAAAGCCTCCCCTTCACAAGTGTTCCCAGATTTTCCAATCAAGCCACCAAAAAACGAACAGCTCAAATCAAATCGAAAAAACTTCTCTAAACTCCTCACCTCTGTTGTTTGTTCAAAACGCAGGCATCTTAACAAACGACGCTACAATCACAAACAAAACGATTTGAAACAAAAGCGATTGGAGCAAAAGTTCGGTTATTAAGTCCAGAATACGTGATCTGGTTACGGGGAAAGACTATTCAATTTTAGACAAAATTGAAGCACGCATCTGACTTGGTTTCGCTGAACAGATTGTTGGGGCCATGAAAACTGAAAATGTAGATGAGAAATCAGCTCATTTATATGTGTTATAATTAACTTATGGACTAACTCTGTGTTCACACATCAGCTAATCGTTATTTTTGCCGGATCGTGATATAATACTATTCGTTTTTATTTTGTCAGTGGTAGTTAAAGGCCTATATTCTCACGCTTACGAATCGTGAAAAATCACGAATACGTCCTAAAAATGCGAATCCGAAATGATGAATAGTTTGTCAGACTTTCGAATCATTTGACGGATTGTAATAATGACGTGCCACGTCATGTGTATTCAAAACATGGGGTAGAACCAAAAGAACAATAAGTAACATACTTTCTACGTAAATAAACTCAATCCTTCCTACTAATCCTACTAATATTATAATGTGAAAGTTTGTGGGGATAGATGGATATTTGTTACTCAGTCACGCCAGAGCGGCTGAACGGATCGGGATGAAATTTGGCACAGAGATAGATTATAGTCTGGAATAGCACATATGCTACATTTTATCCCGAAAAAAATTACCGGTCCGGAAAACACGCGGGCGAAGCCGCGGGCGGAAGCTAGTTCATTGATACATAAACAGAAGTGAAAACTTCTTTTCAAGCGCCATAATATATCTGGTCAAAAATAAAACGTTCTTTCTTTCTTTCTTTTTTCTCTCCCCTTTTCATAGCCACACACTTAATCAGATAGAGGTGCGGGTTACGTATGCGTGTATGTGTAACGAGTGGAGTTTAAATATAGGATTTTATGAGAGTTTTGTACGAATTAAATGATATACGTTATATGGTTATCAAATGTTACACTTTTGTTCCTAGAACAATCTCAAATCTAGGAGTTTTTATGAGATTTATTTGAGTTTCAATAGGTATTTGTATCTATAATTTAGTATTTTATTTAGTTAGTTTGCATTTTCGGGCACTTAATTAGTACAGTTGTGTTGTCGTTGTGTAGGTCAAAACTGGTACATTGATCAGTTTTGTTTAAGTGATGCTTACTGTACATGATATTCCTAATTTAAATCATGATCCCTACACTAAAATGCTAAGTAAGTCAATGCTACGTAAAGTATTTGAAGGAAAGTATCAACAGGTATTAAAATGTCAATTCAATATCATAACATAATTTCACACCTGTATGCCGCGAAGGGCTAAGTAGAGGGGTACCGTTGGACATCCATATTTCACCGATGACGTTATTGAGTTCCATGTAATAGGGGACTACTGCCATCTACCGGGCACAGTTTCAGATTTCTAAACCGAAAAACCGTGGAAAATCCCAATAACGTTCGAACCGAGAATCGAACCCAGGGCCTCACGCTCACCAATCGCGCTTGCGACCACTAGACAAACGAGGCAGGCAATAATCAATATTCTTAAAATTATGTATTTTGGAATAAAATAGAGGTGATTGGCAAAAAATTAATTAAAAAAAAATCGTAAAGTAAGTTAAGAAAAAAGAACTCTGCTTACCCCACAAAGGTACTGGCTGAGCATCTAAAACCTTTGCATTATGGAGTTACCGTTTGTCCAATTAAGACAATTAAGAAAGGTTCAAACTTTCCTCTCCGGAGTCCGATAATTCTTACTTTTGCACTCTATTTTATTATCGGGTTAGAACACAGTGTATAAGCGAAACGAGGATAGGTATTTTTTGAGATCAGACCGAATTTGATTACGCTAGCGCGTATATAAATATATAAATAAATATATAGAGAGACCCGCAGCCTAATTACCAATGTAGCGACAGGCGTAGATCGCGCGATAACTTCTGTCATACGTCATTTTTGTGTTATGTAATGTATTGACTGACAGTGAGATTGCTGTCGCGTGGCTATCGCGTTGCTGTCGCTTTTTTACGTAATTAGGCTGTAGGTATCTTTATCTTATATTGTCCTTGGTCCCATTGGTCTAGAGATCGCAAACATGACTGCTGAGCGTGAGGTCCTGGGTTCGATTCCCAGGACGGGCAAAGTGTTACTGGGTTTTTCTGTACGGAAATTATCAGTAGGAGCACGGTGTCTGGAACTGTGCCGGGTAGATGACAATAGGCTCGCCCCCTATTACATGGGACTCAATAACAGAATCGGCGAAATGTGTGTGTACAATAGTACACCTCTGCCTAACCCTTCGGGGAATACAAGCGTGATGCTATGTTAGTAATCTTCTTTAGAATTAAAAATTAAATGCTGTTTGTTGGTAAGTGCATCACTTGAGAACGGCTACGGCTACGGAGAAAATAGCCTAATCGGTCCCGATTAGGCTATTTTTATTATAATGTTTATAGGACAATGTTGCACGGAAAATGAAAAAAATCGGGAAAACCTCAAAGTGCTTATTTTTTTTTAAACATTGCCCCACACTATTATTTCTCCTGTGTCGTGGGTACAGTTTACAAACATACATGTCACATGCACACAAAAGCAGACCCGAAACAACTATCTGTAGATCATACAAATATTTGTTCCGTTCCGTGTTATTGAAATTTAGACAGTCTATAGGGTTAGCTAGTTTAACATATAATTTTACTCAACAAACAATTTTCGCAAAGAACCAATTTTTTTTTATTTAACATCCAAAATATATTGATAAATTGCTTAATACGGTACCTATCACGTTTTGGCCGCACCGTGAGAAGCTTCAACCCTCGAATGCCACCTGACGCGACGTAGTTCATCGTAGATCAAATATCTTTTTAAATTTGAAAATAAAAAACTTGTGAATATGAATAACGCACATTTCTAGCTCTTGTAACAAGTTTACAGATAGAAAGGCGGTATCTAAAGTTCGGTTTGGACTGATTCGTTAACAACCGAAAACTATTACCGCCAACAGTTCGAAAACATGTGTGGGATGCGGGTCTATTGTTGAAAATTGTACTTGAAAAGTTTTCTGGGCACAGATGTCGCTTTGATGTACAGAATGATCTTTTTATCGCTTTTAATTTTTTTTACGTAGTAATGTAACAGTGTAAATGTAATATACAGACAGCATATATGAAAAAAAAAACGTAATTTCCCGAAAAATCATAAGTCAAACATTAAAAACTATGCTTGTCAGAAAGGACATTGCGAGCCGCGTAGCGTAGCGGCTCTTGCGCGGTATTCAAAAACGTAGACTAGTTTTAGACAACTTTGTGAAGCCATCAATATTTTAGTACTGAAATACTAATAGAAAAAACACGTATTTTACAATTCTCAATAGCAATCAAATTATTATTTTGGATTATAATTCAAATATCTTGCTGAATAGGTAGCGGCCTTACCCCTCATCATTATGACATGCTGAAATAGCGTTTCTATAAATGCTGCCCGATGTCAGACATTGCTAACTTCACTCGGTGCTCTTTGCTGCGGATGACTTTTTAATTGGCTATGTGACAACCACCCTGCTCCCGGACAGTGGCACGAAACCGGCCACGATTCGCAATTGTTTTGTAGGAGAGAATTGCGAATTAATAACCCATTTCAAAGCATCAACAATTGGTCATTAGGTGGTTTGAAATTCGCAACCACGAACAACTACCGATTAATCGCCTAACAAAATTGCTTTTCAATTTGACGATGCGTTTATTAATAATTACGCTATTAGCGTTGTATTGAAGCTTAGTCCATTGTTAGAAATAGTGTTATTATAACAAAATAATTTACTTCAATTAATTGTTAGTTGGACTTTATGTGATGATAATTAATGGATTGAATTAAAGATTAATATTTTTTAAATTTACGTTTAATAATAAATAAATTATGCCTATGATCTATCTATATACTAATCGTGTGCATCGATAAATAAAAATAAGTAGTTTGATTTTAAATTTAGATTATGAGGCAGCCATAGAGCGATTAATACGATAATTGCCGTAACAATTGAATACAGATTAATACATTAGTGTAGCGATTAAATAATTTGGTGGTATTCATCGTCGGACAATTGATGGGTTTGATTGTCAGCTTCGAATTCAGCTTTTTGCTGTCCTATTTTTTTGTACTATGAGAGCAATATTGTATTCTGTGAGTATTTCTAGATCCGTCTTTCAACTCAAATTTTCCATTTGGCCTGGTATTCAAACATATATCTAGCCTTTTTCTAATTAGGTTGGGGCCAGCTCACAGTCCATATGTATTCGTATGACACCCGGAACAAACCGCTTAACATGCTTTCGGAGATATTGAGGGCCGCGATAGCCGCTTAGCCAAGCGATGAGTTCCGCAAGCGCTACTTGATCTCGCAGATCGACTGATCTGACAAAAACTCTAAATAAAAATGTGCCAAATTCATAAACTATATTCGCTCCTGTCTTCACTAAAGTCGGGCCCAAAAGCAAATACCCCAGGGCGAAACAATAAAACTTCAGTAGCGTCCCTGAAGAACAAAACTTTCTCGTATCATCTCCTACATAGCTAATAATGCATTACTGGAGGCAGGAAGAGTTTGGACGTAGACCAGATGGAGGATGATATTTGAAATACATAGTTGATGGGAATTGTATGTTATCCTCTTTCATGAGTGTGGGTCGAAAAATATGCTCTTTACTACTCGTAGGACAATTGCATGTATGTAAAGCAATTGGTTCGTATGTACTTTTAACCAAATCATCAACAATTTTTCGGGTTTTGGAAAGTTCAGTTCCTTCCAATGGACCTGATCTGCCTCCCACACTTTTGGTGCTTAATTTTTGATCGTCCCTTCTTCTTAGTCAAAAGCTATGTACGCCGAACATTTTTTGGTTTTTGTGGCTCGTTCATACTGTAGTGGAATGATTAGCCAGTCAGCCATGTAAGTATCAAGGCTGACTGACCAGGGTACGCCAGACAATCTTAGGTTTCTGGAGGATATTTCCTTGCTCTTCTCTATTCTTTCTAAGCTCACAGTCTAACAATTCACCAATACCTGTCAAGCATAATTTTAGTTCATTAGATCATTAAGTTAAGCTCACGTACAACATTTACTTGGGCAGTTAAGTTAATCCCACTTCTCTGTTCTGGCCTAATCTCACTAAAAGCCCGGTATCCCATTGATCAAACTTCACTCCTTCGATTCCCACAGGAAACTTATCAGCATATCTGTTTCTTAGATTCATTGAAGTATTAATTAAACAAGCTATAGATATGCCTTATGGAACTGTCTATTGTCAATATAAGTTAAACGCCCAGATTTAGTTACACCGCTTTTTTATGTTAAAAATATAGTCTAGTAAACATGTCACTCTAATAAACATTGCCTCATTGGTCTTGTGGCCGCAAGCGCGACTGATGAGCGTGAGGTTTCGGGTGCAATTCCCGGGTCGGGAAAAGTTTTATTGGGTTTTCTGTATGGCAATTCTCAGTAGCAGCACGCAGTCCGGAATTATAGGCTCACTATTGCATGGGACTCAATAACGGGTATACACCTCTACCTAACCCTTCGGGGAATACAACCGTGATGCTATGTTATGTAAAAATTTATTTCGTAATGTTATGTTTAAATTTATTTCTTTCATTATCACCAACAAACAAACCTACTTAGATAGGTACTAATACTGTGTATATATTACAAGACCTGTGTTGATTGTTGCTAGTTTCTGAGAATCCTCTCAGAAACTAGCAACAATCAAATCAACAAATCATAAATCATAAAACAATCAACAGATAAAGAAAAATACTGATTTTATTTGTTGAAATTGGTCCAATTATATCAGTTTTACAATTTTTGTTTTTTATATATAACAACGCCCAGACACAAAGAATTCTGTCCACACTGCCTGTAACGCGAAAGGCGCAGCGCAAAATGCTAAACCTAAGCGTTCTATAGCTGGTCTTTATACATACTCCGAGGTAGTCCTTTTGTAAGATTGTTACAATTAGTATGCTTTCCGTGTCCCATATCGAAATTGTATCCACGCGTTGTAAGGCTGCGTACACATCGTGGGAATTGGATAATAGGAAATTATACTTTTGGGTGTAACGATTTTATTTGCAACTAACTGGTTGTCCCCGACTTTGCTTACATCTCAATCACAGCATCGCCTACCGGCAGCCCAATTACTAATGTCGCGACAAGCGCAGATCGCGCGATAGCTTCTGCAAGCGTCATTTTTGTGTCATATAATGTATTGGCTGACAGTGAGATTGCTGTCGCGTAGCTATCGCGTTGCTGTCGCTTTTTTAAGTAATTAGGCTGCCGGTTTAACTATAGCTAAGAACATAAAAAAAATAGGAGGAGAAAAATTATGAATACACCTACACCGAAATTTTATATATAAAGATATCGTAGAACTGCATCACTGGTCTAGTGGTTGCTTGTGCGGCTACTGAGCATGACGGCCTGGGTTCTACTCCCAGTCAAAGTGATATTGGAATTATATGAAACTCTTATTAGCAGTTTGGAATTTTGTGGGCATAATAACAGAATTGGCAGGAAGCAAAAACCTAGCTTTTTCCAAACTTAAAACTAGCTCATAAACCTAGGCACCAAAGAGTAAACAATAACGCCTTTATAAAACTCTTTTTAATATTACACCCAATTTTTCATACTTATTCCGAATTTAGATTAAACATTTATCTTTCTTAAATTAAAAATTATCTCACATTGGAACACACCCCCACCCTCGCCTTCCGTACTGGGGGATAAAAACTGAATTTGTAGCGTAGTCCAGTCATAAATTAAGTCTTTAGAAGCCATTTCTCAAAGCCCCCGGATATTCTGTGAAGTTGCCGTTTCATGAGTTTTACTCTTTGTTGAGTTTTTCGAGAATTTACCTCTTATAAAGTCTGTTTGAATAAGGGAGCAGTTGGTACGGGAGTTCGGGACCGTTGTGGGAACTTATTAGTTGCGTAGGTACCTACTTCTTGTTGCTTGCGGGTTACAATCTTCCGGAAGGAGGCACAGGGTCTTTTTACGAGGAGACATATGGCTAACCTAAATGATTGACCCGGGTACGTCTTAAAACTGCGGCCAGACACCGGAGGACGGGCAGCAGCGTCCTCTCACTAATCGGTGAGCCACTGCGATCCCCAAGCCGCCTGTCAAGCGTGGGGATTATGGCAAACCCCCCCTTGCGGGAGGCCTTCGTCCAGCAGTGGACGTCTTCTGGCTGATGATGATGATATGGCTAACATACAGAAGGAGAACAGCAAATTACTTGATTTTTCTAGAGGGGTCTCTAGAACAATCAAGTATTTTATATGATTTCAATTCTCGAGTTGAATAATGTGGTTTTTCGGTATGGAAATTCAATTTCTGGCGAAGGTATTGCTATAATAAAACTAAATACAGTAAAATAATTAAACTTGTAAGTTTTTCAGTAATTAAAAAACTAGATAAACACAACGTTTAGACAAATCGATTTGAAAAAAAAAAAAAAAACTTGAACTATATCTTGTTATAGGGGGCGAGCATATTCGCATCTATTGGAAACAGTTCCAGACTCCGTACCGGTACTGAGAGAATTTCCATATACGAAAACCCAATAACACCCAGGAGCTTACTCTCAGCAGTCGCGCTTGCGACCTCTGGACTAATAAGGCAGTACAATACTCTGTGTACGGGGCCAGGTATAGTTAGGAAATAAAAATAATGATTTCGACATACAAATGGTGTATAATTAAGATCAGGAAAAAACAAAAGAACGTGAAAATGTAATTTAAAAAAAAAAGGCTGAGCATAGATAATCTTAACCAGCCTAACATTTGATTTTCAAATTTCGAAGTATGGTCTAGCTTGTACACACGTTGGAATCGCAACACTGCACAATGTCCTCCTGACCGAATTTCGGTCATGGCGGCTAATCTCACCGGAGATTAGCCAACTACGCAGGAGATATTATAGAGCACAAGCGTGTGCGGAAACACATGTGCACTCTCTATTCCTTCACTCTCATAGTCCGATGGGACGGCAATCCGACACGACCGGAGAGAGATCAGGCGCAGGACCAACGGGTTTACGTGCTTTTTCTCTCAACCACTGACCCAACCCTGTCGTCACACGGTACAGCTTATATTATCCTCCATTCCATATTTTTGGTAACTTAATATGTACTTGCAGATACCTCCCCCCTTTGTAACATACGCAAAAAATATTGTAAGGTAGCATTATCATAAATTAGGTCTCTAAGACCAATATATCAAAATCCCTGGATTGTACGGCGCCAGAGTTATATCCTTTTATCCGAAGTAAAAAGGGTTGTAAATTGACTTCTTATCTCGCATTTGTTTCTCTTGTTACTTGTAAGCGCCTGACGGGTTCTGGGAGCCTGGTAGTTGATATGTCTTGCCCTATAAGTGTTAGGATTTTAGATCAGTTAGTCGGAAATTGAACGTTTTAGTTTCTGACGGCCAAATAAAATATAGCTTCGTCGTGACCGCGATTTTCTCGCGAAGTGTGTGTAACGACGGGATTAGCTTTCTGCGCTACGCGTCGCGGGTTCGCTCCTCGCACGGAACAAATATTTGTATGATCTACAGAAAGAAACTACCTCTTTGGTCGCATGCGCGGCTGCTGAGTGTGAGGTCCTGGGTTCAATTCCGGAGTCGGGGAGTGGTATTGGGTATTTTGTATAGAAATTCTCAGTAGCAGCACGGAGTTTGGAACTGTGCCAGGTTGATCACATCTGCCTAACCCTTCGGGGACATAGACGTGATGGTATGATGTGTTTGTCATATTATGATTTTTTTTTTATAAATTATCATATATACGGCTCACCTGATGGTTACTGATCATATTGCTCTGCAAAATCCGAGGTAACATTGAAATTTTGGAAATTTTGAAAAAAAAAAAAAAAAATTGAAACCATGATCTTATGTGTGAGTGTTGATGTGAGTGTCTGCTTAAAACTGATTTCATAATAAAAATTTGCTTTTTTTGAGAATTATTTTTCTAATGTTTACAGCTCCAAAACTGCAGACACAATATAGAAAACAAAACATCTCTAATTTCAAATATCATTAATCTTAAACCAATAGTTGGGACCATTTGTAAATATTAAACTAACATTGAATGTGTGATTGATATTTAATTTACAAGTTAAAATCATCCTTGTTGCTATCGCTTTAAAGTTGAATTTCTAACGATAAAGCAAATAAGACCTTTAGTTTTTAGATAGTTGACTGGAGTTAAGAAATATTAGAGTCAGCGATTTCCATTATTAGCTTTCGTTTTCGGGTACGCTCGGATCTCGGGATAGGGTGAAATATAGGATCTGTAAATATTTTCGTTACGGATCTACGGATTTGTTAGAAACAGGCAGCAGGGAATTGAAATCAAAAGCTTTATTTCTTCGTGCATTGTCGGATTTTGTTATCATAAATTTGTTAAGCTTTAGGGATTGCAAGATTGCTGACAAGTTCGCGATTTGTTATAAGAAACGGATTGTTTTTCATTTTATGCGAAATTCTGTCTGACACCTGCAATCATCATTCGTCTGCCTTTATACGATTTTATTTTATTTCGCCCATTTTATTTTGGATGGTATGTTTTCTTCTCATCTCAGATGTTAAAGTAGAAAACTACGAATAAATTAACAGCGTACTTATGTATGGTATTAAGAACTTCTATGCTATCTTCTAATATATAAAAATCGATGTTTGTTTGTTTGTTCGTATTTTATGCGCTACCATACCGTTCATCTGAACTCATAAAACTTTCTCAACTTATTGCTAGCACTTGCTCGAAGGTGATAGGCATAGTGTTGTACCGGCATTGTATTTGAGGGAGCATTGTACACTTATTTCTTCTGCGGCAGCAATGCGCCGGGTACCAGCTAGTTAAGAATAAAAAGAACAGCCTCTCTCCCCCCGTAAATGTTATAGAAGGCTCTTTGGACTGCACTTGGAATACACTTTGTATTCCAAGAGATTTCAAGAGCAGTCCTGTAATGCTAAGAACTATAAAAGCGGTCACTAACGCCTGCTTACGACGGTTATATTAATATTCCTATGACCACTATTTATAGCAGTGGTATGGAAGTTTTCCGCAGTTCAAAGAAAAATATTATTCTTGAGGATAGGGGAAAAAAATTATGTGGACCACTCCTGGAGAAGGGATCGCAAAGACAACGTAGCTGACGATCTCTCGAATAGTACTTTTGTTGCCAAGTACTTGGCTCTGCATATGGCGATCTTAGGGCAGTTCATTTGCGCAGGGACTGCCGTTTCCTACGCTACATAATAGAGACAACACGAGTTAGAGCGCAGAGAAAGTAGCAAGAACTTGATGCCTTCAACAAACAGAGGCAACAAGCAGCTATCTGAGTCTTCCATTGATCTCTGTTGATCAGTTGAAGACTCAAAGATAGGCTTTCGTCCAACAACAGAACACTCAGGACCTAATGTACAATAGGCGGTGGCGTGCGGTTCATAAAGACAAAAAGACACTGCCTACCCTACATAACTCAGATAAATATTTATTATAAGATATTTGAGTGCCTTGAGTCGGTGGAGGCGCTATAGTCTGACGGGGTGTGGCGTCTAATTTTAACTAAGCCTTAAAAGATTTGGTTATAAGATTTTTTGTTGTTGTTGTTTTTGTTTTTGTATCATTATTTGTGTTACCTTACGAGGCTGACTTGGCGCATCAGCGCAAAAAGCCTCATCAAATAAAAGATTTTAAAAAAAGATATTTGAGGACATCATTATTTAATCGACAAGACGACCAACCAATACCAACATGCAGTAGGTATTATTGGTAAGTAAACTTTTAAAATTTTCTGCCTAACCTGTCTAAGAACTCTGTGCATGCCGCTGACAATAGGTACATACATATAATCATTTAATTTATACAAATAGATTCTTTTGAACAGAATGATGTGAGAGAGCCTTTTCCTTCGCGTGGATGTTCGCTCGGATGACATTGTTTGCTACCCTCCATGTTTAATTGTTTACTTTTGCATGTGAGTTTTACGCTCTTTAACATATACAAACAATTTAAAGTTAAATAGCTGAACAGGTTTTGTACATGTACAGAATAATTTTGTTTGTGTTGTGACTTGAGATTTTGAGAAAGAATTTGACTTACAATGATGCTTAAGACGCGATGGAGTTAAGAAGAGGATGGAGTTAGTTTTTCGGCAGCCTAGTTATCGATGTAGCAATCAGTTTGCGACCGGTGTAGATCGCGCGATAGCTACTGTCAAACTTCATTTTTGTGTCATATATGTATTGACCGACTGTCGCGTTGCTGTTGCTTTTTATACGTAATGAGGCTGCGGGTCACTTGCGCGTCTGCATAGAGGACCTTCACAAGGTTAAATTTAGTATATGATGTTGGAACCGACTTGCCAAGTTCGTAGGTTTTATTGTTTTTGAAATTTTGTGATTAGTCAGTGGTATTCTGGTTTGTACCATGGCTAATTGGTCTAGAAGGTCAGAAGTGCAACTGCTGAACGTGAGGTCCTGGGATTAATTCCAGGCTGGGCAGTGTTATTAAGTTTTTGGCACGGGTCTAGAATTATCACCGGTAGATGGCAATAGGCTCGCGTCTTATTACATGGGACTTAATAACGGCAACGGCGAAATGTAGGTGTACAATAGTAGATCTCCACTCTTCGGGGAATAAAAAAAAATCTTTATTGATATTAAAATGTTACAATAATAATACTGCGGTACAAGTCAAACTCTGTGACTATTTACGTTACGATGCTGTGTTATTACAAAATGTTGTACAAATTTTCTCTATTATAAACTCGTCTTCCTAGCTCTTCAACATCGTGATATCTATTTACTAAATTACGCGTCATAAATTATTCTAAGCTTCACACATCACTTCACGCCGCTTGCCTTGGAGACTAGATAGTAGCTATATGTTTGGTTTATGTAAATATTGAAGTAGATTTACAGTTGAGTTAATTTAGATGTTGGAATGTTAGAAAAGCATTGGATGTTATGTATGATGAAGTCAAAATAAAGGATTATGAATATTATTTAATATTCTTGTTACAGATGCCTACCAATTTTAAAAGTGAGCACAGTGTAGGAATATTCTTAATTTTAATTTTTATCAACAGACTTTATGTCATTTAGTATTTATTTGACAAAACCTATATTGTTCTCTCATACTTTTCAAACATTATGTAAATACAATAGCAAGATTGTTAAAAGAGTATCCATGGAGTTTCTTGCCGGTTCTTCTCCATAGTACTGTAGAGGTTTTATGCAGAAGCCATAGGCTCATCTGCATTAAGACTGGCTGGTGTAAAAGAAACAAATATTCAAATAGGTGACTTGGAGATGAGTGTGACGTGTTGTAGAAAAATGTTTAGAATTTTTATAGTGATTTGTATTTAACGCTGAACTTGGACGGCCACGGTGCCGAATACATTAATATTGCAGATTGCTTTGCCTTTAATTTGTAGATCCCGTTACAGTACCTACTTTTTGGAGCTCACCTACCCTTAGTAACTTGCAACCTCTGCAAAAAGACACGGATTCAAAAGCACTACCGCTGAAATCTGAATCACCAATGAAACTTTCGAGCTACTAGCCGAAAGGCAGTTCAATAAAAAATAACATCGCGATAAAAATAACAATATATTTTTAGCAAGTTACTCGTTCACCGTCTGCTAGAAACAGCTTTATAAAAACAATCAAGATAAAAATAAATATACTAGACTTGCTTCTGAGAAAATCTACGTGTTTTCCTAGAAACCGTATATTCAAACAGAGTACAGTATCCAGATATAAATGAAGATTACTTAGAAATACTTGGATGTGCTTCGACGAAGTCTTTATAGAGTTTCTGAAGCCCACCATTAGGTGTCGAAGTGGTTCACCACATGGTGAGTTTGGGTCTATATAGATAGGTATTTGATTTAATATATATTTGGTTTCATTTGTTGCCTGATTGCCTCATTGGTCTATTGGTTGCAAGTGCGACTGTTGAGCGTGAAGTCCTGTGTTCAATTTCCGTGTCGGGCAAACTGTTATTATTTTTTTCTGTATAGAAATTCTCAGTAGCAACACAGAGTTTGGAATTCTGCCAGGTTGACGGCAATAGGCTCGTCCCCTATTACATGGGACTTAAGAACAACGTTGCAAGGTTTAACGGTTCAAATTTCTTTCAAATCCTGGGTTCATTATAAAGTACTAGCTTCCTCCTGCGGTACCGCCCGCGTGGTATATGAACCCGTATATATTTATAGTGCTATTCCAGACTATAATCTATTTCTGTGCCAAATTTCATCCAGATCCGTTCAGCCGTTCTGGCGTGATTGAGTAACAAAGATCCATTCGTCCATCCATCCATCCATCCTTAAACTTTCACGTTTATAATATTAGTAGGATATGTCCCACGTATTTTAGCTCTAATATTTTCTAAGCACCTAGCGCTATGTTGAACCACATATTTACGAATGTGACTCTCGTATCATTGTCGTGACGAAACTAATAATGTGCTTCCACAAATAGCGAAGCAATCAGAGCTATTGATCTTGCCGACGGTTTGAAGTTGCGGTTCAAGTGTGAAGATCTTATAGAGTCAAGTGTTCGTAAGGAATAAATAAAATTATTACTTAAGCTGTGGTGTCATAAATGCGTACCGATGGCAGTGAGTAAGCGGTAGAGCGGAGATATTTTAGAATTGTATATTTTATGCGGGGACCAGGTTTAGTGTTTCTCTGAAAAACGAGTGTTTTGACTGAATTTCGGACGTTTTTATGCTAGAATCATTGTAAACTCTCATAGTAATTCAGGATTCGTTGCTTGTTGTTGTCGCTTCATTCCGATAGATGGCGTTGGAGTGCTTTTTGTTATTTAGCTAGTAGTCGCTACAATTTAAAGAAACCCTACCTGATTTTAGAAATTATTTCGTTATGAACCTGATCATTGTGTAGTACTTTCTAAAAAGTATTGTTTAAATTTTAATTAGTTTCATGCTTACCGTGCTTCGTCTCCACGTAATAGTGGCACACAATATTTCTATAGTTAAGGTAAGAAATACGGACTAGAATTTCAATGGCGGACTCATTGAAAATCTAGTCTGAATACAGACTAGATTTTCAATGAGTCCGCCGAATAACTAATAAGTTACCACCACCTGTACTTCTATTATGAGTTTTTTTACTATTTACTTTCATAGTAAATGTAAATTGTCATGTAAGCGATTTTAATTCTTAACTTGGTTACATTAGGGATTAGAGTCGCTAACATGATATCTCTATAATATAGTAAATAGTAAATCAAAACTTTACTATGACACATATAGGTTACATTAGGGATTAGAGTCGCTTATGTGACCATAAGCGACTCTAATCCCTAATGTAACCAAGTTAAGAACTAAAATCGCTATCATGAAAATTTACTTTACTATGATAGTGAATAGTAAGAAAACTCGTGATAGCGGTACTTCAGGAAATTTTTCAAAAGCAAACTAATTTTTAGTGCCTTTGCATTTGGATTGAGTTATACGAGCAAAACTGTAGCTAAATTAGGATAATATAATTGCGAAAGATCAATGAACTAAGACTGTTTATATACATAATTATACACTCACTATCCATATAAACTCTGTTCTATAGAAAAACAAAATAAAAAAAGAGCTTACAATGCAACTGCGCGATATTCGCAACCGCCTCGCTTTCTATGTAATGCGCGCTTAAGTTTGTTTAATTAAGTACCACAATTTGAACCCAATGCAAATATTAACTAAGATATCCAATACTTAACTAGATAAATTTTCATTTAGCACAGGTAGGTACAGTCAAACAAACATGTATATAGACATAGGTTAGGTTAAAAATATAAATGATCTTTTTGTTCGACTGTCCATATAAAAACAATGTTGATATTTATACGTGAGAACAGAATTAAAATACATTGCTTATTTGTGGCCGTTCAGCTAAAGGTCGTAGGCTGGAGTTGTAAGTCATGGGGTTGAATCTAGAAGGGCACCAATAGGTTAGATTTATTCACTACTTATTTTCACATCTGACGGCACGGTTGGCGCAGTGGTTGAGAGATCGACTGCTGCGTTACGTGTCGTGGGCTCGATTTCCGCACGGAACAAATATTTGTCTGATATACAGATGGTTGTTTCGGGTCTGGGTCTTTGTGTATGTGAATATTTGTGTGTGTAAACGCATCCACGATATCGGAATTATTATTAGTGCGAGGCAACGTTTAAAAATAAAAAAAAACATCATCAGTACTCAAACGAAAAAATCGTGAGTACACTGATATGATCTACACCCAGAAGTTCGAAGTCTTGTGCTGTCCACCATTCCGCAGGTCTATCTTCTGATAATGAATTTCATAAGAAAATGAAGAACTTTTACTTAGAGCTACAGTTTATAAATAATCCTGAGGCCCGAGTGTAGGTTTCGGCACTCCGATTGGTCCGTTTCGTGCTCTCCATCCGAGCGCCGAACGCATTTGATGCGTTAAATCGAGTTTGTCAAAAGAAACTTACGCTAGGGCCTCTGATCATATTGTACACCCACATTTTACTGATGCCGTTATTGAGTCCCATGTAATAGGGAGCGAGCGTATTTCTATCTACTAGGCATATTTCCAGACTCTGTGCTGCTACTGAGAATTTCCATACAGAAAAACTCAATAACACGTTGCCCAACCCGGGAATCGAATCCAGAACCTCACGGTCAGCAGTCGCGCTTGCAACCTCAAGACCAGTCAGGCAGTCATGATCGATAGAGCTTGGTGGATTATGCCTAGTTTCTCAGACTGTCCCTCTTACATAAAGGACATCTGAGTCCCACCAAAAAATTATTGGTTGTAGCGAAGAAAACAAAAACTGATATAAGTTCATAAAAATAAAAACTGTGTCCACTTTATTTTTTCTGATATATCGAAATTCTTATGCTGACTTTGCAGAACAAACTCTCGAGCTATTTGTCTTTTATCATAACTTTCGCAAAGTTAGACGTTTCCCAAACTTTCTGACACGGCAGTTTTCACGCAACAATCTAACCCTCTTTGGTCGGCGAAAAAGTTGAATAGAGATATAATATTTCGCAGCAACATCGGTTTGTGGTTTGACGTGGATGCCTACAGAGGTTACAATACAGGGTGAATTAATGAACAAAAGACTTTGATCCATAAAAATGACAAAAAATATGTTTGAGAAATTAATGATTGGACGGTGAGAAGCATTTTGGGAGACGCCTACGTTCAAGGGTGGACTGTGAGTTGATGAATAATAAACAATTCTTTATTGACATAGTTTCTTGGTCAGTGATTAGTTGGCTCGCAAGTGCGGCTGCTGAGGCGTGAGGTCCTGAGGTCCAGGTATCGAAACCTGGGTCGGGCAAAGTTCTATTGAGATTTTCTGTTAGAAAAAATCTCAATAGCAGCCCGGAGTATGTTCTTAACGTTGCATGTGATGTTATGTTATGTGTTATGTTAAAAAAAATAGTAATTCCTGCGCTTAAAACAGCGGCAGACTTAAATACAAAAGTTGGGTGGTTTGCGGGTAGTCAAGTCATGCTATTAAATCTTAAGAACAATGAAAATATCAGTTGTAAATTTTCATGACTACACTAATTTATTTTTTCTGTTCACAAATGTACAATCATATTTCGTTCAAATAAGTCACCCTGTATATAAAGGATATGACAATAATACCTATTGTTAGTCTTGTATTGTATGTCGCTCTCGCCAAGGGCGATAATACAGGAGTATAGAGCCAATATTGATTCAGGTTCTACAGTGATATAAGCTTCAGTAGCGATTGTACGAGTTTATGTGTACAAGATTCTGCAAGGTACGGTTTAATGTACATAGTAACTATTATGTGATGGGCCATACACTGGGAACCACACGCGTACGATACAGAACAAATATATTCAGATAAAAAGTATTCGACGGTTGGCGCAGTGGTTGAGTGACCGATTGCTGCGCTACGGGTCGCATTGTTTCGTTGCATGATCTTGTTTGTCGTTTGCATGATCTACGATAGTTGTTCTGGGTTTGGGTGTATGTCGTGTACGACTAGACGAGTGCCAGAAGGGCAGGTTTGACATTGCGCACGAAAGATATGTGTGGAAGAATTTGAGGGAGGCCTTTGTTCAGCAGTAGGTACAGTCGAGGCAAAAAAATATAAATATAATAATACAATAACTAAAAAGTTTTATTAGGTTAGAGAATATTGTTGAGATTACTCAACGTTAAGTTCTAATTTAGATCTAAGGCGTTGGTGTTAGGTTTCATACATTAATGTGAACAATCGTAATGTAACTCTCAGCGATCAAAGGGTTGACAATCTAAAGTGGTTATTGTTATTTGGATATAATTATATGGAAATAGAATTAGCACTGACTGTAACTGGAAACAATTGACGATTGGATTTTATCCGTAAAAAAAATACATCGCGTTTTCTTATCGTACTTGACATGCGAAACAATGAACAAATTTAAGTATTAAATTAAAAAAAAAAGAAGAAAAATATATCATATTCCCGCACAAAATTATCGGCCAGTTAGAAGAGTATGTATAAGACGATAAAAAAAAAACGATTATTTTCTGCGGCAGGTGTCTGCCCGCTGACAATAAAGCGCAGTTTGCTCTTATTTGAAAATTCTACGTTTTTATTTCGTACTATTATTAAATAATTATAATAAATATTATTGGTAGATAAAATATATAAACATGCCAGTTGATTCTCTAAGAGAAAGAATGGTGCGCCACCGAATACATCACGATAACTTTATAAAAAACATAATTGAAAGCTTGGTAAAAGTAAGGATTGTTAAGACGAACAAAGAAATTAAAGAACTAGCGGTGTAGAGGCAAGAATTGAAAATCCTACACCGACAAGGGTCAAATTATTAAAATGATGATGATGATGATGAGTAAATTATTATCGCATTGTATTGATCAGATTTGGCGATATTATTCCCTGTAGTAAGTTCTGCTCATTACTGTCCCACTGTTGGACAAGGGTCTTTTCTCAGAATGAGAAGGGTTAGGCTTTGGTCCACCATTTTGACTCTGTGCGGGTTGGCGGACTACATACACCATGGAGAACTTTATGAAGCCCTCAAGTGTGCAGGTTTCCTCACGATGTTTTCCTTCACCGTTAACGCAAGTGATAATCAAATTCTGACCTGCAGATGATTCCGAAAAGTCAGAGGTGCGAGCCGGGTTTGAACTCAGACCCTCTTACATGGAAGGCAAGCGTTCAACACTGGACTATCACTGCTATATTCATCCTTCTAACATCGATAATATGTACTTGTTTAATTTAGCGAAACACATTAGCACTGAACTATTTCTGTTAACAGGTTTCATACATTATTGTGAACAATCGGAATGTGACTCTCAAAGGGCTGATCTGGTTATATCCGGAAATTTATTTAATATGTGATGTGTTTACTTGAGACCGTTGAAGAGAGTAAGGGAGAAATATTTATATCATTGTATGAGTTATATATGTGGATTGTGTGGTTTTCGGCGGCGCAATCATCCGCTGTTTCCGTGGGTTTCGAGTAGGATATTAAAGGCGTGATTACATTGTGGCCGTAAAAAGGAAGGCCCATTTTAATAGAGTACCTAAAGAAGTTTAGTGGTTGATATAATTATATCATCTACTACAACATAGTAACCATCTATTAAACTAGGAGGTGGGTATATAGGTAGTATATTTTTTTTATATAGATGACGGGATTTGAAAATCAAATTCACTTTTTTAACTGTACAGAAAACTTTATTAATGTTCACCAATGCGCTTGCACCAATTTTGTTGCAATAATATTAAGGTACAAGACGAGCTGGCTTGTCATAAATTGTCTTTAATAAAACTCCAGTTTAAGATTGACTTTGACTGAAGGAACCTTTAATAACCTTCCTATATTGTATGTAATGATAATTTTAATAGTTAAGTACTTACAAACCAAGTAATATAAAAGGATCACAAGAAAATTTAGAAAATTACTGGCTTTAAATAAAAAAGTTGGCTCTCTCTTTCATTTCTCCTTTATCGTAGATACAGTTTTCGTGCAAACGCACTCAAAATTCCTTCCAGTAAATCATACATATCGACTGTGAACTGGCAATATGTCCTATTTCGATTTTATGCGGATTTTACTTGGTTATACCATTCCAAACTTTTTCATACCCGGCAGCGCTGCAACAAGCATATTTTACTTCAATCAAAATTAGACTCGAAAATCGAATTAATTCAATTTGTACTAACATCGACCGTTAGTTTCTTCTTAACCCTAGAGTGCTCGCGCTATGAGCATAAAAATCGTATTATTTTGTACGCCATGCATTTGTCAAGGTCAAGCGTCCTAGTAGCTGCCCTCCCATATTAGAAATTATTAGAAATATTATCCTCCCTGTATCAGAAATTAGAAGAAATTCAGTGCAGGGGTGACCTCGGGAGACAACGGTTGCAGTTGGTGTGTCGCGTTTAGCGGCAAATTGCTCACTGCGCGACTACTCACGTAAGTAAAATTGGTAAGTAATTTTTTTTTACTGTAGTTGAAATATTATATTTATTTTCATTGCGTATAATGTTGTTTTGATGTAAATAACTTAATAATATTGATATTTAGTTTTGATTAATTATAGGGCGTTTATTTTTTTTTATTTTTGTTTTGCTTAGTTTATTTTATATCTTTTTAGGTAAGTGACACGTGAAGTATACAAAATGAATACACAACACCCACAAATAGTTTCGTGGTTAGAAGAGGAGTCGGATTTTGAAGAATCTGGTGCACAAAATTGATTGGAAAATGTATGTGAAAGTGATACGCAAGGTGAACATAGTGATCATAATACTGATACAGAATAATCAGAAGCAGAATCTGACAAGCATAGGCCATTAACGTCGTCTGTAATGGCAACTGCCCCTTTCCAGAAGTTATGTCGACGTGATCGCGGACGTGGAGCCACAGTAGTACACATATCATCACGCCATCACATACGTTGATCCACTGTAACGCAAGGAAGTCGTAGCCCTTCCCCAGTCATCGCGTCCCAGAGATCCAATTAATGAGATATCTAAACACTTTGCAAAAACAGCTAAGAAACCAAATCGCCCAATTTGTACTGTTGGAACATCAAATTATAACCTCAGGTAGAGAAGGTATATACGCAATATGTCTGTCTAAGAAAAATTAGAAGGGCTAAAAATGTGGGTGCAATAGATGCACAAAGTTACTGTCCAACGAACATTGTATATACATATGACAGGACTGTTTTGCTGAAATATATGTCGTAGATTATGAAAACGTTGAATTTTCTCATTAAATTTAATTTTTCTTCTTTCTATGTAGGTTAATAAAGATGTTGTTAAAATTCAAGAAATTTTTCCTAACATTTCCAAAAGCATTTTTTTTCTAATACTAAGTATAAAATTTTATTAAATGTTACTTTTTCTGATAGTTTATATTTTATTCTATCCTTTTAAAATCATTGTAAATGTATTTCACTATTATTTTCAAAAAAATATCATTTAAAGTATGGGCGGCAAAATGCTCCCCACGCGATCACTCACGTTTCACGGAAAGGCGCGACTACTCTAGGGTTAATGCTGTAATGTTGTCATAAATAAGATAGTACCAGTTGCCTGTTCACAGTCGATATATTTATTTCATAGGTACATCGAACCCGTGACACGCAACGCAAAAACCTAACCACTCAGCAACTGCGCCAATCGTCCAGTCAAAAATAATTTACCAAACCAAGTTTCGAAAATGAAAAATCCTCTAGAGAAAATTAACGCCGTCTCGAGAGATATAAAAAGTGGAATACAGAGTAAATATTCAGGGTTGATGCTATTAAATTGACAAAAGAGTTCCCTTCAGAGCTGGGTTAAACTCTTCATTACGATTTCTATTATTGTGAAGCTTACAGCGGTATTTGTGATTTTCTCTAGTGAGATCTTGCTGGTTTTTCTTTGAAGGAGGTTTTTTTTATCGTCTGATTGGTCTAGTGGTGGCAAGCGTGAGGTGCGGGGTTCGATTTCCGGGTCGGGTAAAGTGTTACTGTGTTTTTTTGTATGGAAATT
Source organism: Shargacucullia verbasci (assembly GCA_947562105.1). NCBI lineage: Eukaryota > Metazoa > Arthropoda > Insecta > Lepidoptera > Noctuidae > Shargacucullia > Shargacucullia verbasci. Next base: position 7,905,260 of record OX387302.1, on the reverse strand, counting down.
CTCAGTGACAGCACGGAGTCTAGAACTGTGCTCGGTAGATGGCAATAGGCTCGCTCCCTATTACATAGGATTCAATAACAGCATTGGCGATATGTGGGTGTACACCTCTGTCTAACTCTTCGGGGAATACATGCGTGATGCTATGTATATGCGATATTTTATCAGTATTTTAAATGAAGCGACTGCCATCTGCCCTCCGGCACTGATACTCTATGCTTTCCGAGGCATTAAGGGGTCTCGATGTGTGAAAAAAGGTTACCCTTCAAAGGACTGACCTCAGCAAGCGCTGCTTAACCTCGTTAGTTATGCAGCTAAAATCAAAACTGATTTATCAGCATGTCGAAGTAAATGAAAATAGTCAATTAACTTCAAAACGTCGATGCAATATTCGTTCTCTAGTTACCTAAATATTGTTTAGTAAGTATTCATTAGAACACTAAAAACCTATCTATTCTAAAATTAGTATCAAATGACCTATTAGAGCAATTATACTATCGATACCATTTTGATACTTTGGCAAATCAAATTCTTATTAAAATAGTAATTATAGAGATTGGTGCTTTAATCACCTGAACTAATCTAATGGGGTTTAAAATTCAAAATCAATTCAATTGGTAGCGATCTCATAAAAAATAAATATTTGTTTGAATTTGTCTCTTTAATAATCTTCATAATTCAATTGTTATCCATCCCACCTTGTATTTAACAGGATATATCTATAGAATACCTTTTTTTTAAATGGCTAAGGTTAGCTTTTCTTAAAAGGTCTTATAAAGTTTTAATACCTTCTAAAGAAAAACATAAATACCAAAATCCCATCAAATTTTAATTCAAATACATAATTTAAACAGACGACTTAAGTGCGAACAGACATAAAACGCACCCAATTTTTTTTATATATAATATAAGAGATTTTATATCAAAGCTCTTAAATATTTCCCTCTGGGCGTTTTTGATTCAATGATTCATTTTTATTTCGGGTCTGACGATGACGAATTTGAAACGACGCCCTTTGTTGAGTTAGTAATTTATTTTGACTTAAATGAATATTTTTCTTCGGGAGAACAAGATTAAGGGCGACTTCTGCAACATTTATATAAATCAAAAAGTTAAACACGTTTAGCTATCAGCTTGTCACTTTCTATCTGTATACTGCGTGACAGTGACGGACTGTTGATCGTTGTGAAAGTCGCTCTAAGAGAGGAAATAGCGTCCAAATAAACGACTAATTTAAAAGAAAAATGAAAATGAAAACGAAAAATTCCTAACTGGGTTAAGAATTTCTTGTTAAACCCTGATAATATGTGCGTAAGAGGAGTGAGTTCAGGTTTATAGTGCAAAGGGGTAAGCAAACATCGTGATCGGCCAACCGGTGCCAGTACGATGTCAATGCGACAATCAACCTTGCGATCAGCAGATTGATGCATTCAAGAGAACACACAACCTCGCGATTGATATGTGTTTAGCCATATGCGCCTAGAGTCTCGACTTTTTAAAAGTGCCTGAAAAGACCTACTTGAAATAAAAAACTTTGACTTTGACTGTGCTAAACGCTACAGTAAAATTGGTAGGTAGTTTTTTCTTTTATTTAAAAAAAAAAAACTATTTCCCCTAAGTAGGAATAATTCCTGTATCGTGGGTGCGTTTACAAACACAAATATTCACATGAACTTAGGCCGGACTATCTGTACGTCATAAAAATATTTGTTCCGTGCAGAAATTGGAACCGCGACGTTCCATTGTTTCTATCCTCTACTTTGAATGAGAATATGATAACTACTACCTATTGTTGGCCAAAACTCCAGTATAATGACCTTGGCCAAGGTTTTAGAATCAAGTTTTTTATTAACATTGTGACCAGCCAGCGTTTTGATTAATGGCGCTTCGAAGAGGTCTTATTAAAAATTGTTCTTGTTCTCTTGTTTCAGCATCTGTTGTTTAGGGTGTAATAATTTAGAGCCTTGAGGATGTAACGTTTTTGTATTACGATATTTTGGTTTATTGGTGTAAGTAGGTATTATGTTAGCAGCGGTCAAAATGTTGAAGTTTTTGCATGGGGTTTGACGCATATGTATACATTTGTTCGTTGTTGTACGCGAATTGAATGATTATTACTTTAATTTGTTTATAATAATATCAACTGACGGCACGGTTGGCGTAGTGGTTGAAAGATCGACTGCTGAGCAACGTGTCGCGGGTTCGTTTCCCGCACGGAACAAATATTTGTACGATCTACAGATATTTGTTTCGGGTCTGGACCTTTGTGAATGTGAATACACACTGTGCCTCGGAAAGCACGTAAAGCCGTTGGTCCTGCGCCTGATCTCTCTCCGTTCGTGTCGGATTGACGTACCATTGGACTATGAGAGTGAAGGAACGGAGAGAGCACCTGTGTTTGCTCACACATTTGTGCTCTATAATATCTCCTGCGTAGTTGGCTCATCTCCGGTGAGATTGGCCGCCGTGACCGAAATCGGTCAGGAGGACATTATTAATAATATCAACTAAGTACATCGTTTGATAGGCAACTTTCTTAAAGGATATTTTCCATTCTGCTTATTAGTTTTCTTTGCACAAATTCTAAGTATGTCGTGTAATTTATTCTTATATCGTATGACGCATTAACGCATAACAAGCGATTTCTAAAGTTCCGTATTTTTAATAATGACTTCGAAGGAGTCTTTGTATTAAGCTACTGCTAATGCTAATGTTTGTCGCTACAATGAGCGAATATCAAACTCGACTCGACTCAAAGCTATGCGTTTGGCAAAATCGGTTCATGGCAAACGCATAGCCTCTTTCTATGACCAAGGGATAATTTAGTCAGGATTATAAAAAAAAAAGCAATGAACATAAAAATAAGTGTAAAATTCAGAATAAGAGAAATTGAAAAGAAGTCAGTTAACTGATCCACTGTGCAACGAGCTCCGTCGTAACTTTATAACAAGTCCTCGGGATCCTTAACCGCGAGTAAATTAATAGGTTGTTACTTAGCCGTAACTTTTAACTTTTATCCCTTTGGTAATCCGAGCTCGCAAGTTTTAACGATCAAGTCTTTTGCTATAATACTGGCGTTCGTAAAGTACACTTAAACGAGTTATAATTTTTTCATTATAATGGTAAAATTTCACTGCTTATTTGCTCCTGTGTTCGATTCCTAAGTAGGGCAGCGTATTTATGATTTTCTGGTTAATTTCCTTTTAGTATCAGCTCGGAGTGTGATATAGCATATTTTCAGGAAATACAAGTTTCAAATCAAATCAATTTTTGATGTTATTGATGGTTTGTTATGTTTAAAAGATTTTTAAGGTATTCGCTCTAATTGTAGTGACGTAATATTTTCGTCCTTCGTCCAATAACATATGTATAAACCAATATTTTTGTAAAATGTTTTCCTTAATTATCAGAGATTGTCAATCTTCGGTCCCTAAAATGTTTATTATGAGTTATGTTCACACTGGCTGTAGTTCAACCACATTGAATTATTGTATGAAATAAGTCATTGACCGTTTGTCGTAAATTGTTCTTTTGCTGTTGTTATGTTAAGCTGACTTTATCTGTAGTCATCAAAATCTGCATGTAGTTTGATGACTACATGACTACAATACCGCTATCACGAGTTTTCTTAGTATTTACTATCAAAGTAAAGTAAATTTTCATGATAGCGATTTTAGTTCTTAACTTGGTTACATTAGGGATTAGAGTCGCTTATGTGACATCTAGTCATAGTAAAGTTTTGATTTACCATTAACTATATTATACTATATTATAAGTTAAGAACTAACATCGCTTGCATGAAAATTTACATTAACTATGAAAGTATATAGTGAAAAACTCATAATAGAGGTACAGATAAAACGCCTCGGTTCACTAGGTTAGCAATACATTTGCTTCCTTCAGACATTCATAAAGCAACATTTAGTAATATAATAACACAATTATGGGTAGAGCAACTACATCCTATCCTATCCTATCCTACTTCCTACTTAATATTATAAATGGGAAAGGTTGTGAGGATGGATGGATATATTACTCAATCACGTCAGAACGGTTGAACGGATCTGGATGAAATTTGGCACAAAGATAGATTATAGTCTGGAATAGCACATAAGCTACTTTTTATCCCGAAAAAATGTACGGGTTCGTAAACCACGCGGGCGAAGCCGCGGGCGGCTTATATAATATAGTAAGGAAATAAATAAACAGCAAAATTTTATCATTAAATTCATTTCACATGTGTCTCTTTTCCTACTGAGTGTGCTTAAATTAAAAGACAAAAAAATAACATTTTAAGGAGACACCATCTTATTTTAATTGACAGCATCATTAAGGACAGCGAAGATTGAATATCCGTTGTAGAGGGTCTGAAAAGTAAAAATAACACGAAATTAAAATTAAATTAAATTCTATCCTTAAGTCCTTTGATTGGCTAAGAACGGTAGTAACTCCTCTTTTCTAGTTGGTACTTTACAAGGAAATAATCATGGGTGTTTTTAGTATATTTTTAAAGTTTTTTTTTTTTTTACCAAGAATACCATTACATACCATTATCAAACAAAAACTAAAAATTCTAATTGCATATCTTGATATCTCTATATTATGGATTTCTACAAAGTAATGCCTGATTCCATTTATTATATTAATCTTATTTTTAAATTTCGTACTTATAAACTAGCTTCGCCCGCGTGGATTATGAACCGTGAAATTTTGTGCGCGGAGCCCTAACTCTTTTTCTAAAATAAAAGTAGCCTAAGTTACTCCTTATGACATCAGCTATTTATCAGTGAGAGTCCCGTAAAATCGATGCAGTCATTTAGGGTTAAATGACTGCAATATAAAATCCAGCCCATGTTACTCGCTGATCATGTATCATTCTATAGGTGAAAGATTTTTTTAAATCAGTTTAGTAGTTTTTGAGTTTTTCTATTACAAACAAACATACAAAAAATCAAATCTTTCCTCTTTATAATATTATTATATTTTAGACAAAAGAGATGTGAAAAGATTCAGACTATGAACACTGAACAAATGTTACAGTTGGCAGCCGATTAACTGTAACCTAGAGATTACTACGGAGTAACTTTTGTATGTATCTCTACTCCGTAGTAATCTCTAGGTTACAGTTAATCGGGTGCCAACTGTAACATTTGTTCAGTGTTCATAGTCTGAATCTTTTCACATTGTAAAGTATTAAAAATATATGCCAGTAAGCAAAGTTGTTAACGGGACTGTTCTTAACTGCCTGGGGTGCGTGCGAAGTATTTAAGTAAGGTCACTTGAGGAGGTTCTTGTCGTGCACCTCTGTGACACTTATGGCCATAACTTCTCACTGGCTACTTTTTGCAACAAAACGCGTGTTTACTTTTTGAAAGCAATATGCTGCAAATGAACACGTAAACGTGCGCATCTGTTGAAAATAGTAGTGAGTGTGTTAAGGTCCTTACTTAAAATTTCGTGTAGTGGTAAGGTGGTAGTAATCACACATATTACCCACTGTTTACTATGTATATAATATATCGACTGTGAACTGGCAACTGGTACTATCTCATTTCTAACAACATTACAAGATTAAGAAGAAACTATCGACTTGTATGCACAACGCGGTCGATGTTAGTACATATTGAATTAATTCGATTTTGGCGTCTAATTTTGATTGAAGTAAAATATGCTTTTTGCTGCGCTGCCGGGTATGAAATAATTTAGGATGGTATAACCAAGTAAAATCCCATAAAATCGAGATAGGACATGTTGCCAGTTCACAGTCGATATGTAGGGTGTAACATCCAATTACAATACAAAAAAAATTCGAGACACTACAATACTACACTTTACTCAAGTAACATTTCAAACTAACTCAAGAAACAGTTGATGGGGAAGAACGAAATGTAACCTACATCACATTTAAATGAACCCCACAAAATGATTCGCCTCAATAGAATTAAGAATTCCGCCAATTCAATTGCATGTCAGTCACATTATTTATATTCAGCTCAGTAATTTACTTGGAAATACTTCATAAAATTAAGTAAAAGCTATATTTATGGAAAAAATAAATTGTTTAGAAATACGCCATTTTGTAGGACGCCTCATTAGGGACTACTCAAATAAAAAGGTGCTTCGTTCTCGGGCAATTATTTGCTAGCTTTCAGCTTTCAAATTTCCAGGTGAATGCTCTAGAATATTTTATTAATAAAAATTTAACCTAGTTTATTAGTAAATAGACAAGAAACTGGGAACTTTTTCTTATTTCTAGAGATGATATATCTACATAAAATGATAGATTAGATGATTGCGATCCACGGGAAAGCGGATCATTTTTTCTTCGGATTATTCCTTAAGCTGTTCTGACCAGTGGGTACCTTATCTTAAAGAGGTCATTAAATGTAAAGGATCTATGTTAAATTAGCTTAACATCACTCCTGTATTCCCCGAAGGTTAGGCGTACTGTTGTACACCCACATTTTGCCGTTATTGAGTCCCAAGTAACAGGGGGGAGACCTATTAACATCCAGGACATAATTCCAAACTCTGGTGCTGTTACTTAAACTAACGATACAGAAAAACCCAATAGTACTGCCCGGCCCAGAGATCGAACCCAGGATCTCACAGCTCAGCAACCGCACTTGCAACCAATTAAACAAGGCTAGAAGCCCATATTCACCAATAGTCAACAACAGTCTGATGATGATTACCTCGCTAAATGTCTCTATAGACAGCAACGCCATACCACCAGCACTTAGCTTCAAAGGTCTCTGAGCAGCCCCGATGAGAATCAACAGGTCTTTCTGCATGTCAACGGGCCAAGAGGTCCAAGTGGACTCGTAGGCTGCGAGGGCGATGTCTTGACTCTGAAACAGATAAGTCGAAAGATAAAGATATAAATAAAAGTCGTAAAAAGTCTTCCACAGCGGATAAGTAACACAACTTGATATTTTTCTAAGCTTGGCGTAATTCAGTAAAAATGTGAAGTTTTTTTGATTAGGTATACTATTTGATGCTACTGATTTCAATGTTTTTTCAAAATATGTTTTTTAAGTATATGATCATAAATTAAATGATTATGCTGATGACGTCACGAAGTAGTCTAAGGTTCCTGTGTTTTCCACACTAGCCAATAAGTAAGTTTGTTCATTAGTAACCAGTATTTATATTTTGTTAACCTTAGATGTTATTTATATTGGTAAAGTGTGATTATTTATTAAAAATTAAATACTGCTTGATGAACAAAAATATGGAAATTCGATGCTTAAAATAGTCTAAATAATTAATACTGTTAATATATCGTTTATAAGGAAACAAATTTTCAGTTTATAATCCGCTATTTATTACACTATAAAGATTCGTTTAGACCTAGTACTACATATTCCTCACATAACGTTGAGGGAACAATGTATTCATAACTATGAAATGTTAAACAATCAGAATTTAAAAGAGTAACCATGGAGTTTCTTACCCGTTCTTCTCCATAGGAAAATAACACTTCGGAACGTGGCAACTAGAGTCTGACTATTCATAAGTGCCTTTAACTGTTCTACATGAATAAAAATATACTGTATTTTATTTATCAAAATACAAATTATTCAAAGCATGCGTAAGCATGACAAAGCGGCCCATCCACTTTGTCGTGTCTTTATTATTTTAACTTCGAGAAAGCAAACATAAGAACTTGAGTACTTTACTTACATTTCCAGGAATCGGGGATGTAACATTATATTTTTAAAGGGTTTCTTTAATCTCACCAGATTTTTCTTCTACAGAGTAAGTAAAAATTATAAGCGGATTAATTTGACGCGGAACAGATAAGAACTCGACAAGAATGATTTTTATTAACTTTTCTTGAACCAGTACGGGATTTAGATCTGGTTTACTTTTTACAAGCTACAGTAGAATTAAAAAAGAACACGTACATCAATGAAAGCATATTTAATTGTTATGTGAAAATTGGCGTAGAAGAAAATATGTTCACCTGAAATAAATCAATGTCGTGATTATAGAACGGTTATGCGTTTTGCTATTGTTGTGCGTTCCTTAATGAGCTTTAATCTATTTTCCACTTGGATTTAATTTTGACGCATGTGTTATTAGAATATGGATACTCCATAGCGCATTGTAGAATTGAATGTGGTCGTGCATTAGTGCATAAGACATAGATCATGTTGTATGAATGACAGTGAATGATGGATCAGATGAGTGTCGCTACACTTACCGGATGGGTTGGGGAACTTTGTATTATATTCTTCTTCAGGCTAAATTGATCTCCTAGATGTACGTTCTTCATTATGTTCGCGCCATCATTCTCTGCTTCATGCTGTCACTGATCTTTTTCGGTTGCTTTGGTGTATTACCCCAAATTTAATAAGCACTTACTTGAATGATAAGCTCGTTTCCCAAGTAGCAGTAGATGTAGGCGTTAATAAGTGCAATGGTCAAATATGCTAGGAAGGTTATCAACAATGTCATTTGCTGCACACCGACCTGAAACATCCACTTATTGAAGGTGTAAGACCTTCAGTATGATAGAAGACATCCTGGCAATACATGTCCCTACAGACTGCCAAAAAGACTAGATCCCTGGCTTTCTCTTCTATCGTGGTTACAAACATCTCACATACACAGCCAGATGTAGTAGACGTAGCTTAATTACGTAAAAATAGCGACAGCAACGCGACAGCCAAAGACAGCAACGTCACTATTGACCAATACATAATGTGATACAAAATGACATTTGACAGTAGCTACCGCGCGATTTACGCCTGTCGCAAATTGGTTGTTACATCGGTAATTAGTCTGCCAGAACCACTATCGTAGGCCATACAAATATTATTCCGTGCGGTACTCGAACCCGCGACTTGTAGCGTAGAAAGCTTATATGGCTTAGCAACTGCTCCAACTATGCCAATAGTACCTCAATTAATCATTTAGCTGTGGCGACAACCACCAGTAACAAAATACACGTATTATGTGCTGCGAAGTGTCCTGCGCACCAGCTACAGATATTCTTAAACCAGAATCTGACAAACAAAACGTTAATCTATCATTTCATACTGCGGTGTTCAGTTTTTTGGGCTAATGGATTTGCAAATTGTATGCGTTGAATTTAACCAAAAAGGCTCTATAAAAAAAAGGTATAGAGGTTTTTCGATAGCGACTCTGATGTATAAAAAACTGAATGAATAATTTTACTTTAGTAAACACCAGATAATGGTTATCACTGTACCCGTTTTATTTAAACAAATAAAACTATGTGGTTTGATGAAATAATTTATTACTGATACCGTCAATGCATTTTTATGGCAAACTAGCTTCCGCCCGCGGCTTTGCCCGCGTAGTTTACGATCCTGAACATTTTCCGGGATAAAAATTATATTATATTTCAGACTATAATCTATCTCTGTGCCAAATTTCATCCAGATCCGCTCAGCCGTTCTGACGAGATTGAGTAACAAATATTCATCCATCCATTCTCACCAACTTTCACATTTATAATATTAATATTAAAGTAGGATTAGTAGGATAGTAGGATGGTAAGAATAGGAAGTAGGATAGTAGGATAAGAAGCACAATATTGCGCTGTCTGCATCAACAAATATAAAAATGTACTCACCACAGTCACCATTACAGCATTTAAACACAATTCAACAGTAACAGCCAAGTTTTGAATCAAGAAGTATTCTTTGAAAATATGTTCCATTTTCTTTGAGTATCTGTAATATACAATACGCGTCACATATTTAGTGTCTAAATCATATAGTCATATTATATTAGTTTGTGAACTATCAACACTACCGCATCACGATTAAAACCACTGAACAGGTCGTTATGGAATTAGATAAAGAGATAGCCAGGGTCCTAGATAAGGACATATGTAGGTATTTTTACTATTGCAGCAAAAAAATGGATAATACATTCAAAATACACGCAGACCAAGTTGCGAGCAACCACTAGTTATACATACATAGTTACTGAATCTATTCTTATTATATCTTTAGCATCAGGAAAATGTATATACTTTACCCCATTAAACGAACGTGTTTCTTTATAATTCTCTTAAACTTCATCCTCGTTATCATTTCAATTTCTTTCTTATACTCCAAAGTCCTTAATTCATTCTGCAATTCTATCAGTTGATCGCACAAGTACATCGTCATGCTGCACACGAGTCCTTGCATTGCAAAAGCCCTGCATAGTCCAGGAAAAACTAAAAAAGCCAGGGTTTGAAGAGCGAGTATTAAGCTCATTGAATTTTCTAAAGGATCGTATGGTAGCCATGCTTCTATAGACATTTCTCCTTCATATAAAGCGAGCAGACTGAAAGCACCGACCACTGAAGATGAAATTAAAGTTATGAAAATAACGTATTTTGCCATCAGTTTCTTCCTTTCTTCAATTATTTCATCACCATCATTTTCTATTTCGTCAATAAGAGCCCTAAGTTGATCCCGTTTGATAATAAATATGATAGTTTTGGAAAAGAAATTGTAGACAACCAGAGTTTTGTCGATGTTCGATAACATTACAATGATATCATCCTTTTTTTGATAGGTCCCAATTCCGGCTAACATGAGAAATGTTACTGTCAACATATGAATAAATATTTCGTATATTTTGTAAAGAATTTTTTGATTTTTGGTGAAATCTCTTTCCGGCCATAATCCGACAAAGAACAGATATTTAATGTTAAATGAAAAGAAGCCGTCTTCGAGCATATAAAAACGATCAAGTACCGAGAGAGCCATTTTGCAAATGACGACGATGATTTGTCAGTAATCAGCGTAACGGTGCGGACACAAATGTTGATTTGACTTTATATGATCAAACATTAGCTAGATGAAGTATTTTAATAGTGTATCGTAATAAAGATTATGCTAATTGTTATTTTAAATACTTCAAGTATAGGTTCTTCCATTCTTGTATCTACAGACACCTAAATATGATCATTTTTGTACATAAGATAGTATTTCACAGTGGCTTTCATGTGAGTTAGAAGGTAAACGTAAGTATTTGTTTCTAAACTGTTAAAGATTCACTGCTTCATTGGTAATGTAGTACTGAGCGTGAAGTCCCAGGTTCAATAGCCGGGTCAGCCAGCTTTTCGGCTACAAAATTTTCAGGAGTAGCCCAGGCGGTGGAATTATGTATGTCGGGTAGATGGCAATTGACTTATTCCATATGACATGGTACCTAATAACGGTACAAGAGTACAGACATATTTGCTGAACCCTTCGAGGAATACCAGCGTGATGCTATTATGTTAAAGACTCAAACTAACGAAGTTTGAGTTCTAAGATAGTTCTTCATTGTTAGAACCCACATCGTATGTTATTCAAAATGCATTTCCCAACTAGGTATTACCGAACTTTTTAAATTCAATTTTGCAATGTGGTGCAAACTAGAACTCACAATTTTGTTCTTCAAGCAAATTTTTGTCGCAACCAATGTGTATGAGGCATTATATCAAAAAGTTTCTTCAAATTGTGCAACTTTGAACTGCAATATCTTCGATAATAGCCGCCAATTTTCACATACTTCCTCTCTTTCTAACTCGGAAGCTAGACAAGAAAGGAGATGAGACTTTGTGAACTACAAATGATAAATAATAGAGGGTTAATGTCATAACTATTGAACAATTGTTTAAGTTTTGTGAGGTAAAGGGCAGTTCTTAGAGGTTGTTTGTAATTGATGTATTTATTATTAATGGGCACTTTATTAGTTCTAAAGGTCAGTGGGACTGTATTAACGATGACAGGTATTACGTTCCAAGAACGAATATATCGCAAGTTAAGTTTATCTATTCATCTATACATATAAATAGAATTGGAGTGTCTGTTTGTAATATTGAAATAACAGTTTTTTACTACATGCATATGAATATATATACGGTACATACACCAAAATAACATTTTTTACAATTTTTGTCTGTCTGTCTGTCTGTTTGTATAGGCTAATCTCTGAAATGGCTGGATCGATTTTGACGGGACTTTTATTGGCAGGTAGCTGATGTAATAAGGAGTAACTTAGGCTACTTTTATTTTAGAAAAATTCTTTTATTTTAGAAAAAAATAGGGTTAAGTGCATTTGGTCTCACTAAAAAATACATTGTTAAGTTCTGACATCCACGCGAACGAAGTTGCGGGCACAGCTAATTTGGTCTATAATTGGTGCTGAAACAAAAAGACAGATAGGTATTTCGTATCAGACATCAGTGAAACAAATGAACGTTTTACGGGGTATACTCTTACAGCTGTTCTAGCTAGCGTAATCCGTGTAAGCAAGTTTGTGGGTATATGTTAATATGATATTTGTAATATTCTTTCATTCTTTATCCGCTTTGAACTGTTTTATGGCCTTTTAATTTTTATTCGAAACGATTGTATGAATGCACCGTATTACATGTTTAATTTAATGTTTAGATAAGTTTTTTTCCTTATGTATGTTAAATTTAAGATGATTAATTGTAAATTAACTTTTTGTTTTTTGGAAAAGAGTATCCATGGAGTTTATTGTCGGTCATAGGACCTACCTTTTTGGAACCGTACAGTCTCGACGTTTTAAAAGTGCTTGCAAAGGCCTAGTTATAAATCTTTTACTTTGACTTTGATTTTATTCAATGTAATGACGGCACGGTGTGCGCAGTGGCTAAGCGATTAAGCTTTCTACGCTACGTATCTACAGATAATTGTTTCGGGTCTGGTTGTGTGTGCATATGACATGTATGTTTGTACACTGTACCCACGATACAGGAGACATCCTAGTATCGAACAACTTTAATTTTCTCATCAGCTCTTAAGTGAAATTGTGATTTCCAAGTGATGTTTGCAATACCAGCTTAAGTCTCGATCCCTTACTTTAATAGTAGTTCCAATACTGAGGGTTGCAGTCAATATGTAGCCATGGCCGCGGTTAAAGAAATGCATCGTCACTCTAAAAGCTTAGAGTGCTTTTCAAGCCACTTATATTGAGTATGTTCAAGTTTTGCTACTATTTGCTTTTGATTGGTAAGTTCAGTTGTTTCCCGGTATATGAACAGTACGTGACGAGTTGCTAGCTTAATGTTGTTTTTATTAAGCCATTAATATTTCCGTGTCGTTGTTGGTCGTCAGTCAATTATATATGGCACAATATCATGTAACTGTCTTTCCCTTTTTTTGCATGACAAACGGCTGAATTTAGCTTCATAATACAACATACTCATAAATAACAGTTTATTTGCTAAAATTCGCCAATTAACGATTGATAAAAGGATACAATAGCATATTTTATACCATGTATATACTTTACGAATTCCTCCGGGATAGGAAATAAAATGGGGTTTTCTCCACACTTGTGGTAAGGAAAGAAAAAGGAAATTAAAAAAAACAGGAGAAGGAAAAAAAAAACGATAGGTATTAGGAATAAATTAATTAAGTTTAAATATGGGACTGGGCAGGAATTGTCTGCCGAATGCCGTTCGAATTGTTATTATTTATTAAAAGCCTATGCTCTCCCACTCCTGGGCAAAGGAATCCCTCTCTTTTCCCCATTTCTCGCGATCCCGCGCTGTATTTGGTCAGTTTTCTATAATTAAAGCACAAAACTGGTGCCCTGAGATAGCAAGACGGGGTCGCGGCAGACCGTGTAGGAGATGGCGGGACGAACTGGTTGCCTTTTTAGAAAACTGGCCAAATACAGCGTGGGATCGCGAGAAATGGAGAAAAGAGAGGGATACCTTTGCCCAGGAGTGGGACAGCATAGGCTTTTAATAAATAAATCATCATCATCATCATCAGCCAGAAGACGTCCACTGCTGAACGAAGGCCTCCCTCAAGGGGGGGTTTGCCATAATCCCCACGCTTGGCAGGCGGCTTGGGATAAATAAGTGTAATTATCAATGTTAGCTAAAAATAATTTACAGGTGTTATTATGTGTCTCATTCGTTATGTGAGAACCGCTAGTAACGCAACGTGAACATATGCAATTTGTCTTTTGTCGACGTATTTGTAAGTCGACTTTTATGCACTTGCCTTACATTTTGCCAGAAAAATCCTTTAAAAGGTTGCTCCATTAAACTTTAAGTAACTATGTTGTTTTTGACGTCAACATTGACGTTGGTGAGAAATTTTAAAAACATTAGCTATGAGTGGTTCTGTCAAGACGAAGACAATTTATAATTTTATAGTTGGCTTTTAGTGTTCGACGAGAGCCTCCCCAAGTACGATAATTACACGTCAGGCGCACTTAGGGCTGTCAGTCCTTTTGAAAACATCATAGATGAAATATCAGTCAGATCTTTCAATCATGTTGTAAGTTTTTTATATGCTTGTGATAAAAAAACATAGAAAAAATAAATCATCAAAAGAAAGTCTAAAAAACTGTTTATAAACACTGGAACCTGTAAATAAATAAATTCAACCCATTACTGTCCCACTGCTGGGCAAGGGTCTCTTCTCAGAACGAGAAGGGTCAGGCTTTAGTCCACCACTCTGGCCCGGTGCGGGTTGGCGGACGACACACACGGTCAAGAACTTTATGGAGCCCTCTCAGGTGTGCAGGTTTCCGCACGATGTTTTCCTTCACCGTAAACGCAAGTGATAATCAAATTCTGATCCACACATGATTCCGAAAAGTCAGAGGTGCGGGCCGGGTTCGAACTCAGACCCTCCTGCATGGAAGTCAAGGAACCTATAAAAGGCAGAAAATATAGAAAACAAAACAAAATGTCATCTATATTCCATAGAGGCCTAGCAGGGATCAATAGGCAGTTAACAAAAACCCCGCAGCGTAGACAATGTAAATATATTGTTACAGTTATACGATAGTTTTTGTGAAGGTAGTCAAAGTGTGCACACGTGTTTTAATAGCTCTCATTTAATTTAAGTTTTAAAAATAGTTTATTTATATTTCGTATGCTGCATATGCACTAAGAGTTTTGACAGTCCTCGGATGCACTCACTGCACCTATAAATTCTCTTCTCCCTTTCACCTGACCTGCACAAACACTCAGTATAATATGGACCTATATGCCAAGCTGTCGAGCTGTATGGAGGATCTTTCTGCCACATTCACTTCACGAATGGACGTATATGAAGAGGAGTTGAAGAATGTCAGCAGCAATGAGGCCACCCACAAGACAATTGCTAGCCTCTCTCGGGACTTCATGGAGTTTAAGTGCCTCATATGGAGGACAATGAGCGCATTGAAGACCCAGATGGAGTTACTGACTGTAGGGCTGGATCGTCACGAAATGGCATCTCGCAAGCAGGTTTTGCTCCTCCATGGTCTTCATGAGCTGAAGGACGAAGATCACACAGCCCAGGCTGTGTCAACTCTGACGGACAAGATGAAAATCTCCAACATATCCTCTTCAGACATCACATCCTGCCATCGCCTGGGAGTCAACTCAGTCAAGCCTCGTCCGCTTCTTATAAGGTTCCAGAGTCACAATTTACGTAGTGAGGTATGGCGTAACAAGACTATGTTGAAGGGTTCCGGTCTGGTACTCTCGGAGTTCCTAACAAAGCCACGGCATGAGGTGTTTATGAGCGCTCGTAAACACTTTAGTGTGAAGCAGTGTTGGACCTCTGAGGGGAGGATTGTCATCCTGCTTCCGGACAAGTCTCGGCGTAAGATTGACTGTGCGGCTGAACTCCAACAACTTATAGCGCAGTTTCCAGCGGTCACATCATCCAATTCAGTGGGCGAAGCTATAAAGGCAGCACCGTCGCCGATTGGCAATCCAGTTCTGGAGAAAAGATCGCGTAAGCAAGCAAAATGATCGTACCCACAACCATTTTCAATTAATTTTCTTTTTTTTTTTTCTCATATGTCGGTCCCTCGGTCAGGATTAATGTTTTGATCCTTTTGACATAATAAGATTTGACAGCATTGATCGTTCAGAAACATCATTGGTTGTACTATTTTTATTTGTTGTGTTTACTGATTTGGATATAAGTCTTTTACTCACTTTACTGAACTATTACTGGCGAGTGCATCGAGGATTTATTTTTAATTTTTTTTTTTTAAATCGCGTTTAACGTTTATATTCTTATTTATTTAAAAATAACTTTTAATATATATATTTTATTTTATTATCTACTAGGTATATTTATTCATTTATGAGTCATGTTAGATAATATGGATGATAGTTTTGTTTCCTGTTCTTCTTCCTGTTCATCTGATGAAAGCTATGCTAGTGCGTTCAGTGATGATTCCGTGCACCTTCGCGACCAACTTTTTTCTGCTTTCTCTTGTTATAGCAAATTCCTCAATGTGGTCCACATAAATGCTCAAAGCGTCCCTGCTCATCATGCCGATTTACTGTCCTCGTTCGACCCTGATCTTATACATGCTGTTCTTGTCTCTGAAACTTTCCTCAAACCGGCACTTCCTTCAACACAGTATTCTTTGCCTGGCTATAAGCTTGTGCGTAATGATAGAACAGGCAAGGGAGGCGGAGGGGTGGCCATTTATCTTCGTGGGGATATTAAATACAAAGTTGTCGATCAGTCTCCGAGTAAATATTCGAAATCTGCTGAGCACCTCTTTATTGAAATTACTTTTAACCACACAAAGCTACTTTTATGTGTTTACTATAGCCCTTCCTGTCATATTGATTATTTCTCATCTTTTGAATCTAAACTTGAATATTTTTCTTCCCTATATGACCACACAATTATCCTCGGAGATTTCAATACCTGTCTGATCAAGGATGACGTGCGCAGCCACAAACTCCAATCCCTTGTCTCTTCTGTCAACATGCATATCCTTCAGCTAAACGCTACACACCATGCCCCTCACTGCAATCCTTCACTTCTGGACGTTATTCTTGTTTCTGACCCAAGCAAAGTAGCCACATACGGGCAGCTTTCAGCCTCTTTCTCGTATCATGACCTTCTATTTCTTTCTTACAAAATTCGGCCCCCTAAACGGAAATCAAAATTTCTCCTCCTTCGCAGTTTTAAGAACATTGACCTGGATCGTTTGGGGGACGATGCGGGCAAGATTGATTGGTCTCCTGTTTATGACTGCAATGACTTGGATACTAAGGTAACTTTATTCAATTCGATGCTGTTGGAACTTTTTGATAGGCATGCTCCGCTAAGAAAGGTGAGAGTGAAGCATCTTCCGGCTCCATGGTTGTCGGACAGTATTAAAAGCGCGATGTCGAGAAGGGATAAGGCTAAAAGGCGATACAAACGGGATCCAGCTGATGAGAACTGGTCTCTATACAAGAAGTTGCGTAATCGTTGCAATCGTATGTGTAGGGATGCTAAAAGACGCCACATCCATGACTCTGTTCAAAACTCCAACACAGCTCAAGTATGGCATTTTCTCAAATCCCTGGGTATTGGCAAAGTCGCTAATGACAGCACACCTGATATGGACCTCAACGCAATTAATGCACATTTTTCCAAATCACCATTCACTCTGGACGATGACGTTAAATCTTTCACACTTAACAATCTCTCTAATCTTCCTATGCCACTATGTACTTCATTCTCTTTTCACCCAGTTACAGAGGGGGATATTAAGCAGGCCATCCTATCCATTTCCACGAAAGCGGTGGGTGATGATGGCCTTCAGCTCCAGATGCTTCTTCCTATCCTAAATGTTGTTGCTCCCGTAATTTTACACATCACTAACTATTCCCTTTTTACTGGCTCCTTTCCTTCTGCTTGGAAGAAGGCATATGTTCTGCCTTTACCCAAAGTATCTAACCCCTCTTCAGTATCTCAGTTCCGTCCCATTTCCATACTTCCAATCCTTTCCAAAGTTCTTGAGAGTGTTGTCAACAATCAAATGTCGTATTATCTCTCCTCTAATAGCCTGCTAAGTCCTTACCAATCTGGTTTCCGTCCTGGCCACAGCACTGTTTCGGCTCTGGTTAAAATAACTGACGACATCCGACTGGCCATGGAAAATAGGCTCCTAACAGTTTTGATTTTATTGGACTTTAGCAGTGCCTTTAACTCAGTTGATTTTGACATCCTCTTAGGTATCCTATCCTCACTAAATATATCTCCGTCTGTAATTACTTGGTTTAACTCCTATCTTCGGGGTCGATCGCAGTCGGTTCGCTCGGATGAGGCTTCCTCTGAATGGTGCGATCTGACTGCGGGTGTTCCTCAGGGTGGTGTTCTGTCTCCTATTCTTTTTTCTGTTTTTATTAACGCCATCACTAAGGTATTAGCTTCACACTATCATCTTTATGCAGACGACTTGCAGCTTTACCGCCATTTCAAACTCGAAGAACTTCCTGACGCTATTGATGCCATCAATGATGATCTTAAAAATATCAGTCAGTGGGCTAAAAGTTTCGGACTTTTAGTTAACCCTACCAAATCACAAGCTCTCATTATTGGTGGCAGGTACTTCGTCAACTTGATAAATCACCAGTCTCTCCCTCCAGTTATGTACGACAATGTCGCTATAGCCTATTCTAAGACAGTCAAAAGTTTGGGTGTTTTCCTAGACTGCAACCTGTCTTGGAATGCTCACATTGCAGAAGTAAGCAGGAGAGTGTTCTGCTCGTTTCAGTCTCTAAAACGTCTCCAGAAGTTCTTACCATTTCCAACTAAAGTAACTCTTGCTCAGTCTCTTCTTCTACCTCTTCTGGACTATGCCGATGTCTGCTTTCTCGACGCAACTGAGGAACTCATTGATAAACTCGAACGCCTGCAGAATTTGTGCATCCGCTTCATTTTCGGCCTTCGAAAGTACGACCATGTGTCGGAATTTCGGAAGCGGTTGAGATGGCTGCCTATTCGTCAGCGTCGAGATACTCACATTCTTTCTTTTCTATTTTCTATTCTTCACAATCCTAATTCTCCTGTGTATCTTCGAGATCGCTTTGAATTTCTAGTTCCTAGAGGGAAACCATGTCGCTCCTCTTCTTCACTTCTCCTTTGTATCCCTCTCCACACCTCGAGTCGGTATGATGGTTCATTTACTGTTCGTGCTGCGCGCCTCTGGAATTCCCTTCCTCACGCCGTGCGTGATAGCCCATCGTTAAATGTTTTCAAGAAGAGAATTAAAGAATATTTCCTGTCAACATGACCTAAGTATATGTATATATATGGGTAATATTTATTAGTATATTATATTATATTTTAGGTATGTATTACGTCTATGTATTGTGTGATATACACATATTTGTTTAGTTTATATAGGTACATATGTAGTGATTTGTAGTATTTATTTTATTTTTTATTCATTCTAATGTACACTTAACTGTCCTTCAATATCAAATCTCTCTATCACTCTAAGGTTTGCTGTAAGAGAACTCATGTCTGAGTTAAGCTCGCCTTTGTGCATAAACTTTCCATCTAAAAAAAATGTATGTATATATATTTCTTGTGTACAATAAAGAATAATAATAATAATAGAATTGGCAATTTAGTGAAATGTAAAGTTACTATTATCAATTGTTTAAAAGGTCTTGTATGTATTCTGATATCCAGTGAATTGAATCGTTACTGCTTACATTTCAATATTACTCTGAACTCAGTATGATTATCTAGTATTAGTAAAATAGGGTACATTTATTTTTATTGATTTGGCTTTTAGAATACAATAACTTTCTGAAATGAAACGTCATTTCAGAAAGTTATTGTAAAATATATTAGCCTTTCTGTACAACGGTATATTTTTTAATATACATGAAAGATTTCTTTTTTGTAGAACATACAACATTCATCATCATCAGCCAGAAGACGTCCACTGCTGAACGAAGGCCTCCCCCAAGTGGGGGGGTTTGCCATAATCCCCACGCTTGGCAGGCGGCTTGGGGATCGCAGTGGCTCACTGATTAGTGAGAAGACGCTGCTGCCCGTCCTCCGGTGTCTGGTCGCAGTTTTAATACGTACCCATTAGTATGGTTTAATAGTTATGAGTAGATTGCATTATTGTAATGTCTCTTTATTGCTTTGTTGTTGATAGTTGTGACTATCTCAAAATTTTATTCAATTTCATAATATAACATAGCGTCACGCCTGTATTCCCCGAAGGGTTAGGCAGAGATATACTATTGTACACCCACATTTCGCCGATGCTGTTATTGAGTCCCATGTAATAGAGGGCGAGCGTATTATTGTATAACCTCAATTTCACGGGAGATGATACAAAAAATATAGTGATTTGGCCGCGCTATGCCAGCCGCTGGAAAAACTATTAAATCAAAGCAATGTTTGATGGGATTATCAATCTTGAAAAGATTGTCACAAACACTTATTGGACGCGTGGAAGTCGAAAGTTGACGGTTCTTTTTTTCGGCAAATAAACGGTATACTTAACGTTATTGAGCGATAAAAAGAAAGGTGACATCCTACTTATAGTACATACATACATAATGAACGCATTTTCCCCATGGGTGTAGGCAAAAACTACTTCATCAACAACTGACTCAATCTACATCCATACATCGTTTCATACATTGACGCCGCTTGTAGTAAGGCTCCTAAAATGTTGTATTTGTTTAGTCTATCACGCCAATATTCCCCAAAGGGTTAGGCAGAGGTATAATTACTGGCCAAATTTCACCAATGCTGTTATTGAAACCTTTATAATAGGGTCCAAACCTAGTGTCATTGTCATGAACCCAAGACCCCAATAACACTGCCTTGAAATTGTACTCTGGACCTCACGCTCAGCAGTCATATTTGCGATCAATAGGCATATGAGGTAGTCGTTTTGTTTAGTATCTGCTAATAATAATTAGTAGAACAGTTAATATAAAGCATATATACTCAAGTAAATTGGGAATATCATGAATTCTTAAAAATACAGACCTCGCACCCTTTTTATTATTTTATTGGATTTTTGACGAGCTGTATTTTCGTGAAAAATAGCCGTGTCCGTAAAAAAAAAGCATTTGGAAGGTGAGAGTTTCTAGTTTTCAATCTATCACTAATTTTTTAACAATTACCGTTCTCAAGCAATTCGTCGGAATAGAGCGAAAATTTATTTTTTGCAAATTTTTGACTTTGTTTTTTTTTTTATCTATCGGCATGGAAATTACACATATGTAAATACACAAGTAAATTGGGAATATCATGAATTATTAAAAATATCATGTGTTCTATTAATACAGCGATATTAGATCGTGATAATAGTTGAATTCATATGGTTTTCTTAACAACTTTCCTAATTTTAGAGAGTTCGAGATAAGTCGGACTACTTGCTTGAACTTCGACATTTTGTTCTTTATTTTATCTTCGTATAACGAGCTCGTTAGGTACAGAACTACACATAGAGGATTTTGGGATCTCATGTACAGTCAGTGTCATATGTAGGTCGATGAACTTTTATAATATTGAAATTAATTTAATAATATTGATTAACTATTGTAATCGTCTTTAAAGTTACACTTACGTTAAATATTTTAGTTAATTTAATTTAACTGGCAGTAAATTTCTAAAATCAACTAAGTACTTTTGTGGCCGACTGTAAAACCTTTTAATGTTTTCACTTTCAATTTAACCTATCTTATATAATTATATTGAGACTGTTTCAATGGTTTTGTGTATGTAATTAAAGACTCAGGTTGCGATATTATTTTGTTCATTTTAACTTTTAAACGTATGCACAGAAGCACCTCATCATCATCATCATCAGCCAGAAGACGTCCACTGCTGAACGAAGGCCTCCCCCAAGGGGGGGTTTGCCATAATCCCCACGCTTGGCAGGCGGCTTGGGGATCGTAGTAGCTCACCGATTAGTGAGAGGACTCACCTCCGGTGTCTGACCGCAGTTTTAAGACGTACCCGGATCAGAAGCACCTATTATTTTAAAAACATTACCTTACACTAGGAATTATTCGTTGAATAAATTCTTGGCTGCGTTTACAAACACAAATATTCACGTGGACATACACCCAGACCCGTCAAAACTAATTTATGTGTAATCCTTACATATATTTGCTCCGTACGGCAATGAACTCGCGACACGTAGCGCAGCAGTCGATCGCTCAACCACTGCGCCAACCGTGTCGCCAGTATGAAATACTCTATACATTTATTCATCTTCTTTTTACTGTCCACTTCTCCGATGCTGTTATTCATCATCATCATCATCATCAGCCAGAAGACATCCACTGCTGAACGAAGGCCTCCCTCAAGGGGGGGTTTGCCATAATCCCCACGCTTGGCAGGCGGCTTGGGGATCGCAGTGGCTCACCGATTAGTGAGAGGACGCTGCTGCCCGTCCTCCGGTGTCTGGCCGCAGTTTTAAGACGTACCCGGGTCGGGCCGTTATTAAGTCCCCTGTAATAGGGGCAAACTCTACTGCTTGCTACCAATCGAGTAGTCCACGTGGAAGAACCTTAACCTCCAAGGAGCTACTTACTGAGAATTTTCTAACAGAAAACTCAATAAAAATGTTCAACATAGGAATCGAACCTTACGATAGTAGCAGAACTTCTAAACGCTAGACCAAATTTACCTTTAAAGAACAGGTTAGAAAATACACCGAGTAATTTTG
Organism: Shargacucullia verbasci; assembly: GCA_947562105.1. Classification (NCBI taxonomy): domain Eukaryota; kingdom Metazoa; phylum Arthropoda; class Insecta; order Lepidoptera; family Noctuidae; genus Shargacucullia; species Shargacucullia verbasci. The sequence continues at coordinate 7,882,808 of OX387302.1, read as the reverse complement.
TTTATTTACACCGTAACATTTTGTAAGGGCCGGGCCTTTAAGGGTTGAATGTACAAAATGCCATAAAGGGCCCAATTGACGTAAACATTTTTATGAGCAATTACAAGACTGTAATGTTCTGAATTATAAATGAACGCTGTTTATGACGTCAGAATAATCTATACATATAAATAAAATTGGAGTGTCTGTTTGTAATATTGAAATAACTGTTTTTTACTACATGCATATGAATATAATGCATACGGTACTCATACACCAAAATATTTTTTTTTACAATTTTTTTCTGTTTGTCTGTCTGTTTGTATAGGCTAATCTCTGAAATGGCTGGACCGATTTTGACGGGACTTAAGGACGGGAAGGAGTAACATAGGCTATTTTTATTTTAGAAAAATTCTTTTATTTTAGAAAAAAATAGGGTTAAGTGCATTTGGTCTCACTAAAAAATACATTGTTAAGTTCCGACATCCACGCGAACGAAGTCGCGGGCACAGCTAGTTTGGAAATAAAAATGACTTTTTTACAGCCGAAGTTGGATTCCGGTTAGAGCAGAGGTTCCCAGACTTTTTTTTCTCATAGACCACTTTCAAAATTTAGCTGGTTCCAGTGGACCCCCTGCAGCTACATTTCTACCATATTGTAAATTGAATTGTAAGCTCCCATTTTTTTCACGCCAATGTAGTCCCCCGTCGAGTCTCCCGTGGATTCCTACGGGTCCACCTGGACCACTTTGGGAACTTATGGGTTAGAGGTTGCGAAGTATTACGCTCGCGATCCTCAAAAGAATGGGCAGAGGTGTACTATTTGTAGGCAACAATGTAAAATTGCAAGATATTTCGAACTTGACCATTCGACAATGTCAATTTAGTTCATTTATGTGGCGGCCATTTTCCAGCGATTGTAGATTAAATTAAATTGAAACTGTTTTTTTTATAATAAAATTAAATAGACATATAACATAATATAGAATCACGCTTGTATTCCCCGAAGGGTTAGACAGAGGTGTACTATTATACACCTACATTTCGCCGATGCTGTTATTCATCATCATCATCATCATCAGCCAGAAGACGTCCACTGCTGAACGAAGGCCTCACCCAGGGGGGGGGGGGTGTTGCCATAATCCCCACGCTTGGCAGGCGGTGGCTCACCGATTAGTGAGAGGACGCTGCTGCCCGTCCTCCGGTGTCTGGCCGCAGTTTTAAGACGTACCCGGGTCCGTTATTAAGTCCGGCTGTTATTAAGTCCCATGTAAAAGGGAAGTGAGCCTATTGCCACCTACCGGGCACAATTCCAAACTCCGTGCTGCTACTCAGAATTTCAGAAAATTTCGATAACACTGCTTGACCTAGGAATCGTACCCTAGACCTCATATTCAGCAGACGCGCTTGCCACCACTAAACCAATGAGGCAATTCAAAAAATTTGATTACATTACATAAAAATAAAAACTCTTACTACAACAGTATACCAAATTGATTGTAAAATCGATTAATTTCATAAGGGTTTCCAGTTCTTGTCGGTTCTTCTCCATAGGACCTACTATTTGGAACCGTGCGCCTAGAGCCTCGACATTTCATAAGTGCCTGAACTTGGTTTACATGAAATAAAGATATACTCTATTCTATTCTATCATTTATGAAGAATTTGGGAGAACTTTTTAGTTGTTGTAATTTTTTTAACACCTGTAAGATTATCAAATGATAACCACTAAAGTCGGATCGAACTCATCCAAGATTTAACCGCGATAACCTTTATTAAGAGGCAGTCTTTACATATATTTACAGACTGATTGGTACCCAATATTATCAAAAGTCTATAAACTCAAAGACAAATGCAAATTACGTCAGAAGCGGAAGCAATTAACTTATTAATAAACAACTTGAAATCGAAGCCATGTTCATATTTAAGCAAACATACGCCAACTAATTAAACGCTGTTGACTAATTTGTCAAGCCGTTGTTTGACAAACAGTGTTATTAGTTCACAATAACAGCGAGGTAGTTAAGTAAACCTTTGATATGCTTGTGTTAACACGTGAACGAAATTATGCGATATTTGCAAGAGCTATGAAAGTATATCGATAGAGAAGGTATCCGCTATCTATGGTGTGCACACTATATTTATAACATAACATAGTATCACGCCTGTATTACCTGAAGGGTCAGGCAGAGGTTTACTATTGTACACCCACATTCTATCGAGTCTCATGTAAAAGGGGTCGAGCCTATTGCCATCTACCGGGCACAGTTACAGATTCCGTGCTGCCACTGAGAGTTTCCTTAGAGAAAAACTCAATAACACTTTGCCCTACCCGGGTATCGGAACCCAGAATTTACACTTTTAGTAAGTAGAAAGTACATATTGTCAAAATTTCGAGTTTCTAGCCTCAGTTGTTTAGACTGTGTGTTGATAGATGGTCAGGACAAATATTTTTATATGTATAGATGGCAAACAAAGGGCTAGAAACTGAAATAATCCCGGTGCTCTCGGTTGTAAAATAGAAATTGTTTGTGATGGAAACAACAAAGCGGGAACAAAGTCTATTAAAATATTGTAACTTATATTCCATTTCATATTTATAAACTGTATATTTTAGGTCAAATTGTTAAATGTATGATTTGTAAGTTATACCTGATATTTATTTAATCTAACATAACATAGCATCACGGCTGTCCCGAAGGATTAGGCAGAGGTTTACTATTGTACACTCATATTTCGCCGATGCTGTTATTGAGTCCCATGTAATAGGGGGCGACCCAATTAACATCTACTGTACTATTCCAGACTATCTATTGCTACTGAAAATTTTCTAACGGAAAAATCCATTAACCGACCCGGGAATCAAACCCAGAACTTCACGCTCAGCAGTCGCGCTTGCGACCACTAGACCAATGAGACAGTCTATTTATTTAACATATTTATAAAGCAATATATTTCTGTCCTCACATTTTGCCTATACCGACATTCATATATTAGCTTAATGCTATTCACACCAGGCATGATGTCAAACTCCAGACTGCTACTGAGAATTTCCATACAAAAAAACCCTGTTAACAGTGTGCGGTCCGGGATTCGGTAAACATTTGTATTTTGACCTCGTAATTGGTCCTTTGGGCACAAGAGAAATTAGATTGTCTATACATGGTTTTGGAATAAAACTCCTCCTCGCAAATAACCAACTTTTACCCTCCCCTAATAATAACCAAAAAAAAGAAGTCATTCTACATAACTTTTACTATGGGACATTAGTTCCCAAAGTGGTCCAGGTGGACCCTCAGTGGTCCACGGGAGACGCGACGGGGGTCTACGTTGGCGTGACAAAAAAATGGGGGTTTACAATTCAATTTACAATATGGTAGAAATGTAGCTGCAGGGGGTCCACCGGAACCAGCTAAATTTTGAAAATGGTCTATGTGAAATAAAGTCTGGGAACCTCTGCGTATGGGACAAACTCGCCAATGGTGAAAATAGTTAACTGCTCCATACATTTGTATGGAACAATTGTTTTTTTTTTATCTTAATTACAGAAAAAAGGTCTTTGTCACATAAAAAAGTTATCACTCTGAAAATTACCCGGTAATTAAAAATTATGGGTTTATTTAAGGTTTTTACTACATCCGCATTGCGTCACCTTTGAAGACTCCATAACTGTTAAACCACCTTATCAGCTTTTTTATTCCTTCTGCTTTATAGTCTAACTGTGTGGGATAATTTAAGGCATGCAATAGTTCTGACAATATGGGCCTGTTAAGCGGGTCTTTTTTAGACGTTAATAATTTAGAGCTTACTCGAACACTTATCGCGTTTTAGGGTTTAACATTAACTTTATTAACACCATTAAGAGCTGATCTTTCTGCTAGCTAAAGTTCAGATAATTTATTTCATTTATAAGTCAGTACAAGAACTGTACTAATTTCAAATCAATAGATATAACTTAACTTTTAACCGGGTTTTGGAAAGTCGGGCCGTTTTATCAAATTGTTTAACCAGGAGAATGCACCAGCTGTACACAAAATAAAATTTTTATTTTGTTTCAAAGTCAAAGTCAAATTCATAGTTTTTTATTTCAAGTAGGCCATTTCAGGCACTTTTAAAAAGTCGAGACTTTGGGCGCACGGTTCCAAAGGGGGTAGGTCCTATGGAGAACGGACCAGCAAGAAACTCCATGGATACTCTATTCAAAAACAAAAAGTTAATTTACAATTAAAATTTTAAATTAACATGCATTATATAAGAAAAATAAAAACTTAATAGAACGCTACTTACATAATAAGGCGATACAATATGAGTTAAACAAGTGTTTCGAATATAAAATAAAAACGGCATAAACAGATCAAAGCGGGTAAAACAGAAAAAAAATACGAAAAAGAATACAAAATATTGAAACATCGAGAAGGTTTCGCGTGTTACCTACTGACGTTCTACTATTATTATATATTAGATTTAAAGGTTAATTTAACATAATCTTTATGTGTCTTGTTCTAACTTATCTACCTGCAAAAATGTAATGTGACGTGAATTTCTATTTTGACAAATTAAAATATATTGTTTATTTTTAAATAAGCACGCAATGTTTAGCCGGCCCAAAAAATATTGGGTCTGTATGCTGGTTACATCAAAGAACAGTTATTCTAATATATCTCCTCCTTATCGAAAGAGTTGACAAATATATATAATATCCATTTTTCATATAAGTACGGTTCTCTAGTATGATGGACATAATCATTTCTCTAGTAAATGTATGAACCCATTTAAGTAAGAAGTTCTGTAAATTGATCAGGTATAATCATTTCTCCAAAAAAGGCCAAATCCATTTAAGTAAAGATTTCTGAGAATTAACATGCTTCGATACAATTCACGACAGTAGTTTTGAGAATAGGGGCTTGTTAACTGAATCTCTGTACGGTGCAACGAAACAAATAATAGGGCTTGATTGACCACGACATCGCGTTTTGCGGTTAACCTGTTCCTAATTGGAACCAAAGTACGTTCGGTGCACACTGTGCAGTGCGCACTGCCCTCTTAAAACCGTTGCAATCTATAGACGCCACAGAACATTGCTACTCGATATGTTAAAGTGTTGTTATCAACTTATTAGCTGATTGGCGACCGCGGATTAAGATAAACGTTGCCTTCTTACGGCTGCCTCTATTCTGACAGAAGATCATGATGGGAAATATCATCATCATCAGCCTTTTCCCGACTACATTGGGGTCCGTCTCCGGTCTTACCAGTTGCGGCTGAATCAGTATTTTACACGGAGTAACTGTCATTTGATCTCTGAAATTTAATAACTGGGAGACACACACACTAGGAGATACCGTAAGGTTAGACGGGTTATCAGACTTTTTGGGCTGCTGAAACCTGTGACGACTACCATATGTATTCGTACGACAACCGGGACCAACTCCTTAACGTACGCGTGCGTAGGCATAGAGAGCTTAATGTCTAAAGACCGGTCACCCATTCAAGAACTAACGGTAACAAGCGCTGCTTAACCTCACAGTTGGACCGATCTGCGCGGTAGCTATGTAGCTACAAGCCCATCCTTTTTACTGGAGAATGATATTGACAAAAAACCCGACCGAAGCCCACCTACATAATCAATGAAAGTGGTCAGCTTTACTGCTATGCCGTCGTATACGTCGAGGGCGCCATCATGAACTGAATACATAAAATAGCATCACGTCTATATTCCCCGAAGGGTTAGGCAGAGGTATACTATTGTACACGCACATTTTGCCAATGCTGTTATTGAATCCCATGTAATACGGGGCGAACCTATTGCCATCTACCGGGCACAGTTCCAGACGCCGTGCTGCTACTGAGAATTTCCAGAAAAACTCAATAACACTTTGCCCGACCGGGAATCGAACCCAGGACCTCACGCTCAGTAGTAGTGGACCATTAGATCAATGATACTTACTCATTAAAAATTTTGATCTTACATAAGAATAATAGTAGTCCTACTACCAGTACATTTCGTTGCTATCGAAATAATTGAAACGGGTATTTCAATTAATAATTAACCATTTCAACAGCTTGCAAACATAAATTTGTAGAATAGACGAGCAAATTAATTATTAACTGACCAGAGGTAATCAATCTATTCGAATTTGCTACTAAATCTTGAAACCCGATGTTCCGTGGTTAAAATCTAACCACAACCGCGATCTGTACCATGGATAAATTAATTATTGAAATCTTAGATTGTTTGTGCAAGGGGCCGTCCATTAATCACGTGAGGCTCGAAAGGGGGTTTGGAAAAAATCACGAAATATCACAAGGGGGAGGTGTAAGTAATATAATAAAGTAATAATATAGTAATATAATAAAGTAAAGTAATATATCACGTGTATTTATTTTTTCACTTGCTATACCGTGGTCCGAGGACAATGTACATACATTAAATATGTTCATGTACTAGTACAATATATGTTTTTCTCATGATCTTTTAATATTATTTTTATGCCAGTCGAAAACAACCTGCAACCTTTCTGTCTAGACATTTTTATCATGGTCCTTAATTTCAGAATATAATTACATTATACTTTATACCTGTATTTAAAGATAATATTCTAAAAATTTTAAGATTCTTTGTAGGTAAAAAATACACGTGATTTTGGGTGGTGGGAGGGGGGTAAGTCTTAAACCTCACCACGTATCACCAAGGGGGAGGGGGGGTTGGTTTAAAAATGCTAAAAAAACATCACGTGATTAATGGATAACCCCTAAGCAAAACTACTATAGGCAGATTAATTTTAATTAATGGAATCAGGCGTTACTTTGCGCAAATCCATAATATACAAGATACGGTAGTTTCGCATCATATTAGATGTTTTTTTATGTTTGGTGTTCGACTGCAGATATAATTCTGTGTAACCTTAAAACTTTGTATTTTTTTTATACATGTTGTCCTTGTCTTTTGTATGTTAATGCACAGAGAAGGCAATACTTAATAACTATTTTATTTGAGCCGCGTTTATATGTTTACATTTCTAACTAATGCACTGACTGCCTCATTGGTCTATTGGTTGCAAGCGCGAGTGCTGACCGTGAAGTCCTGGGTTCGATTTCCGGGTCGGGCAAAGTGTTATTGGATTTTTCTGTATGGAAATTCTCAGTAGCAGCACGGAGTCTGGAACTGTGTCCGGTAGATGGCAATAGGCTCGCCCTCTATTACATGAGAATCAATGTGGGTGTACAATTGTACACATCTGCCTAACCATTCGAGGAATACAGGCGTGATGCTATGTTAAGTTATTTCTAACTAATGGTCATATCTAGGATTTTTTCGAACACATTAAAAGTACTGGCATCACATTCATGACATGACATTCATTGTATTTGTGTGTAAAGAATGAAAAAAAAAAAAAAAAAACTCCCTTTCTTTCTTTTCAACACAAGTGATGATCTAATTCCATGTCCATTGAAGTAAACGAGCATCGCTGTGGAGGTTAATGCGAAACACATTAGCAGATAGCGAGCAATGGATACTACGCACGCAATTTTATTGATGCGAATCAAATAAATTACAGGAAGACGAAGGTTTTTGCTACAACAATGATTAACATTTACCTAATTAGTGACAAGGTTAGATGAAATACTACTAATATTATAAATGTGAAGGTTTGTGAGGATGGATGGATGGATGTTTGTTACTCTCTCACGCAAAAACTACTGAAAGGATCTGGATGAAATTTGGCACAGATATAGATTATAGCCTAGAATAGCACATAGGCTACATTTTATCCTGGAAAAACGCGGGCGGAGCCGCGGGTAGAACCTAGTACTAAATAAAATTGGACTAATAAATTTGTGAAGCCATTGGTGATACATAAATACTTCGTTGGAATAAAATAACACAAAATGTAGCATTATGTTTGACGACACGATTGGCACAGTGGTTGAGCGATCGACTGCTGCACTACGTGTCGCGGGTTTGATCCTCGCACAGAACAAATATTTGTATGATCTACAGATAGTTGTTTTGGGTCTGGCTGCAGGTTAGGGGCAAAGTTTTTTTTTAAAAAAGAAAAACAAAAAAGATTATGCCTATATTGGAAGTATTAACCAGAGGTGTCCTATTTGGTTATGGAGTCCTATGTAATATGGGGCGAGCCTTATGCCATCCACACGGTTCCAGACTCGGTGATGCTACTGAAATACTCAATAACACTGCACGATCTGGGAATCGAACATATAACCTCGTGCTCAGCAATCTCGCTAGCGACACTTGATCAATGAGATATCGAATAAAATTATTCTGATATAATGTGGGTAGGCATGATTTAAAGCTTTTGAATTTTACCCGCAATTGTTTTTATATATTCAGTACGGATAAGTTTGCAGTTCGTTCGTCTTGAGTAGTTTGTTATATCGCTCTCCGAGGAGATTCGCGTGTCCTTGTGTTGATTATAGACTGTATATTACCCGTGAACCCGCATAACCGTAAAAATAATGTATTCGTAAGTGATGAAAATAACAATCCCCGCGTCAGTGAAAAGAACGATAGTTTTGTGAAGTGTAAAGTGAAAGTGAAGGTGACAAGGCGGTGAGAAGCGGCTTTTGGTAAGTGTTTTTATATATATTCTGTTGTAGAATTTTAATTATAAATTCCGATCTAGCTGGCTTTCCGCCACGAGTGAATAGGGAGGAGGTATCTTCTAGTTAAGTACGCTGTGTGATTGACAGATCGAAGTTTGACAAACAGTACGTCACAGTACACACGTAACAGAGGGAACTTCGAACATCTTTAATTCCTACAAGACTTATTCTTGATAGGGCTGAATACGTCATCATTCATGGGAAAAAGAGTGGTGGTGGTTAGGTAGGTTTGTGATTCGTCATAAGTTGCCGGCCTGCGGGTGGCGGATTTGGGACAGTCCGTCACTCGAGCAGCAGCAGGCCTGAGACAGTAGCGCGAGTGTTATCCACGCGCGCCTCTCTAGGAAGATGTGCAGCTAAATTAACTGCACAGTGGGACTGAGCCTGCTAGGTCATCCACTGGCAGGCCGATACCTGCCGCGGGTGCGGTGAATGCGCGAGAGAATCCCGTATCTCCGGCGCTATAGGTATGCCGCAGAAACACCGTGTGGTTTTAGTCGGTAAAAGTCCGACTTCACCTGTCGCCTTCCCCGGGACGGCGGGTATGCATGAACATTTTCACAACCTATCATTTGTGTCACGGACTGGTTCATTAAGCTGTGAACATTATTGAATTTTGTTAAAACAGATAGGTACACACTTTGACCCAAACGTTTACAACTTTAATAACACAAAAAATTATCAGGCGAAAATCGTACGTTTTACACGAACTTATTTAAGCTTTATGTCAGCAGCTATAAAGTGTATTTTCCTGTAAATGAAATTCTACACACGGAATGTGTAGTTTCAGTGGTGAATTACTAATTCAACGCACGAAATCGTGTTACATACTCGTACCTTGGGAGCATATTTGGATAGGCTTGCCGCAAACCTACGGATAATTGTTTGGTACTTTTTAGGCAGGATACGTAACCATCAATCTTGTATTCCCAAAAGGAGTAAGAAGAGGTACATGACCACTTGCGGATGATCATTACCAGGGCCTCGTTTTATAAAGCAACATTTCTTTAATAATAATGAAGATAACGAGCCGCAATGACCGGGCCCGGGACCGGGACCGATTGGAAGGAAAAATCGCGGAATTGCATTATACTATACTTCTTCTTAGTGCCATTTATATTATAATGATCGGTTTGAATGGAATGTAAAATGTAGAAAAAATTGAGAACAACTCTGGAGACGAGAACTGTACGATAAATGTGATCAGCTGAAAATCCGACCGCCTTTCAGCTTGACATACAACTTTGTGGATGGTACCCTGACGTGTCCACACTGCGCATGAACTCTCTCGGCCATAATAGGGTACATCAGCCACATGAGAGCAAAACACCCGTGCTATTATTATTAATAGGCCGTAATGTCCCACTGCAGGGCAAAGGCCTCCCTACTCAACTTCCACTTTTCTCTATATAGTGCTAATTCGGACCAGTCTTTCCTAAAGGAGTCAAGTTCATCCCGCCTTCTCCGTCTGGGTCTACCGCGATGTCGCCTGCCATGTAGAGGAACCCACTGGGTCGTGAGTTTGGCCCATTGGCATAGGCTATAAATTATATGTTGGTCACGCGGATGAAATCGCAGTCAAAAGCTAATCAATAATAATTCAATAGATACTCATATGGCGGTGCTCGTCGACACGGCTTTCATTGTGAGGAGGTTCCTCTCTCTAGAGCTGGTGTCATGAATTCTATTCCCTATTTAAATTTATCTTTCAATTAATTTATTATTATTAAAAAATATAATATATATTATTAAGAAATAAGAATGGCTCATTGGTCTGGTGCTTGCAAGCACGACTGCTGACCGCGAGGCCTTGGGTTCGATTCCCGGGTCGGGCAAAATCTTATTAGATTTTTCTGTATGGAAATTCTCAGTAGCAGCACGGAGTCTGGAACTGTGCCCGATAGATGGCAATAGGCTCGCTTCATATATTACATGGGACTCAATAACGACATCGGTGAAATGTTGGTGTATAATACTACACCTCTGCCTAACCTTTTGGCGGATACAGGCGTGATGCTAAGTTACGTTATAAAATTATAAATCCGTCCCACTGCAAAGCGAACACTCTCCTATATCCTTCTTACAAATAAATGTACACCTCCGCAGCATCTAAGACATTTTCTCATTACCATTTCAATCGCGCACTCGCAACCGGTCTAATCAGATTCAGAGCGATGCTGTTTGTTTGCTCACATTAAACTCAGGAACTATTGACTCGCTTTGAATCACGATGAGATGGATATGGCACTGCATACTGTGCCTATACTGGCTTTGGTTTCAAAACTGCCGCATTGGTTTAGTCTCGTAAGCTGATCGAACTCCGAGTCGAGCAGGGTTTTTTGATATAGCATCATAGCATCGCACCTGTATACCCCGAAGGGTTAGGCAGAGGCGTACTATGTGCACCCACATTTCGCAAATGCTTTTAAAGTCCCATGTAATAGGGGGCGAGCCTATTGCTATCTACCAGGCACAGTTCCAGACTCCATGCTGCTAATGAGAATGTCCATACAGAAAAACTCAATAACATTTTTCCGGACCCGGGCATCGAACCCAGGACCTCACGGTCAGCAGTCGCGCTTGTGACCAGTGAGTGAGATGATTATGATTATGATATTTGTTAGAAATTTCTTAGTAGAAGCACGGATTTTGACATTTTGACGGGGCCCTTATATATTTGGTAAAGGCTACGTAGGTGGCGCTGTTGCTTATCCTCTTCACATGTAATCCCTTCCTCAAATTTAACGACACCCGCGTGTAGTGAAAAATGGACTTTACTTAGAATAAACAGCATTACGACAGTCTAAGAAAATTGAAAATTATTCAAAGAAATTCTTTGACAACAAAAATAACATACAATTTATTATACTATGTTGATATTCAATTCAGCACATACTTGACATTTCGTTATCTTAACTGCCTACTCTATTACAGTATTTGATCATAAAGATAACATAAAATCGAAAGCAATGAAGCGTTATGTAGTGATGTGCCAAAAAATAAGTAATCGATTCTCGTAAGAGGTTACTACCCGATTGGGGAAGCGACGGCACTAAAAGGGCACGTCAGGGTTGTCACAATACACAAGACAGGCGAAGCGACAGCAATACTCTGTCACTCCGTCACCGAACCAAATGCATCGACCCTCTGTCGCCCACAAAATTAAACAGTTGAATGCCATAGTTGTAGACTATTTCTATTGTAAGTAATCTCATGTCTGTTTGTGAATTAGCGTTCCCACGGCACCAGAAATATTAGTGCAATGTTAACTTACACACATACTTTCTGGAACGTGAATAAACGCTTAGTGACAAGTTATTGTTATCGAGTAATAAGTGCACAACGTTAAATTGAGTGCGGTTCTGCTTGCTCCTGGCCGATTGCGCAGGTGCTATGACAATACAAAAAATATGGCGGAGTATCCATCCATACAATTAAAAGCAGGTTATACAGTAACCGCAATGACTACGAAAATCGCTTCCATTTTGTAACAAGATTATGGCTAGCGGTCAACTGAGGTAGAAAAAGTATACATACTATCCTACTTATAATATTATAAATGCGAAAGTTTGTGAGGATGGATGGATGGATTGATGGATGGATGGATCTTTGTTACTCTTTCACGCCAGAACGGCTGAACGGATCTGGATGAAATTTGACACAAAGATAGATTATAGTCTGGAATAGCACATAGGCTATTTTTTATCCCGGGAAAATGCACGGATTCATAATACACGCGGGCGAAGCCGCGAGCGGAAGCTTATATATTGTATTACAATATTTTAGGGATCATTATATGAGATACTATTGTTTAGGTATAAATATAGTCGTTTGGACACAGCGACAAGCGACATTACTGATTCGTATACATTTTCTTCGAATTTGTATGAACATACACATAGCACAGGTGACACTACCGTCTCATGAGCAAGGGTGAGCCTATCTCCATTATATATATTCATTTTAAAGTTTCGACACCCCTAAGGTACACATTAACCCGCCAATATATTGTTCGGAGGACTGCTTTATGTCTTTGATAGAATTATCGATGTTTTATGTGACGATATGGGTCCTCGAAAATCGTGGTTTTTATGTAAGATGTTTTAGGATTCCCGTGTAAAGTCCTTTTAAATAGTAGGCTGACTCACATAGTGACATGTGTGTGCACTAGCTTAATGGGGTCCTAAGAATAGATACCCCTATAAACAGTGGTATGCAGTTCATAAAAACAAAAAGACACTGCCTACCCTATATAACTCAGATAAATTGGTTTCTGGTTACTTTGGTTTCTTTTAAAATCGTTGCCCCACATTAGGATTTCTCCTGTATCGTGGGTACAGTTTGCAAACATACATGTCACAAGCACACACAACCAGACCCTAAACAACTATCTGTAGATCATACAAATATTTGTTCCGTGCGGGGATCGAACCTGCGACACACAGCGCAGAAAGCTAATTGCTTAACCACTGCGCTAACCGTGTCGTAAATATTTATTATAAGATATTTGAGGTGGCAAATCACATACATAATTATTTAATCGACAAGACGACGAACCAATACCAACATGCATTAGGTATTTCTGGTAAGAAAGCTTTTAAAATTTTCTGCCTATCCTGTCTAAAAACTCTGCCTCTGCCCTGCACAAGTGTGTGCGCAAACACAGGTGCTCTCTCTGTTCTTTCACTCTCATAGTCCGATGGGACGGCAATCCGACACAACCGGAGGGAGATCAGGCGCAGGACGAACGGCTTTACGTGCTTTCCGAGGCACGGTAAAGCTAGTGGAAATTATTAATATTTTATATACAATATAATAGTATGTATAATTTCCAGTAGTATAGACGATTCTTAGTGTGTGATGAATTACAATAGGAGAGATTTGTGGATCGTGATCTACCATAGTGTATACGTATCGTGCCATTTGGTGCAGTAGCTAAGCGATTGGGTTTATGTGCGCAGTTCTGGCAGCCGTTCGGCAATTTCGAATCCCGCACGGAACAAATAGTTCTTCCATGTCATGATGAGATTTTATATTATCATATATACCAGCAAAAATCCTATTGTGTGCTAATTTTTTTCAATTTTTTTTTAGTTCCCATATCCATAATTCTTTTTGAAAGCGGTTGCAGAAACCACAATACTCCATGTGTTTCAAACCTTGCTTCTTTTGCTTTCACATACATGCATCCCTGCTATTCTACAACGCATCTGACCTTTTTCAAGGCCCGTAAGGTCAATGTTTGTCCTTTAATATACCATTAATAGTTCCACCCACAATATATGAGCCTAGATTACACAAATGAGAAAAAAAGTATCACATAAACCTTTTTTGAAAGCCAGCCTTATCGTTCTGATCAGACCAATCTAAAAATGTCTCTTCTAAAGCTAACCGCTCAATCTAAGATAGTTGTGAATACAAAATCCTACTAATATTATAAATGCGAAAGTTTGTAAGGATGGATGGATGGATCTTTGTTACTCTTTACGACTGAACGGATCTGGATGAAATTTGGCACATAGATAGATTATAGTCTGGAATAGCACATAGGCTTTTTATACCGAAAAAATGTAAGGGTTCGTAAACCACGCGGGCGAAGCCGGGAGCGGAAGCTAGTACTCAAATATATATTTACTATAGGGATGGCCTTTGTCCTGCAGTGGGACATAACAGGCTCATAATAGTAATAATAATATATGTCTGCCATTTTTACGTTTGCATTATAACATTGTTTCGGCAGGCGCCACAGATTTCCATAGTTTCCCATAACCTAGTCCACTAACATCCTATCCCAATAGTCCAAGTAGTTTTCTCCACGTGTTCTGCAATAGTCCTGCAAATCCAGGGATTGTCCTTGGGTACATTTCTATAGTGCATACAGGGTTAATCGCTGGGTACGTCACCATAACATTTCATTAAAGTTGTCTTAAAGCGCCTCTACGTCTTGGCTTTGGCCCCACGCACGCCTTCCAAATGTCCGGGACTCTGTAGTCCCGTGCAAAGAGAAGACATACATAATAATAATATTCCTACTCTATATTTTATTACAATATATAAAAGTAGCCTATCTTTAGAACCATTTATTTTAATGAAGTTTGATTGGATTGATTGACCGTTAAGATTTATACATACAAAGCATCACCCTGAATTTTAATCCATATCGTAACACAGATTTCGCGAAGCTGTTATTTTTGATGTAGTCATCCTATTTTGCAGCCTATTTTGTTTCCCTTCGCGAACCAAACTCCACGCTTTATTTTATTGTCAACTACCCTCTTCATTATACGCTGTACGGATGTAATAGGAACATAATGCAATTATATACAACCTTCTGGATCTTGAACACGTCAGACAGAGATAAATCGTTTTATTAGAGCGAGACAGTACGCTAGAGAGGGACAGGCGTGTGTAAAATTAGGTTAGTTAGTGCTAAGCTTAGACAATATGTTATTGTCTTTGGAATGCCAGGGCCGGGTGGAGGCGGTAAAGTATGGTTTTAATCCATTCATTGGCACCCTAGAAATAATTATTTGAATTAGCTTTCTTTAAAATCAAAATCTGTAATAATATGAATCATTTAAAACAAATCTCAAAAAGTTTGTTTGTGTTTTGGCCGAGATAACTAAGATAGAAATCTAGACGCCGATGGGCGGCCTCGACATGTGAATAAAAATATTTCGGACGCCGATGGGCGGCCTAAGCGTGCTGCGTTCAAAATGAGACGAATCGTATGTCTACGTACCGCCCATGATGTAAAACAGCTGGCCCAAAACAATTATTTCTGAAGGTCATACAAATTTTTGCTCCGTACGGGAATCGAAAACTCGACACGTAGCGAAGCAGCCCTACTTTGCCGTGTTCTCAAATTTATTTGATTAATATTGATGATATTACAGGATTTAATATAGTATTGTCCAGCTATTGCATTATTGATCTAGTGGTCGCATGCGTGATTACTGAGCGTGAGATCCTGGGTTCGATTTCCGTGTCGGATAAAGTGTTATTGGGTTTCTCTGAATGGAAACTCTCAGTACCAGCAGGGACTCTAGAATTGTGCCCGATGGATTGCAATAGGCTCGCTCGCCTATTACATGCGACTCATTAATGTTATGTTATGTATTGTCCAGCTATGACCCGCCGCAATGCATATTAGCATGCAGTGGAGACTAGGTTGTGGCACAGCTAAAATAATGTAAATTCAAAATAAAGTAAATTCACTTATAAGTTGGCGCAGTGTTTGAGCAATCGACTGTTGTGCTACGAGTCGCGGTTCCGAGTCATGCACAAAACGAATATTTATATGAGCAGCGGCGTGCACAGAGTTTTTAGACAGGGTAGGCAGAAAATTTTAAAAGCTTACTTACCAATAATACCTTCTGTATGTTGGTATTGGTTCGTCGTCTTGTTGATTAAATAATGATGTGTGTGATTTGCCACCTCAAATATCCTACTAATATTAAAAATGCGAAAGTTTGTGAAGATGGATGGACGTTCTGGCGTGAAAAAGTAACAAAGATCCATATCTTTGTTACTTTTTCACGCCAGAACGTCTGAACGGATCTGGATGAAATTTCGCACAGAGATAGATTATAGTGTATCATAGCACATAGGCTACTTTTTATCCCGGAAAAATGTACGGGTTCGTAAACCACGCGGGAGAAGCCGCAAGCGAAAGCTAGTAATAAATATTTATCTGAGTTATGTATGGTAGGCAGTGTGTTTTTTGTCTTTATGCACCGCACGTCACTGTATATGACCTACAGATTGTTGCTCCGGGTCTGGGTATTTGTGCAAGTGAATATTTGTCTTTGTAAACGCACCTACGATACAGGGAATTATTCCTAGTGTGGGGCAAAGTTTATTTGAACTTTGCACACATCATTTCACTCTTAGTCCGGCCTTGTGTGTATCTGGCAGTTAGTAATCTGAGGCCCATTTGTGGCAGTGCACAAAACGGCGCAATCATGAAATATTTAAGGACTCAGTCGGCCATACAGGTATAAATAATGATCACTCTAACATTTTTATAGGCTTTGGTAAGTGAGAGGTATAGCAGATGATTAATGTTTTATGTCTGGAAAATGTATTTCTAAAACTGTACTGTAATGTTGTTTGAATGGCTTGGTGATTTTTTTTGGACGTGTGGACTTTCATTTGTTTTGTATCGCGAGTCTTTGCTCTATTCCTCTATCGGAATTTTTCAAACAGAAAAAAACTAATATCACTTTTCCCAACCCCAGAATCGAACCCAGAATTTCACCTCATTAACAATCTAGGCCATTAGTGGTATAATTTTCATAAATCCCTGTTTTGTGGTGAGTCGCAAGCGCGACTGCTGAGTAGGTACTCCTGGGTTCGATTCCCAAAATTGATGTTACTGGGTTTTTGTGTAAATATTCTGGAACCGTGTCCGATAGATGGCAATGGCCACGCCCCTATTACATGAGACTCAATAAAGGCGTCGGTGAAATGTGGATTTACAACAGTACAATACTACATGTCTGCTTAACCCTTCGGAGAATACAGGCGTGATGCTATGTCTGTTGAATATAAGTAAATCCCTTCTATATAACCTTGCGTAAGATTTCAAGTATCAAGACCTATCGGTTTGAACTGTACGTTAATACGTCAGTCAGTCAGACAGCCTGTCAGTTTCGCTTTTTATAAAGATATGTATGAACGAAAGAAAAAAGGTATAATTTATTTATATCTACATTATAAGTAAAAATCAATTGCCACATGTAGGTACGTAAGATTTGAACGAAATGTCAAGTGTCAAATTTGATTTGAAAGTCCTTGAGAACGGTCCGATTTGGTTGATTTATGTATATGAACAACTTTTACATGTAGAATCACAACGTTTTGTAAGAACCTGTAAAGGCCTACTCGAAATAAAAATATTTGAATTTGTGTTGAAATAAATGAATACAAGTATACTATTAAAGTATTATATTCGGATATATATTATGTAGATGAAAAACACATTGACAGCTAAGACGTAATACATCAGATAGTACAAATCAAGCATAGAACAGGTGTCGGTATTTACGTTCTAGTCTTTAGGTACTCCAACACTTTGACTTTGACTGTAGTCAGGGACCAACACTGAAATCACGAAAACAATATTTAAGGGTTCTGTACATTTAAGCTTAGTAATATTGAATTATTTGTATAGAACAGCTGTTTTTTCGCTATTCCTTCACATTGATGATTTCAATAACCCCTTAAAGACATCGTTGTATGTACATACTCCACGCCAGTATTCTAAGGGTTGAACTTCATCTGGCCGCACCGAATCGCACTTTCTTGTGCTTCTATCCTTTTCTGTCACTTAGAACCGTAATTTACTAGAGCGAGAAAGAGAGCGGGAGTGCGACCGCACGCGGCGGAATCGACGAGGCGCTCGGCAACACGGAACGGAGCGGAAGGGAGGCGGCAGCGTGCTGCAGCACGCTGTAGCACAGGCGGAACAAATGCGATTCCATGCTGCCAGATGTGGTTCAACCCTAACTCAGTTTAACTACGTAAAACGACTAATAATTCCTGCCTCGTGTATCAATTTAGTGTAATGGTTGGGTGATCAGAGACAAGCGTATAGATTACTGTGGAACTTCGAGGGGCTCGTAGCTATATAGCTACCGCGCAAATCGGTCGATCTGCGAGGTCAAGCAGAGCTTGACGCGGTCCGTCCTTGGATGG
This sequence comes from Shargacucullia verbasci, assembly GCA_947562105.1. Taxonomy (NCBI): domain Eukaryota; kingdom Metazoa; phylum Arthropoda; class Insecta; order Lepidoptera; family Noctuidae; genus Shargacucullia; species Shargacucullia verbasci. The sequence continues at coordinate 7,864,503 of OX387302.1, read as the reverse complement.
GTGACCATTTTTCGCATATCGAGATCCCTCCGTGCCTCGGAAAGCACGTTAACGAGTTGGTCCCGGGTGTCATACGAAGACCTATGACAGTCGTTAGGGTGTCAGTAGCCCAAAAAGTTTGACAACCAATCTAACTTTAAAGTATCAATGTCTCGCAGTTACTGGGTGACGGAGGTCAGAAGGCAGTCGCTCCGTGTAAAATACTGATATTCAGTCGCAACCGGTTAGATTGGAAGCCGACCCCAATGTAATTGGGAAAAGGCTAGGTAGATGATGAGATTACTGTGAATCTTGGCATGCGTAGTTATACATATAATATACGATGCTAAATGCATCTGAATCATCAAGTTGGCTATTAGTAAATTATTGCCTTATAAATTAAACACTATAGATTAGGGGGAAGTCCCGTAACGCCGGACGGCACCTAGCGTCGGACACTCGCACTATCTGGACAAATAAAAATGCATTCGATTTAAAAATCATTGAAAAGGGCGCGGTGTAACGTATCTATATAGGGTCACGGGACGAGGTTTGCCAGTGAGGCGAACGGTCACGGTGGGAGCGGTTCATTGCTGTTTTTGACGGGAAAGCACTGCGTAACATAAATTCCAAGTGAGTATTATAGCTATGATCTTGTGTTTAATTGTTTATGTTATTTTTCAATAAAGATAGTGTTCTATTATAATTCGTAGACGGTGAAAGTTTTTATTAATTTTCTAAACAGTTTTAGTATGAAATACGTAATCTTGGAGATTACGTATCCCCGTAGTACCGGACACAAAGATGTCCCTCAACACCGAACAGTTTAAAAGTTGTTTTTTACGACAGACCACTGGATATAACATTCACGAAGCCATTCAAAGATGCATATAACCAACACTGCGACATGTGGATGAGAGCAAATGCTGGGTCTCCGATAACCAACTATGATATTGCTGGTCTGGTCAATGAAGTGTTTACAAAAGTTGCTCTACTGGATATTGCGGTGTTTGGGTTTAAATGCATTTAAACAATTTACCTATTTGATAGAAATTTATATTAATATTTGATAGCAATTTCCTTCACTTCTGACTTACATTGATTTCGCTTTGGTTAGCTCATCGACGTCCTGCAATGCAAAATTGTCGAATAATTTGGTCTTAGAAGAATTGACAGACTCTCCAAGAGAATCCACTGGGATCTAAGTTCAAAAAGCAATAGAAGGGAAAGGGAAACAAATCAAAGGTGTGAACGCCAAAGGAAAAAGTGGAGATAAAGCTAAGAAAAAGGAACCATTCACTAAAATGTCTAACATAGGAAGAACTACTTGCAAGTACACTTAGAGGACCATGACAAAGACTAAATACAATGCTCCAGCTCCAAGGGTGGGCTCGTGAAGCATGTGCAGACATTGCTGAATGTGGAGATGCATATATATGTGATCGATGTACGATGTTTTAAAGTGTTCAGCGTTTTGGGTTAGAAGTTAAATCTGTCCGGTACTAGGTGCCAATGTCAAAGATTGCATTTTTTCCTACCAAAACTTAACAAAGTTTCCTAAATATGTTTACGTAGAAGTTGTATTTTTTATGATTGCTTTTGATTTTATAATTTGTGGACTTAACTTATTCATGAATAAAGCTACATTTCTCGAAGTCGTTTTTAATTTATTTTCTGAAAACCTTAGGTGTCCGCCACTGGGGGACTTCCCCCTACTTCTTTTTTTTTATTCTTAAAAAAAACGTTGCCCCTCACTAGGATTTCTCCTGTGTCGTGGGTACAGTTTACAAACATACATGTCACATACACACACAACCAGAACCGAAACAACTATCTGTAGATCATACAAGTATTTGTTCCGTGCGGGGATCGAGCCCGCGACACATGGCGCAGAAAACTAATCGCTTAACCACTGCGCCGACCGTGTCGTAAAACTTATTGTGGAACTTGGCTTGCTTAGTTACATAATATACGATGCTAAATGCATCTAAATCTAAATCATCAAGTTGTCTATTAATAAATTACTGTCCTACAAATTAATAGCTATAGATTACTGTGGAACTTGGCATGTTTAGTTATATAATATATGATGCTAAATGCATATAATCAAGCATCAATTGATAAATAACTGCTTCAATGATATAGTGGTTGAAAGTTGGAAGCGTGCTGAACGAGATGTGCCTACTTGGTTCGATTACCGCGTCGGGGTTTTTCTGTATGGACATTATTATTAGCAGAGCGCAGTTTGGAACCTGGCAATAGCTTATTACATCTGTCCCATGTAATAGGATTATTACAGGGGACTCAACGACGACATAATCATTTCCTAATCTAAATTAATATATTACGTCATATGATAATTGTTCTGTAGGTGAGTACTTGCTGTCTATTCAGTTAATGCTGTGTGTATCTGTTATGGGCATACATAATATAAAATATGTTATTTTGTATTGTGCTGTTCAAACTATTGGCCCTTAGCAGCAGGTAAGGATAAGGGGAAAGCGTGTGTTCCAGTGGCAATAAGGGCTTTGCCCTGCAGTGGGAAACCGTAGGCTTATAATAATAATATTATCAGCCGTCGCCGGCGACTTCGTTTGCGTTTTTTTTTTTTGTATTTTTGATTTAATTAGTGTTTTGCTGCAATAGTAAAAATAAGCTTATGTCCTTTTCTAGGTCTCAAGCTACCTATTTGTATAATTTCATAATTATCGGTTCAGTGGTTTAGTCGTGGTGAGATAGCAAATCGACAGACAAATTTACTTCGCATTTATATTAGGTAGTGTAAGTATTAACATCATTCATAGGCGCAGTGGATAAGCGATTGACTGTTGCGTAACGTGTCGTGGATTTGATTCTTGCACGGAACAAATAAGTTGTTCCGGGTGTGTGAATATTTGTATTTGTAAACGCACCCACGATACAGGAAATATTCCTAGTGTTGACAAACGATTTATTACGATATTATCTGGTCTGATATTAAACTTATCTCTTTTTTATACCACTAAGGTGTCGAACAAGTAAACCCTCTTTGTTCAAGTGCACCATAATAAAATACATTTTATTTTCTATTCTAAACACGGACACCCGTTTGTGCAAATACTTTACAACCAGTACGGTCTACACAAACAATGAATGGCAATATAAACCTGATGTGTAGATATTTGAACAATGTTAGTATTGAGTCGTGACTCAGTGGATACGCCGCGTCTTACGAGTCGTAGGGCCGTAGATTCAAATCTAATCGGCCGCACACCAGGGTGTAGAATATGACATCATATAATATAGCATCACTCCTGAATTCCCCGAAGGGCTAGGCAGAGGTACTAGCACTATTGCACACCCACATTTCATTGATGCTGTTATTAAGTCCCATGTTATAGGGGGCGAGCTTATTGCCATTTACTGGCCACAATTCCAAACTCGGTTGCTACTGACAATTTCCGTATAGAAAAACCCAATAAAACTTTGCCCGACCCGCGTAATCGAACCTCGACCTCACGTTCAGCAGTCGCGTTTGCGATCACTGAAGCTTTTGTAATCCAAACATTTTTAGAATCAAATGTCGTTTTTTACAGTTCATAAAAAGTAACTCAGATGACTAGTAGACATCTACCGTACTGAGATAATCTCTTCTTCCATAAAGGTTTTTTAATAAAACCTCGTACGTTTCCAATTTCTAGTTGGATGTCGACATTTAAAAGTAAATACATCTCTTATCATGCAAGAGTCCATGCACGGTCGGCGAACAATGGATGTCCAAACATAAATTTAATGTGTAGATATTTGAATAACGTTGGTTTTATGTTTGTGTTGTGTTCATCTGAATGCATTTTCTGCTCAAAACACATTTTATTACGTGTAATAATTAGGGATGTTACGGAGGTGGATTTATCGGAGGCGGAATCGGAGTCGGAGGTAAATCGGAGTCGGAGTCGGAGCAAATCTACGAATGTAAAATGTAAATAAATAAGAAATAAGAAACTTGTCGCAACTCGTTCACACTTCGTTCATCAGTTGCACAGAACACATATACTCCGTCAGTTGTCAGTGTCACATAGAAAGCGCTTGGTAGCGTTGCAGCGATAGCAAGTCATAACTTGTAACTCCGTTTTGATATACCGGAACCGGAGCCGGATTCGGAGCCGGATTCGGAGGTGTGATTTTAATAAGAGGTTCCAACATATCGGATTCGGAGACGAAGCTCCGTAACATCCCTAGTAATAATATAGCATTACCCTTGTATGCCCAAAGCCTTAGTTATAATATCCTGTTGTAAACCTACATTTCGCAATGTCGTCATCAAGTTCTGATGCAAATAAATACTGAAATGTTGTTTGGTAAATAGTTTCTCTTCTAAAAACTCAGTAAAACTTAATCTCTTGCTTATTTTTGGCGTTTTCAATTTTTAATTAATCAAAATCACACGATAACTATGTAAATGGCAATGCAAAACTATGACGTCAAGCTTTTGTATTCCAAACATTTTTAGAACAAAATGTCATTTTTGACAGTTCATTAAAAGTAACTCAGATGAATTCCCAAAAATATCCCACAGCTGGGGGTAGGCCTCTTCTCAAGACGAAAAAGGTTAGGCCTTAGTCCAATACGCTAGCGTGGTGTGGTTTACCGGACTACGCACAGTATCAATACCTTATCGAGCCATTTCTAGAGTGCAACGCAAGTTATAATAATCAAATCACTTGTGTTCAGTACCCGCCGAACGCATTCGATGTAGTAAATCGAATTTGTCGATAAAAAACTTACACTAGGGCCTCTGATCGGCACAAGATTTCGATACGGTTCGAATTCAGACTCTGCATGGAAGGTTACCCATTCAACCGCTACGCTATCACTGTTATCAACCACCAAATATCATTATTTTGATGTCTAATGGAAAATATTTTGCCCATACTCGCTCGATGTGACTGAAAAATAAAGCACTCTGAGCCAACCTGCACTTTGCAACATAGTACATAGGTATACTGTGGAGAACACGTTGCAACCTGTCGAAAAACGCGATCAATCTCGCGCGGTAGGCGATATATTATGTACCAACGATAGGTAGCTAGACGAATAGATAGTTGCGAAGCTGTTGAACATTTTATTGCTTTATTTTGTGTATGATACGAATGACTTATTGGTCCAGTGGTCGCAAGCCCTACTGTTGAGTGTGAGACCTCATGTTAAGGGGTTGGGGGCCATTGGGGCAGTCAGAGGCACGAAAAAATAAGTATTTTTAATAAAAAAAATATCAGTAATTTTTTTTCAAAACTTCTATTTTTTATAAACAATTTAATGTAGTTTTTTTTTTGAAATTCGAGAGTAAATTTTCTGAGGCCGCCATATTGTATATTTCCAAAAAAACAAACGATCAGGCTCTAGATTAGCTATTAAAATACGTTTTTTTTTTATTTGAATGATTTCAAGTGAACTGTTGAGAAGTTACGATGGTCACCGCAAAGGACTACTTGTCGAATAGGGGCCGATACATATAGCGATAACTTTTTATATAAATAATATTTTCTTTTCAAATTTGGGTGAAATCAAGTTGAAACATGACATAATGTAGAATTGTAAAATAGGTATGTAATGTTTTATAAAATAAATAAAATTACTGATAAAAAATATATTAAAAATACTTGTTGTTTCGTGTCTCTGACTGCCCCTAATCCCTTAAACAGTCGCACTTGCTACCACTAGACTTATGAGAAAGTCAGTCAAGTGAATAATATAGAGAAAGAAAATAACAAGCTATTTTAGTGGCTCAGCTGGGAACTTTGTTCATTGTGTACTAGCAAAGAAATACAGGCGTTCATTTTAGCACTCCAGGTACTTGAACACACTCGGTGCAGAATTAGCAGGAAACTGCAGTAAATTGTACCCTTAGTTTCTCTATAAAGGAAAGTAAGTGTAACTTCAGTGGAACTTCAAAACTCTCTCCAAAAGCGAAGTGAAGTACGAATTGGAAAAAGTATTTCGTTACATAGTTTATTTTGTGTGATGGTAACTTTTCGGTTGAACGCTTGTCTCTCATACTGCATGGTGTGAGTTCAAACTATGCCTGCCCATCTAACTTTTCAAATTCATGTGTGGATCAGATTTTGATTAACGATAAAGAAAAATATCATGAGGAAACTTGCACACCTGAGATTTTTCGATGGTCTTTACCTGTAACCTGCATTAGGGCCAGCGTGGTGGACTAGCTAACTTAACCCTTCAGATTTTGAGTAGAGGCCCGAGTGCAAAAGCGGAATATTAATGGGCTCAATTAGTTTATTTTCTAGATTGTAAAATATACATATACACTAGGGTGTCCCATAAATTTCAAGTGCGATTTTTTTTTACGCATACCTTCTAAAAACTTTCGTAATAACCCAATATAGTCTAAAAACAAAAGATTAGTCCATTTTATGAACGATAACCCGTGCCGACTTGCGATTTAAACTCGCCCATACAAATTGCGCGGGTACTGCACTGCGACCCGTAACTACGTGTTTTATTTGTCATTTCATACGTGATTTTTTACAATATCAGTACGCTGTTATTTCTTGCATAAAGATGTCAGTTGAATTACGGAGTGATAAACAAAGTATTTTTCTTACCAGACTTCCAAAACCATTTAATAAATGGTGTAAAATTACCATCTAATCGACAAGTTCTCGCTGTCTTGTTTGACAATATTCGCGAAGTCAAACGACTTTTAGTGAAAGTGCTAATCTTGTGATTAGGAAGTGCATTATATTTTGGAAAAACATAAGAATTCCTACAAAAACCACGTCTGGAGAGAGCTGCAAAAAATTGTAAAAGAACTCAGAAAATAATTGTGAAAGACACCTTGATAACTTATTTGATATTGCACATGCTGATGCCTTTGAAAGAATGAAAATAGAGGAAGACAAAGTATTTTTGAAGAATCAGAGAGAGCCAGGTCGACCGGGATGCTTACCTGATGTACACAAAAACTTGGCGGACAAACACAAAAGAGCTAGACTAAGACGATTAGAGGAGAAGGAAAGAAAACTAAGACAAAAAGAGTTACTGGCTCTTGCATGGACTTATACTACACATAACTTGGAATATCCACATGATTCAGACGAAGTCAGATTGCCAGCGGAAAGAATCTGATAACACCTAAACTCGTCGTAGCTTTAGATCGATGCCAGCTAAGCATATGAGACTCCGTTTACATTCTTCATGCGCTCGTAGAAGCGCTTGGTCTGAACATCGATTACATCTCCATTAACAAATCCTCGATTCAGCAAATTCGCCAATTTGCTAAAACCATCTCAATTGCCCTCTATAACTGGAATGTTAATGACAAGGTACAAATAATGTGTTGCGACATAACATCTTCGAATATTGGACGTTTCAATGGAGCTTATGCTCTTTTGGAGCAGACTTTAGAAAGAGAATTGTTACTTTTCGCTTGTCGTCATCATGTGTATGAGTTGGTTCATAAAACTAACAAGATAAAGCAAATTACTAGCAGTCCAGATATTCCGATCTTTAAAAAGTTCAGATACAATTGGAAAAACATCGATTCAAATAACATTGAAAAATGCCTTGATTTCGTAAAATACCATGTTGCTGAGACAAACATTACATCTTTGTTAATGTTTTTATAGCACAACTGAACAAAGCTTTAATAAAAGACGATTATCACAAATCGGTCGAATTATGCGTAGTGTTTTTGAGGGGGAAATTCAGATAGAAAAGAAGAAAAATAAAAATCTCGACTGAAAATCTACGACATTTTTCTTCAGGAATATGTGCCTTGGGAAGATAATGCTGCTTTTCTGGAAACTAAAAGAAGAATAACTCGTTTGAAGATTTTAAATGACACTGCTGAAAGAACTGTCAAATTAATGCAAGATTTTACGGACTTATCACGGCTAAAGAAGAGCAAAAATAATTCCTGTTGCGTTGTATCCAGGAACATAGAAATTTTTATCCAGACTGTAAAAAACATAACCTAAAGAGAAATTACCCCGGCTGATTGTTGTTATTTTATGTGTTTAAATAAAGGTAAATATTTCTCTAATTTGATTTAGTCTTTTATTTACTTCATTTATTGCATTTTTATTAATTTTATAGGAGAACCAAATATTAACATTAAACATGAGATTTGATAAACTTTGTGGCTCAGTCGGCACGGGTTGCAATCATGCTAGAATGATGAAATTTCATATTTGAGTATGGTTTTGCATTTATAAAAAATATAGAGGGTATGCATTTCAAAATTCGAAAAAAAATTTTTTTTGGTCAATTTTGGGACACCCTAATATACACATCTAGTCTTGTGAACCTGACTTGTGAGTGGAGTGTTATCAACTTGAATTTCAATGGAAATCTATGTCTGCCTATTCCCAAGTACGCTGAGGTTGGTACGCAGTCTACTAGAGTATAGTAGTAGAGAGACTACCGTCAAATCTCCACCACTCAACTACTGAGAGACACTCTAAGGTTAGATCGGTTAGGCTGCTGACTCCTATAACGACTGTCATAGGTATTCGTATAACAACTGGGAACCACTGCTTAACGAGCTTCCTAAGGCACAGAGGGGTCTCGATGTTTAACAAACGGTCGCCCATCCAAGAACCGACTGCAGCAAGCGCTGCTTAAGCTCTGGTAACTATGTAGCTTCAAGATTCTATGATAACTTCAATGAAAATGAATTCAATAATTACGTACTTACTGCAAATGAGAGATTCGCTCACTTGTAAGTTTTTTTTACAGTTAGCTAAACTCGTAACTGCATAGTTTTAACTTTAATAGCGGGCGTTGGTACTGTATGTGCATTTTATGTTAAAAGCTGTAGTTAGAAGAAAAATACTGGGAACGGAAAAATACTTTTAAGCGTGCAGATTAAAGTAATTTTTATCAAAGGCTTATTCTCAATAGTTAATGTAAATTGGGCACACAAGGTTTATATTTCAAACTTATTTCGTTTATTTATCATTTAAATTACTTATGTTAATTCATACATAAATATTAGTTTGGATTTTAGTTTTAAAATATTTCTTATTAGTTTCCGCCCGCGGCTTCGCTCGCGTGGTTTACGAACCCGTTCATTTCTCCGGGATAAAAAGCCTATGTGCTATTCCAGACTGTAATCTCTCTCTGTGCCAAATTTCATCCAAATCCGTTCAGCCGTTCTGGCGTGAAAGTGTAACAAAGATCCATCCATCCATCCATCCTTCCTCACAAACTTTCGCATTTATAATATTAGTAGGATTAATATATTGGAACTCATGTTTCCTATATACTGCGTCATTAGTCTAATGGTTGCAAGCGCTACTGCTGAGCATGAGGTCCTTGGTTTGATATCTGAGTCGGGAAAATTGTTATTGCGTATAACTATTGAAATTCTCAGTAGCAACAGGGTTTCTGGAACTGTGGCCGGCAGATGGTAAAGCTGAAGCTTCTTAATTAGAACTCTTTCAAATCGAACCTAAAGGCTTTTTCATTGTATGACAAAATTGTGGTTAGAATAGTGATTTCACTATTTCCTACCAATTTCTATAAGAAAGCAATAAAGCAATTAGTTTTATTAAATAGAAACGTTATTTTCCCTTAAAATAAGTTCAAAGGTAGGCCTTTTCATCGTTATCTTTTTTTGAAAACTGAGGATCAACTTAAATTAGTGTTAACCATTACGTAAGATAGTCCAATATAAAATGACCCCCGATCTTCAGACCTTTTTTTAGTCATGAGTTCCATCCTAAAGATTACTAGTTCAAAAGAATAAAAAGAATTACTTAAAGTGATATTTTATATGATTTTTATATCATATGTTTTGTATCAATTTCACACTTATTTTCGTTAACTATTTGTTCTTAAACTTCCTCGTTGATCTAGTGTTCGTGAAATCTTGGGTTCGATTATCGAGTAGGGGAAATGTTTATTGTTTTTTTTTTTTGGAGGATTGGACAGAGTTTACTGCGCTCGGTAGATGGCAATAGGCTCGTACTCTACTACATGGTATTCAATAATATCATCGACGAGATGTGGATGTACAATGACATAACCTAGTACATCTTTGCCTTCATACAAATGTTTGTTCCGTACGGGAATCGAATAAGCGACACATAGCGTAATGTCGATCGCTTAACGACCGCGCCAATTGTGACCTTACTTTGGCACACTAAGTAAGCATTTCTTCTGCATTATGGGTGCAGTAAACAAGCATATATTTTACATATACACAGACCTAGACCGAAACTACTATCTAAAAGCTATACAAATATGAATTCCATACTGGATCATCGATCACACTACGACTCATATATCTGAGAAAGCTAATCCCTTAGCCACTGCGCCAAACACCAAAAAACCTGGACTATAAACAGTTAAAAAAGAAGAAAAACAAGAAAATAAGTTACGAAGACAGTTTTCTACCTTAAACAGAAGTGACCCATTTTCCAAGAAACTTAGGTGGGTGACTGAAAAAGTAACTGTCCATGTTTAAGTAACTGTCCATGTTTAAGTTTCATTCCCTGAACACAATAAAGTAGCTCTTACATCCAGCTTCTTTTGTTTTTATTTTCTTTTGTTTCTGTTTTGTTAGAAGATTGTTTAAATTAAATGACCCATATTATTTCAAACGGTGATAATAATGACGTCACAGGACTATTGTACTGCCTTATTGGCAGCGGCGTGCACAGAGTTTTTAAACAGGGTAGGCAAAAAAAATTTAAAAGCTTACTTACCAATAATACCTATTGCATGTTGGTATTGGTTCGTCGTCTTGTCGATTAAATCACGATGTATTGCGACCACTAGACCAAAGAGGCAATTGATGTAGTATAATTATTATACTAACTTCAAAATAACTTAATAAAGGCATTATGAAAATGGAAATGTAATACAACTCTGCTTAACCCTTCGTCTCATCATCATCATCAGCCAGAAGACGTCCACTGCTGAACGAAGGCCTCCCTCAAGGGGGGTTTGCCATAATCCCCACGCTTGGCAGGCGGCTTGGGGATCGCAGTGGCTCACCGATTAGTGAGAGGACGCTGCTGCCCGTCCTCCGGTGTCTGGCCGCAGTTTTAAGACGTACCCGGGTCACTCAACCCTTCGTCTATTAGATGCTATATTATGTGTAATAGTAGCTACAATTAGTTCATTTTGCAACTTCACAATCTCTTTGATAATATACATATTTTACTAACTACTTATGCTAATGTATTAAAGGAATATATTATGTCTTTTTATTATGTTTCAAAATATAATAAAAAATCTTCTTCTTGCCGAAAACGGAACAGCCCTCAACTATTACAGAAATAATTCTGTTCTACCCACAATGCAAAGAGAATCACAGATGTCTTTTAGTGAAAAGTGTACAATGTGCCAGATCTGATAGCTGGTACCATTAGCTAGATTAAAGCTCGAAATAGAATGGTGCCTGTCACTGAACCTTCATTTTACGTAACATTTTACGCAACGCCTGTATTCTCTTAGGGGTTCGGCAGAGATGTAATGTTATACACTCGCATTTCGCCGACATAGACAGTTTAATAAAATAGCTGCTGTTTTTATGAATATTAACATTTTTACTATAGGCAACATTACAATGAATATCTTGATGTTACTCAATGTGGTGACCCTAACGTTCTACTCATTACACATGTGAGTTGTATTAAAAATATATCATTACAAGCTTCCACTCGCGGCTTCATCCGCGTGGTTTACGAACCCGTACATTTTCCTGGATAAAAAGTCTATGTGCTATTCCAGACTATAATCTATCTCTGTGCCAAATTTCATCCAGATCAGTTCAACCGTTCTGGCGTGAAAGACAAACAAAGATGCATCCAACCATCCATCTATCCATCCATCCTCACAAACTTTCACATTTATAATATTAGTAGGATAGTAGGATTAGTAGGATTGTTCTCGTATAATAATTAAAAATTAAAGGACTAAGCAGTAAGTATAATGAGAGAGTTTAATAACAGCCACCGGTCATACTTTTAATTTTGCCCAATTTGGGAATCGAGCCCAAGTCCTCACGCTCAGTAGTCGTGCTTAAAACCATTACACTGAGGCAGTCAAGTTTATCTGAGCACCCCATTGAAGTCACTGAGTACTAAATACTCGTAAGTCATCATCATCATCAGCCAAAAGACATCCACTGCTGAACGAAGGCCTCCCCCAAGTTGGGGCGTTTGCCATAATCCCCACGCTTGGCAGGCGGCTTGGGGATCGCAGTGGCTCATCGATTAGTGAAAGGACGCTGCTGCCCGTCCTCCGGTGTCTGGCCACAGTTTTCGGACGTACCCGGGTCCTAAGTGCCTCTCAATAATATAATTAAACGACTGTACAAGCACACTTGGTTAACAAATAAATGTTTGACTTATGAATTGTAACAGATACAAATCAAAAGATTTCATGTATTCATATAAAGTACCTAACCTTATAAGAGCCAAAATGTCAATTTTTGGTTCCTTCAATAAAATTGGACTGCCTCATCTGTGTCTGTCTAGTGGTCGCAAGCGTGACTGCTGAGCGTGAGATTCTGGGTTCGATTCCCGAGTTAGGCGATGTTATTGGCTTTCTCTATATGGAAATTCTCAGTAGCAACACGGAGTCCGGAACTGTGTCTCCTATTACATGGGACAGAATAACGGCATCGGCGAAATGTGGGTCTATAATAGTACACCTCTGCCTAACCCTCCAGGCTGCCTAAATACAGGCGTGATGCTATGTTACGTGTTATGTTCAATAAAATTTTGAATTTTTTGAGTAATTTTGTTATCGGTTACTTAGATATTTTATGTGTTTATTTACCATCACTCTGGAGGTCAAAAAAGTACCTCAGTAAGTACTTAAAATTCAACAGAACACATTACTTTATCTTTACCAATTAGGCTGCTAGCGCATCTATATGATTTTGAGACGTTTTAATCACGCATCTAGATACACATATAATAATCGAAACCTACTTTTAAGAAAGCCAAATGCCCCAATAAATTTTGTGTAGAATAACGAACTGAACATTTTAAATTAACACTGATACATTTCTGACGTCACACTGATATTCTTTCTAGACCAGCCATACTCAACCTTTTTTCCATAAGGGCCACAAAAACGTATTATGTAGTTAAGGTGCCGCGGACCACAATACAAAATTTAGGTGTTGATAAAAAACGTTATATTTAAATACCGTAAAACAAAGTAACGAAAACAAAAACAAAAAAAATGAAAAATTCTTCACAATTCATCAGAATGGATGATCTTATAAGTCTTATAATGTGAGGTTATCATGCAGCCACATGCGATCTTGACAAAATTTTGAAAGAGCTTCCATAATCCAAAACTCTAGATTTAATGAGATCTCTGAATCCCTCTATCACTCACTGCAACGCAATGCGCTGTAGGGTTATCTAGGTACCTATTGTACTCCGCGCGCCCACAGTCTCTGGATCTGTGCGAAATTTAAAGTGGTTGATAACTTGACTACTATGCCAGGTTGGCCACTCACAGAAGCTCGGCGGGCCGCAGGTTGAGTATGACGGTTCTAGACAATAACAATGTTTATTGCTTGAACTGTGTTAAACAAAATTTGGTATTGTAGTGACTACTACTCGCAACACTGCAAAAAGTTAAAGCGCCATCTCTCGGAGTGAAGCTACAACAACAAATCCTGAATCGCACTATAAGAGTTTACAACGATTCTAACACATATTCGAATGTCCGACATCAACCGTCGGGTTTCGGCCCGCCAGGCTAATCACCTTGGCTGGTCGGAGGATCCTCCCCTTTCAATGGTGGAACACCATACCTCGTTCCACCGCAGTATCAACAGCACCGCAGAAATATGAGTGTAAATTTCATTTCGACCAGGCGACGAGACGTGCATAATAAGCTTTACAAAGTAAATAAAAACAAATAAAGTGTGGTTTCAGTTGTATGCCATTATACTGTCAACATTATACATTCAAAATCTTGTTGCACTAGATGTTGACGAGCAACAATCTCTCCATTACTTATGCACGACAATCGTCTTTGATCCTACCTTGCAGGTCTCAATTGCGCCTATAAATTCAGTCTTCACCGCCCATAAATATCACTTCGAAAATGTTCACTGAACAGAAACATTTCATTTTAGAGACATTTGTTAAAACGTTTATATTATGTCCAGCTTTGCCGGCTGATGTTTAGCGCAGTGGTTGAGAGATCGACTACTGTGCTACGTGTCGCCGGTTCGATTCTCGCACGGAAAAAATATTTGATCTACAGATAGTTGTTCCTGGTTTGGGTGTATGTTCATATGAACAGATGTGTTTATAAACGCACCCACGATACAGGAATTATTCTTAGGGTAGGCAAAGTATTAAAAACATGAAATATATAGCTTATTTCAGTATTTTCAGGATATTATAATCCCAATAATTAAGCGTGATGATAAAACACTTACTCAATTTCGCTCATGATACTACTTAAAATTAAACAATGAGTCATTTGTATTGCCAATAACAAATTTAAAATCATAATTCTGTGGAAGAACTTATTGTTCACCCCCAAGCCATGGGGGCTTGGGGGTGAACAATAAGTTCTTCCATCGACGTGTTTGAATCATTTAAATTTAACCCTTGTTACCACCTACCAACCCTTGTTAAAGGCCGGCAACGCACTTGTGACTAAGCCGGTGTTGCGGGTGTCCATGGGCGACGGTAATCGCTTACCATCAGGCGATCCGTGTGTTAGTTTGCTGCCATAAAAAAAAAAACCACGTTTAGCAGATTCCATTATCACAACGATTTTTTTTTTTTTTTTTCTTATAAAAACATTGCCCCACACTAGGATTTCTCCTGTGTCGTGGGTACAGTTTACAAACATACATGTCACATACACACACAACCAGACCCGAAACAACTATCTGTAGATCATACAAATATTTGTTCCGTGCGGGAATCGAACCCGCGATACCTAGCGCAGCTGTCGATCTCTCAACACACTGCGCCAACCGTGCCGTCGATTAAACATTTATATGGCCTACAGATAAAATTATTTCGGTTCTAGGTGAGTGAGGATGGGATACTTTTTCTGTATTCAATTTCTCACCCACGATTTAAAAAACCACCCTAATGTGTGTGTGTTAAAAAAAATTTCAATGACATAAAAATCATTGCACACATATGAAACATAGCCCGCTTATATTTCACCTTTCCACACATTTCACCGATGCAATTTTATTTATTTATTTACATTACAGTATTGACCAAGACGTGGTGAAGACCAAGCATTTTAAAAAAAAATACTGTACCATATCTATTTTACTTACAATTAAAAGTAAAAAAAATAAGAATTACGTAGAGCTTGTATAGCCATTCGACTACTTAACAAGTGCAATGACTTCATATTCTGATCTTGTTTGTGTTTGTAAGATTAATAATTGTTAAGTACTTAGATTATAACTAACTCATACATTATACATGCTGTGTTCACTATTTTAGGGTATGTAGTTTTATGTGTACTTTAATTTTTGATTATCATTGTATGTAAGTGATACCGTATTAGCTGATTTGTGAACCATTAATAAAAAATAAAAAGTTAAAATCACAAATACAAAACTATTAATAAGTAAAACAAAACAATAATGAAAATGGTTCTAAATACTTATCTATATAAAAAACATGTAAAATGAAATAGAAAAAAAAAAACAAAAAAAAATTGAATACCTTATACCAATAGTTGGCGAGCTTGTTGCCATTCTTCAGGTACAAGTCTAATCTCCTGCTGGTTAGCAAATGGCTGCTGATCAATAATATTTTGTGCGACACAGAGATCGAACCCGGGATCTCATAGTCAGCAGCCGTGCTTGACACACGTCGTATGACACACGAGGCATTTCACAGCCCACTTAATCGTAAAATTTAATATTTTGCATAATTTCTGTGCGAGTTTTCTCTTTAAACATAATATGTAAATGCCACCCATTATTTTGAATGTCTCAATAAATTCAGAACATATCGCTTGGAAATCTGCAATCTCCAACATACGATTAGGATAACTATATAGAGAAGAATTATCTGCTACGTTTGACTCCATAAGTCTTTTCCTTCCAATATACCTTTACGACTTGCAGAAGATATACAGCAGATCTGGGGACGATTGGAACTGATATCAGGAGCAGATCTTTGATTAAAACTTTGCTCGTCTTTTTGTGGATTGTAATCCACAGTAAATCTTTTGGTTTTGTAACTTTGTGCAAAAACAAAAGATTTACTGTGAAGATCGCTTTATGGTTGGACCACGTTGTCTCCGCCTGTTTTTGTCGTAAAAGGCTTTTGGTATAACTAGTTTAGAAGATGGATCCCCTTTTTAACTAATAATGGGGTTGCGATCCCCGAATTCTGAAAACTAGGATTTGAAAGTGGAAATGCCAGGACATTTCGGTTTAAAAACAGGACGCAGTATAAGAAAACAGTGTCAATGAAACTCGATGAATAGGAATTACAATGTTTTATGAAATAATCTACAATTAAATTATGTAATATTCTAAGAAATTAAATGAAGGATTAAATTATAAAATAACGCCGATGATTAACCGTAAAGTTCGAGGCAGTACTGGCGCGTGAATAATAAAACACAGGACCTTACGAGGATTCTTTAAAAAACCTAGGAGGCTACTTAATAACTATCTAGGACAACTCAGGACACTCCAAAAAGCAGGACATGTCCTGGGAAAATAGGACGGTTGGCAACCGTAACTAATAACAAATAACCCCGATAATAAACCAAATATAACGCTGCGCCACTTTAATTTTCTACTACATCGTGAGTGCGTTTACATCCAGACTCGAAACAACTATCAGTAGGTCATGTGTCGACGACGAGCCTCGCGAGAATATCTACCCGAAAATCACTTAAAATTAAAATATTACTGCCGCTGCTTACACGGCAACACTGTTCAGTCTGTCAAATAAAAAATGTCATTGTCACCGGTAAAATAATCGATATGTTTAATTGTAATATGGAGCTACTCAATTAAAATTAAAAATAATTGATATAAGTATTGTTATTGCCACTCTACACCACTCCACGCGTACCTGCATCCGTTACAGTCATGCCAGTGTTTGTTCTATACTATACTATAATATACTACTATACTTCTTATGCGCTGCCGGTAACCTCAGCTTTAAAACTCAGTGCATACAATATTTCTCGGTAATGTTAATGGTCGCCAGCCTTAATAAGGTATTTGGTTTCAACATCGTCTGCAGCAAGAACCTGAACCTTTTGAAACTTTACCTGTCTCATTAGTATTGCCACAGCGATGGCCTTTTTGCTGGAGGAAATAAGAATTGTTAGATTATAACTTTAGTTTATTCTTGCAAGTTCTAAAGAAAGCTACATTTATTTATCATCTTGTGTATATACATTATACAGTTTACTAACTACTTATGCTAATGTATTAATTAAACCTTATAAAAAACAAAAATGAAAATCTATCTTAAACGAATACTTACGCGTCACACGTCAAAGTACTCCTCCACATCGCTGTCAATTGGTAGCGTGCCCAGAAGCCTGGCAGCATTACCATGTTGAATGGCAATGCTTATTCTTTGACCTTCTCTGGTCATGTATACTGTCTACCAAGGGTTTAGCAAAGTCTCTAAAAAGAGACGTGCATTTTTTATTATGTTTATATATAAAATTCCGGTGTGCGTAATTCTTCTCATCCGAAACGGGTTGACCGATTTTGATGATTTTTTTTTTGTACTTATGGACTCATCTGGATCGTTTTCAGCTATAGTTGTGCCCGCAGCCTAATTACCGATGTAGCAATCAGTTTGCGACAGGCATGGATCGCGCGATAGCTTCTGTTAATCGTCATTTTTGTGTCATATATTGACCAAAAACAGTGAAACTGTTGTCGCGTTGCTGTCGCTTTTTTAAATCAGGTTGCCGGTAGGTGACACTTTTGTCGTGATCCAGAAAAAGATGAGCTAGTTAAACTATAAATATGAATGGAAGAAGTACAACATCTTAAGACAAAATCTAAGAAAAAATATTGTATTAGCAAACGGACATTTTCATTTAAAACAGCGGATAAGTTCATGATCATGGCTCTTAAAACTTTTGATGAAGAGAACTTTTGTCACCAAACATTCGTGCAAAAATATCTCTATTCATTACATAATATAACAAAGCATAACGGGTTTATTCCCCGAAGAGGAAAGCTGAGAAAATAGTACATCTAAGGCATCCGACGGCATTATTAAGTTCAATAGAGAGCGAGCCTATTGCCATCTACCGGGCGCAATTCTAAACTTCAAACCCTTACAAATAATCTTCTAACACAAAAATCCAATAACACTTTACTCGACCAATAAAACCCGGGACCTTATTCTCAACAGCTACGGTTCTGATAACTGGAAGAATTAGGCAGTACTGTCATGCAGAAATCTAATGGAAAATCACTCCTCTCCGAGTCATAATTAAGCCGTCACAGGCTCCTCCTAAGCATATCTCAGTTCTCTAGTATACAGTTATTAGCATATTAATGAGACAAGTAAACGGCAATTAATCCGTGTCGGGGTGGTAATTACTCCAATTTTCTAATTGTTTATCGGGTTAGGCTTTAGTGTTAGCAATTAGCGAAATAGGATCAAAATGTAAGGAAAGCATCAATTTTTTTGTAACTCTCCATCAAATGGCACATTAGTACATCATTTTTGTATATGATATATTCGACGACACGATCGGCGCAGTGGTTGAGCGATCGAATGCTGCGCTACATGTTGAGGGTTCGATTACCGCACGGAATAAATATATAATTTGTATGATGTATAGCTAGTTGTTTCGGATCTGGGTCTTTGTGTATGTGAATATTTGTGTTTGTAAACGTAACATGAAATATTCCTATTGTGAGACAACGTTTAATAAAACGGATATATACCTATATACACTGTACTGTACTGTACAGTAAATATACACGGGCAAGACCACTGGGTTCTGCTAGTTATTATATAAATAAGGTCTTACCTTTCTAGTCTTCTTTAAGATTTTTAGAACAAAATATCGTTTTTGACGGTTCATAAAAAGTAACTCAGATGACTAGTAGTCATCTACCGTGTTTGCGAAAAGCAAAATAACAATTCAATTCTAAACACTAAACGAGCGCTTTCGCCTTAAAATCAATCGCTTGTCCCATACACATCCACCTGACCTTTACACAAACATACTCACATCCATTAGTAAGCTCTTAACGCTCACTTTGACTTGGAGTCACAAAGATTAAACTGATGTTAACTTAAATGACTCCACTCCATGTGCTAGATGAGCGAGAAATGAGCGAGGTCGCGCGGTTAAGAGGTTTGGCTAAACTTGGCTTACGGTCCTTGTTTGACCATTTTTAACTTATAAGGTGACCATGGAATTGAAAAGGACCCATTATTTATAAGATTTTACTGTGGGCATTCTGTCTGCAGTGTGTGTTGAAAATTATAGTGTAGTTTCGCTAAAATTGTTACTTGGAGAGATTTTTTGATTGGTAATTAGAGATTATGTCGATATTGAAATGTGTCAAAAAATATGGCGAATATAACCTACCATTTTCAAATGGTCGTTATATCATATTAGATATAACTATACTTTAAATGCTCGAATGCTACAGTGGTTGGACACAGTAGACATTTAAGTGAAAAAATCTAGAGAGAAGAACAGATCTCTAATAGAGATTTATGGCTAAAGGGGCGAAAATTACCCCTTCGACTTAAATCTCATAAATATAACTCTAGGGTTGCCATCCCCAAATTTTCAAAACCAGGATTTGAACGTGGAAATGCGCAGTAAATGAAAACAGTGTCAATGAAACTCAATGAATACCAATTACAATGTTTTATGAAATTATCTTCAATTAAATTATATAATATAAGAAATGAAATGAAGGATTAAATTATAAAATAACGCCGATGAATTTACGTAAGGATTGAGGTAGTAGTGGCGCGCGAGTAATAAAACACAGGACCTCACCAGGATTTTTTTTAAAACCCAAGACGCTACTTTCTAACTATCCAGGACAACCCAGGACACTCCAAAAAGCAGGACATGTCCTGAGAAAACAGGACGGTTGACAACCCTATATAAGTTAGAAGAGATAAGAGTATTCTCGCAATTAAACAGATATAACTTTTATTAAATGCTCGAATTGCTACAGTGGTTGGATACAATCGACATTTAAGTGAAAAACATCTACAGAAAAAAATACAGATCTCTAATAGAGATTTATGGAAAATAACGCGAAAAATACTTAAATATCAAAAATATTACTGAAAGACATAAAGAGTAGACTGAAAAATATTGACTTTTGTAGTCAAAACAAAGACTTTGTATTTTGAGTTCAAATATTTGATACTTATTGATATTAAACCTTGATCCCCTCAAATATTAGATGCATTGAAACAAACGCGTCTATAGCCCGTAAATATTTGGTCTAAGTCTGAATATGTCTACGATTGCTGCATACTAATGAAAGGCATGACGGAGGGGTTATGAACCTCCCAAAATCGTACAAGTCAAATTGACAAACCTCCTATAAATGGGCAATTCACGAAAATTTTAAATAAATTATTAAGTTCCTCCTCAAAAGGTCTAAACAATGAAATCAAAAATATTTAGGTTTTTCTTTTATTTGTAATATTATTTTTTTCTGAAAGTCACTTTACTGTTACTATGACCCCCAAAAGTCTGGACTGCGATCGCGCCTTGATACGTATGTAGCTATTCAATGTTAAGCCTTGATTATTTGAGAGTGTTCAAATAAGATTTGTTCTGAATACAAAATATTAGTGAGTTAAATATCATCGCCAAGATTCGATATTACGTCTCTGTCAATAACTGAAGTTTACATGAGTTTGAGTCTGCCAATTTGCCAACATCACGCTTATATTCTCAGAAGGCTAAGCACGTCAAGTAGTGCAATGTAGATATTAAATGTAATGAATTGTCTTATAGGTTCAGTGGTCGCAAGCGCGACTGCTGAGCGTGAGGTCATGGATTATATTCCCCGGTCGTGCAGTATTATTGGGTTTTTCTGTATGGAAATTCTCAGTAGCAGCACGGAGTTGCCCGGTTGATGGTTATAGGTTCGTCCCCTATTAAGTAATGTGAGTGAGTGAGAAATGTGAGTGCATAATACTTAGTGCACCGCTGCCTAACCTTTCGGGGATACAGGCGTGTGTATGTCATGAAATGTATTGTTTCATTAATTAATCTGCCATCCGACGGCGTAATATGCAAACTTCCCGCTATGTAATAACAGTGAAAATTCAGAACTGTAGTTAAAAGTTTATCCTTTACGAGCTTTTCAGTAGCTCCTAAATGTATATGTAAAGTCAGGAACGAAATAACCATTAATATGTTACATAGATAACTGACAGGTAAAATTTACGACTGACAAAGTTTTTGTCCGCCTTATTTTGACGGACATATTATGTTAAACAATAAAATTCAACCCATTATTGTCCCACTGCTAGGCAAGGGTCTCCTCTCAGAATAAGAAGGGGTAGGCCTTAGTCCACCACGCTGGCTCGGTGCGGGTTGGCAGACTACATACACCGTCGAGAACTTTATGGAGCCCTCTTAGGTGTGCAGGTTTCCTCACGATGTTTTCCTTCACCGTAA
Source organism: Shargacucullia verbasci (assembly GCA_947562105.1). Taxonomy (NCBI): domain Eukaryota; kingdom Metazoa; phylum Arthropoda; class Insecta; order Lepidoptera; family Noctuidae; genus Shargacucullia; species Shargacucullia verbasci. The sequence goes on along the minus strand of OX387302.1, from coordinate 7,842,888 downwards.
ATGCAAGTGATAATCAAATTCTGATCCGCACATGATTCCGAAAAGTCAGAGGTGTGAGCCGGGTTTGAACGCGTACCCTCCTGCATGGAAGGCAAGTGTTCAACAGCTAGGCTATCACTGCTAAAAAAGGTGATCCAAAATTTAAAAAATGAAGGTATCGTCATCTTTTGTTATCGCATGATGAGATAATCTAAATTACAAATCTGAAAAAGTTATGACAGCTGAAAGTAACAACTGTTTGTCAATTTTCGTAAGTCATATTTTAACTGATATATATTTTTTAAATTCTTAATTGCCAAAGAATTACGTCATTGTGTCTTCTAAGTGCCCAAGCACAATCGTACTAATATTATAAATGTGAAAGTTTGTGAGGATGGATGGATGGATATTCTGTAGAAAATACAAATATTTGTTCCGTGCGGGAATCGAACCCGCGACACTTAGCTCAGCAGTCGATCTCTCAACCACTGCGCCAACCGTGAGAGGCCGATAATTGGTTATTATTTGTATGTGTTTTTAATTAATTACAAAAAAAAAAACGTTCAGATAAAGAAAGTTAAATGATTTATTACACGACACAAATGAAACTATATAACAACGCCCACAGTTAACAAGGAAAAATGATCAGTTAAACAAAATGAAAGAAAATTTCCATTCCGTCCAACTATAGCTAAGAACCATCCAGTACCGCTATCACGAGTTTTCTTACTATTTACTATCGTAGTAAAGTAAATTTTCATGATAGCGATTTTAGTTCTTAACTTGGTTACATTAGGGATTAGAGTCGCTTGTGTGACATCTAGTCATAGTAAAGTTTTGATTTACTATTTACTATATTATAGAGATGTCATGTTAGCGACTCTTATCCCTAATGTGACCAAGTTAAGAACTATAATCGCTTGTTGTATATATTTATTTATCTATCTATAATTTGAGTTTACGTGATCAATCCTCATCAGTGCAGGGCAGCATCGTGGCCACCAAACGCATCAAATCGATATACAAAGGTATGTAAAAGATATATCACTCACTGACTGACTAATTTCAAAATCTCAGGAGCCATAAAACCTACATACTTGGAATTTGACAGGTAGGTTCCTTAAAGGGAACAAATATCCGGTAAAAAAGATTTTCCAAAACCTTCCACCCAAGGGGGTGAAATAACGATGAGGTTTCTGAGGGACCTCATCGTTATAATTGTCTCAGGAAACATACAAATCCCACTCTGTATTCCATATAATATATTTTTAGAAATTATAGGTTCATTAAAAATCGTCATCATGTTTTTTTGTGAACAAACTGCCACACTATTTCTCCCGTATTTAAGTATAGGTTTAATTTACAGTATATAAGTACATATAGGTATAAATCTCACATGGACGTACAACCTGACAGGTAAAAACAATTTATGCAAAATTCGTAACGTACGAACCCATAACACTAAGCATAGAAAGCTAATTGCTTAGCCACTGCGTCAGCTGTATCATCCGTTTTTATTTAGTAGCGATTTCAGATTTAATAATTTTGGCCTATTATATTTAGCATATCTCGTGAGTGTCGGGGAAATAATCTAGCTGTTTTCATATATTTTTTTTATTAGCCTATTCCCAACTAGAGTTTAGCCAGGTGCTGCTGAATATCAGTATTTTACACGGAGCGACAGCCATCTGACATTCACCACCCAAATACTGGGTGACATTGATGCTTTAATATTAGACTCGTTGGCAGACACTTTGGGCTGCTTACGCCCGTAACGACTGTCATAAGACAACCGGGATCAACAGCTTAACGTGCTTTCCGAGGCACGGAGGGATTTTGATGTTATAAAAATGGTCGCCTAACCTCCTTGGATGACTTTTGACTGTAGCAAGCGCTTCTTAACCACACATATACTCGTAGACCAATCTGCGCGGTCGCTATATATATATGTAACTACGAGCCCTAGTTGATTGAAAGTTATTAAAATGAAACAAAAGAAATTAATTTTATTTTTTATTACTGTTCACTTACAACTACCTAATACATATTACGACATTAACACGTTGCAACAATACGCAATAATTATTAATAGTAAACATTGTTATTGAATGTACACACAACTATTAATTTCGTTTACATCTATTATTGCTCTTATTTATGTTATTATTATTTTAATTTACAGTATATACAGTTACTCTAATTTAAAAGCGTTTGATGCATTATAATAAAGATATATAATTTATATCGCGTATTCTCATAAAACACTATAAATTTCTCCCTAAAAAAAACACTTTACAAAGTTTTTAAACACTGTGTTTTTTGATTATTTTCAACGATGGCCTTTTTATATGAATATTCTTATTTTCAGTTTCAAATTCAGACAATCTTAAAAAAAATAACGAGCTGTGAACTTAATAGGCTTTAGAGAGTAATACCTGACTTTATTAAAATTCTTCGCAAAATGATCCTAAAATACGGAACGAAATAGACATTTTAATTTCAATAATAAGTTTAAGGTATAGGCTATAGCCGATATTTTCACCATTCATTTCAAAATTCCAAAAAAAAATAATGTTTTTTTTATTCTTTAATAAACCAATAGGTATTCGAAGTCGTGAAATCTTTTGTTTTAAAGAAACGCTGTGTATTATTTAGTTACCATACTTTCTCAAACGGTCCAAAGTAGCCTTTTAAGAATTATTGAAACGGGTTCACTACTTCTAATATACGACGTTACAACAAATTTTACGGAATCATCGCCATACAAATCCATTTTCTCTTCCAAGAAATGAAATTTCTAACATGTAGGAAGCCCAGAAAGCTTGTGAATTTAGAACAGTTACTGAATAGTGGCAGTTAATTTATCTATCACGTGCGTTAAAATATCGAACCGATATATTTTAAAGATGCGCTCAAACTGACACGAAGCAGACCGCGAGCCGCTCGCGTGTCACCCGCGCCACGTTTTCGTGTCCATTATTTTTTATCGATGTATGAGAAATTTTCATATAGTTCGTTTCATTTGAATTTAATAACGATTATAAATTTGTTTGCGCTTCAGTAACACTTCGTATCTACATTGTGAACTTGGCGCGGCAGCAAAAACAACTTTGTATTACTAAGACGTTTTTACTGTCGCGTTGCTTTCGCAGTCTACGTATGGCGTGTTTTTATACCGCAAATATGGTTGGTAATCGTTATTAAATTTAGTTGAAACGAACTTTAGGAACGATAAAAGTTTATATGCGTCGCGGGCGGTACGCGATATTCGCGACAGTTTGAACGCTGCTTTATAAAAAAAAGATACAACGCTGTAACAAAACCTCCTTCCTTTAACTTTTCTACATCTACAATATCGACACATTTACAATACATTAAACCTAAACTTCCTATAAAAAGATTTCGTTTACAACCAATTTAATTTATTAATAATGCTATTTACATCCGATAATAACTTAATTATTATATTTTTATAACACTTATTTTACGTATTTGTTTTCCCCTTTTGCAAACTTCTACAAAGGCCGGTTGCACCAAACTTAAAGTTTAATCAAGACTTTAAAAGTAGTTAATAGTTGAACTTCGTTAGTATTAATTGAAGTTTCTTGTTCTCAAGAGCAACAGTTTAACTCTCAAACTAACTTTAAGTATTTTATTAAATTTTATAAATCTGTTTTCGATATTTTAGCTGATAGACGAGTTTGATTTGGTTACACAGAAATTGAATAACCTGAATTTGGGATATCGATCTTTTTATTTTTTAAATTTATGCCATAGAGTGGCAAACAGACAGGTGGCCTACCTGATGGTAAGTGGTCACTGCCGCTCATGGGCATCTGCAATACCAGCGATACCACAGGTATGTTGCCTGCCCTTTTCGAAGAGGACTCTCTTCAATTTTAGTTTGAAGCTGTCTATTTCGTATGTCGTGTTTGAACTGCTATGTTTCTCTATACATAACATTATTCCAACTTCTAACTCGGTGGGTTTTATTCATAGGAACATTTGAAAAATCTTACATTAATTGCACATGTATTATTAAATAGGAAACGAAGATACATAAATATATTTTATAGTATGAAACATGAAATGTATATTATGTATTTCTGCCTGTATCCCCGATGGATTAAGCACATGTGTGCTATTGTGCCCCCGTATGTTGCTGATGCTGTTAGTAAGTCCTATGTATTAGGAGGCGAGCCTATTGTCATCAACCGGGCATAGTTCCAAACTCCTTACTGCTAATGAGAATAATTGCACCGAAAAACCTAATATTATTACTTTGCCTGACCCACGTTCTAGACCAATGAATTCATGTGCGGATCAGAATGTTATTATCACACGTGGCAACTTTGAGGGAAAATTTCATGAGGAAACGTCGTGCTCTCCAGAGGACTTTGTTAAGTTCTCAGTGGTGTGTGTATTCAACACCCCGCACCAGGCTAGCATGATAGATTAAGACCATCTAACCTAACCTAACTAACACTTCTCATATTGAGATTTCGTTTCCCTTTAAATTCCTTGTTGAACAGAGAAACGTAACATATCAATAGTTAGAAGAAAAAGAAGCGTTAGTAATCAACAAGTGATCAAAAGCCTGACATTGATCAAGTTTGGTGTAACCGACCTTAAACGCGACTAAGATTAAAGTTAATCCACAATTTAATCATATAAGCCTTGGCTTTAATAGCCGAACTAAATAGACGATACTGTGGTTTATAACGGATTAATAATCCTCTTAGACTTAGTGTAATATAATTATGACAGATTTATATAAATACCTAATAATATCATTTTGGAGTAAATACTTTGAAGACGTATTTTGTATACCTATAAAGGTATAAGAATAAAAAAAAAACCTAATTCAGATTTGATTATAAATAAAAATAATATTTAGATACACTTTTTGACTAGCCGAATTAGATTGGAAACACATATTAAAGACATACTGTTAAACTAGGCAGTAATAAAATTATATAAAATTAATCACGAAGTATAAAAATAGCGACAAAATTAATCACAGCATAATAGACATTGAAATCTGTCATTTTCTAAGTACGCCTACTAATAATATCACAATCAATCTAATTTAGTGACTAGATTATTGAAAACACTTGCTTAAACATTTTAATACTAACAACAGTTAGGGATATAGGAATTTAAAGCGAGAGTTAACGAGGAGTTAAATATGATACATGGTGTAAACAACCTTTGTTAGTTTTAGGCGAAAAACGCATCTGGCTGCTTGATTATTATAGATAATGGCCTGGATAGCCGACAGATTCTTTATTACGCCTTGTGCGTTTTAAGCCTTGGACATAAGCTTAATATAGAATATTTACAGTAAAAATATATAAGACATTTCGCTTTCTTTATCTTATATTACAAAAACCGGTCTTCTGTAAAAATTAGTACAACTAAACCTTTTAAAAACATACACGTACTATGAATATATTTTTCTACTTTTGAGTTAACAATTCTTTAATGGACCAACAAATTTGAGTATGAGTGTAAAGGTTGAAACAGACTAGATTTATGTGACGTGACGGTTATGATGTCAGTAACGTTATGTGAACGGGCGAGATTATCGAACGGGCAAATGCCGGACGCGTCGTATGATTAATACGTGTGAACTGACGAGTAATGCGATTTGAAAGCGTCACTGATGTCGCATAAGACAAGTCTGTGTCTAAATTGTGCTATTTTGTATAGTTCATGAGAGCTGTTGGTGATGACATAATATCATAAGCGTCGCGTTTTGTAAACCTAATCTGATTTCACCTTTATTCCTTGATTCTTCAAAAATCTAAACAGGCATCTTTCAAAGTAATTGCTTTTTCTAGACTTTTCAAGATAAGCTGCTGATAAACTGAAGTCTTAGATTCAAAGACTTGAAAGATAAAAAGTTGAAAAAATTAATCTGACCAGCCTGTAATTTTCTACAACGTGGTCTCAGGTGTACACCGTACACTTAATACGACGTCAGGGTATTAGATTCTAATGTGATAAAGGGAGCTTATCGCTTTCATCTGGCGCTGTGCCAATCTTGAGCTATAATTGAGTAACGAGAAAATTTGAAGCAAGGAAACCTGTATTTATATCTAAAATCGAGCATAGAAGATTGAGAATTTTCGCTTTCGGATATCGTGTCATTATGGCCAAAATAGAGACGTCCTAATAGATGAGTTCAATTGGCGGCACGGTTGGCGCAGTGGTTGAGAGATCGACTGCTGGTCTACGCGTCGCGGGTTCGATTCCCTTACGGAACAAATATTTGTATGATCTACAGATAGTTGTTTCGGGTCTGTGTCTTTGTGTATGTGAATACACACCGTGCCTTGGAAAGCATGTAATGCCGTTGGTCCTGCGCCTGATCTCTCTCCGGTCGTGTCGGATTGCCGTCCCATCGGACTATGAGAGTAAAGGAATAGAGAGTGCACCTGTGTTTGCGCACACACTTGTGCACTATAATATATCCTGCGTAGTTGGCTAATCTCCGGTGAGATTGGCCGCCGTGACCGAAATTCGATCAGGAGGACATTACTATTGTACACATATTTCACCGCTGTCGTTATTATGTTCCATGTAACGGGGCGAACCATGTACCGCGTACCGAGTACAATTCGAAATTCCAGGCTGATGCTGATAATTTTCTAATTGAAGACACACTAAAACTGCTTAATTCAGGTATTAACCAGGATGTAACGCTGAGCCCTCTAGTAGCAGACTTTTTTTCTTGTTACTGTGGCTTACTCATCGTATTATATGCTAACCCTGCAAGATGATTTTTTAATATTATAACATCCTTGACGACATAATCACGTCTAAGTAATCAGTGGTGCATGAATCCAAAAACCACTTGACACCCCGCAAGCAAGTTTAGTAAAACGTCTAAACGTCCAGTTTGCGTTCCGACTAAAACCTTCCCCAGGTTTAGTCAGAAAACCGACAGCGACAATGCCAAAATAGCGCTAAAAAAATCATCAATCAGCTTGTTTCCGGGCAGACAATTTTTTTTTAACCAAAAATAGTCCTTTTAAAAAACTTCAACTCGTTAGGTTTACTCAGTACATTAGCCAATCATTGCCCACTGCGTTCCGATTCACGCATCGGTAGTTGGGGCGCGGCGATGTTCCAAGTTCCATTGTTAGATCGCTCAACTAAAACGGAACGCAACGTGAGGGAAAGATTGATTTATGGACTGTAAAAATTGTTGTGTGCATTCGTTTTATGGGTCGTTTTGAATAGGTTTATGGAACAAGTGTTCAAGGTAAGCTCGACAATAAGTAAACAAGAAATTGTTTGTGCCAGATGTTGGTACAATAATAACAATAATATTTTAACTGATATGCTTTGACTCATATTTTTTTTTATTTACGTACTAATTTAACTTCCAGTTCAGAGGCGAAGTAGTGTATCTTGAAAATTCTATGTTTTGAGGAAGTACATCAAAAAAAGTTAAAAAAAGAATATGAGAAGATTGAATTATTGGAAACCCACAATGAAATGTTCTTAACTATACGTCTATAATTATGTCGAAATTCAATCCGTTAATAAAAGTTTTAATTTCATAGACGTATTAAAAACATGATGAGTTTTTTTTAACAAATCCGAAAAGCGTATGCCTTGTCAAGCACTACTTACTCGTATATTGATACTTTCGATAAAGCGATCAAATCATGCGAACACAAACCCTTTATGCTGTAAATCATCTCACCTACATTTATTTGATATATCGGCCAAATATTCACGCACTATTAAGTGCCGTGTCGAAACGCTGTCACGCGTGAAACGGAATTTTTTAGACGCGCGTCTGCTCCCGGTGTGTGAATCGGAGCGCTTGGGCGAACACCAATTATTTTAAGCGGTGCTCAGATTTTTTTACAGCTGCTTTTATGTGCGGTGTATTGAAAATTTCCGGGGTATGTTTTGTTAATATTTTCGTACCGGTTTTTGCTATTTTACTTTGTATGAAATGTAGTCAATAGACGTTTTGAGGTGTTAACACATTGAAGGAGTCACCAAGGCTCAATGCTGAAGAAAAATTTTGTTTGGTCATTGCATGATGGTGCGGTTATCATGGTCATTATAACATCACAGAGCATAATTTTATAGAATTTTCATTCGTCGACATGACAACGATTTTTTAAATATAACCGTTTTGTGAATTTCTATTGTTCCGTTAGCTCCAAAAGCTTATACCTGCTGTCATTCTGAAGTACGTAAACTCGATGCATGGTCAGCAGTACAGGTGATATAAATGAACATCATGCTTTTTTCACCGAAGGATTAGGCAGAGATGTAGGTACTATAATTGTGCACCTACATTGAGCCGATGTCGTTTTTGGGTACTAAGTAAGGGGCGAAACTATTGCCATTTTACTAGTTAAAATTCCAAATTCTGCTGACTGAGAGTTTTCTAACAGAAATCCCAATTGGAAATAAACTTTTCCCGAATTGGGGATCGAAACCAGCACCTACCTCACGCTCAACGGCTACGCAAAGTCAAAGTCAAAGTCAGCTCTTTCGAGTTCCAGTTCCTACAAAGATGGCTACTGAATATTTTATATAATTCATAATCCACATACCTGGCACACACTTGTTAAGTTAGTTGTTAAATGTTAACAAGAACATATTGTAAAAAAAATAGTTAAGACCAAACTCAACAAACTCAATATTGTAAAAAAATTAGTTAAGCCACTATGGTTCTCATGGCTTCATATACATCTATGTAATTAAGTGCCCACAAAATTTGCATATTATTATATCTTCGATATCATGACATCTTTATTATTGGCAATTTATCAAAACATTCTAATTCTTTTTGATACTAATTATGCTTAATATTTTCGTTATAAACAGGCGTGAAAAATATATTATTGTACAATAATTATTCCACCATCACAAGTTCCTAGATATTTTTAGTATTTCGTGTTTTTTCATACAAATCACGTAACATCGCATGTTGATAAACAGTTTGGGGTTTCATACAAATAATTATGGCGGCTATTTGTGGCATGATTTTGGATTTAATTACATGTACACATATCTTTATGTCTTTAGCCGTAGTAAAGTAGATAATTCACGTAAACGATATCTCAAAGGGACCTTTAGTTAAGTATGTACAGTTCTATATTATGTTACAAGTCAGATAACACGATATACTGGGAGCATAACCAACAGTTTAGGGCTGAATATTACCTAGCATAGCGCCTGTATTCCTAGAAGTATTAAGCATAGGTGAACAGTTACACTTAAAGTTCGTTTCAATTGCATCTACTAACGATTAACAACTTCATTTGCGGTCCAAAAACACGCCATCTATAGATAGCGAAAGCAAAACGACAGCAGAAACGGCTTGGTAATACAAAGTTGTTTTTGCTGCTGAGCTGCGTTAGCAATGTAGTTACGATGTGTTATTGAAGCGCAAACGAATTTATAATCGTTATTCAATTCAATTGAAACGAACGCCGCTTTTGTCGATACCGGAATTAAGTACCATCAAATAGTGAGCGAAACTTCAGCTGTGTGCCGGGCATAATTTTGAAGATGGCAGAAGAATTGAATAAATAGTTAGCGGGTATCGAACTCAAAACCACACTCTTAGCAGCTACACTTGCGACTATTAGACCAATGAAGCAGTCAAATATTAAAATTAATTTAGGAGTTTTTGACGTCGCGATTTCAGCGCTGTAATTATTATGGTAGCAGATTAAAATTTTCGAGAGAAACCCGCTGTCCTACATAGACGTCTAAGCGACAAAGCGAAGTTATGCGACAAAACATGACCGTTCTACGTGACCGCACTTGTCAGCACCGAGATTTGGCGCATCGCTTCACCTAGACAATGGAAAAAGAGGAAGATATATCTATTTCTATAAACATATCAATCAATCAATCAAAATCAATCAAATAACAATTATCTACAGCTATTTTGATAATGACAATAGTTAATGCTATTCTAGTCTAATGTCTTTAATATACTAATGCTTATTGCCATCAAATGGACAATTTGAGCAACTATTATTATCGTATTACTAATACAAAATATTATCTACGACCATAATCTTTTCATCCATTTAACTCTCACTAATTACTGTTGAGTGAGTATAGTTTTACTCAATTAAATTGTGATCATTGGTATCAAATATTTAGGTCAAATGAACCCCGCGAAATATCAAAATCAATCAGTTATAAAATATTGCTTTTGCTTGTTAATAAAACTATATTAAATACTAGGTTTTAATTACATATTGCACCCGTACTACGAACTTGCTTATAACCATTGCAACTAATCGCATCTCTGAACGAAACCTTAAACATTATTCTTAGGTCAAAATAATGTCTAGCCCAGACGAGACGTCATTGCGATTTTAAATCGCCTAATAGCCAAATTTAGAACTACCACTTTACCTAGAGAAGAACTTTTTTAAGGTTATACCACAGTGTAAAAAATCTATTCCATACAGTGGTTAGTAGGATTTGATATTATCCGACGTTATTTTTACAGGAGCGTGTCATCATAAAAACACGTAAATGATTTCATTAAAATCAGTGCTTCACAGTCAGATTATTGTGTGAAGGCGATTTATGGCAGTTCAGGACTATAAATCGCCTTGTGACACAGTCCAAAGCGTTTACTCTGCGAAATAGTGCACAATGAGCTACTCTATAGAGATACATATAACTAGACTGTGGTTTTATCCATACCAATAAAATTCAAATCATCTCTATATCAATATCTTACATTAAGCCTTAATTAACTAAGGGTGGCGCGAACAGACATAGAAATATATTAACGACAACTACCATTTGGTAACATTGCTTTGATACATACATTATTACAAATGCAAAGACCGACATACATGTTCAACCAATCTTCTTGAAATGTTTCATACATACAACCCGCAAACATACCGACAGATATACTGAGAAATACAAAAAACTTACTCAACGCGTTTCAACTCGTGAGCAAAAGCTTACATATAAAAGTTACAGCAATATTCGATGCACTATACTAAACTACACACCAAACAGTTTATTGCGATTTTTAGTCGCACGTCTGTAATTACTACACGAACTGTGCCGTCCCCGTGTCCTTCCAGCAACTGAAGCAGCAAGGCAGGGCGCACATCAGCGTGTTTTTGAACGCGTCTCGAAAGTCGCGGTTGAAGTACGCGTATATGAGAGGATTTAGCGCCGAGTTGAAGTATCCTATCCAGAATAGAACGCCGACCAGGACTGATGGTGTTTCACAGGGCTCGCCACATACGTTTGTTGTGACGTACCTGTAAAAAAATTATATGTACTCATATCAAAATATAGAATGGGGTAAAATAAAATAAAAACAATTAGTGAACAAACTATTGTTTACTAACATCATACGAATGATTCTCGTTTTTTTAAATCGACTGTTACGGTTATTGTAACAAAGTGAAAATTATAAAGCCAAATTAAATGATATAGTTTAGTAATATTTAAGTGCTCACCAAATAAAAAACGGTAGCCAGCATAACAGAAACGCGCCGACTATGATGCCGAGTGTGCGCGCAGCCTTATGTTCAGCTCGCCACGACTTGCCGGCCGCGCGTAGGGATGCACCTGCTGACAATGTGGAAATATTGTTATCTATTGCACGAATAATTTAAATGGGTAGGCAGAGGACAGCTATTGTATGTAGTGTTTACACATTTAGCCTATGACGGTGAAATGGGAGCGAACCTGTTGCCATTTCTCTACGTTTGAAGACTTAGGATTGCCATTGAGAGTCTTAAAAACAAAACGCCAAAAACAGAATCCTCGGATTTGTACTTAGGATTTCACGCCCCGTGACTCCTCACTCATGTAATTTTTTGTCTTTTCCAATACAAAAAACACCAAAATTATTATATCCTACTAACGTATTATTAAATTCAACCGTTACATAGAATGGTCAGAATCGTTAATCTATTATATATACATAAATAAAAATCGGTTGTCACGTGTATGACGGAGCATCACTTAACTAAACGGCTCGACCCATTTGGCTGATATTTTTTTTGTTGGGTTCGTAATTGTCAGGAGAAGGTTTGTATGAATGAATTTTGTTGGAAAATCCACGGAAACAGTGAGAAATTTGGAGGTTATGAAAATTTCAATAAAAAAATTAAATTGCACCCATGCAAAGCCAGGGCACGTTATCAGAAAACAATAAAATCTAAACGTCTCGAATCTAAACACAATCTTATGCTACCATCCTTCTTTTCTACGGTTAAAACAGGTGAACCCAAAGGGACAAGTTCTATTCAGCGGGCCTAGCATATACTTAACTTTGAAGGATAACATTTTACTGAATCGTGTAAATAAATCGTATGGGAGTGCTCGTAATTATCGAGTCCCTTGCAATAAGGGGCGAGCCTATTGCCATCTACCGGGCACAGTTACAAACTTCGTGCTACCACTGAGAATTTCCATACAGAAAAACTCAATAACAATTGGCCCGACCCGAGAATTGAACCCAGGACCTCACGCTCAGTAGTTACACTTGCGACTACTAGACCACTAAACCTTTTTCTTTCCTTCTTTTTTTTATCACAAAATTGGTAAGTTTCGATATTTCTGCTAGAAAGGCAATAATTTATTCAGATTTATGTACCTAAAAATCTACTCGTACATACAACTATCAGACTATTTTTTTATTATTCAACGACTTTTTCAGTATATACACAAAACCAACTTTCTTTTAGATTTTCAGAAAATAAGAAGCAATACATTATGCCACCCTCGTACCTTAATTTGTATTGTCTCAAGATGTTCCATTAAATTCGTGACAAAATATAGCACACAACAAACTCATTACACATGCAATGTTTCTTACAAGTTCGGAAGTAAGAGTAACAGGTGGTTCCATACAAAGGTGTGACGGTTTTCATTTCATGAAGATATTGGGGTGTAGCCGAGATTGTGAATAAAAATCTTTATTAAACTGAGTGTTCTGTTTATCTAGCAAATTCTGTGTTGGTTTTCTTTTCGGTATGGCTAAAATTCAATTACATACATCATTATTCTCAAACGCTGAGAAATCACAATTTTCACTAGCATCGGATTCTATATGTGATGATAGCCCTGTATCATATGGGACTCGATAACGGCATCACCGAATTGTGGGTGTACAATAGTACACCTCTGTCTAAACCTTCGAGGAATACAGGCGACATGCTATGTTGTTTTATGTCTATTACGCATTCGATTCGAATTCTTAAAATATAATTTGTGGTAAGAAAAATTTGATCGCGAGCAAGAATCAAACTTGCGACCATTCAGTTCAGTGTACTAGCCGCTCTAGCCTCTCAGATACCGTGATCTCTGCTGCTCTACAGTCATGATGCTATGTTATGATATGGATATTTTTTGAAAGGTCTGCAACTATGAAAATACCGGGTCTGTGTACAGACCACTAAGGTTATTTATTATGATACTTACTTTTTATGTCCAACAGAAAGGATGGGCCCAAATATTTTCTAAGCTTTCCTAAATATACGACACAATATACAAGCTAAGTGCTAGGTCGTTCCACATAATATACATATTTTTTTAATAAACTTTGCCCCACACTAGGATTTCTCCTGTATCGTGGGTACAGTTTATAAACATACATATCACATGCACACACAGTCAGACCCGAAACAGCTATCTGTAGATCATACAAATATTTGTTCGGTGCGGGATAGAACCCGCGACACGTAGCGCAGAAAGCTAATCGCTTAGCCACTGCGGCACATGTGTCGCGTGAATGTTAAGAACGTTATCTTTACACCCAAAACGGTTGTGGGATAATTATAATACCTACGCGTTCCATGCGTCGGTAATTGGTCTTTATTGCTGATTTGGACATATCTTAAGAGAAAAACACTATAATTTGACTACTGGATTTATTACACTACGTGTCGTGTATTTGATTCCCGCCCGGAACAAATGAGGCCATGAGAACCATAGTGGCTTAACTACATTTTTTATGCCACCCTGGAGAAACCATTTTGGTAGAAAACAAAATGATCAATTTTAACTGTAATAAATCATAAAATCAATATTGAAAAAAAATTAGTTAGGCCGCTATGGTTCTCATGGCCTCAAATATTTGTATGATCTACAGATAATTGTTCCGGGTTTGGGTGTATGTCCATGTGTAGATGTGTTTATAATCGTACTCACGATACAGGAAACATTACTAGTGCGGCGAAAAGATTAAAAAAAAAATGTTTCCTAATATCGCATCACCCTGTATTCCCCGAAGGGTTAGGCAGAGGTGTACCAACTATTATACACCCACGTTTCGCCGATACCGTTATTGAGTCATGTAATACGTTAGCGAGCCTATTTCCACTGCAATTTAAATAATATTCCCCGAAGGGTTAGGCAGAAATGACTTAATGTACACCAACATATCGCCGAGGCTGAGGCAGTCAATGGATAAATTATTAGACTGTTTTCTAACATTTCAGACCTACTATCAAGTACGGACGAATAACCAATCACTGTTTACACACAATGTGTAAACAATGTAAAGTTTCTCCTAGCTACTTGCCAATATCGGCGATACTTAAGATCAAGTTTGAATCTATCTTCAGTGTAAGTTACATCCCTAGAGCAGTGAAGTTTCAAGCAAATTGCAAGCGAAAACTGTAACATGTTACGAAAACAAATGCAGTTTCATCATTCACAATCAATCATTTATTATACATAATTTCCATATTAATAATATTAGTTAGGACAAATGCAGACTTATTAAATATTATATACAAGCTAAATATATATAAATAAAAGTACAAATTGTTAAAAAAGAAAACTGAGTATCGCAACGATGTTGAAATTTATACTATGTTCTTAAATCAAAATGCACTGAAAAGTTAAAAATAATGACTCTTCAACTAATAAACTTAACAAATTGTGATCACAGGCAATTTTAGAAAAAAAAAAAATCTGATTCGATTGTATTCAGAACGATTTCCCCTTTCTGAAATTAGTTCTGTAGTGTAGTCTGAAGGGTTTTTCTAACACACATTTTAAGGGAAAATGTCTGTGTTGCGGTGTACAAATATAAATCTTCACATAAACAACTCTAGGCCATACAAAATTTGTTCAGTGCGGGAATAGAACGCGCGACACTTAGTGTCAAAAGCCAATCACTTAGCCACTACGCCCATCGTGTCATCTCTCCTTCACCCACATTAAACATATGTTTTAAAAATATATTGCCTTGCATTAGGAATTATTTCTGTATCGTGGGTGCGTTAGCAAACACAAATGTTCAAATGGACAAACATTCCGAACACACGTATTACGTAAGAACAATGTGACAGATGCCGTCGCTAATAATCATGCTATTTCGTATCCTCTTATGAAAACATATACAAGCGAGAAAGGGATGCATTGTTTTTTGTTATTGATGTCTGACGTGATAAAGGCGCCGGGAACATATCTGTATGCTACATATCTGTATGTTGTATTTCGTGCGGGAACAGAACGCGTGACACAAAGCCAATCACTTAGCCATTCCGCTAATGGTGCCACCTCTCATTTAACACCTCATAAGAATATCATAATATCAAATAACTTCAAATGTCTTTTATCTCTAGAGACATTTGTACGCGTCCCGTTTGCGACGCAATGATCATCCATCATATTTTTATCTTTCTCTTTACTTGAGAGAAGTACTAGTGGGATATGTAGGTACTTTCTGTTGGATTTTATTTAAATATTTGTTGTTACAGTTTAAATGACTTTTATTTTTATGACTTCCCACTTGTATGAAAAAGTGGGGAACTTGTAGTAATGAAAATAATGTCGGAGCGAGCTTTTTGTTATAGTATAGTGTCATCGCCGCCGTAGATATTTTTGCATACGACTGATGTAACCTACTTGAGGTTCAATTAAGGGCGTTTTGCCTCACGTACGATAATTCCTCACGAGAATTTTCCTAGTAAACATTTTAATAAAGAGATTTTAGTTGCTTATACCTGTCGTGGAGCAAGATGCGTTTCAAAATATCTGCACTGCAGCGAATGCCTTTAGATAAGGTTGCGCTTCCATTATGCAAGGCTAAAGTTGAGTTCAGTACTAGTGGACACAGTGGTAGTTAGCCCAGGTGTGAAATTGCAGGTTCGGAGTGGTAAATTTTTAATTTGGACGCAAATGTGTCATATTTCATGCAAGGACATGAACACAATTTTTTGTTGACCTCCGCCATCCAATTATTGGGAGACATTGAAACTCTAAGGTTAGACTGGTTGAAAGAATTGCTGAGACTCGTAACGGCTAGGTATGATTGGTCTTCAGCAGCTGGTCCCCGGTGTCTTCACCCGAGACCAGCTGATTAACGTGCTTTCCGAAGCACAAGGTCTCGATATATGAGAAATGGTCACCCATCCAAATCCCATCCTACTAGCTCCACAAATCGATCGATCTGCGTAGTAGCTATGTAGGTTATTAACGACAAACGTGATTTCAAATTCAATTATACAGGGTGATCTTAAGAACCAATAAAAAAATATGGAAATTATTTCCTTTTAAAAAATAGGTTAAATTTTGTTAACTCCTTAGAACATAAATGCTCTCAGCATCAATATTTCATAAATTAATGGGTTCCATAATATGCTCATAAATTTTCTTAATGCATTTCATTATGTTACAGTGAGTTAGCTATAATGAAATCCAGTCATTAATTACGTTAATTATAACTGTATTCATTTAGGACCGCTCATAGGTTTAAAGATTTTCAGGAGGCCTATATTTAGAAGCGAACTTTAAAGGCCGTATATTCTAGAAAGATACATGGAGACACCGTGTTACAGATTTTCTCAAAATTTGTGCCTGTGTGAATGAAAGAGCGCTATACAGCGGTTTAGCGTCAGAAAGAGAGGAAACTATTCAGGGTCGCCCATCATTTTGACATAAGTGCGTATTTGGGCGTGATATAAATTAGCATCGTGTATGAGCCTAGCCTTCTAATTATAACATAGCATAACATATAACATGTCATCACGCCTGTATTCTCCGAAGGATTAGGCAGAGGTGTACTAGTACGCCCACATTTCGCCGATGCTGTTATTGAGTCCCATGTAATATAGCAGCATATTGCCGTCTATCGGGCACAGTTCCCGACTCCGCGCTACTACTCAGTAGTTTCCATACAGAAAAATCCCAATAACACTTTGCCCGACCCGGGAATCGAAACCAGGACCTCACGCTTAGCAGTCGCGCTTGCAACCACTAGACTAATGAGGCAGTCAAAGGCCTTTAAATTATAATAATGAATTAACTAAGACTGGATAATAGCTATTCAGCTAATGTTTTAATATTACAATGACTTTTATATGGTTTCCACTTTATGTGGTCACCGAATCATCATCTGCCTAGCCTTTTCCCAACTACATTAGGGTCGGCTTTCCCACCGGTTGCGGCTGACTATGAGTATTTTACAAGGAACGACTGCCATCTGACGTCTGCCACTCAATTACTGGGAGATACTGATACTCTAAGGTTAGGTTGGTTGTCAGAATTTGGGCTGCTGACACCCGTAACGACTGTCATAGGTCTTCATATGACAACCGGGACCAACTGCTTAACGTGCTTTCCGAGGCACGGAGGGGTCTCGATGTGTGAAATATGGTCATCCATCCAAGGACTGACCGCGGCAAGGGCTGCTTAACCTCACAGATCAATCTGAGCAGTAACTATGT
Source organism: Shargacucullia verbasci (assembly GCA_947562105.1). NCBI lineage: Eukaryota > Metazoa > Arthropoda > Insecta > Lepidoptera > Noctuidae > Shargacucullia > Shargacucullia verbasci. The sequence goes on along the minus strand of OX387302.1, from coordinate 7,825,192 downwards.
AGCTACGAGCCCCTCTTATGTAGTTACTGAATAATTATTAATATCTTAACAATCAAGGAGACAATAGGAGACTGGGGATTGCTTGTTGAGGGGAAAAAAATAGACGGAGCGAAGTTAGAATAAATAACACATGGCCTGATTGTCAGGTTGCCCGACAGATGCCCGGTGAAACTCATTTTGTTAGAATCACAGCATTCAATAAGCAGAGGGCGTAATTATGTTAAATTCGTAAAATAATTATATTATCAGACGGACGGCATAGTTGGCGCAGTGGTTGAGCGATCGGGTGCTACGCTAAGTGTCGTTGTTTCGATTCCCGCACGGAACAAATATTAGTTTAAAGGGCCTTTACAGGTACAAACAGTACAGTTTTAAAAAGTCGAGACTCTTGGTGCATTGTGTTCCTGTAACAGGCAGGAGTGTTGACATCATTAAACGTATAATGATTGATTACTGTCAAATAATAATAGCAATAATTCTAATGTGGATTTTACTTTGATATACGTTAGATTAAAACGTATTATAAATTTCGCTAATAATGGCGGAAATTGACTTAGAAAACTGAGAAATAAAATAAACAACAAGTATAAAAATAATTTAAATACACATTTTTGTGTGCGTGTACAAAACATATTCTAAGCAAAAGAGTTTTTAAACTTTAATAAATAATAACATAATAAATTCAACTCATTACTGTCCCACTGCTGGGCAAGGGTCTCTCTTCAGAAAGAGAAGGAACAATTCAGAATGAAAATTTAAAACCTTAGAGACCCTTTTTCCCTGAAGACGGTAATCGAAAAAACACGATCAGATTAACGGTAAAGCAGTTAATTCATTGAACGCGACAAGCAGAACTGATTTAAATGAACATTAACTACGGGCGCCGTGTATTGAATGCCATGCATTTGCCCGAATGCCACCCAATTAGGAATCGATCCGAGCAATTTGCAATCGGAGATTGTGTAGTATGTAGATTCCCTGATAAACAGATTCAAATACATTAGATGGATGATTCTAGACGTAAATAATATTTTGTGCTTTTAAAGAGAGAGGAAGATCATCTCTAAAATAGATTTATGTAGAAGCGCACGATTTTTTGATTATGTCGGAATCGAGTTTTAACGCTTGCCTACCTTTTTATTCATTCGCGTAATGGTAATTTAGGGACATTTTTACTTTAAACGCTTGGAATGGTAGGACGTGGTCGAGATTTTAGTGACTCTTTCTGTAGAGGAAGCGACTATCACCGATAGAAATGAATATCGAAGCATGAGAGAATTGCTCCTCGGTTCAATTTTTAATTTAGCAATCAATATACTTTTGAGTGCTCCAGATCCTGTTCGATTTAATATTAAAATCACGTTATACTGATAGTTGTTTGACAGAGTAGTTGGAACAATGCTAAATGATAGAGGTTCTGCTGGACGGGTCACGGGTTCGATTTTAGCACGGAAAAAATATTTGTATCGGTACATAGTTTGATATCATATGCTGTTGCGGAAAGATGAGCCAGTCAGCAATGGTTTATTGAGGCTGTCCAGGGTGCGCTAGAAGACCTAAGAAGACGAGTATCGTTACTCGTACTGGCTTTTTCCTTTCATCTTAGTGAGGAGCAAAGTTTCAATAAGAACTGGGATAACTTAGTATGCGATTTAGTATATGTGAGAATTATTTGAAAATACTGAGTACTCTGGGTGTCTAGCCGTTTTATATGCTTTCGTTCCCACATAATTTAATCTTGATCGCAACTGACCACACAAATAAATAATCATCTCATTCAAACCGATAACCCTTTGCTTGCTAAAACCAAAACACTATTAATCGCATTTCACAGTTTGTCAACAAGTTTCTGAAACATTAAGAGGAGGTCCTAACGAACGGCTGTCGCAAGCAATTAAAGACAAATCTGATTGCATTAACTCAATCTTCAGCGGTAGGTTAAACTGCTTAGGTTTGGAGCCTTCAAGGGATTAATTTGGGGAGTACTTACCATTGAGGTCGGGGTTCATTGGATTTGGGGCTATGTTAAGTTTGAAAAGGTTGATTAGTCTATTAGATTATCAAATTAGAGTACTATATTGTAATTCATAGAGGGACTCGTAGCTACATGGCTACCGCGCAGATCGACGATCTGCGAGGTTAAACAACGCTTGACGTGGTCAGTCCTTGGATGGGTGACCACCTTCGTGCCTGAAAAAGTACATTAAGCAGTTTGTCCTGGGTGTCATACCAATACCTATGACAGGCGTTACGGGTGTCAGTAGCCTAAAAAGTCTGACAACAAGTCTTACCATAGAATATCTGCGTCTCCCGGTAATTGGGTGGCGGAGGTCAGATGGCAGACGCTCTGTGTAAAATATTGATATTCAGTCCCAACCGGTAAGATTAAGAAACTAAGAGCTGACCCCAATATATTTGGGAAAAGCCAAATGATGAAGTTGCATATTACATTTAAAAAATTTAAAGAGTTATCAATACCCCCGATCTTTATTTGTCCATAATAATTATTCAGTAGAAGACAAATTATAAGCAGTCCCTTCATGTCGTACTGTTGCGCACTCTATATCACCCACAATGACATTGCCTGCGCTCAACACATTCTGGACTCAAACCCAGACTTCGATTTGTTTCAGGATGTTTCTGACAGAATGCATGAAGTATTCTGAGAAGATTGTTTATTTATAAGTTCCTCAGTTGATGTTTAGTATTATTGCTTTTGGCCGTTTTATTTAAATACATGAATAACTTATGTAATTTTAATTACACTTTATCTTTTTCTAAAGCAAATAGTTCTCCAAAAAGTTCCCGTAAATTGAGGTCTTAATTTACATTGGAACTGTCAAAATTTTCAATTACGTATTTGTGATGAACTTCTTAGCTGTCGGAACGCAGCTCCATGCAAGACATAATCGGAATTCGGCATTCAGCTGTTTAAAAATATTTAAGCACTGTAACTTTCCGACTGAATTCCGAAAGGGCAGTTTGAGATTGCTAAGAATACGGGTTCCGGACAAGTCACATATCCAAGGTTTAGTTGATAGATTGAAACTCGACATTCGTTTTGCTCTGTCAGTTGCATGAACCAGATGCGATGGGATTAATTTCAAGCAATTCCACCCATTTTCGTATCTTCACAGTTTATTAATCTCAGCCTCGTACTGGAAAGAGACTTCGGAAGGTCTGATCTAGTCTGAGTTACTTTTTATGAACTGTCAAAAACAACATTTTGTTCTAAAAATATTTGGAATATAAAGGCGTGACGTCATAGTTTTTCATTGCCATTGACATGCTTATTGTGTGATTTTGATAAATTGAAAACGCCAAAAATAAGCAAGAGATTTTAAAATAAACTAGAGTTTTACTGAGTTTTTAGAAGGAAAACTATTTACTAAACAAGATTTTAGAATTTATTTTTATTGCAGTCATCTAGCCTAGTAGTTTGAATGTCATTTAGGGAATGCACTGACATGGAATAGGGACTTTTGAAAATGAAAAATAACATCTGAGAGGTCGTGGCTGCCGGCCAATTACATGATAAACATTGCCGTGATCGAGTTTGTTAGATCACGGCAATGATAATTATGCTAAAATTGCCGCTAAAATTGTTCATTATTCGAAATTTCTTCGACTATGTAGTCTTGCAGAGTTGTTGATGTTTAATGCCACGGTAGGCGCAGTGACTAAGCAATTTGCTGCGTTCCGTATCGCGGTTGCAATTCTCGCATAGAATAAATATTTGTATGATCTACAGATCTCAGTTTATTCGGGTCTTGGTGCGAGTGACATGCATGTTTGTAAACTGTACCTATGATACAGGAGAAATCATAGTGTGGGGCAATATAAGAAAAAGAAGTCGAAGATATTTGTTAAAGTGTGTGTGTTGATGTCACCATAGTTCTGATTAATGTGCCCAAGTTACGTATAATATAAAGACAGTTGGCGATTCCTTTTTCTTATGTGTTGTTCACATAGTTACTAGTACATTCACACTGACTATTAATTAAGTAAAATATGATATAGATTTTATACCTAAGTAAAATAACGCACGTTCATGCCGACCGCAGCGTCAGCAAATTATGGACAATTGAAGACACTCCGTCATAGAACAATTGCAGGCAGACACTAACTAATTTATTATGATTAATTATCATAATACAAATTAGTTACAGAGACATGAAATGTCAAGACGTGTCTTAGTAATTGGGTAGCAGAGTTCAGACGAATATACCAGAAACTCACCTCAACATACATTTAACATACCAAAAGTTACAAGAATAAAATTAGGTCCAATTTAATTGTCTACACTCCCACATTATTCAAAGTAACTGACACTCGACGGTGTATAATGTATTATGTACCCTTAACGTTTGTATACCACAGGAAGGCAAAGGCACGAGAAAGTGAAATAAAATCCTCTGTAAGTATCATCGAGGCGAGGTCAAGTGGGATCATTGGATTGGGAAGTTTGTGCCAAGTTTGTACAGGGCATAGGATCGATGTCGTATTATTATCACTTTCTTTCGCATGAAGCATGCTTGAAGTAAAATTGATTTTGATCCGGGTATAAAAAATAACATAGTCAAAGCGTGAATGTAGCCGACACATTTGATGGTCGAATTTTTGAGTTTCAACATTCATGAAAGTAAACAATCTGTATATTTGTCTGACCCAGTACCCATTTCATTTTCCGGCAATACGATAAGACAGAATGCTATCCAAATCTAAATATTATTTTAAGTTTATTATAATAAAATCCTTTGAAGAGAAATATTCTCGAGACAATGATTTCAATTTGTTTCACAAAATTATAATAGGTAATTAGCAAGTCTTCATTAACAAAACACTTTTGAAACTTTGTTAAGGTCTACAATTACTTTTGATATTTACGTTTCTGTAGTTTTAGATATCAATTCGACTGTTCATTTTGTACTGTAGTTTCGTTATAGAAACCACTTCACAAGAACTACTTGAACGTCATCTACTTACATTGTTATTTTGGAGCAGAAAGGCAGAATTTTTCGAAGCATTCTGTGAAGTACTTTTTGAAATACGCGTTTCCTCTTTACTAGGAAGAAAAGCATTGTATTTCAAGATTTCTTAAAAGCTTATACGTTTTTAAATCCGATGTTTGAAAAAGTGGAGTTAATACAGTACAATACACTTTATTGCACAAAAAATTGTACAAAAAACGTTAAATGCCAATTTCTAAATCTAATGTCAGCTGTTGTTATTGGTTGCCTAAAATTATTATATATATATCAGCAGATTTATTGATCAACGATTACACCAGTTTTTGAAAAATTGGGTTTTAACCGGGTATCCGAACTGAATTTATTATTGTCTAGCTCCGCCCGCAACTTCGCTCGCATTGATTACGAACCCATGGATTTTTTCGGGTCACACATAGCGTCATCTAGCGTCCTAAAGCAATTTTGACCGTCGAAAGTTATTGTTCTTTCCCTCGGACACAGTACAATTTTTTGGATAAAGGGTACCCTATGTCTTTTTCGGTACCCCTGACAACGTTTATGCAAAATTTCATGATTATCGGTTCAGTGGTTTAGGCGTGAAAAGGTAACAAATAAACAAACATACTTACTTTCACGTTTATAATACGTATATTGTAAGATATTGACTCCCTTCTAGTCGTTCATATTTGGATCAATTTTTGGTCGGATTCCTCTCAAGTATTTTCCTAGAGCAGAATCCATTCAAGACTCTCAAGTCTATCAATCTTAAACGCTATAATTTCCGATACGGTAACTAGTCGAACTAAAACTTTGGCATTACATACTTAAAACTTTAGGCTATTTTGCTATCAAGCAACTGTCAAAGTGATTATATCTTCATGACAAACGGGAAAATATAACTTTTGTCACCCTTCTAGTCTTTCTCTAGTTGCGATTTGTTATCTTTATTAGTTCAGTCAAGTTGTTCTGCTTCGAAAATCGGAAGCTTGAGTATTAGTCTTAAGCACTATCTCAGTTTTGCAAAGAAGGACAGAGTCAGCCTCCTTATCTTTGGTATGAGTAATAACTTGTTTAGGGCTTAATTTTGTGCTTGTAGTTGGTTATTTTTTTTTTTCAAGACTTGCTAGTATCTTTATAATTTGGTGAGATGTAGTATAAATGAAATCTTCGAAAGTATAACAAGGACCTGATAATACTCGTATTTGAAGGGTACTCAACGATCTTAAGAGTGATCCCTGGCTTAGTCGCATGTATGACGACCCTTTTTGTCCAATAGATTTCATTCAAGCTATAATTTGACGAAATTCGCTTTGTTAAATCCAGCCCATCCCACGAATTACGGATGTCAACTAGAGTAGAATGGTGGTATTACATTTTGAAGTAAAAAAATGGAGACTAAGAGTCTTACCTTGTGCATTAAGTTCTGTAGCAGCTTTTGCTAGGTCTCTTGTTGCGACAGCAGAAGAACAGCTGGGTCTCCACCCTGGAGGAGGTTGCCCACTCGAAGACCTCTTGTTAGACCCTCCAGAACAGTATCCAGAACTTGCCGTATCACAGCTCACGTTCACCGACTTCCTCGGACTAGCTTCCTTGCTTGGGCAAATATCCCCGATAGCCATCATCACTTCTCCACCAAATTCAGTCTCTTCTGGCCCAACTTCTGTAAACGTGCTGTAGTTGGGACTAATATCAGACGGTCTTCTGTCAGGGTGCAAGTAGTGGGAGTGGTGAGCCGAATGCGAAGTGTGTTTCATATGGACAGAATTAAGAAGAATATTCGATGAAGTCCTTGTCAAGGCTTCCCTTTGTCTGATAGCTTCTCTAAATATCCGACAGTACATAGAAATCATAACCAGACTTGGAATCCAAAATGAAACACTCGATGAAACGATAGCGTAGACTACGTTCACTTTGAATATACAAATATCTGGGTGATGTAATCTCTCTTGGCGATGCTGTTCTGTTGTGTACCAGCCCATGAATATTGGCACGAAACTGATAAACGCAGGCCATAGCCACACGTTTGCTAGCATAAAACAGACAGTCCTATGGGTCATGGTGACTGGATACTCCAAAGGTCTTACGATAGCATAGTATCTGTCCACTGAAATGCAGCAAAGGTGAAGTATAGACGCGCTGGAGAAGTACACATCGAGGGAATTGAATATATCACAGACTAAAGGGCCGAAGAGCCAAGTGTCAGTCAGTTCAGCGCTGGCGTTGAAAGTCATAGCACATAGTGCGACGAGCATATCAGCTACAGCAAGACTGACGACGTAGTAGTTCGTCAGGACGCGAAGTTTTCTGTGTCTGTGGACAGATATGATGACGAGGGCGTTGCCAAAGAGTGCTCCGATGATGATAGTGGTGAAGATGAGGCCTTTGAGGACGAGTGAGACGGTGTGCTGCCAGTCGTTGTCGGGCACGGCAGGGGGCGCCAGCGTCGAGTGTAGCTCGCCAAGGAACGCTGACTCCGTACCGCGCCCGCGCGCTTCTACCTCGCTCCGGAAGACGCCATCTGTTAACAAAAGAAATGACATTTATTTTTTTCGTCTGGTTTTTGGTACTCTAAAATAAAATAACGACTGGTCCATTCGGTATGGAAGTATGTATTTGAAGCTTTAGTTTACCAATGACCGTATGCCATTTGATAATGACAATAACCTTTCAACCATTATTGATAATTAATTCACACTATAGATAGACACTAATATTGCAGCTATTCTTACTTGTGGTCATAACATTTATTTTCATTCATTGTATTATTTAATATAATAGAAAATACTCGTACTCGTAATTTATTGTTTTTATTTTAACTACTACGTACTACTATTAAAGTGATTAATTATTTAATTTCTAAAAACATGCGGCTTTTACATAACTTTATAATAAATTATAGTTAATATATCCTAAGCCTATATAGTATTCATAAATAAACTACTTATTAGATTATATCTGACGAAAATAATATTAAGTGATTATTTTCTAAACAGCTTTATGAACTTCTAACAACTTTACTAGTCCATGTCTATCCTAATATTTAGGACTGGTATTCCTGTATTTCATATCAGATATATGTAAAATAATCGATTTAAATATACATAGTTCGAAATACTCCTATTAATTACGAGAGTAAACTGATATTCTGGAGTATAGCCGTGTAACCGTTTATGGCTTCTGTGAAAATCGATATTTCGTCGATATCTAAAGAATTAAAATCGTATATTCCGGTTGCATATGAAATGAGATAATATTTTGATTGTATATTAATTTTGTGTGTTAGCTTTGAAGCCATGGATAACACAAATTTAGTAATATTAAAATTTATATAGAGTTGTAGATTAAATTTGTCAAATAAAAACTAGTGATTTCCACACTTCTAAATTTGAGACAAGTATAAATTTAAATTAAATACATTCACCATTTCAGTTGCTCTCCTCTATCTCGATAGAATTGGTGAATTATATGCAATAGTCTAATTTAGACGAAGCAAACTCAAATTAGGTTACAAAGTTAAGGTAAATTATTCAGTTGAGGTTGCGTCTGTATTTGTAGAACAAAATAATATTTAAAGACAACACCTTTACGATTTTAACAGTTAAAATAGATTGTTACTTTTCTTATTATAACTTAATAATATCTTCACAAATTAGAAAATAGGAAAATGTCAAAGATCAAAATGATTATATTTAATGTCGACCTTTTAAAGAGCACGCATGAATAAATTACAGTATCATAAGTAATTAAAAGAATACTTAGAATAGGAAGCATATAATAATGTAGAGAAAAAAATGAGTTTTAAGTAAACGTTTAGTCTAGAAAACGCCACTACCCAAAGAAACTGCAAATAATTGCAGTGTAGAATAAAATAATTGACAAATTATTATATAATACACGAATTATGAAAACAAGGAAAATTTTCAAAACAGCTATCTAGATTCCCTTACACTTAACACGTAAGGTATGTCACGGGTTCAACTTCAAAAACGTATGGTTATACTAATATTATGCAAGACTTAAGGAGGTCCATAAACAAATCCAGAAAAATATCCAAGCAAAGCCATTTCAGGATTACCTATACGAAGAAACAAATACCAGAAGCCCCGTCTGCCGTACAAATATTTATTCCTCTTGTGTTTGTGTTGGCACCGTATGATTTCTCCACGATAATTCTTTAAAACGATCTCAGGAGGTCCATGTTCAGTGTCCCCGAGTACCATTTTCATTTAATTCGACAAAAGCATACTTCAAGACAAATTAAATAGAGTATCTACTATAATAGAACCTGTTTTGTCAGCGAAGCACTTTTAACTCGCTTTCATTTCTATCGTTACTATAGTGAAGTTTCAATGACAAAACCTTTCCTCCAGACTTAGCTCTTGCCGACTTTCAAAATAAGACCTAAATCCAAGCGCTTGAATCTTTTAAGTTTGTTTTTGCAGTGAACTAGCTCAGTAGCTGTCTAGAAGAAAGCTATCAAAGGCTTTAGTTAGAATCTTAATAATGTAAAAAGGTTATGCCGGGGGATGTTTTCCTATTGCTTTAAAAATGAACATTTACAAACATATCTACAGACCAATGTCACACCTGTGATCCTTAAAGTGGATTTCCGAAGGCTTACAGGGTTTAGTGTTGTGTGCTAGATTGAATTTGATATTAAGCCGCTTATCCTCCCCAGATATACCACAATGCGGAACGTCGGCGGTCTTAAAGACATTTCCAATGTCTCGTATAGTACTGGTAACGATAAATCATTGTCAGGTCTCTTTAAGCTGATAATTTGTAATAGGGGGTGGGAGGGCGAAAAAAGCTTCAAAGTCAAAGTTTTTTATTTCAAATGGGCCTTTGCAGGCACTTTTAAAACTTTATGAATCTAGGCGCACGGTTCCAAAGTAGGTGGGTCCTATGGAGAAGAGACCGGCAAGAAACTCCATCCACTTCCTCAAGTGAATCGTCACGATTACACAACAAAAGCTGATCCAATTTCCAATTCTCCTTCTTAAATTATCTCATACCATGGTTGAATGAATAACGTACTGCCCTGCACTGCATAGTTGCGTCGGACGTACTTAGGTCGATACATAAGTACGTAAGTAATTAATGAAATAGAATTGGAAATTGTATCAGATTTTATATTGACTTCGCGTTGAAATAACTTATAAAAGGTTTAACCAAACATTTAAAACTTCGCTCCGATTTATAGTAAATAATTTAGCTATCAAATAACAAAGTATTGTGTAACTCAACATTTAATTTTCACAGTAACAATATATCATCGTTAATACTCGTTGTGGTTGGGTTGCCGCTATTATTCCGCACAAATTCAATCCTGTTTTGTGGTATAAAACCCAATTACACTTTGGTCTGCGATTAGTACTTATCAAGTCCTCAATTGTTAGTGGTTCGAAGGCTACCTTTATGTTTTTACTCGTATTTGCTTGATTGGATATGTGCAAATCACGACACTAGTTAATTAGTTACCACTATATCGTCGCCGGTGGCTTCTAATCGTTGTGGCTTGTGATAAGTGAGTATTTTTATCGGTGTCATATTTACCAAATTAATCGGTACATGGACCTTTTGATATTTTTAAGTAGTACTATATTTATTTATTTTCTAGTATTTTTATCCTCCCAAGTGTTGAGGAGTAAATTCATAAGTGCAAATAGTCAGATATGAACTCACATCCTCTCGTTTGCTAGTCCAATACTAGCGGTTGGGCTACTGCCAATTTTAGAATTTTATTTGATTAAAAAATGTTATCTACACTAACACTCACTCGCCTACGTGACACCCACAGTAGGTACCGAAATTTACAACTTTAATATCAAACTCGTTACTCGTGTAGCAAAACGACATGAAATATAAAATCGATCCATCAATTAATTTGCAGACAATTTTTTTTTATATAGGCCTTCTTTTCTTCTCCTCTTTATTTGTACTGGATTATTTTTGGTTTTTAGAGTTTGCGCAGACTGTAGTTGGACTAAGACTTAGTCGCTTTAGAAAAGCAAAGAGTGCGCACTTCAAACAAGACATCTGTCTAAGAGTGTTATTACTAGGGAATATAATATTATCTTACGTCTTTATGAAACTGGCGTTATTTCTGTTATATAAAACAAAATTAATTAAGTTTCACTATGTCTCTTTCTATCAAGAAACATGAGAAAAAGATGGAAGATATTTCGCCCTGTGATATTACTTCACTTGCATGTCCACTCTATTTCCAGTTCATGACAACGGGACACACTAGTTTGACAGTTCTAAATATTATCTGTCCTTTTTCAATTATGTTTATAAGAAAGAGATATAGTGAGATTAAAATTGGTTCAATAATCAGAATCACCATCATTGTATCTAGTTAGTTGACTTTCTTCTGTTTCTATGCTGTTTTTGTAAGACATGGCGTTTAACAACCGACAGTTAACCATGGTTTACGCAGAATCTTATTAGCACCAGCTACGTTCAAACTGAATGAAAAGTACCACGAAAGTAGGGCGGTAAAATTTAAATATTCACATATTGCCCAGAATGGCGGTCCAAATGTGAGGTGCTAAAGGCCACGTGTATCATTAGTAGGGCTGTCCCGTTAAACAGTTACATAGTATATTTACATAGCATCACGCCTGTATTCTTTGATGGATGGGTAGATATCTCAGTTTTAAATTTTCGTGATCACATCATTAGCAGCTGTAAAAAAGCTTACAGAAACTTAAGTTTTATGCTCCGTATGGCGCGAGGATTCACAAATATAAAAGCAATTATCGCTTTATATAATGCATTGGTTAGGAGCCAACTTGAAAGTAATGCAGTCATCTGGGCTCCACATGAGACTAAGTATAGTCTCATGCTGGAGCGAGTGTAGAATAAATTTGTTAGATATTTGTATAAGCGTAATTATGGTGTGTATCCATTTTATCCTTTAATATATCCTTATTTGTGTTGGGTATGGTAGGATACAATGAGCTGAGGGTTAGGAGGGAACTTGCACTCATCTCATATATATTTATAATAATTAGAGGAATGGTGCATAATGCTGATATATTAGCGGAGGTGAGATTGTATGCTCCGGACAAGTACGTATGGAGACAACGGCAGCCGCGGCTGCTGGCGGTGCCAAGCGGCCGAACCAACCTTTTAAGTGAAGCGCCACTGCAACTGACGCGTGCACTCCGCAATCTCAAGCTCATAGCTGATGAGATGGACCTATTTAGTTGTTCTTTGAGTGAATTCACAAGGGTAGCATTGTTTGTGTTTAGTTACAGAATTTAAAAAAAATTTAATATATTATTTAGATATACACTATCGCATTAGGTTAGCCTGTAAGGATAGAGGTAAGTGTGGAAAAAAACCCAGGACCTCACGCTCAGTAATCACGCTTGTGAATTCCCAAAGTACACCAACAGGTGTGGACCACCATGGTGAATGGAGTCGCCAACACCAATTCATTTTCCACAGGGAGAGGTTCATGAGGATTATGACGTAAAACAAAAAAGGTACAGTCGGCGACGTAAGTCGGTGAACGGCACAGCTGGTGTATTGTCTAAGCTACTGAGTTTCTACGATAAGCGTTTTGAGTTCGATTCCTGCACAGAACAAATATATGTATGAAATACATATATATATTTCCTGGCCTGATCTGGCCGTGTTCTTGTGAGTTTCTGTAAACGCACTCACGATACAGACAAATTAAAAAAATATCATTAGAATGAATAACACTCAAAAAAGTTATAATATTTAAATTTTCGAAGGTCGCCGTTATATGAAAAAAACATTTATGAAAATACGTTAAACCGAAACCTATTACCATTTTAGATATGATCTAATAACGAATTCCGTTCGGACGCGTGCTAACAAAATCCGGTATCGATCGCAACCAGCCGAAGGTCATTATCTGACCGTCATTTGGCAGGCCGTCTTGGAAACGAGCCAGAGCACAGAGCCTGCTTTTGGACCGCATCGGTAATGCGCAACAGGGGAGGAATGAAATTTTATTGTCTGAAATATAGTCTAATTTTTATGAAGGGTTCTTCAAGAGTCAAGGTCGGGCAGGGTTTCGAACTTTCGATTCGACCTTTTGCCTGAGTTAAGTGCGGTCCCAGGTAATATTGTTTCAGATTGCGCGTCCGACCGTTAGGGAAAGAAAATAGGGATTATTAAGATGTAACTTATTGTTTTTATGATATTACGCTGATGGTGGAATAATGGAAAAATATTGCGGTGGAGGGTCTTCATTATGCTAGTTTAGGGAGAGAAAAATCCAAGAGTAATTTTTCTTTTTGATTGAGCGTATTCGCTGCGTCCATTTTAAGTGATGTTTACTTGTGTACGGGTCAACAGGTGTTGATAATCTTATGCTATTAGTGATTATTTAATTATTTTTTTTTTAAACATTGCCCCACACTAGGATTTCTCCTGTATCGTGGGTACAGTTTACAAACATACATGTCACATGTACAAACAACCAGACCCGAAACAACTATCTGTAGATCATACAAATATTTGTTCCGTGCGGGGATCGAACCCGCGACACGTAGTGCAGAAAGCTAATCGCTTAGCCACTGCGCCAACCATGTCGTCAAGTAATTGCCTCATCGGTGCACCAATCCAGGATATCACCGTTCATTAGTCGCGCTTGCGACCAATACCAGTTCGCTAGAATAAAATAATAGATATTTAAATAAATAATGTTCTCTTCAAAGCACCCTTGGACCAAGAAAAGATACAATCGAAAGACCCATCTGACGCTCTTTAATTTTATTATATAAGGAGGTACGCCACAAGACGCGCAATTAGTAGCTGCAGCAACATTAATATATCCGACAAGTTAGGAACGGCTAAATGAGTATAAAGTCTTGCACATTTCTCCATTGAAACAAAAAAGTGTGCAGTTAAGTACATCGTCAAATTAAGTGTGAAAGTTCAGTAGCAGTTGAACGCTAGTATATACCTACCAGTATATATTAAATGCATCGTTAACAGCACGTGTTTTCAGTGGAGATCGGTAGCGCAATGCGTCGAATTTTTTTCTATAGATCGTCGCGGTTGCTGACTGGTCCGTTTGGACGAGTATCGATGGAATGTTTTTATTTTTTGTTTTGATTGATTTGATGATGTAGCAAAATGCTTGAAAAGGAGGGTCTAAGTAGTCAGGAGTGTATACGCAAAAGTCTTAATTATAATCTCAATTATTAAGCTTATAACGAATGTATGGAAAATGATTAAGCGATGACAATATCTATGGTGTAATAAACTCATGTTAAAAAAGTTTGCGTTGTAAGTTAATTATTCTTGTTGTTGTAAAATAACTAGAAACGTGCACTAACTGCCTAGTGCACATCATAATTAATTTATTTATTCATGTAAATAGAATGATACAAATACTAGTTACATTATTCACTAATGTAATATTATATCTACTTAATAGAATAAATAATTAAAGTGACTAGCCTGTTTTTGTTCTTTTCATCAAGAAATAAATTTTAATAAACCTGGCAAAACTCGGGGAGTTATGAAGTATTTTGCCTGTAGAAACAAGATTTTTTTGTAATCAAGATAAATAATGTCTTCAATTTTCTGCATTCAACAGACAAATTTTCCAGTGCTAAAATGCATTTAAAGCGAAAATTCTGCCGTAATAGCAGCAAAAAGCGCTGTACTATTTGCAACGATTGCTGCAAACCTTCGTAAATGTTTCCAGACGTTAAGGCAAATGGCGTTCCGCCAGACATAGCTCTCATTATGGTTTCAATGAGCTTGAAAAATATAAACGTATTTTTTCTTGGAAAATGTCTGTCGTCTGCAATGTGGGTGCAATTATGTTCTATTTTTTTTTTGTTTAGTGGCGTACTCATTATTTTCTTATGGTATTTCATTATTATAAACTGCATCACAGTTTTTTTCTTGTTGGAAGAATATCTGTTGGATTGAAACACGGCTGGGATTCGATGAAATTGGTGGATGTCAATTCACTTACTTGGAATGGATACATTTGAATTCCGGAATCTTTGTGTATTTAAAAAGATTTGACGTTTCTTTATAAATCAGATACAAAGCGTTTCCTAATCAAACTAACTATTTTGGTATAAAATAAAACTTTTCTAACATTGTATTCTCTAAACGATCTCTCGAACGAAGCTTACGCATGACAATTGAAGTAGTATTCTTCTGTTATTGCCTACAGTAAATGGCGGTTTCGCTAACAAAACGACACAATTCAACGCAGTTTCGCCTTGCAAGCCTTTAATTTCACATCAATTGCAGGCAGGCTGGATTCGACGAGATTAATTGAAGGAAAACCTCAGTGATTGCCCAGTGTAGATAAACGGCGGCAGGAACATGGCATTAGTTACTGTTTTCCTTACAAAATAAATACAGCTTTGTATGACACTATTAAGGAAAATTTTCGGGCACGTATTTCGTACGCCAAGTAAAGCCTAATATACATGTTCCAGATAAAACGGCCCACACAGATGTTTCGAAAATGCTCGCTAAAGCTATTTTTTTGTTATATAATACAATTCAATTTTATCTTCTTCTTCCTAACGCTCTATTTCCAGAATTCGCTTGAAATAAGATTTTATATTATTTTTCTAATTCAACGTATTTCAAAAATTGGACGTGGTCATTGGGCTAACATTATTTGTTTCCTTTTTTACTATCGCAATACATTTTATTGATGGACATCTACAATCTAAACTTGTTACGCATCGAATGGTCCATCAAAAAAGGTGTCTCCCAAGGAGGAAAAGTTTTAAAAGAGGCATTTGATACGGTTCAGCAATAAATATTGACAGATCTGGTAATGATGACAACACAAACTCTTGATATTTAACGAAGGCACTCGATATCGTCATTAAGTATTTCTCGGCACATTTTGACGTAGTCCCTGTTTCAATACAACTGAACCGAAACGTATTTAATAAGATCGAAATGAACGTATCGGGTTTGGTAGGAAATAAAATAATCTTATTTATCATTACATTAAGATACGTAGAATTGGATTTCTTTGTGTCTGTAACTGGTTTGAGTCACGCAAGAGAGGGGCGGAAGAATTTAGAGCGTGATGCTTACGTTTGAAAATCTCCAAGAAGAGCATAAGGAACATAAAATATTCTGCGTCATTGGTCTAGGTCTGCCTCATTGGTCTAGTTGTCGCAAGTGCGCTTGCTGAGCGTGAGGTCATGGATTCGATTCCCGGGTCGGGCAAAGTGTTACTGGGTTTTTGTGTATGGAAATTCTCAGTAGCAGCACGGAGTTTGGAACTGTTTCCAGTAGACGGCAATACTCGCCCCCTATTACATGGGATTCAATAACGGGATCGGCGAAATTAGAGTACAATAGTACACCTCTGGCTAACCCTTCCGTAAGGATGATAGCACGTGGCGTTTTCTAATTTCTCCCTACCCCCATGGAAAAAGGCGTTACTTTATGTATGTACTGCTGGTTACTCCTAGAATGCTTAAAGAGGTTACGTGTCATGTAATCACTTCTTATGAACACAGAAACAACAACACAATACTTACTAAAAAGACTACGCACAACTTTAAAATAAATGAGAATTTTTCCGACCATATCCCTGATACTAGATCAAGTATTAACTTCATCTGTACTTTTACAATGAAATGTAATTTTAGATCGATCAAGATGAAAAAGTTGCGATATAGTGTAAATCTATTACTTCGAGTTATCTGCTTGATCTAGATCTTAGTAATGTAGCTGTCCTGTTTAACGTCTTTACTCAGGGTGACCCTGAAGTTCTAACAGATATAAAAGAGATTACGTAGAGGATGAAGTGCCCACTAGGACCAAATGGACTGAAAACTTAAATTTATTTTGGGGATTACAGAGGTCTGGGTATCAAGGTTGGACGACGGAAGGTAGTACTATGACCTTTATGTAGTCTGGCCAGAATATTTAGATTTTTGTGGCGCAGCGTTGAAGGAGTCAAATTTTGTGTCAAGTAGATTTAAAATTAATAGTAAAGTGTTTGTTTATGTCGTTTATGAGTTTGGGTTTTTTTTTTTTTTTTTTTTTTTTCTTTATTTAAAGAGTTTGTTCGCTAATGCGAATAAGACACTCTGTAGGTACAAACAAAGGAATTGCTTAAATAACAATAAATAAAATAAAAAAAAAACTATGTTCTGGGTCTGTTCTCCAGAGAGAAATAACAGTATTATAAAAAGGAAAGAGAATTTATTTTTTCTTTATGTGAGTGGGTATGTATAATATAATGATGTTCTAATGTTGCATTATTTTAAAATTTAGAATCCAAACCTGTTTACGAAAGTACAAAAAACAATTGACGATACGGTTGGCCCAGTTGTTGAGCAATCGACTGTTGCGCTACGTGTCGCGAGTTCAATTTCCTCGTGAAACAAATATTTTTATGGCATAAATAGTTGTTTCAGGTTTTAGTGTTTGTGTATGTGAATATTTGTGTTTGTAAACGCACCCATGATACAGGAATTATTCTTAGAGTGGGACAATGCTTTTAAAAACATTTTTTAAAACAAATTGTACTAAACTAGCGTTGGTAGCTGTACTGCCAACGACCAGTACTGCTATGACGAGTTTTCTTACTATTTACTATCAAAGTAAAGTAAATTTTCATGATAGCGATTTTAGTTCTTAACTTGGTTACGTTAGGGATTAGAGTTACATTTATTATGAAAGTAAATAGTAAAAAACTCATAACAGAGGTACAGTATAGAAATAGAATGAATTTTTAAGTTTATAATCATCATCTCGCAATATTACAGCAACAACCTACCTATCTCTATACTAGTATTATATCTACGTATCCACAATGAAACTTGTAAGGAGCATTGGCATTTTAAAAATGAAAATTAGAATTCTATAAGAATAGAAGAACTTTATAATCCTTAATCTTAAAGTAGAAGCTGACCAGCTGAACAAGAAAATGAAAAAGAAATAGTTACAAGTTTATATGGAATACGCCATACATAAATAATATGACATACTCATTCCAAAATAGCGGCTTGAATGAAAGCTTGTATAACTCCCATATACAGAGTATCGATGGATAGTGAGGCCACTACGAAATTGAACGAAAGCCGGCCTATTCTATTAATCCTCTACGCTTATTAAACTCAAAACCTGAGAGCGGATCTAATACTCTTCTTTCATGTACTAGAAATATGATGAAATCTGATATTTCGTTCCACTTTCACTGAAAAAAATAAGCTCCTTAAATAAAATATTGGAGACACTCATTAAAAACACGATATCGGTTTCTTGAAGAAAAAATGTGAACGAAAATTTTATGATTTTATTATTAAATAAAAATATTGAGTGGTGTGAGTGCGAATTGGGTATACATTTTTCTGTTGCCATCTTCTTCCGTGGGTCTTTGGTTAAACCCGGGGGCAATTCTCACGCGAATTCAGATTATGTCGACTTTGAGATATATCGATACCTTACCGGATATCGCTCGCCTACCATTTATCTATCAGAGATATTCGGTTCCTGCACGGGACAAAGGTTTGTAAGATTGACAGATAGACTATTATCCTCATGGACAAATACCAGTTGTGTTTGTGAAGGCACAAAATATACAGGAATTACTCCTAGAGTAGGGCACAGTTCAAAATGAAAAAAAAAAAAAAATTGAAGTGCAACAAAGGTGAAATGCAGAATAAGACTATATTCAAAATAGACGAATATTTAGACTATATTCAGTATAGACTTACAAACGCAGGTAACGAATGTGACCTACCTTTGTAAGTATAAGGTTCAAATGAAATATTTTCATACATTTTTGTACAGATTGGTTGATGTCAAGCCAGCACAAGCTTTAGTTTCAGTCAGTTAAGCTTTAGTTGCTAATTATAAATATACGAGTATTCTTCTAGAAGAATTTTAGAATTACCTAATTCGTTTCATAGCTTTTTCATCTAAAATCGATAGATCAGTTCTATAGCAAACTGTATCGTAAAATCCATTATACATAATAATATACATATACATGTATGTATCCCAAAATCCGTTAATCTCAAATGTGTGTTCATTTTTGCGGTTTCAATTAGGGATGCGGATATCTGATAGTTTCGGATATTCATATCTAAACTATGATCTATGATCCCTTCCACATATCCGAAATAATTAGAGGGCAATAGGCCATTCGATGTTGGGTATGTGTGGGTTTCAGTAAAATTGTTTGAGGGGTATTTTAATGGTATTTGGACAGCGAATGCAATCTTAAATTCCATTGAAATGTGTACCATACATTGAATCCATTTTAGTTGGTATATTTGTATTGCAGTTAGCTAGATAAAAGAAATACCAAGTTATTGAATAGAAAACCGGGGTCGGGCACTGGTCTTTTTTGGTCTATTTAACGCTTAAAATTAGTCTTAACTTTTTTAAATGAGTTTTTTCTTGTGTGACTAATCTAAATACATTATCTTTTTTTTCTTTGTTCTTTATTAAATTATGACTTAAACAGTAACACTAATGCATTGCTGTTTTCATAATATGTACTACAATTTTTATTCGAGAAATTAATCAGAACTCACGTAGACAGGATGATGAGCACGTGGTGATACGTAGTTTCTGCCTACCTCCATGAGAAAAAGGCGTGACATTATGTATGTAACTTTACAGAGTAACTTTATTTATATGCGTTCGTACCTACGTACAATCATGGACCCTCTATCCTCTGCCTAACCCCTTGGGGAATACAGGCGTGATGCATGATCACGTCTATGGTGTTTAATTTTGTATGAAATAACCAGTACACTGGCTAAATTATAGCCCTGGTATATTAATATTTATAGTCAAACTCCACTAACGATTACCAATATAACCCTTTAAATAATTATTTCTGTTTGCGTGGGACATTTAATGTAAACAAAACATCTTTGTTTACACAAAGACTTTTGTGTTCGTGACTTATAACTGTAAAGTTTACCAATGACGTCACAGTATTGAAACCAACGAGCCACTTTCATAGGTTTAAAATACAACAACGTATTGATTTTTCTCAGAACTTTGCCGGCAAGGACATGTCTGCATTCTTAGTGTGGTATCACTATAGTGATGACTATCGTACATAATACATATACATATATAATTACGTACATATAATTGTCGACACGGTTGGCGCCGTGGCTAAGCGATTAAGTTTCTGCGCTACGTGTCGCGGGTTCGTTCCCCACACGGATCAAATATTTGTATAATCTACAGATAGTTGTTTCGGCTCTGGTTGTGAGTGCACGTGACGTGTATGTTTGTAAACTGTACCCACGATATAGGAGAAGTCCTGCAGAGGTGTAATGATTATAAATAAAAATAAAAGGGCGAATCTCTTTCTATCTATACAGGCACAATTTCAAATTTCGGCCTGCTATCAAGGTTTTCCATATAGAAAACTTGCCTGGGAATGGAACACAGAACTTTTCGCTTTGCAGTCGCCTTTGGATGACTAAACCAATAGGGCAGCTATTAAGACTATTCTTACAAAAATAGATTTGTTCAATACACGTGTATATGGGTATTTTCTTCATCAAAGGTAACTCAAATGCTTCTCGTCAAGCTGCAGGTGGCCTCGTTTATGAGCTTGAATGGAGAAACACATTGGCTACTATTTTTTTGCCCGCGACTTCGTATGTGTGGAATTTAGAATCTGATATTTTCCTGCGGTAAAATGGAGCCTATATTTTAAGTTAGACCTCTAGCAATACATCGGTGAAAACTGCATTCAATTCCATGCAGTAGTTTTCAGAGACAGACATCGGCCTGTTATAATCTATACATATAAGAAAATTATAACAGGCCGATGTCTGTACATTATAGATATTGGAGAAAAACTAATAGGTAGGGGGTCTTTATTAGAGCAACAGAAGCCAAAACAACAGTTTTTAGATTTTGTCTGTCTATATTTTTGTACACGCATCACGCAAAAACTACTGCATGGAATTGAATGCAGTTTTCACCGATGTATTGCTAAAGGTCTAACTTAAAATAGTTTGTTGTAATTTACTCTGAGACCTGAAGAGAGAAGAGTTTCAAGTGTTTTTTTTAGTGTAAGTCTATTTAGTCTTGACTGTAGTTAGCTCAGGGTCCCTAAGGCTATAGACAAAGTTGAATATTTGATAGAGTGATTTAAACTTATTCGAGTAAAAGGGTAGGCTATTCATGATTTGTGATACGAAAGTTAAGACCTTTCTAACTATCAATTTAATCTTTTTGGTAATCGTCTGACTGTAATTATGAAACTTTTGGGTTATCGGACGATTAACGTTGTAAGTTTATGATGAATGGAGAGAAATTTGGCAATAGATAATTAGTTGAAACTAAGGCTAGGTTAGGCCGGAGGAGATTTTTGCGCAACAAATATGGCGTTTATCGCTCGCCTAACTTTTTTCAAATTCTATTATTATCACTGCCTCATTGGTCTCGTGGTTGCAAGCACAGCTGATGAGCGTGAGGTCCTGGGTTCGATTCCCGGATCGGACAAAGTGTTATTGGGTTTTCTGTATAGAATTTATCAGTAGCAGTACGGAGTTTGGAGCTATGCCCGGTTGATTGCAATTGGCTCGCCCCCTATTACATGGGACTTAATAACACAATAGTACACCTCTACCTAACTCTTTGGGGATATAGGTGTGATTCCATGTTATGGTTATGTATTATTTTCATCACATTAAAGGTACGCTTTATTTTAAACGGTCAGACTCGTGATCAGAAGCAGTTAAGGTTTCAGCGACTTCCTATATAGGGAGAGAATAGATTAAAATAAGACTATACTAACGAATCAGTCAATAAGGAAAACTATGTAATTAAATATATTACAAAAGCTCTTCCAAATAGTCGAAATCGCGGGCAATAGCTCGTCTTTAAATACGACATACGCGAGAACGGCCCGCCTTGTAAGTACCCGTTAAAAATAAACTATCAATATCTATTTTCATTCGTGCAGATTTTTCATAGACTGTAGATCAAAGCATAGCCAAAATCCTCTTTATGTATGTGTGTGTGTCTTGTCTTATCTAGAAACAACGGGAGACACGCACACCACGATAAAAATAAATAATAAATCAATATCTTCTCAAAACTTCCCATCGTTTGTAAGTGTTCAAACAATACAGCATCAAATTTTCCTCTAATTATTCGTATTTGTTCTCAGTCGTGACGTCATAGCCCCACCGCCAACTTTGGCCGTAACTTTTTCAACAAACTTGGTAATTCTCACAACTCCTACGCAATGACGCCCCAGAAAATGTTACCCACAGTAAGTTCCTTTCAAAGAATCGCTTTTAGGGATTGTGAATATCGGTTTGTTTTTTGTTATGTAAAAGTTTATTTTTATCCATTTTTCTTTTTAGAACGTGGTGGCAGGTGTGAGTAATTTTGAAAAGAGTATGTAAAAAATGGGTTCATCATCAGCCAAAAGACGTCCACTATTGAACGAAGGCCTCCCCCAAGGGGAGGGGGGGTTGCGGCTTGGGGATCGCAGTGGCTCGCCGATTAGTGAGAGGACGCAGCTGCCCGTCCTCCGGTGTCTGGCCGCAGTTTTAAGACGTACCCGGGTTATGGTCATGTTTCTATAAATATGTTAAATTGTAATATTGAGCTGGATCCTTTGCCACGCGTGACTTGTGTTGTAAGTTTTGAGGTTTTTATGACTCAAAATCAAAATGTGGAAATGTTCCCGGTAGATGAAAATACACGGGAGTTAAGAATGACATCGTTAAAATGTGGGTTTACAATAGAACACTGTCGCCTAACCCCAGACTCCAGACCCCAGACCCCGCCATGCTATGTTATTTACAAAAAAGTTGGTCACCGATTGTTTTTTGTTTACACATTTTGGTCTGGTATACTAGTCATAGCCTAGCGGTTGAACGCTTGCCTTCCATGCAGGAGGGTTTAGTTTAAACTCGGCCCGCACCTCTGACTTTTCGCAATCATGCGTGGGTCAAAATCTGATTATCACTTGCGTTAAAGGTGAAGGAAAAAACATCGTGAGAAAACCTGCACGAATGAGAGGGTGACATAAAGACCTTGATGGTCTGTGTAGTCCGCCAACCCGCACCGGGCCAGCGTGGTGGAGTAAGCCCTAACCCTTCTCATTCTGAGAATTTATTATTTATTTATTATTTTGGTCTGACTGAAAATCAAACATGAAACGTTATAAACAAACTGTTCTTAGACCTTTCTGGGCTGACGGAGGCTTTCAAAGAGGTAATAAAGGGTAGAGTTATCTACGCCGTCTCCTTTGAACGTAATAGCACTTTAAGTAAAGTTACTGAGACATTCAGATAATGATAATGGCGTCTGGCAATTAGCGTTCCTAATGCTAATTAGTACTTGAAGGTACCTTTGGTTTTCCTTTGTTTGAATATATTGTACAATACGCAGATGTTTTGAATTCATTCGGTATTTGAAGTGGTTTTGTTTATAGGTTTTCCTTAATTAAAATACTGTCGGGTTCCTCTTCTATATAATTTTTCCCATCTTCTACCATCGTTTTGGCTTTACTAATTGTAAATTAACTTTTTTTTTTTTTTTTGAAATGATTATACCTGTTATTTCTTGTCGGTCTCTTCAGGACCTTTGGAGCCGTGCGCCTAGAGTTTCGACTTTTTAAAAGTACCTAAAAAGGCCTAAACTTTGAGTTTGACTTCGGGCATTGAGCTCTTTTTGTACACCCATTAATAATTCCACACAGGCCAACTATAAAAAATATAATTTTATGAATGGCCAAATGGATGAAAGTCCCGAGCTCTCAGCGCTTCTCTGTAATTAATGTCAATAATGGCCGACCAAGGTAATCCCAATATTTTCATTCCCAATGAACAGATGGAGCCCAATAACCGCTGTCCAAATTATCACCGCAAAATCGACGTGTACCAATAAACTTTTGTAACAATTAAATATGAAATGGAGTTTTAAGTTGTTCCACAAAGGCTCTTAATAAATGCTGTTAAAACGATTTCAACTTTAATCACTGTCATTTGGCTTTTTTTTTTCTTTGATTCGATCACACAATGGTTTTTAACGAGCCTTTTTGATTGGATCTTTTTTTAAATTCTTTTTTTCGTCTCCTCTTTGTCGGCAGTTTTCTTTTTTTGAAGACGAATGGTCACCAAGGAAAATTTTGACATCATTAGTGATAGTATATAGGTGATTTATGATTTTATATTTTATTTATCTTCTTCTGTGAGGAGTTGGGACGAGGTATTATATGGAAATTGCTCATAGCCGTAGTGGAAAGATTAGCCACTGAGCAATGGTGGTATTGAGGTTGACTGCCCAAGGTGCGCGGCACCTTTTTTTTATTTGGTGAGAATTTTTATGGTCTATCCCCCGCCTGGGGAAAATGGAGGGGTGTGCCGGACTCTTACCAGCTAAACTCGCCATGGTGTTCCACTTCGACACCAGATAGTGGGCTTTGGGAACACTAAGGGCACAATGCCATCACTTTTACGGAATTTAGCTGTGGGTAGCATCGGCGAAATGTATGTATGTAAATTTTTGTCTTACCTTTTGGAGAATACTGGCGTGATGCTATTTTAGGTTAGGTTATAATAACCACGGTGTAAAACTGTCACAAATAAACTTGTTTTCGCATATTTCTAGTAATGCAAATGAGACACAATAGAAAATCTATTATTTCTTGTTACTGGGCGCCACGTGTCTCTTAATAAGATATGTCATTTAGATTATTTGATTCGGGGCAAATCTGACTGTCCTGAACTAGTGGGTTAACTTATGAGGCTTTATATACCGATCGTGTCCAAAAACCATCAGTCTACGCAGACGCAAGTTGTTGGCCATGCCGTCATCGTGAATAGTGTCACATGCAAACTCTCCCTTCGTTCAGGTTCTGTCGATGCTGAATGTTCTTCTGACATTAACACCGGAGTGTGATTTGTTTGCTTGGAGATGGATGAATGTGTGTACCGAATGTTTAAAGTTCTGTGAAAGTATAGATGTTGTGTAACAAACTTGTTATTTTATTTTTTGTTATATGTATATTTTTTATAGTTTTGTTTTATTTCTTTATTTTGAAGTGTTTGTGTTTTTTAACTTTTTAATTAAAAGGATACTAGATAATGTACAATAACTGATAAAAATAAAAATAATAATCACTTGATCTACACGACGTCTTGGTAAATACTGTAATGTTGTGTATTATGTGTAAATCCTACTAATATTATAAATGTGAAAGTTTGTGAGGATGGATGGATCGATCTTTGTTATTCTTTCACGCCAGAACGGCTGAACGGATCTGGATGAAATTTGGCACAGAGATAGATTATAGTCTGGAATAGCACATAGGCTATATAGCTTTTTATCACGGGAAAATGTACGGGTCCGTAAACCACGCGAGCGAAGCCGCGAGCGGAAGCTAGTAA
This sequence comes from Shargacucullia verbasci, assembly GCA_947562105.1. Taxonomy (NCBI): domain Eukaryota; kingdom Metazoa; phylum Arthropoda; class Insecta; order Lepidoptera; family Noctuidae; genus Shargacucullia; species Shargacucullia verbasci. The sequence continues at coordinate 7,799,838 of OX387302.1, read as the reverse complement.
ATAAATAAATAAATAACGGTTAACTCTAAACACTCCCTAGATATCAGAATACTCAAATCGTTACTCGGCAAAGACATTTGTCACTAGTCCTTAACCTACCATTAAATTAATTGAAGGTTAACCTTTCTGCAAACAAATAAACACAGAGTAACGGTTAGTGGTCCCTCGTTATCCATTTCAATGTAACTGCCAATTAATTCTTGGATGTAGTCAATAGGGGTTGTAGCGAATGCCTGTATTTCTTGGTATTAAAGGTTCGATTCCAAGTCTTGAATGTTTAATGAGAATTCAAGGCAAAGTTGTGGTTGCTTTTATTAATGTTTTGTGATAGGTAATTGGGAATATTATTCTGATTTAACCGAAATTTTACTTGAAAATAGACATACATTTTTGCGCACTTCATTAAGAGAACGCCAGCCGATTGTCTTTTGGGAAATGGGACTTTGGGGGTCCTTTATTTTACGAAACATCTCTATGTTAACAGAAATCAGTTAGCCTTTCATTGTTATAGAAGCGAAAATTTTTTGTTTTTCAAATTCAAGTTATGTATTTGTACCTATAATATAAATTTGGATACACAGGTCTTAAACGCGTGAAGCTATATTCTGCACATTTATATTTTTTTATGCGATACAAAATAAATTTCTATTTTTTAATCTATATTCTTCTGAATACTGGATAAAAAAGTGATATATTTCTTTTTTAAAACGTTTCCCCGCATTAGGAATAATTCTAGTACCGTGAGTGCGTTGACAAATACAACGCACAAATACTCTGATGAGTGAATTTTTTGAATATTCTCTCCGATATCTTTCCAAAATTGTCAAGGGAGGAGGTAAAATAATACACTTAATTTTCTTCTCTAATCCCTCACTGCACGAACACTATGTATATGACAGCACGGTTGGCGCAGTGGTTGAGAGATCGACTGCTGAGCTACGTGTTGCGGGTTCGATTCCCGCACGGAACAAATATTTGTACGATCAACAGTTAGTTGTTTCGGGTCTGGGTCTTTGTGTATGTGAATACGCACCGTGCCTCGAAATGCACCTAAATCCGTTGGTCCTGCACCTGATCTCTCTCCGTTCGTGTCGGATTGCCGTCCCATCGGGCTATGAGAGTGAAGGAATAGAGAGAGCACCTGTGTTTGCGCACACACTTATGCTCTATAATATCTCCTGCGTAGTTGGCTAATCTCCGGTGAGATTGGCCGCCGTGACCGAAATCGGTCAGGAGGATATTATTATTATTTTTATGTATATGTTGCTATATATTGCAGTAACATAACTACGCTATATAACCACCAAGACAAACTTCAAAATATGTATACTCTAAGCAAAAAAAAAAACAATACTATTTGTCACGACTTCAAGCATAGGTTTAAAGAGCAATTCAAATAAAACTGACGTCAAAAGAGGGTAAAGGAAATATTATCAAAACAAAACAATAAAAAGATTCTCCCGTGCCAATCCACGCAATCGAGGAACACGCAAGTTTTCAAACACGCACAACTAATCACGTATTGTACGCATGTACGGACATTGTAGCGAATCAACAGAAATTTGCTTCGAACTTTTTGACGAAACGAAAGTCAACATCTTTCTGTGATTGCAAGATATTTTTGACTAGTATTCACTAGAATAACCGATGAAATGTTTGTACTGAGGTTTTGGTTCCATTTATTGTTCATTTCGACAATAGTATAGACAGAGAAAGCTCGATGTTTTGTGACGAGAACATGCACGGGTTTATCAACCACTGTTTGTAAATGAAGTTACGTTTGGAAAAGATTTAGGTAGATATATTGCGTACCTATCTCATTCAATCTTAGCATTTTTTTGGACTCTAATATTTATTTATTTGACGACACGGTTGGCGCAGTGGTTAAGCGATTAGCTTTCTGTGCTGTTTCGCGGGGTCGATCCCCGCACGGAACAAATATTTGTATGATCTACAGATACTTGTTTCGGGTCTGGTTGTGTGTGTATGTGGCATGTATGTTTGTAAACTGTACCCACGACACAGGAGAAATCCTAGGGTGGGGAAAGGAATTATTAAAAAAAAAAAAAATTCGAAGCAAGTCGTTATTTTATGTTAAACCGTTGCCCCACTGTTGTGTTTTTGTATCGTGGGTACGTTTACAAACAAATCTTCACACACATGACATTTTAGGTCCGCCCTTACAAATATTTATTGTCACTGTTTATAAAGTGGTTATATTTTATCACAGTATCGTCCCACTGTTAGGCATGGACTTCTCAAAATGAGAAGGATTACCCATATCCTCCATCACGCATTACCCGCACCAGGACAGCCCGTTGTTCTGGCAGATTTTCTACGACCACTATCAAAATTCTTATGGAACCTTTCTTATGGAAATTTCTCTCATATATTTTCTTTCACCGTCAATTATGATGAAATTCTAAATATAAATTTGAAAAGAGGTTTTATATATTTTGCTTTGAAATATTTTAATTTTCAAGATATTGTTAAGTGTGTGGCTGTAGCGCTGTAAAGCCGACAGATACCGCTTGAATTTCCGCTCAGGGAAATGGAGTATGAAGATTATAAGTTCGCTTGAAGATTTTAATTCTACAGATATATTAAAATATTGGAAACAGATTCAGAAATAATTCAAAAATCAAGTTGAAATGAAGTTTATTTATACAACTAGCCTTTTCTCAACCATGTTGGAATAGGTTCCAAGTATTTCCAGATTCGGTTTAATATAGGTATTTTACATAGTGTGACTGCTTTCTGATCTCCGCCACCCAATTACTGGAAGACACTGATATCTTAAGGTTAGTCTGGTTGTCAGGCTGGATTACTGACTGCCGTAACAACTGCTCAATCATCAAAATAAATTCAATTCTTTGTTTTTCTTTAATACTTACTAAGTATTAAATTGGGATTCGATTCGGATTTCTTCCGTATCGTGAATGCACATACCCCCAGACTCGAAACAACTATCTGTAGACCTTATAAATATTTGTGAAATTACCTCTTTTACCTGATAAAGAAATCAAACTTGAGATCAAAAAAACCCATTTGTCAATTTGTAGCTACTTGTGTATATAATTTGCCTGAAGTCTAGGTATGTAGTCTCTGGTTTCTCAATTTTCAAACACACGTTATTATTATTTTAAGCTTGGCCATGCACTTTACGAGTTTCCAGTTCATTCATTTATTATTCAGCCTTCCTCTTAGAGAGGGAACAAAGTTAGTAGTACTTTTATTGTAAAAGTGCCGCACCAGCAATTTTTCACAGCAATTATCGCCGTGACGCAATAACCGTCATGACACAATCACTGAACACACAGAAAGAATAACTTAATTAGAGTAAATGAATTTTAAAATTAAATTAAATGAGCGATACGTAGCAATTTTGGATATATTTTTTTTTGTTTTGTTTTAAAAAACGAACGTTGCCCCACATTAGTAATAATTCCTGTATCGTGGGTGCGTTTACAAACACATATTCACATGGACATACATCCAAACCCGGAACAACTGTCTGCAGATCATATAAATATTTGTTATGTGCGGGGATCGAACCCGCGACACGTAGTGCAGCAGTCAATCTCTTAACCACTGCACCAACCGTGCCGTCAGCAATTACCATCAAGCAACACTGACCTTTAACGTTATACGGTCGGCAGGCAACACTCGGCAACACTCAGTAATTTTGACGTCATCGCACAACCAGACGCTAAATAGAGAGTAGCATATTATAGCTTGGCCTTAAGTACCTTCTTTAGACACATTAATACCTCTATTACGAGTTCTCCTTGACCTAGACCATAGTTACGGGCCACCGTGGTGAGTTTAGCCGGTAGGAGTCCGGCACACCCCTCCGCCCTCCCAGGCGGAGGATAGCCCATGATGGGTTCTCACCAAGAAAAAAAAAAAAGACCTTAGTTACGGTGAAACCAAAAATGTAAGGAACAATCGTGCGCGCGCATTTCAGTGAACTTTCTTCCGAAAATCATGTTGTTCAAAACCGGAGCTGTATTTCCGAAAAATAAGTCAACAACTTCTTTCTAACACAATATTAAGGCAAAATCTATGTAAATTGCCTCAATGATTGGTCTCAGATTATACCTTGCTGCCTTACGCAAACGAAGATTGCCGATGTAAACCTATAAACATCATCATCATCATCATCAGCCAGAAGACGTCCACTGCTGAACGAAGGCCAAGGGGGGGTTTGCCATAATCCCCACGCTTGGCAGGCGGCTTGGGGATCGCAGTGGCTCACCGATTAGTGAGAGGACGCTGCTGCCCGTCCTCCGGTGTCTGGGCGCAGTTTTAAGACGTACCCGGGTCAAACCTATAAACACTTGTTTACATTTACGAAGACAGTTTATTTAATTTTTGGTTGTACGTAATATTCCGGTATTTACCTATGACGTTAATTATTCCCAAATATAAGGAGTAAAACTGCCTTGAAGTGAGATTGATGTGCGTGAGGCCCTGTGTTCGATCCCTGGGTCGGGCAAAGTGTTCTTAAGTTTTTTCTGTATGGAAATTCTCAGTAGCAGCATGTAGTCTGGAACTATGCCCAGTAGATGTCAATAGGCTCGCCCCCCAATACATGGGACTCAATAACGGCATCGGCGAAATGTAGTCGGGAGTAGGTATAATACTCCTCTGCCTAACCCTTCGGGGAATACAGGCGTGATGCTATGTTATGTTGTGATATATAGGGAGTACTTATAGGACGCTATCAACACTGGACTGTCACTGAAATTTCTCAATTGAAAAACCCATTTACACAAGATCAATGAGCCATCAACTTTGGGAACTGGGTGGAGTTTTGAATTTAAAGTCACCTTTTTAATGCCCAGAAAGAAGAAGAAATTGGAACTGTGTTTGTATGGATTTATCAGAGAAATAACTTATCTGAGATTTATTCAACTATTGAAATATCAGCTCTTAAATATAAATATCAGAATTATTTAATGGTCTAATAACTAATTAGAATGGTTTATCTAACATTCAATTAGACATGATGTTATCAGCATTTGTCTTACTTGAAAAATTCTACAAAACGAATTTAAATAAATAGTACAAATGTCTAGACAACTTATTGTATATTTATATTTTTTCGATCTTTTTCACTTACTGAAAAGGAACTTAATTTTTTTTTTTTGTACTTTAGCAATATGGTTCTGTAGATTAACTACACATCATAGCATCACGTCTGTATTCCCAAAAGGAGTAGGCAGAGGTGTACTATTGTATACCCACATTCCGACGATGCCGTTATTGATTCCCATGTAATAGGGGGCGAGCCTATTGCCATCTACCGGGCCTGTGCCTGGAACTGTTTCCAAACTCAGTGCTGCTTCTGAGATTTTTCATACAGAAAAACCCAATAACACTTTGCCCGACCCGGGAATCGAACCCAGGACCTCACGCTCAGCAGTCGCGCTTGCGATCACTAGACCAATGAGGCAGTGAGATTGCTTAAGAGTAAGTGAATTTGGTCATATTGTTGTATTGGAGCGTAAACTACGTTTCGCTTGTTTGTAGGTTATTTCAGGCATGATCCAACGGGTGGCTCCGCGATAGTTTAATAATTTATGAATGGAGCAACTGTCACGTGTTATCAAATCGATACGGGTGTTGTGTGGAGTTTTATTACAGGTATTCACCCGCAGATCCACAGATATATTAATAAATAGGTCACTCTAAAACTGAATAGGTATTATTATCATTATTCTTTTTTTTCTTGTCTGTTTTTATATATTACTAGTTGGTTCCCGGGGCGTTACTGCCGCAGAAGAAATAAATTTGCTCTTTCAAATACATTTTATTAAGTTATTTGGATGTTTTGTATTATATTTTACTGAAATCAAGAATATATAATTTTAAGAACATTATATATGAATCAGAAGGGTTAGGCCTTAGTTCACCACGCTGGCCTGGTGTGGGTTGGCGGCATACACACACAATCGGGAACTTTATGTAGCCCTTTCAAGTATTCAGGTTTCCTCGCAATATTTTCCTTTACCGGTAACGCTAGTGATAATCAAATTCTGATACGCACATGATTCCGACAAGTCCAAGGTGCGGGCCATGTTTGAACTCAGACCATCCTGCATGGAAGGCACGCATCTCACCTCTAGGCTATCAGTGTTGCATAGGTATATAACATATTAAAATTAAGCTTACATACAATCAGGAAAGTAAAATAAATTTTAAATTACATGAAATATTTTGTCCTGTAGCCATGTATATTAAGAACATTGTAGATTCTTGATTTCAGTAAAATATAAAACAAAACATCCAAATAACTTTTAGAAAGTCAACCAGACCGCTAATTTAACACTTAGACTGCTGTTAAACCAAGAAAAGTCTCTAACACACACAAGTAAGCCATTACCATGAATTCCGACAATCTTTGCCATTAAAAATAGATCAATTGCACCCTTTACCCTTGGTGTACCAAGGTTATTCGGCTTCAACAAAGGGCACCCATAGCGTGTGGGGCCGAGGGTAATTTCACTAACCTTGCCGCTTACAGGGTTGTGTTTTTTTTTTCTAAGTTTTTGATTACTTTGTTGAAGTTCAGCATGCGAAGTAAGTTTTGTGGCCTATGAGTTGTTTTTTTTTTTTTAAGTTTCTGATATTGTAAGTAGTATCTGCTTGTTGTTGTTTACACCTGGGAATTGATTGGTGAACATTATTGATCGACTTAGCAGCTGCGCTTGCGACTCCTAGATCATCATCATAATGATGGTTACTTTAATTCAAAAGAGCTAAAATGAAATCATTTTTTAAGTAACGAATGTTATTTTTTTTTATATCGTATAATTAATGTATTATTTTGTGGATATTTGTGTAGTGGCAATGGGCAGGCCACATCGCTCGAAGAACTGAAAACCGATAGGGAAGAAAGGTTCTCGAGTGGTGACCACGAACCGGAAGACGCAGCGTAGGAAGGCCTCCTACTAGGTGGACCGACGACATTGTGAAAGTCGCGGGCAACCGATGAATGCAAGTGGCGGAATGTCGTTCGATTTGGTGGTCTAAGGGGGAGGCCTTCGTTTAGCAGTGGACGTCTTCTGGCTCATGATGATGATGATGATTTGTGTTCCAGGCTAGACATTAAAATGATTATAATAATGAAAATAATATCAACATCTATCGACGGCCTTATTGGACTATTCTTGGGTTCGAGTCCTGGGTCTAGCAAAGATTTATTGAGATTTTCTGTATGGAAATTCTCAGTAGCAGCACGAAGTCTGGAACTGTGCCCGGTACATGGAAATAGGCCTGCTATCACACGCCCTCTATTAGATGAGACACAATACCGGCATCGGAGAACTGTGGATGTACAACTATACTTTGCCTAAATCCTTGTGAAATATATTAACAATATCATTTCAATACTAATAAAATCGATTAAACTTTAACTGATATGATCGATACTGAAATAACATCGCTTTTGCCGTCGATATGTGTCTTATATCCACAGTGATATCAGTTGATAATGTAATAGTATTGATCACTGGTTCCTTTGTGCTTGGGAACTATGGCCGCCATTACACTGCCGTTCAATACCTACTATTTCGTTGTATCGAACTGACATACAATGATAAAAGAATCATCTTTTAACATTGTGAGAGAATGACTCAGATTGATAATATATACATACATAAATACATAAACTAAAATTAATCGTCTTTATTGCATAATATTACGGAATTTATATAAAAAAAATACGAAGAATATAACTTTATCCTTTTCTTTTCGTTAGCACAAAGTGTCACAACTGGGCAAAGGCCTCTCCCAAGCTCTTTCTTCTTTCCTGTACTATCTCGGACTTCGGGCTCTCTGGTTTAGCTTGACTTTCTGCCTCTTTTTGGCCAGCATCGGCGGCATTACTTATTTTCAGGAACACATATCTATACACCTATGCTTTAGCTTAGCTTTGCTTTAGGTCTTTATCAAAACAAAAAAAACGACACGGTAGTGTCTACTGTCGAACAAAGAACTAAGTATATAGGGCCTCCAGATATAGATGAAGTTTTCTAATAAACTGGCGTTGAAAATAGGTTTGATAACACAAATATTTTATATGACGACGAAAGAGGTAAAGGAAACTGCACTGGAGAGAGAAAAAACCAAAAAGCAAAAAATAAATGTTTTATTATACAATATAGTAGTTGAAGAATATTGAAGTCGGTGCCAAGTAAAACATAAAAGTACCTTGCTGCTATAATAGCGACATTGAAACAACGAGTTCACGTAAAAATTGTAGAGTGCGAGGCGAATTATGCGTCGGACAAATGCATTTCGCCAGTCGTGTCGGTTTATCATTGCATGTTTTAGAGTAACATGATTTAGAGTAAGGCTTCCATTGTACCTTACAACTAATAATAAATAAATAAATTTGCAAGATCTGCTATAGCTACTATCCCCAGCTATTAAGTTTTATTTATTTTCTTGCGTATTCCAAACCCTAATAACCACTTACATTTCCTTTTGCCGTCAAAAAAACAGCTCAACATTAATAACATCAAGTAATAATGCGTAAAATAATTTCATAGAAGAAACAACGTACATATAAATGAATGAACCGTGTAATATAGTCATCATGACTGGCTTATCTACTGTTATGATAAATTGACGCGTCAGGATTATTAGGCCCGTAGCGACTATTAGTTACTCGGCAAAAAGCGCTCCAGCGCCATCTATCGGAGTGACGCGAAAACATAAATCCTGAATCGCGATATCAGAGTTTGCAATTATACTTTTATAGAAAACGAGGTTCGACATGAACTGCACGGTTTCGAACCACTTCAGTCGGAGGATCCTCCTTCTCTACAGCAAACCTCGATTCTCCATGGTAGGTCATATAATTGTTGTGTAATCGTGCGATTTATTCTGGGGTTTTCTACAATCATAGTAAATGCGTTTTGTTCTAACGTTTGAGGTCGAGGTAAACTAGAACATAACATAACATAGGAATACAATATTCCCCGAAGGGTTAGGCAGAGGTGTACAATTTTACACCCAATAGACCAATGAGGCAGTCTAAGAACATTTTCATCTATTGCAGAGTTTCTCACAACTCCAATGGCCTCCTTGGCTTGCGACTTAAAATAATCGCGGATCAGACGGACAGCCTTACGTACGTAGAATTTTTCGTTGTGTCGCCTCTTTCGCCATAATGCATGTCTCATTGTGTAATTAGCGTTCTATTAAGTTTGTATTTTTTCTTATATAATGCATGTTAATTTAAGATTTTAATTGTAAATTAACTTTTTGTTTTTGAAAAGAGTATCCATGGAGTTTCTTGCCGGTCTCTTCTCTATAGGACCTACCCCCTTTGGAACCGTGCGCCTAGAGTCTCGACTTTTTAAAAGTGCCTGAAAAGGCCTACTTGAAATAAAAAACTTTGACTTTGACTTTGAATGTGGCCAGTTATCACCGGTTTGGAGTTTATGTGACCCATGTTCGACGTTAAGCCTGCCTTTTGAATTGACTGTGCTTTTAAGTGACTTGAAGAATGGGAGGATAGCTTTCAACCATAAATAATACAATAATTATGTTTTGCCTCATTGGTGTAGCGTAACGGATAAGCGTAAGGTCTTGGGTTCGATTCCCGGGTCGGGCAAAGTTTCATTAGGATTTTCTGTGTGGAACTTCCATTTTCCACGTAGTTTGGAAATGCGCCCGGTAAAAAGCAATTGGTTCGCTCCTTATTACACAAGACTTAATAACGGCATCAGCGAATTGTGAGTGGTCTTATATCTCCACCTAATCTTTCGAGGCATACAAACATGATACTTTGTTATGTTTTTATTTATGTTTAGTAAATGTAAAGGCATTGTCCCATGTAGAAAAAGTGAAGAACGCGACGTGAAACGTAGTAATCGTTATAGTGCATCTTGTTACACCAACATAAAACGTACCACTGGATATATTCGCATCGTATCGCGTCGTAGCTTATGTGGGACGATGGACACCGCAAGTTCCGACATGTTTCGCCAGTAAGTGATGTGGACCACTTATCTTGGGTTTGGAGTTTACGTGGCCCATGTTAAGCCTTGGCTTTAGAATTTACTGCGCTCTTAGCCTCGTAACTTAGAGAGTACTCTTAAGGTTTTATTACATTTCGTTGTGTGTTTTCATTTTTCTTCTATAAAAATTCTTGCTCTTTACAACGTTTGAAAACTAAGTCATTTCATTATTGATAAAACACAATCAGGATTTAGTTTTTTAAAACCTTGCTCCAAACTAGTATTTCTCCTGTATCGTGGGTACACTTTACAAACATACATGTCACATGAACATACAACCAGACCCGAAACAACTATCTGTAGATCATACAAATATTTGTTCCGTCCGGGAATCGAACCCGCGATACATAGCGCAGAAAGCTAATCGCTTAGCCACTGCGCCAACCGTGTCGCCAACTTGTCAGTTGACTTGTGTGATACATTTTCGTTGTTTTTGGGTTTAAAAAAAGTGTCATAAAAAGCACTGACATGGCTAGTCCAACAAGCAGATCTGGCGCTGATTTTTAGACTTCACACATCATCAAAAACCTTGTGAAGCCCTATCAGGTGTTCAGTTCCCTCACAACGCACGATGTTTTATCGTCAATGCAATACTGATAGTCAAATTCTAATCCGCACATTGTACCTATTCGACAAATCAGAGGTATAAGCCGGTTTTGGAATCAGATCGTCCAACATGGAAGACAAATATTCATCTTGCAGGCTTTCATTGCTTTTTTAACAAGATAGGAAAGTATTACCATAACAATATTATGAAGAAGTTCTCGATTATCATTTTAAATAGAATCTTGTGAACGTTGTCTGAAACATTGGTAATTGAATAAGTTCCTCGGAACAGAGCCGTAACGAACTTCAAATTCGCTGTTACATAAGGCTGCTTTTAATTTCATTTCATTCTTCCCTTTTATCGTATAAAGTTGGTTATGATATGTAACCATGTTAGTGAATGTCTAAGAAATCTTTTGAGATTGTTCATATGTTTAAGGTTTGCGCAGTAATATCGTTAGTGGTAATTCTGTAGAACTGTAAATTTTTGGATGATTCTGAAAATATTTGATTTTTTTTCTAATAAATTTAGTACACTTTAAAATAGACCTTGATTCCTGAGTTTGTTTCGGCGTTTCTTTTCAGGGATAGTCATACGAAATGCAGAGGTCATCTTGTTACAAAAAAAAAAGTGTAAAAGTAATTGAAAATCCTAATTGGTAATAAGATTAATAATAAACAAGTTCATTTCATATATTTTTTTTTTAAATGACTTTACATTTTTGACATTACAATACAGCTACACAGAAATCATATAATATTGATTATCGCAATTTCGAATTTCGAATTTTGATGTAACACCTAAATTAATAAATTTAAAGTATTTTGATATTGTGATTGTCTAAAAGCGATCGTGTTTTATTTTGTTGGCGTTATATAATATGTCGTCACAACTTTGTATTGTAATATTTTTAATTATCGAATTTAATATTAGGGTTGCCTCTGAGACGTAATGACAAACAGCCACGCGGCGTGGTGTGAGGTAAGATATTTTGCAATTTAAAATTTAGAAATATTTGTAAGTTTTTTGTTACAGTTGACCTTTAGTAGGCAAACTTGAGCATCCCTTCGCGTCGATGAAGATGACGAAGGAAATAAAACAATTAAAGCATTGATGTTGCGTTTATAACATCTTTGCCTAATCCTTCGATAAATACAGGCGTGATGCGTTGTCAAGTTGTAGGATAACAAGAAATCAAACTGTTGTTGTACAGAAGGACAATGAGAGCTCATTTTGTGTCACCATATTCAGTACCTGATAGAGGAATCAACCGACGTCAAATGTAAATGTCAATAACAGAATATCGACCTGCTGTGTTGGTCGACATACGTAATAATTTACCTTCCTATGTAGATCGGCAGAGAATAGGCCCATATATCTGTACGTGTCAAACGTGACATGCAGTGAAAGCCTAGCGGTTGAATCCTTGTCTTCCAAGTAGTAGGTGTTGAGTTCGGAAAAATCTGACTATAGAGTTTATGTGCCGATGAGGATTTGGTAATCACAATACACGGTACAAATGAAGGAATACATCATGAAGAAACCTGCACAATAGAGAGGGCTCTAAAGTTCTCGATGCTTTGTGTAGTCCGCCTACTCACACCAGGCATCACGGACTGAGTACTATACCTTCTCATTCACTCAGATTTGTTTGTAACTGCTTCTCTGGTTTAGTTATCCCAAGTGTAGCTACCGAGCGTGAGGTCCTGGGTGACGAATGCCGGTTCGGGCAGTGCAGTCCAGGCTACTACAGTTTTTCTGTTAAAAAAACTGTAGTAGCCTGGAGCTTGGAATTCTGACCGGTACATAGCAATAGGCTCGCCCCGTATTACATGGTACTTAATAACAGCAGTGGTAAGATGTGCGTGGATCCATACTCTGCCTAACCCTTCGCGGAGAAGAGGTATAATACTATGTTATGTTATATTTAGAACTGTCGATTATTTTGAGGTATTTTCTTGTAACGCTTCTGTTGTTCCAAAATCAGTTATTGGCTTCATATAGATTCCTAAACTTTGTCGCATGTTAACCAAAAGTTTCCGTAAAACGTATAATAACATGATTCGTAAAACACTTTTGAAACTTTAAACAACCGTTTCTTAGATGCATTTTACACTGGCTATAACTAAAGCCCGCAGTCATGAATGCACTTAATTATCACCAAAGCTTTTCTCAACTCGTTTGACGTGGTCGAGAAAACCTGACCCAATTTCAGCAGTTTGCAAGATTAGCCCGAACGTGCCGTCGTGTGGTAACTTTGTAGTGTAATATGCTGTGATTTATAAGCATGGCAACAAGCCAGTTGCTCTAATGAAATTCCTATCACTTTCCTCTCACAAAATTCTGACAGTATATAATAAAACTCGACAGCCTCTGCGGCATCTTTTAATTATGGATTGCGACAAATAATTATTAAAATACCTATGTTAGGCATATATTATTTATATTTATCAACAGGCTTTATGTTAAAGTTCTTAATATTTATTGGACAAAACCTGCATTGATTTTTCATAATTCTCCCACATCAAATATATGTGTTGAAAGATATTTGTGATTTTAGAAGAGTGTCTATGGAGTGTTACTTACACTCCATACTTTCTCCATAGACACTCTTAGAATATAGATACTCATAGAAACGTAACTAAGAAGAGTTGCGTAAGAAAGTGTCTATGGAGAAGAATCTATGGAGTTTCTTGCCGGTTCTTCTCAATAGGACCAACTTTTTGGAACCGTGCAACTAGATTCCTATTACCGTTTTAAAAGTGCCTGTAATGGCCATGGGTTTATTTAATATAAAAACGATTCTATTTTATTCATGTATATGTTTTTTTTTTGTACAGTATGAAGCAGTGATAGCCTAGCGGTTGAACTCTTGCCTTCCATGCAGAAGGGTCTGACTTGAAACCCAGCCCTCACCTTTAACTTTTTAGAATCATGTGCGGAAGAGAATTTGATTATCATTTGGGTTTATGGTGAAGGAAAATATCGTGAGGAAACCTGCACACCTGAGAAGACTCCATAAAGTTCTTGATGTTGTGTGTAGTCCGCCAACCCGAAGTAGGCTAGCGTGGTGAACTAAGACCTAACCCTTTTTATTCTGAGAAGAAACCCTTGTCCAGCAGTTGGACAATAATGGAATGAATCTTTTACGTAAGATGGTATGTAGAGTTGCACTCCCCGAATACTATTTCTAGTATGTCAACCTTCATTGGACATAATTCAAACACTGATCTATACACCAAAAAAATTTAATTACCGGGAATGTTTTAATCATTTAATCTATCGGCTGGGTGATATGCATAGTGAGATTAAGGATTTTCTTTTGTCACTTCATTCCGATAGATGGCGCTGTACTTTTTACCATGACGCTACAAGATGAACTTCTTAACCACTGAACTTCATGTCTAATCGTTCTTCCCCTAAAATAGCTCTAAAAGATTGATAATTATACCTTTCTTGTAATCATTGAATCTAAGGTCAACTCGCTGAACGCTTCATTAGGGACTCAATGGCTTGCAAGTAATTTGCGCGCCGAAGTTAGTTATCGGAGGGAGCCTTATCACTGTGGGTATAATATTCAAGCCAGTATTTCGAAGTTTTAGGCAGAGGTGTATTTATTATATTTATTTACTCTTTATTCTACGATAATGTCGGAGTCGGCTCCAAGTCGAAATAAATGCGGCTGAATATCTATATTTTATTCGGAGCGACTGCCATCTGTCTTTCACCCCCCAATTACTGGTTGTCAAAATTTTTGTGCTGCGGGCATCAGTTATCATCATAGTTATTGGTATGAAACTCGAAATTAACTTTCATAACGTGCTTTCGTAAGCACGGAGAGATCTCTAGGTGTAAAAAATGGTCTAATTTCAAACATCTGTATGATTTTGAAATTTATCATTTAAATATATTGAGGTTAAAATTTACCTACTGCCAATATAGACACATATTTTTTGTTTTAACCATCGAAACAAAAATATATTCTGTATCAGCCATTATATACTCAGACAAAATTACTAATAACATTAACGTAGGTAATTTAATTACACCTAATCAAATAACTCAATCCGCGGTCTTCCTTTCGGTCACCCATCCAATTACTAGCTGTACTAACTGTTGCTTAACTTCGTTAACCTAATGATGTGGATCTGCAATTCAATTACGTCACGTAGTTTGCAATGTCTCAGTCGAGAAAGTCTCAACTGTATTTGGGTTGTCAGTCGTAATTATAGAAGATACAACCTCACAGCCTTCACGCTTGTATTCTCCAAAGAGTGAAGCAGAGGTGTACTGTTGTACCCCCCAATTCGTCGATGCCGTTTTTGGACCCAGTGTAATTAAGGGCGGCCCTATTGCTATCTGCCGGGCACAGTTCTGCAAAGAATACTTTGTCCGACTTGTACTACTGAGAATTTTCATACAATTAGAAAAGAAAAAACAATACCACTTTGCTCGTCTCGAAAATCGAATCCAATCCCTCAAGGATAGTAATCTAGCGATACCGTTTGCAACCACACCTCTGCTCTCATAGAACTATTTTCACAAGATTTTGTACCAGGTTTATTATGTGGGTTTTCTCACGACGATCAAATGTTAATCAAATTTCGTTAAAGTACTTATTCCTAAATTATGTTTATATAACAATGTTGAATATCGATCTCTGATGTAAATGGGATGTCATCTCCCTACACCACTGACAGAAATTCTAGTGTGGGAGACCTTGGAAGATTTTTTTGGGATCCGAATTTTGGGATTCTCGAGATTGTTTGTTCATATTACATTGTATATGTTATATTCAGATATACAGAGGTACTCATTATGTATATCTCGTTTGCCGTTAATACGAATATCAATGCCCAATAATAATTTGATTATGTGATCATACAATCATTGCAGATGACATGTGTATAATCGAAACGATTTCTAGGTAGTTATAATTAATAGTAATTTCTAATAAGACCTAGTACTGTTAGCAAAACAAGTAATATAGCATAGCATCACGCCTTTATTCCCTGAAGGTATTATGACAGTTATCAGACTGTACTATTGAACATCCCCATTTTGCCGATGCTGTTATAAGGAAGCGAGCCTATTGCCATCAGCGGGCACACTTCCAGTCTTCGTCTACTACTGAGAATTTCCATACAAAATAACACAATAACACTCTTCTCAATTTCATTTTTGACTTCACACTCAGCTGTCACCGTTGCAACAAATAAACTAATGAGACAGTTTTTCACATATTTTCATAGGAAAAAACTTTTTGATTTTCAAGGAGTTATTCCCTTAATCGCCTTATATGTTACGGGAAGAGACTGGTTTATTCCGTGCCGGGTAATAGGCACGAAATAAACCAGTCTATTCTCATAGACCCAATATTAAAAAGGCTGTAACGTATACCCGAATAAAGTTCTTGAAAATACTGATAGATATAGCAATAGAAAGAAGAAGAAAGAAAGAAATCGCGTTTATTGGAAGAATTGAAAAAACACATCACATTTAATAAACTATGTTGATGCCAAATAGCCTCAGCTCAGCATAATGTTAGATGGCAACATCAGGTGCCACCACCTGACGCTGATTTTCAGCTGCAACCTACGGGTGCCATACGCTTGAATGTGCTTAAATCATGTAAATATATAAATACTAGCTTCTGCCCGCGGCTTCGCCCGCGTGGTTTAGGAACCCGTACATTTTCCCGGGATAAAAAGTAGCCTATGTGCTATTCCAGGCTAAAATCTATCTCTGAGCCAAATTTCATCCAGATCCGTTCAGCAGTTCTGGCGTGAAAGAGTAACAAAGATCCATCCATCCATCCATCCATCCTCACAAACTTTCACATTTATAATATTAGTTTTATAATATTAGTAGGATAGGATAGGATAGGATATATATAATATATTATATTAAGCAGGCACGTAGGATAGTAGGAAGTCGGATTAAAGTTGATAAATTTTTCGTAATTACCTAAATATCATAATGTGTTGTGTAGTGTGTAAAAAGGTGTAAAGGTAGAAAGAAATGCTTTTTTATCCTAGATAATAACCCCATGATACGAAGTATATCGGAAACATTATGTTAGCAAATTCCAAGAAAATCAACATGTTCTTGAAAATAGAGTCATAAGAATTATTAACTTGCTAAAAACAAAAAAGATGCTATAAGAAAAAAAGATGCATATTATACTAGGATAAACATATTTTGATCCTCCACTTACCTCAGGAAAAAACATGTATTTTCCAATTCTTATTTTTATTATACCAGACGCTCGCGGTATCCTCCCTAAGGATATTACATAAGAAGAATTTCAAATGAGCGACGTATGTTCTTACAAATATTTCTGGATTACCAATATGCTCTAATATTAAAGGTGTCTTGGTACTTTTTTTTAGAAACAAAAGCTCAAATAGGTACCTGGATGTTTTAACACAGTATAGATCAGGTTCAAGGACCCAAGGAAAGAGTATCATCGAAATTGTCATCTGCGCCCTGGGCAGACAGCCTCGATACCAATATACGAGTACGTCAGAAAAAAAGCGTATACATATGTTAATTAAAATGACTCGTGTATGAGTGAGCGATTGAGCTATTGTTGTGTACAGTTAGTTATTATTATTATCAATAATAATTTGATAAAAAGGAAGTAATTTTAAAGTCCCAGTACTCGGCTAAAACAAAATAAACAAATCCGACATTGTCAAACTGACATTATTCATGTTTTTAAACAAAAGGAATCTTTTACGTTTAATCATCTCTGAAAGGTACAAATTTCTTGCATTAGAAAGGTACTCATTTCAATCCTCCAAAACCTAAGCTAACAAGAAAAGAAAAATGTCCCGAATATCTCTTCATCTAAAGAGAGAAAAGACCTCGAATGAATCTTCGATTTTAATCCAACAAAGATATTATTTTCTCCTGGGCAACGATCTTCATTACACATTTTATTGAAGAAGTAAACAATCGGCTTAAAAAGCAAATTGCTGGGGAATTTGATTCTTCTTTTATACCCATATTATTTTGGCCAGTATTAAATTTTTTGAAGATATTATGGTTTCAGAATACATTATATCACGGAAGTACTTAATGATTTTTGATTTTATTCAAGATGTAAATTTACAGAACCTTTTTTATCTGCGTTTTCTCGTTCATTTCTTCGTCCATTAACTTGAACGAAGAAATGGGTTCCCCTTTGGATGAAAGAAGCTACTTGCCGTCTTCTTACTGAAGCTATAGAAACAAACTAAAATCGCAAGGGTGATGAATAATAACCGAAAACGAAACAATTTTTTTGTTAGACATCAATTAAATTAGTGTATATAATTGTAATAATTTAGCAAGCCGTAAAGTAAAATGAAGAGGAACTTAACTCTTTATGTACCAAATCTTATACCTGTACCTACGTTGACGGCAAATAAATGATTCTGATTAATTTATACAATAGTAGCGAAAAGTTAAACGTATATAAGTATCCAATTCAAAATACCACGCAAGTTTGTTACAGAAAGATAGCAAAAAATGGTAAAGCCTTAGCGAAATCAAAAGATATCGATGACCCCATATCTCTTCCGAAAACAAATCAACTAGAAATGGCACCTCTAGGAGTCATATTCGCCTGACATCTCGAAGTACCAACAGGGGACACAATTGATTTGTTCGAAGTAAGTGTCAGACCTTCATCTGTCAAAGATTTATATATATTACTGCATGAAGTGGGTCGCTATTTTGTATAAAACTTGAATAAATTAAAATTCTTTTAGAGTGACATTGCTCTTACTGCAGAGAATCATCAACTAATATCTGACAAACCGCTTAATAAAGTTACTGAACTGAATTTTAAGAAATAAGATTGCCAAAAGACGTGTAATTATACATTAAACGATTTTAAGTTAAAATAATAATTTTAAACTAGTGTTTTTCTATGAAAACTGTAGATAAACGAAATTGGACTACAGAATTTGGAGCAATGCACATTGTTATCTTATTTTAAAATAATTATATTCTATATTTCTGGTGTACAATAAAGTGAATTTGTATTTTAATCGATGTATTAGTAATCCGCTTTCTAAAAGTGTTGTTTACGATAAAATTTCGTTTATTTCGTTCGATATCGAAGGTTGATGAGACCCCTACGATTCGACAGGAAGTGAGATTACTAGTAGGTGGCGGTTTCTAACTACGGTAGTAGTCATATAGTCGTTCACAAGTATTATAAAACTAAGTGAATATCAAGAAACAGCTGATGCAATCGATGAGGAGGCCCATGTAAACAATGGACGTTTATCTTCAATGAGTGCAAGTACACTAAGCACAGCTACAATTTTTTGTAGCGTCAAAGTTTTTTATTTCTAATGAGATTTTGCAGACACTTTTTAAACGTTGGGAATTTAGGTGCACGATTCCAAAGTGGGATGCTCCTATAGACCGGCTAGAAACTCGATGGACACCCTTTTCACAGTAATGGTTTACAATTAATCAGTTTTACATAATTGTTATTAATCAACAGGCTTAATTTTATCACTAGTCGGACTCAAGTCTTAAAAGAGGATCGAGGGCCCAGTGCTGTAGTTGAAGGACCTTATAATTTAATTTTCCAGGAGTTCACACGATTAAATACTACTCCAAAATCCTAACAGGGTTAAGAGATATCCTCGTCATATTAAGATGTCAACTTGTCAATATTGAGATGATAATAAGATGGTGGGGCATGTCAGAAACAAAACACTCTAGACAAGCTAGCTTCTAGCTTTGTTTAATGAAGTATGTTCATTGATAGGCAGAACCATATTTAAGATGATGTCACAATGGCCTGAGAAGTGATTACCTATCGCTGATTAAATTTCAAGAGCGGTGTCCACCCGGTGATCTGCCTCGCTGTTCCATCTAGGCGAAACTTTGAGCTCTTCTGCCTACCATACATGAAGCCGGCTAATTTGATTATCAATAGCATTAACGGTGAAGAAAAACATGAACAGAAGGTCCGAGTTTGATCTCCGAGTCTTGCAAAGTGTTATAGAGGTTTTCTGTTAGAAAATTCTCAGTACTGCTACTGAGAATTTTCTGGAGTTTGAAATGAAGCCGGGTTGATGGAAACAGTATCGCCACTATTATATGGGCTACACCTCTGCCTTGCCCTTTGAGGTATACAAGCCTGATACTAAGTTAGTGTTTACAGTCTGCTAACGTATTACAACTCGATTTGATGAAAGGCAAGCCTATCTTCATTAAATCTATGTGACTTAGGTCCAATAGCCACCAATCACTTTGATACCAAAATTCTCTCCAGACTAAACCTATTACATTGATTCATTAGCAAAGGAAGGCAATGCTTATACATTTGATGCAAATCAATATTCGTCTGCCTAGCCTTTTCTCAACTAGGTTAGCTCCACATAAATCTAAATAACTACTGGGTACCTACATAATTCAATAGAAAAAAATCCTAAATATTATTATCTCAGCACATCTCTTTGACAATTAATGCAACATAAATTAAACTTAATTCTATGCAAATACGTCATATTTTTACACGCGCGCTCTCGAAATTTTGTTGTGCTGTAGTACTCATAATTTGCTGATATACGGTGAAAAGGTCGCGCGCTTTGTCTATAGATTTATTATTTACATTTCCGTGATAGACTCCCAGTTTAAGCAAATACAACTGAAGACCAGTAATATACACAGAGAGATTGTTAACACCGTAATTGATACTGATTACTGAAACATACTTGTCTTAACCTGGCGAGGGTCAAATTGACGTTACCACATGGTAGCAATCTGACCCTGCTCATTTTGTTTTGCGTACAGTTTTTGGTCCCGCAATCATTTAATTAATAACCAATCCGTAAGTTTACTTCCCATCCTATGTTTAAAACTACCAATAAATACTTTTAAAACAAATGAAAAACAGGGTCATCATGACTCCCATATCCTCGACGTATCCTTTTTGTACCACATCCTCGCCGGGTTATGGTTCACCGGTTACCAGAATTTGGGCCTACTGATCGTTCGTAGACTATCGTATAACAAATGAGACCAACTGCTAACGTGCTCTCTAAGGCACGGAAGAATCTCGATACGAAATGACCCTATATCAAGTTCAGCCACACACAACTCAGTAATAAAGCCTCCTTTTGTGAACTAAAATACTTTTTTACTCTTATAACAGCTTGACCCAAAGTGCGGTTCCCCTTCACAGCCTTATCCGAAATCGCGCTAATTTTCTCCCATGACAGCTGTCATTCCGATTGATGACAGGTAAAATTATTAGACCATAAGCCGTTGTAATAAGAGCTATTTCAGCTTGTCAGGAGTGAAGTGGGGGTAATAAGGTCATGATTTATTATGTTCGAGAGTAGCCGAGTGTGAATGAGGAGGGTGCACCTATTTTGATGTAGTATAGAAATTTAATTTAATGGTGCCCGATTTTCACGTTTGCGAAAAGGAAATTAATACGGCACGGCACTTTGTATTTTTGATTTCATACGTATGATTAAGGTGATTTTACCTTGGGTTCCGTTTTGGATGTAAAAGGGTGTTAATAATGTGTTGTTTGTCCCTTAATATTTTAAGTTGACTGAATCGGTTTATAACATAACATAGCATCACGCCTGTATTCCTTGAAGGGTAAGGCAGAGGTGTAGCTACTGTACATCCACATTTCGTCGATGCCGATATTGAGTTTCATGTAATAGGGGGCGAGCTTATTGCCATCTACCGGTCACAATTTTAGACTCCGTGCTACTACGGAGAATATTCATACAGAAAAACCCATTAACACTTTTTACCAATTAATAGTTTTCGACCCATTATTGTTAATAATAGTTTTAGAGTCGAGTTTAATCTAGACTAAATTGTGGTCGACCATGAAATAATACCTTCATAAAGCTGTTATTCATTTTGCCTGACTTTTAAGTTCTCAGCGGCGTTAGCAAAGCTTTCAAGTTCAAAACAGTAAACCCGTGTATTCACTACGGTACAATATGTTTGTCATTTGTATCCCAGCACACGGCGTAATATTATTCTCTCTGAAACAATGTATTTTTACCGTTTCGAAACATTAGCAAAACCATCCATAATATTTCAGAAGCGTCTACACCAATTTGTGTATCAATTTATATCATTTGACATGACATAAACAGTGTAAAATCATTTTATAGGAATTTTTGCTTGACAATATGACAGCTTCAACCTTCATCTCAAAATAATTTAATGATTGGGGTGGCCTCAAGTGCTAAAGGTACTGATAAACTTGAGCATTCTATTGTAAAAGAATCCCAAGCATTCGCCGTTTATTTTGACCTGAAAACTAATAGAAATAAATTTTGATATCAATATTTCGTCAATTATTCGAGTGCAATGGGCTAGATGACTGCATCAGAACTAAATTCTGAAATCTTGTTTGGTAAATAGTTTTCCTTCTAAAAACTCAGTAAAACTTAATCGCTTGCTTACTTTTGCCGATTTAATTTTTCAAAATCTCTTTATATGTATGAAAATGGCAAGGCAAAACTATGACGTCACGCTTTTGAATTACAAACATGTTTTAGAACAAAATGTCGTTTTTTACAGTTCATAAAAAGTAATTTAGATGACTAGTAGTCATCTACCGTATTAAATGCTTGTCATAAAACAAACACGAATTTTGCAATGATAATTTCCCGGTTCGCCAAAAAGCTCAAAGGAAATATTGTTAGACTTAATTTTTCATGCCTTAATTTACAACGAAATGCTCTTAAGGCATTTCGTTGTAAATTTAACATTCGCTACAATGCTGGTCGACTAAATTTGATGGCATGTGACCGTGTGATTATTATACAAGTGAACGCTCTTTTTTTTGTTGTTCAAGTTTAGCTGCACCTTAAGTCAGGCAAGTGAGAGATCGTGAGTTTGATCTTGCCCGTTTCACTATTAATATTAAAGGACATCATAATAATAAATCTTTATAGACACAAAAATGTTCCAAACTTAATACAACGGTATAACATATAAAATAAATAATAATTAACGGAGCAGTTAAAGTTCATATATTTTATAAGGAAGGAGAGCAAAAAGCTAATATTTTTATATAATATGCATTAGAAATAAATTAAATTAATAAAAAAAAAACATTTCACACACTACCATGCGTTTGACACACACACGCTGTTTACGTTCATACTGCCAATGTCAAATGTCAAATCCATATCGCTAGCAACTGACGTAATAGAACAAAATTAAAAATAAAATATATGTATTGAGCAATGACTACAAAGGTCTCTCTGACCAAAGAACTTTAATAATGTTCAAACTTTAAAATCGATACGGTCGAACTTCGGCCACTAGGCAGCCACTAGTATTATTAATTACCTTATTTTAATAGGAATATTAATGAAGGGCAAATTATTCGCAAACAACATATTGAAAGGTTTTGAAAGAATACAAATCCAACAGATGGCTGGCCGATTGATCGCCGAAACAATAGTTTAATCGTAATGAAAAGGTTTATAAATTGATGAAGTGTCGCGTGCGTATTATTCTACTTTACTTTGCTGAAGCCGTTAGTTGACGCAGATGTTCATTAATCGTTATTCAAAGTAAAAATAACAAAATATATTTTTTTTTCTTTTTGTTTAATAAAAACGTTCCCCTCACTAGGATTTTCTCCTGTATCGTGGGTACAGTTTACAAACATACATGTCACATGCACACACAACCAGACCCGAAACAACTATCTGTAGATCATACAAATATTTGTTCGGTGCGGGGATCGAACATGCGACACGTAGCGCAGAAAGCTAATCGCTTAGCCACTGCGCCAACCGTGCCGTCAATTATAATACACCTTCAAATTATAACACAATAAAGTCAGCTCATCAATTCCTTTAATCTTAATCAGATGTTCGCGTTTAATGTCCGAAGTTTAAAGATAACTTTCAGACACTTTCAGACTAACGCCGTATAGACGAAATTAATGTTTTAGATCTTAGATTGTTTAAGTTTATTACAGTTATTGTTTTGGAGAAGAATTGATCGTGTAAATTTCATTGTTTTTAAGTTTTATCTTTGTAAGTTTACAACTGTTTTATGTGCAGTCAGTGATTTAACTAGATGAATTTTACGTAATTTTGAAAAAAAAAAAAACATCTGTAGTTTTTTTTAAAATTAAATTATGGTTGTCGAGTCGATAAAGTTTGCGACAGGCGTAGATCGCGCGATAGCTTCTGTCAAACGTCATTTTTGTGACATATATTTATTGGCTGACAGTGAGATTGCTGTCGAGGGGCTGTCGCGTTGCTGTCGCTAGTTTTATATAATTAGGCTGCTGACCGCTTTTGGAAAATTCCCTGTCTAATCAAATTATTGCCGATATTGGCAGAATAACTTAGCTACCTTTGGCCATTTTAATAAAGAGGAATACTGTACAGTTCTATAGAATTGTATATTAAAAGTTAATGGTCAATCAAACTATTTATTATGTCTCTGACTGCCTCAGTGGTCTAGTGTTGCAAGCGCGACTGCTGAGCGAGAGGTCCTGGGTTCGATTCCCGAGTCGGGCAAAGTGTTATTGGGTTTTTCTGTATGGAAATTCTCAGTAGCAGCATAGAGTCTGGAACTGTGAACCCGGTCGATGGCAATAGGCTCGCCTCCTATTACATGGGACTCAATAACAGCATCGGCGAAATGTGGGTGTACAAAAGTACATTTCTGCCTAACCCTTCGGAGATACACGGGCGTGATGATGCTATTATTTTTCGTCTTCTTGACATAGGTAGGTATATATAGAACGCGTAACAGAACAAATTCCAGTCTTGAAATTAAAACTTAAAGTAAGTTCATGGTTATGGACTACTAAAAGCGAATAATTCAGAAAAGTACGGCTATTTTATTTTTATTGTACTAAAGTCCATTCAAAGGCATTGAAATCAGTCGACTCGATTGCGCATATATTTCATTAATTACCAGATTAATAATAAAAAACTTCAACTAATTAAATCAGTAAAACAATCGAAGAAACTAATTAAAAAGTTAACAAAAAGATTTTATTTTAATTAATACAAACTCACTAATTATCACAATTTTAATCCCATAAATTTTCGTTTACTTAACCTATTATTGAAAACTTGCAAAAGAAACAGAAAATGAATAACAATCGAGCTTTCATCAGTGAATACGTTAAAAAGGATGAATGCAGCCGTATTTGAATTATATAAAAGCTCTCTAGGGAACTCCACTGGCATTTGTATAGAACACAGATTATTTAGCAAATGGAGTTAAAATCAATGGCGCGAAAAACATTTGTATAAACTTTGCATATGTCGTCTATCATACTCAGAGTATTCACTTCCCCACTGCTTCTTCTGTCGTGTAAATCACTAATACCGTAATTAGTAATAGAAAGATTCAGCCAGCAGTGGTGGTATCGAAGCTGACTGCCCAGGGTGCGCCAGATGATTTGAAGCTTCGTCACTCCTGGAGTTTCTCTCTTTTCTTGCAACCCACTGCTGGGAATCAAGGACCTCTCTAAGATTCACACCAACATGCGTTCTGACTGCGGATGTTTCTATAACTTACGGTCTCTTTATGATTTCCATTAGTGTTTGATTTGTGTTGATAATTAATAACGGCCATACAGCAACATTCAATCACAAAAATTTCTTGCCTCACGCACCGACAAGTTCAAGTGTAACCGATCGTTCCATTTTCTTACTTCTCCGTGGTATAAAGAATATCTCTAGAGACGAATCTAACTCGCTATCTATACATTAGCCATGTACGAGTAGAATAGTGCACGACTGCACAATCATCCACAACGGTATGGAAGTGAATGAATTGGTACAAAGAACGTGTCTGAATTTCTCGAAGTAGGAATGTTTTTTTGTTTAACTTGTCCCCTCTTTTTGACGTATTTTTTTTTTTTTAAAAACGTTGCCCTACTCTAGGATTTCTCCTGTGTCGTGGGTACAGTTTACAAACATATATGTCACATACACACACACAACCAGGCCCGAAACAACTATCTGTAGATCATACAAATATTTGTTCCGTGCGGGGATCGAACCCGCGACACATAGCGCAGAAAGCTAATCGCTTAACCAATGCGCCAACCGTGTCGTCGTGTTATGGATACAGCTTACAGCTGTCGTATAAAGATAAAAAAATATTTTTTCTGATGTGGGCTGTGGTTTGAACTGAACATACATGAAGTACTCTAGGTAAATATGACAGAATTAATTTATTTTCCACTGCCACATGCACTGCCTTAATCAAGTATAATTATGAATTTCCGAGTATTCAAGCAATGCCGATTATATTGGCGTCACATAAATCTGAAACTAAAGCCACCCGGTGCTTGCAATAAATATGAAATTGTACGAGCAAAGTTTTGTTGAGCTAAATGTGTTACGCTGAAAATTGTATTAAGTTATATGGTACTTCATTTCAAAATACTCGTAGAAAATGTTCTTCTCCAATTCTAATAGTATCTAAGGAGTATAAAGTATCTAATTTCTGGGTTGTCTTAGGGCGACATCAAGCATAAAGAGACCAGCAGTTGAAACTTCTACGCGTTAATAACAGGATATATAGCATTATCTTCTAGAACTGTTACCTAATCGTAACGTTTTAAGCGTCTTTCTTAACAGGCGTTAAACTGGCTAATTAACTAACCAACATCTTTATTGTCATCTATGTAATAGGGGGCCTCAATCAGGCACGATACCAAACTCCAGGCTGCTACTGATAATTTTCTAACAGAAAATCCCAATAACGGACATTGAACCAGGACCTCAGAATCCCACCTATTAAAACCAATACAGTTTTTTTTAGAATCACCTATTTTCTCTTACCGCAGACCGAAGCGTTAATCGTGGAATTATATTGTAATTCACAGCTAATCTTGAACGGTTCATATTTCTTTTACCAAGCAAACCAAAGGCCAAGTTTTTAACTTTACAACTAAAATTTACAACTCAACTTTACAATGTTGTCCACTCAAATAAGATGCAAAATGGACGTAAAAGTTCACTTCAACACTTGGTAGTTCACAGAATTTAAAATGCATGAAAGCGCTGGTTCTTCAATACTTAGAATACTTAGAAAAGCTTTCAATAGCGATATTCTTGGTATAAGCCTTATATATACGTACTTGTGACTTAGAAGTTGTTCGATGGCTCGCACTTGTTTCCTTATTCCTTTCTTTGTGAGGAAAAAGGTTATGTATTATAAAGGTTTTATGCAAGTGGTCAGCCTTATTCATAAGAGTTTTATAGTAAAATAGATTAAACAATATTCTTAAGTTTAGAATATTGATTTCAATCTCGACTTCCTCAAGTTTAATTTAGTTATTTGATATTTTGGTATACATTAGAATGTAAACCATTACAAAATATCAAATTACCAAGTGAAACTTGATGTTCATCGTTTAAATTTGATCGACATTTCCCCGTTTATTACAAAACAAGGTTTATCATAAGACCAGTGTAGAGGAACGAGGCATAGTTTCCTCTATTGAAAAGGTAGGATCGTTTGACCAGGCGAGGTGATATTGCCTTGTTTGTGTTGGAAACGATGTAAACTCTCATAGTGCGATTCAGGATATTCTGTTGTCGCTTCACTCCGATAGATGGCGCTTTACTTTTTACCATGTTGCGAGCAGTAGTCGCTATAAACAGTTGTCGAGCCAGTTTTTGTAATATGTAAATTTAGAACTCGACTAAATTGAAGGTTTTGGATTAAAAATTGTATTTCGACCGCAGTAAGGTTCTTAATACAAAAACTAGGCTCGAAGGTTTAAAACCGGCCTAAAGATAATCCTTGCTTTGTAATAAACTCGTTTACTTCTGGGCTATAACTCTCAATAATTAACAAAAACCAGAAAATATTTGTGTTCTTGTCATAAATTGCTTAAAATAGCATTTTAATATCCCAAAGCTTAATTTTTAATTTTAAGGCTATTGACATAAGAAAAAATAAATAAATCATCACCTTTTCCCTACTACGTTGAGGCAAAAAAATAATACTAAAAAATAATACCCTTAAATAACGGGAAACCACAAAACACGTTCTATATTACACTCAGAAAACAGCGTTAGAACCTGCTCACCTACCTACAGGGATAGCTATTTACAAATTAAATGACCTCTTTATCTACACCCACGTCTGAAAAGGACATCCTATTCTCGTCTACAAACTGCAAAGCCGTACAGCTGATCTGACATGACCCGCCTTTTATTTATACCTTAATAACTTAAATATAGTATGAGGCCTGTATCTGTGAAGGGTAAGGCGGGGGTGTATTGGTGTATGGTGGATGTGAGTGGCAGATGCCGTTATTAAGACTATTGTTATCTACCGTTTTCTGTTCCAAATTGAGAATTTATATACAGAAAAGCAAGGAGCTCTCAGTACATGCCTGCGACCACTACACCAATAAGTAGGTGACTTTATTTTATTAAATACTAGCGACTCGCCCCGGCTTCGCACGGGTGTACTAATGAAGAAATCTTCCCTTTACAGTACCTACTGTATTCTGTCTCACTCACTCACTTTTTATATGGAGATTTCTTAACCCAATATTTTCACTTTTCCTTTAAATTTTTCAATATTTTTCTGTCATATTTGTATGACCTGACAATTACAAACACAATAAAAAAGAATTAGCCAAATAGGTGCAGCCGTTCTGTAGTTATGCGCTTACATACATTTTTGGCAATTGATTTTTATTTATATAGATAGATATTTTGCTATAATAATATCATACAAATGTTATAATTGCCTCATTAGTCTAGTGGTCCCAAGCGCGATTGCTAGGCTTGAGGCTTGCAAAGGTTGTATTGAATTTTTCTGTACGGAAATTCCCAGTATCAGTACGGAATTTGGAACTGTGTCCGATAGATGTCAATAGGCTCGCCCCCTATAACATGGGACTCAATACGTCATCAGCGAATTGTGGGTGTAATAATACACCTATGTTTAGACATAGGGTTAGCCCTTCGGAGAATACAGGCGTGACGCTATATTATGTTACAAATATTTCTTTCGTGTTTGAATCGAATCCACGACACTTAACGCAGCGAACGACCGCTCAACCACCAAGCTAACCGTGCCAATCAATTAATCAATATCCTAATCTTTTTTATAAAAACCCATCTGCCCACGCAAAAATATTAGCCATATTAAACGATTGCCGAAAAAGCTAAGCGGGCAATAATTTTAGGTCGCGTGACGAAAATGCCTTGGGAGCGGTGAACATGGATCACGATATAAAAAAAAAACACAGAAGGTTAAGTGATTAATTCCGTGCGACACTACAATTCCTTTGGCGCTATGATTGTTGCAGAGGCTTTATATTATTATGTTATAAGCGCTTAAATTTCTGCTCTAGGTCGCAGTTTCGATTCCAACTGGGTACAAAATATTTGTATAAGCTACAGATAAGGTTTAGGGTCTGAGTGTGTATGTGAGATGTTTTGTACACAGTACTCACGGTACAGGAGAAATACTAGTGGGTTAACGACAAATTACTGTGCTATGAAGAGGATTATCATGACATATTTCCAACAATTATTCATTGAAGCTTTCATATGCAGGCAGAGGATAGTTTACTGGTAAATATTATGACTTTGTCCAACAGTTTACTTTGTTAGACCAACGATGAAAACACATAGCATTTTGCCTGTATTCCCAGAAGGGTTAGGCAGAGGTATATATACTATTGTACACCCACATTTCGCCGACGCCGTCATTGAGTCCTAAGGAGCTTTATATCATCTCCTACTGAGAATTTCCATCCTACTTCCTATGTTATCCTATCCTATCCTACTTCCTACTAATATCCTCCTAAATTTATCTTACTAATATTATAAATGTGAAAGTTTGTGAGGATGGATGGATGGATGGATATTTGTTACTCAATCACGCCAGAACGGATAAACCGATCTGGATGAAATTTGGCACAGAGATAGATTATATTCTGGAATAGCACATAGGCAACTTTTTATTCTGAAAAAATGTACCAGTTCGTATACCACGCGGGCAAAGCCGCGGGCAGAAGCTAGTAGATAATAATAATCCTTTGCCCGATCTGGGATAAGAAACCAACACCTCACGCTCAGCAGTCGCGCTTGCGAAGGTATTAAGGCAGTCTAACAACGCAGTCAACGACGAGTCATCATATAACCGAGATATATTTTCTCGCGCGTCGTATCGAGTTGACCTTCTGTAGCTTTTAGTACCAATTCGAATATGATTAAAATCGGATCATTCGGATTCCGGATTTAATTATTGAAATGGCCTCGTTTGCGGTTTTTGATGGACGAACATGTTTAGTGGAGTATTGTAAACTTTTTGGAAATCCACCGTTTACGAGGAATTGATTTAAGTAAGTTAATTTGTTTTCGGCGATTTTCGATGGAACAGATGAAGGATTTTGTGGGTACTTTGACAGTAAACAGTGTAGTTATTAACTAAGTTTTGAATGAAATTAATAATGAACTAATTTGTACAATACGCCTCTGCCTAACTTTTCAGGAAATATGGGCGTGGTGCAAACCTGTGAAATAATACCTTTTCTACGTTTTATGGAGAAGCTGATTAATTTCTGTACCATCTATTTGTTTAATTGCCTCATTAGTCTAATGGTCCTAAGCGCGACATCTCTGCGTGAGGTCTTGAGTTCGATTTCGGGTTCGGAAAAAACGTTATGGGGTTTTTCTGTAGCGATATTTTCAGTAGCAACACGGAGTCTGAAACTGTGCCCGGTAGATGGCAATAGACTCGCCACCTATTGCAGAATCAATAACGGCATCGGTGAAATGTTGGTGTACAAAAGTACATCTCTGCCTAATCCTTCGGGGAATACGGGCGTGACGCTATGATATGTTATGTGTATTTGTTTATTGAGTTTTTAGTTTAAAATTAACAATACGTGACCAGCATATATAAGGGAGATAATGAAATTATTCCGAGAATGTTTAAAATAACAATATCCAATAAACTGAAGTAGGATCATGTACCTAAATAAAAAAAAAAAACTATGTACACCTAAATCTTTGTACACCATATATATTGTAGTAGGTACATAGCCGATCTAAAAATGTTACCTGTACCTGTAATTACCTATATTCATTTGATTTGAAAAGCCTCTACATATGTGTGCGTTTATGACCCCATTTGACCTCACGGAAAGTATATTTCTATTGCAGTACAAAAATATTCGGTTACCTTTCCGCGATATTGCTGCGCATGAATTATTTATTTATCAGCCGTCTTCGGGTAAAGCTTTCATGCCGGAAGACCCCTGGGTCCCATTCACAGATGGGCCGATCGAATTTTGGTATGGTTACTTATAAATAAGGTTATGTAAGCTTACATATTAAAATTTTATTATTTACCTTTTGCAACTGGGAGAATCTTTATTGTGTCTTCTCAATTATTCATTTTAAATCCACATATATGCATATAAATATACCTACACTTGACGACACGGTTGGCGCAGTGGCTAAGCGATTAGCTTTCTTCGCTACGTGTCGCGGGTTCGATCCCCGCACGGAACAAATATTTGTATGATCTACAGATAGTTGTTTCGGGTCTGGTTGTATGTGCATGTGATATGTGTGTTTGTAAACTGTACCCACGATACAGGAGAAATCCTAGTGTGGGGCAATGTTTTTTAAAAAGAAGAAGAAAAAGAAGAAGATTTAACTAACTATAATATTTATGCTAATGTATTAATTAAACCTTATAAAAAACAAAAATAAAAACCTATCCTAAACGAATACTTAGGCGTCAATGTTTTGACGGCACGGTTGGCGCAGTGGTTGAGATATCGACTTCTGCGCTAAGTGTCGCAGGTTCGGTACAAGGAATAAATATTTGTATAATCTACAGTTAGTTGTTTCGGGTCTGGGTCTTTGTGTAAGTGAATATATGTGTTTGTAAAAGCACCCACGATACAGGAATTACTCCTAGTGTGGGACAAAGTTTAAACATAAAAAAATAAAAAAATGTACTCCTCCACATCGCTGTCAACTGGTAGCGTGCCAAGAAGGCTGGCA
Organism: Shargacucullia verbasci; assembly: GCA_947562105.1. Classification (NCBI taxonomy): domain Eukaryota; kingdom Metazoa; phylum Arthropoda; class Insecta; order Lepidoptera; family Noctuidae; genus Shargacucullia; species Shargacucullia verbasci. The sequence goes on along the minus strand of OX387302.1, from coordinate 7,768,225 downwards.
GCATTACCACGTTGATTGGCAATTCTTATTCTTTGATCAAATAAATGTCAAGCATACCTGAAATAGTTTGTATAAAGTAGGGTTACCATCCTCAAATTTGGAAAACCAGTATTTGAAAGTGGAATTTTCAGGACATTTCGGTTTAGAAACAGGACGCAGTATAAGAAAACAGTGTCAATGTAACTCAATGAATAGCAATTACAATGTTTTATGAAATTATATTCAAATTCTTCTTTGGCCAAAGAACCAGCATTGCCATACAGCGTGGCAACGCTGCCAGTCTTCTGGGCACACTGCCGGTTGACAGCGATGCGAAGGAGTATTTTGATGCGTAATGTTTTTTATATTTTTTACTTTTCTAATCTGATTAGTGTGTAAATATAGATTAATGTGTTAATATTTTCAACTGCAATATAATCATAAATTCTTCAATTTAATTATATAATATAAGAAATGAAATTCAGGATTATATTATAAAATAACGCCGATGATTAAACGTAAGGTTCGAGCCAGTAGTGGCGCGCGAATAATAAAACAGGACCTTACGAGGATTCTTTAAAACCCAAGACGCTCTTTAATAACTATCCAGGACAACCCAGGACACTCCAAAAATCAGGACATGCCCTGGAATAACAGGATGGTTGGCAGCCCTAGTATAAAGAAACACACAATCCAAATTAACAGTAACAACAAAGCAGTTAACAGCTGCTTAAATACCTTAAATTTCGTTTTGTCTAGTCTCCACTTAGTAAAGCAATTCAACACGGCTATTAGGCTAATAAATTAATGGTGTTATAAAATAAAAATACAAGTATTAAACAATTAAGATAAATTTCATTTTCACCATTAATCTATTATTTATGGAGCCATAGAAATAATGTTTCTAATAGATTAATATCAGTTTATTGGAAAAGAAAAATGGAATTGGAAAACACAGGAGATTAATTTAAAACGAGACTAGCTGTGCCAGCGGCTTCGCCCGCGTAGAACGAATGTTTCCGATATTTTCTAGACAAAAGTACTTTTTTCTCTTTTCTGTGTTGCAACTTGCAAGTCATCCCTCAGTCATCAAAATCGGTTCAGCAGATTGGTCTTGAAAACTGACAGACAGGCTAAAGTTAATTTTGAAAATGCTTTACTAGTGATTTCTGTTAACCATGACTTGCCGTAACCATGAACAGAATATAAAAACCGGGATTCTTACAACGAAGGTGTAGAAAAACAGTACTGGAACCGATAGTAAAATCAGTTTAAAAAAAAACTCTTCGATTTATTACTAATAGTCGTCGTGACGATTGAAGTCTCTGAAACATAGTCATTGACTTTCGGTTTGCTCAATAAGCCCCAAGTAACACCAGCTATAGAAACAGTTATGCTCGGGGTTTCACTACGTGATGAAATTTAGGACGAGGAAATTCGTAGAACTAAACTGACTGACATAGCTCTCAGAATTAGCAAGTTAAAGTGGTAATGGGCAGGTTACGTCGCTTGGTGGACTGACAACAGTTGGGGAAAAATGGATCTAACGCGACCGCCCCGTTTGGAAAGCGGAGCGTAGGCCGGCCTTTTGCTTTACGTGATCGCAAATGCGTGACGCGTGAAGCACACCTATTACGATTCTTACCGGCTAAACTCATGCTGGGCCTCGAGAACTCTCAGGAGACCACGCAGAAGCCCAAAATCCGCACGTCATGAGGAGACTATCCAAAAGGCTCCCTGAAACCCTCGCCAGATGTATGGACGACCTAGTGAAGATTGCAGGGAGTCATGTGGTCTGTCGGTGTGGCAGTGGTGGTGAGGCTGACTGCCCCAAAGATTGCAGGGTTCATCACTCGTGGGGGTTCTTTCCTTGGCCCTCATTTCACACTATCATTGCGAACTCAGATTTCTTCTCAGATATGCGTTTAGGGGCCATCCATAAATTACGTCACACGAATTTCATGCTTTTTTGACCCCTCCCCCGTCCTTGTCACAGCTGGTCACATTTGTGAGACTCCGCCCTCCCTAGTGTGACGTCACATATTTTGCAATTTTATATCCAAAAATTATTAAATTAAAACAGCAGTTCCGAAATTAGTTTCATTTCCATTTATTTGAAACCACAGCGAGGCTCTCGAGGAACTCGTCAACATAACAATTTAAATCTTATATTCACACAGAGTTGAAAATATTTTTAAGTTTTTCGTTAATAGTTCAAATTTCACGTTTTAATACTTAGATATATTACATTTTGAAATGTGATGTCACGAAACTTAGGAGCCCTCCCACCACTTGTCACACAATGTCACACTTCGTCGACCCCTACCCCCCTCTTAACGTGTGATGTAATTTATGGATGGCCCCTTATCCTGGCAGAGCCGTATCAGTTAATGGAAAAACGAATCGATTCATTATGAAAGATCCCATCACTATCTAATACGATAGGTACCTATTTTGTTTCTACGTTAAATACGATCATTCGCTGCGTTACGGTCCATTTTATCGCGTCGGCACACGAATGGCGTTCCCTTTTTAGGATTCCGTAAATAGCATGAAAGCCCCTTATAATAAATTGTTTGTTGCGGCTATTATGTTTTATGTTTGGGTATTGTTGCTGTGTATGCGGGATGGGTTCAGTAGAGCTTCCGTTTATGAAAATGTTTTGTTGTTACTTCATACTAATTTCTTTTGGCGATTATTGCCCCTTACTAATGAACTCTGTGTAAAGTTATGTCATGAATATCGGGATTTATTGTAAACTATTTTGACGGTCTCTTTTCCATAAGACCAACTCACTTTGCAACCCTCCCCCTTCACTCGTGAACCTAAATTCTCAATGTTTTAAAAGTGTCTGCAAAGGCACATTTGAAATAAAAAACTTTGACTTTGAGGAATAAGCTTGTGATAAGTTAAATTAAGATTACGTAGAAAAATTAAGATTCAATTAGTTGATTGTGTTTTTTTTGTTTTCATCGTGCTAAAAATCTTGAAATACACGAGCGCTCATCATGTAACTTTTATTACATTAATATAAGGTTCAAATTGGATTGATTTCAGCGCACTCGTGGCTTTAAGCAATTATAATTTGCATATATTTGACTTTCATACAATTGTACAATCGTTTTATTATAATTAATAGTTATCTAACTGAAACAGACTTTTTCTAAAGATTTTTTTTTTCGAGAGTCTTTGTTTATAACCCTCTGTACCTTTAGTTATGTAAGGTAACTGAATGAGTTAGTTTTGGGCACAGTGGGCGCGTCCTGGTTTATGCGGATCAACTAGGGGTTCCGGAGGTTAGAAATAATACCTACATAGCCGCCGTCGGTCGGTAATTGATAAAGGAGCTACCTGTCTAATTACTAATGAGTAATGACCAATTCCATTAAGGAAACGGAGAATTAACGAAGCATTATACAGGGTGGCGACGACGATATGACATTAAACGAAAATGTGTTGCTTTCTAAAGCCGTGCAGATAAAAACAACGGTATTCACGTATTTTATTTTAGAGACAATTTTTCACAGTTCTCTTTCATCTCGTAGAGACATCAAAGAAGAAATGGTGTCACCTTTATCTGCTTTACACCATGCATACTTATATTTTGTAATTTTGATTAAAAACCATAGATATTATGATAATGATTAAGTTTCTATAAAACAAAGTTCAATTATTAAGGTGTGGCTATACTAGTAGGTACACTGGCCGTACACAAACCAATCAAATATATTGATTTCTTGTATACAGCCTGTAAACATGATGCGGAATACGTGGCTTTATTAAATGTCATATCGTTATTGCCACTCTGTATAGATTGAATGGTATGCATAGAACGAGTTTCCTTGAATGACGTTATACCTTAGACTGTTGACAGGCTAAACGTTCTACTACGACAGAAATGTAAACCTAAACTTAGAATTCCATACCTTTATGTGCGTCTGGGAAGTGGTATTTCAATCCAAATGTTTTAGGCTAATCTTACATCATCAACTGCCTAGCTTTTTCACAACTACATTGGGATCGGCTCCCAGTCTAACCAGTTGCGGCTGAATATCATTATTTTACACAGAGCAACTAACATCTAACCTCCGCCACCCAATTAAGGTTGTCTGGAAGAGATGGCTGATTGCGATAACTCCGCTTATTGTTAATGTTTTTGGTTAACTGTGTCGTGTGCAATAAAGCGTATATCTATCGATCTATTAGGAGACACTGATACTCTAAAGTTAGACTGTTTATCAGACTTCTAACCTCGTAAAGACTGATTAACGTGCTTTCCAAGGCACGGAGGGGTGGGTCTCGATGTTTGAAAAACGGTTACCCATCTAAAGACTGAGAGATCTACTGATCTGCGCAGTAGCTATAGTTCTGCGACTACCTGTACACTAGTTTTACATGGAAACATTAATCATATTAATTAAAACCGTCGGTATATAGAACCGTGGCATGTCGTACTAATTGTGTCATATTTATTGCTGTACAGTATTTAATAACCGCTGAGGCTTGATTTATAATTGAGATAGCAATTCCCTTGTTGTGTAAGGTCGCTATATTAAATGCTTTTCATAACAACGCATTGTTTCTAGGTTGTGATTTAATTAATAAAACGTGTTGGACTAGGATTTTTATTAAACTGTTTATCTGTGTAGAGATTGGCTCGTTCCCTAGTTAATGGTGCTTAGAGATAGGCAAAATGTGGGTGTATCTTTGTATCTCTCTGTGTAATCTTTCGTGGTTTGGTCAATTTTGTTATTAGGCGCATTACAGACGAAACAATTTGAGGACAATTATTTTACACTAATAAAATCACGCCTGTATTCCCCGAAGGATTAGGCAGAGGTGTACTATTGTACACCCACCTTTCGCCGATGATCTTTTTGAGTCCCATGTAATAGGGGGCGAGCCTATTGCCATCTACCGGACATAGTTCCAGAATACCTATTGCTAGTGATTATTTCCATTCAGAAAAAAATATTTTAATCAGTATTAAATTACTAATGATGTTTTTTCTTGGTAACACGTATGTAGGTACCAAAATATATTTTCCTGTAATAATATAAACGCAACAAAGTTATGTCACACTTAAATACAATCAAATGTAACTAAAATGCCGTTATTCATAATATAACTTTAAACAAAGTTTATTAGAGATAACATGGAAAAAGTTTGATTGCCAAAATATCTGGCAAATTCTGGCAAACCGAATCGTTATTATATTTTATACAATCACGCCTGTATTCCCTTAAGGAATAGGCAGAGGTTTGTACTATTGTACATCCCCATTCGCCGGTCCCGTTATTAAGTACCATGTAATTAATAGGTGGCGATACTAGGACCTCACGCTCAGCAACCGTACTTATAATCACTAGACTTTATTCATTGCATAGTGTGGGTTCGATTCGCGGATCTAGGTGTGGGTGCATCTGACATGTATTTTTATAACCTGTACCCACGTTACAGGAGAAGTCTTAGTGTGAGGCAACATCTATAAAAAACAAAAGACAAACAACGCTCCGAGATAGAATATTAAATGCATTTGCTTTCTTTGTTTAATGGCGCTCACGACGTTGATGAGTACAAACTATTTATTTAATTACTATCCCGTGCAAGTTCTAGGATTCAATTAAAACAGATAATGCAAGTCACTCAATCTATACCAGATAATCCGTACGCCCCAGTCACGCTTTATTGGTTGCTTCAGCACCCAATTACAGAACATCAGATTGGCTGAAATATCGACAGTTTATAGTTGTTGTTTTTAATATTTCTAGCTGTGAATTTTACATTACTAGTATTTCTGTTGATCCTCCAATGCTAGATATGTATGTGATAGGAGAGGATGTAACTAAATAGTGGAGTGTTTGGGATTCAAATTCACGCCCTCGTGTCCTCGATCGTCGTTCTGATATTTAGCCTTGCTTTTGTTTCAGTATCATATTTATTGGATTTCAAAACAAAATTAAACTTGTGTTGCAAGGCGATAAAATAATTATTCCACAACAACGATGGGCAACATTTTTTATGACATAAGAAGTAATAAATTATGGTCAATAATTCAAGATATTACTATCTTACGGAGAACGCCGGAACGCCACACATAGAGCCTGAACTTAGTCTAAACGTACCCTACGTTAAGGCTATGTTCAGGCTTTAGATCAGCACGGTGGGCATATTCTTTTCGAACATAAAGAGCTTAACACAACAATCTAAACTGTTTCTGGAACTGGAAAAGTCGAATGGTACTTTTTCTGATGTATGAATCTAACTCATGACATTACGGTCGGTAGTGACCCTTGCAACCACTAGACCAAGGACGCAATTATAAAACGAAGTGTTTGCGCAGTGGCTAAGCGATTAGCTTTCTGCGCTATGTGTCGCGTGTTCGATCCCCGCACGGAACAAATATTTGTATGATCTACAGATAGTTGTTTCGGGTCTGGTTGTGTGTGCATGTGACATGCATGTTTGTAAACTATACCCACGACACAGGAGAAATCCTAGTGTGGGGAAAAGATAAAAAAAAAAAAAAAAATCCAACTCCGCAAGCAGCGACAAAAAAGAACGGCAACACAAATAAATTCACTGTATATGTATAGAAAAAAAAAAAAACATTTGTTCGTTTAAAAGAACAACAAGCTCGCTCAGTATTTTATTCTTATTTTACGTGTTTATCTTGTAAAACAAGTAGACAATAACTTGCCCTGTCTTTTTGATACTAAATTTATTATTTATTTTGCTCGAAAATGTTTTGTCTCGAATATTTTCTTTTTACATAGATAGTTTTATCTATCTACAGCATGTGTCTAACTATACAGATGCGATCGTTTCATTTTTATTGGTCTTCGATAGAACATTTCTTTTACTAACATCACCTTAAGTAATAGGTTGCCTTTTTTCATCTGGTGCTATAACATTTTTGGCCTTGAAATTATAACAGTCTATGGCCCACGTTCATGTTCAGAAAGATGCTATTGTCTTTTGTTTTTGGTTTCAATCACTTAAAGGAAGATTTGGCGACGGCTCCCAGTCTAACCACGTATCGCAAAAATCTGTATTTTATATGGAGCGACCGTCATCTGAACATTTCGAACCAGTAACTGGGAAATATAGATACCTGTTATGAACCTAAGTTAAAGCCGGTCTAAACAGGTTGGCAGAATTTTTGAGCGGTTAACTGCCATAAATGACTGTCATAGGACAAACACTATTGCGTTGAAATTTGAGTTTTAAACAGAATCATTATTGTCATATAATGCCATCGTATTATCAAGAGTATCCATGAAGATTCTTGCCGGTCTCTTCTATATATAACCAACCCACTTTTGGAACTGTGCACCTAAAGTCTCGAAGTAAAACGTTCCTGAAAAGCCTTTGCGTTAGAACAAAAACACATAAATTTTAATCAAATATCCGCTTCCGAATCTGTTTACGAAAAGTTAAACTGTAATAAACACATCCCTTTTAAAAAATGTAACACAAAATACTTTCCACGGTGAAAAGTCGTTGTTTAATTTTAAACTGTCCATGTTAAACTGTTGAATATTCATTTCATGTTATTATGTAACACCTATCTTGTGCGTTCCAACTCTTAAATCATGCTTAATTAACTTAGTTGTGACTTTAATGTTGTGTGATGAAATGTTTGTTAATTGCTTTTGGGGTATGGTGGATAGAAGTGTATTTTGTAATAATTCTTAAATTTATTGTACTGCCCCATTGGTCTAGTGGTCGTAAGCGCGACAGCTGAGCGTGAGGTCCTGGGTTCGATGCCCGCGTCGGGCAAAGTGTTATTGAGTTTTTCTGTATGGAAATTCTCAGTAGCAGCACGGAGTCTGGAACTGTGCCCGGTAGATGGCAATAGGCTCGCCCCCTATTACGTAGGACTCAATAACAGCATCGGCGAAATGTGCATGTACAATAGTACACCACTGCCTAACCCCTCGGTAAATACAGATGTTATGTTATGTAACGTTTATTGTTTTCTCAAAATTTTATTGTCTACATTGAATTAAACAACTTGTTGGTTATATTTAGTAGGTATAAATATAGTTGGCTACATATATGAATTTGATGATTTGGAAAAAATATGAATTTATTGTAATTTTGAAACTAATGACGCAAAGGAAAAAAAAATGCCTCGTTGTTCTTGTGATTGTAAGTGCGACTGTTGAAACTGAGGCCTTAAGATCAATTACTAGATTGGAGAAAGTGTTATAGGGTTTTTTTTTGTGTGGAAATCAATAGCAGCCCGGAATTGTGAACTGGTCCCGGTAGATGGCAATAGGCTCGCTCCTATTACATGGAACTTAATAAAAACGTCAGCAAACGTGGGTCTACAACAGTACACCTCTACTCAACCTGTCGGGGAATATAGACGCTAGACTTTGTTAATCAAAGAAATCAATTATTGTTCTTAACTTACTAAGAAACTACAATGTAATTAATTACAAAGAGTAATACAAGTTGATTTGCAAGTTTTCATTTACTTATCCAAAAATCTTATAAAACTTTGGAAAATGTTCAGCCGCTGTTGACGCTAACTGTACTACATTATTTTTGTTTAGATCAGTTTGACCTACGCTTGTATTTATCTACTAGCTTCCGCGCGCGGCTTCGCCCGCGTGGTTTACTAACCCGTATATTTTCCGGGATAAAAAGTAGCCTATGTGCTATTCCAGACTATAATCTATCTCTGTGCCAAATTTCATCCAGATCCGTTCAGCCGTTCTGGCGTGAAAGAGTAACAAAGATCCATCCATCCATCCATCCATCCTCACAAACTTTCACATTTATAATATAATATTAGTAGGATAGGATAGGATACATACAATAAAATTATAACAAGCTTATGTGAGTACATTATATTTATTGGAAAAAAATGTCTTTATTAGAGTAACAAAAACCAAAAATTCTAAATACTGTTGATTTAGAATTTTTGTCTGTATGTAGTTTTTGCGTGATGCGTATACAAACGCATCACGCAAAAATTACTGCTTGGAATTAAATGCAGTTTTCACCGATGTATTGTTAGAGGTCTAACTTAAAATATAGGCTCCATTTTACCGCAGGAAATTATCAGATTCTAAATTCCACGCGTACAAAGTCGCGGGCTAAAGCTAGTTGGAAAATAAAACTAAAAACGAGATAAGTTGGTCTCATAAAGTTTCTTCGCTAACCTATTATAAGAAACATTAAACTTTTTCTTAGTATCATAGCATCATGCTTGTATCCCCGAAGGGTGAGTCACATGTGTACTTTTTTACACCCACATTTTGCCGATGACATTATTAAATGCCATGTAATAAAGGACGCCTATTGCCATCTACCGGGCATTATTCTAACTCCAAGCCCGAATTAAAATACTCAATAACACTTTGCACTACCCGGGAATTGAACCCAGGGCCCCATGATCAGCAGTCGCGCATGCAACCACTAGACCAGCTATACTCAAACTGCGGCCCGCCCCCGGTTGTAGCTTCAAATTCTATTAACAAAGTTACTGAGCAAATTACCTATTTAAAATTCCGCGAGAATAATAGGCGCAGGGCACTGATTGCACACGTGACACGACGCGTGATCATCATTCTCACTAAAATTTAAATAAACAATTAAGCGATATAGGTTTTTTAATTAACACCTAAATAACAGATGTAATGATTTATGTAGCGGCCTGCGGGACACAGCTAAAATCTAAAGGGGCCCAAGATAAAAGAATACTCTTGAAGATATAACCTCTTTTAAGCATTTAAATTTATCTCTAAAAGTCCGCATGCAGTGGACACAGGACTAACCAGCTGAATAATTTCAAACTACACATCTCCCGCAAGATTTACTTGAGGATGCTTTCAGAGCACACTGTATACTTTGAAAGTAATAACGGGAGCGGAGAATACATTTTGTATGCTAAGATGCGCATTGTTACAGCGTACACATAGGTCTGCAGAAGACAACAACTTTCTATAGTTATGGTGCGCTGAAATAGCAAAATAAAAGTGTAGAAAACTCTGATATATTTCAATGTTTACGCTGGATTTATTGTAATTCTGTATCTCTTATATAAAAAAAAAATATTATCCTTGTGTCTTGTGTTCGTGAGTGCGGCTGCACATAAAATCCTGGGTTCGTTTCCCATATATCCTTGTAATAGGATATGAACCTATTGCCATATACCGGATAAAATCCAAAACGGCTGCTTCATAGAATTTCAGAAAGAACCCAGGACCCGGCTCTTTATCCGCGCTGTGCGCCTACTGTACCAATGAGGAAAATTAAGTATACGTGTAATATATAAAACACGTTTATTACCAAGCCTCAGCTATCGTGAATGGCTTGTAATCAACACATCGACCGCATTTCATATTCCACTACAGACAGGTCTATCTTCCATCTGAATAGCGTTAAGCGCATATATTTTCTTACAGCTCAATACGGTCGTTGACTACTAGTCATCTGAGTTACTTTTCATGAACTGTCAAAAACGACATTTTGTTCTAAAAATGTTTGGAATAGCATTGCAATTGACATACTTATTGTGTGATTTTGACAAATTAAAAATTGAAAACGCCAAAAATAAGCAAGAGATTAAGTTTTACTGAGTTTTTAGAAGGGAAACTATTTACCAGATAAGATTTCAGAATTTAGTTTTGATGCAGTCAACTAGCCTATTCTCAGTATTGCAGTGAATGAGTCCAATTCCCTTCGCTTCGCTTCATCACGGGTTGAAGGGAACAGTTTTAATTGTTTATCAAAGGAATATCGCATATAGCTTTCTATATATGCTTGCCCACTATTCATAATTCCCTGAAAGGTTAGGCGGAGGTGTACTATTATACACCCACATTTCGTTGATGCCATTACTGAGTTCCGTATAATAGGGGGCGAGCCTATTGCCATCTACCAGGTACCTTCCCAAGGGTTATTTTCCAAAGTATCTACCTTCATTATTGATGACGATCACTCAAGAGATCGTATCTATAGGTCAACAAATAATGTATCGAATATCGAATAAGGGTTGGGGGACCTTACCAGTACACTGACCTTCAGTGTTGATAATGGGCTTTAATACAGATACAGTGAATATTTTCGTCGGTTAAGCAGAGGTGTACTATTCTACACCCACATTTCGCCGATGCCGTTATCGAGTCCCATGTAATAGGGGGCAAGCACATTATCATCTACCGGGTATAGATCCAGACTCTATGCTGCTACTGAGAATTTCCATACAGAAAAACTCAGTAACAATTTTCTCGGCCCGGAGATAGAACCCAGGACGTCACGCTTGCGAACACTACACCAATGAGGCAGTCACATAGTAATAGTTAAACATATTTCTTATTAATAATTTTATTGTAACTCAGATTAATCCTGGGGTGATTAATAATTATAATATCTAGGGAAAAGCAAATTAATTATCAAGTTTCGGAAGTAAAATAAAGGACATAAATCGTCGGTCGAAGTTAGCAAGTTCGTGTTCTATTTCGGTACAAATTAGCATAAACATTTAGAATGTTTATAGAAATGAAAGTGAATTAATGCTGTTGAAAATTTGGAAATTTCTTGCTTGATCCTATCCTATCCTATCGTGTCCTACTTATCATATCCTATCCTACTATCCTATTCTATTCTATTCTACTATCTACTGATATTATAAATGTGAAAGTTTGTGAGGATGGATGGATGGATATTTGTTACTCAATCACGCCAGAACAGCTGAACGGATCTGGATGAAATTTGGCATAGAGATAGATTATAGTCTGGAATAGCATAGGCTACTTTTTATCCCGGAAAAATTTACGGGTTCGTAAACCACACGGGAGAAGCCGCGGGCGGAAGCTAGTAATAATATATATGAGACCTGCACACGTTACAAGACTCCATAAAGTTCTTAGTGTGTGTAGTTTGCCAACTTGAACCAAGCCACCGTGGTGGACTAAAGCCTAACCCTATTCATGTCGAGAAGAGGCCGTTGTCCAGCTGTGGAACAATAATGGGTTTAATTTATCATTAAAAATCTTATATATTAATAAAAAACCCTTTTATTTGAGACGGTGATCTAGAGAACACTTTTGACAATTCCAAGATGCTGGTTTAATTAAGATCTAATTTCTCTAAATGTGTCAAGATTAATATCTTATTCTTTTTAGAAGTAGTTGAATAGAGTATCCTTAAAAAAACATAATTGAAAGCGTATTGCGAGTGGAATATCAAAATCTAATTATCATTATACGCTCTTTAATTAATTTTGCAGTCTCAAATTAACTGCACCTACTATTAATTAACAGTATGATTCTATATAAACCTTTTTGACAAAGAATACCGATCTGTTAGGCACAAGTTTCGTTGATTTTGTTAAACTAATCGCAGCCTATTAACAAACAAGGCCCTTAAAAAATGAAAGTAATTGATCTTGAACATGAGAAAGCGAGAATTTAAATTGAATTTAGACAAAGGGTTGCTTTAATTAATTTTAAGGTTAATCTTAATATAAACAAGGCACCGAGAATTTCCTTTATATCGCTTTGTTTAAACTTGCTATTTGTTTCAATAAAGTGCGTTGTTTAAACAAAAGGAATATGATATGACTCGGGGGCTAATTTTAAGTTCAGGAGTTTAAATTTTGTTAATAATTTCAAGCAAGAATCAATTACACGAGTGATATAAGAAAAGGTTGTTGTATTAAAACTTCTAAAGGTCATGGGTTCAAATCCCACGAGTGTCAATATTTTTTCAAGTGTTATTTTTAGTATTATTATATTCATAGTTAATAATGTTTTCGTTTCGATTACTGTGTTATAGTTCTAGTGGATTTCCCTAACCCAAATCCTAATCCCAGTCAAAGTTAACCAGCAGATAACTACGAATAATTGAGAAATACAAATAAATATACCTGACTAGCTTCCGCCCGCGGCTTCGCCCGCATTGATCACGAACCCGTGCATTTTTTCGGGTCACACGTAGTACCAACCTAGCGTCCTAAGAAAGTTATTGTTCTTTCCCTCGGGAACAGTACTTTTTTCTGGATGAAAGGTACCCTATGTCCTTTTCTGTACCCCTGACAATGTATATGCAAAATTTCACGATGATCGGTTCAGTGGTTTAGGCGTGAAAAGGTAACAAACAAACACACAAACAAACTTACTTTCGCATTTATAATATTAAGTTAGGATTTCTTGATAAGGAATATAAATGTCTGTATCACTATCATTTAATTAGACTTTGACAAAATTATTGATACGAGTATCACAAAATAAAAAAAATAAAAAAATAATTATATAAATACAAATCAATTGCCGCATGTATGAAAGATCATCACTCGAGCACAGCTCGACCGATTTGACTGTTATTTTTTGTTGTCGTCTGTTATTTTTGGATATTTGGATGGTATTTTTGTATGAAAATCTCAATAAAAAAGTATGACGTTCAGTTTGAAATTGTAAATTACACCCGTGCGAAGCCTAGAACTAGTATATCATAAAAAAAAACATACATATATTTTAAAAATACAAATTATATTGTCAAACCAATGTGCAATGTAATACTCGCTTAAATAGTACCTATGTAAAAAAAGAGACATAAAAATTTAACCCCAGTGTACCTGAAACATTAAAAAGTAAACTAATCTTCTCCTTCTCCTTCTGTTTTATATCTTATCGTAAACCTGTAGTACAGTCCTGCAAGGCAGGTGTATAAAAATATAAAAAATGAATTCCCTTTACACCGATAACGTCGCGTGGTAAATAATGAAAATGGCAAACGTTAGGCCTATTTATGTATTATGTAAATTTTACCAGCACGTGACTTGGATAGAGAATAGGAAATATAACTATTTTATATAAGAATTCCTCAGAATATATTTTAGTAAGATATGCTGTGAAAAATATTGTTTAGTAGGTATTTGCTTTCACGAAACGTGAGACCAATAAAAAATATTGTGTGACGTGTTGAAATAAAATAGCTATTTGAATATAAAAGAAACGAGCGCGATATTAATTATTTAAAATTCGTGCAAGCAAAGAATTTTCCCTGGAAATAATTTTCGCTGAAAGATAAAACTTCATAATCTCATTAATTATTATAATTCCAATAAAACTTTTGTTGAAATAAGTACGAAAAAATAATTATACCGAATTTAATTATAGAATTACGAGTATCAAAGACAATCAAATTGTCTAAAGAACATAACAACTTTTATTTCGAATTTAAAATTAGAAGATAAACATAATTATCAAATTGCAGAAATGACAAAACAAAATAGAAAGTTTTAAAAAAGAGAATGCATTTCATACCATCGTCCAATCCGTACAAGCCGCTACCATTCGCTTTCACAATTATATTGTACGTTGAACTATCAGACAAAAACTTATCCACTTTTTACATAACAATATTACACACAATGAAAAACTGTACGCTTGCTACGCACACAAACATAATTCCTTTTAGCTTTATGGAAATAACGTAAGTTGCTCAACCACGTAGGCGCGCTACGACAGGAGTCTACGAGCGGACTGCCGTAGCTTTGGATCCGTAGAGCTACGAAGCTACGGCATCTTATATCACCCGTCCCGTTCTCGCGGCATTGTTTTTGTATGGCTGTCTTTGTCACTAACTATGGTATCTCAAATAAGAGTAGAATGTTTGGTGAAGGCTTGAACTAAAATTATTGTTGCCATTTTACGCTAAGAATTTTTCTTTTTACTGTGAATGTGTGTGTGACTTTAGTGTATTGCTTGATTCTTGTATGCGCGAGGTGTGAAAAGGGTTTATGTAAATTGACAATGTAAAAGGGGTTTCGTTTGAGGGTATTTTGGTTTTAATACATGGGTTTCACGGATTGATGATCCGAATTCCGTCCTGTAGTCGGATTAGGCCGCAATTTTGAGAGCAAAGGTGGTTTTTAAAATCTTTTAAGGGAATTATTTCGGGTTCTGCATAATCATATCTCGCGGTTGTAAAATATTTGGGTGCGTGTTTTATGACGGTCATGTTAACCGAGACGCTTGAAATATTTTTATATTATCACCAGCTTGCAGAAATCATTGGAATAGAAATAGGTAATAAGAAAAATAAATTCTTACGTCTTTCCATATAGGTTTTGATTTATGAAAATCGAAAGGAAATATCTTGAAAAAAGGTTATAGCATTTTTTTCAGCGCTATATAAGACGTACAATATTGAAAGCCTGGCTGATTGGTGGAGCTCATACATAACTGAGACCGGTCTTCGGTTCTCCGCATCCATTTTCTATTGGGGTCAGTGGCACTTACTGGGAGAGGCCAAGTCCAGCAGAGGAAGAATGTGGGCTGATGATGATGCTGATGATCCTCCGTGCGTTAAAAGCACGGTAAGGTTTTAGTCCGGGTGTCATATGATTACCTATGACTGTCGTTACGGGTGTCAGCAGTTCAAAAAGTCTGACAACCACTCTAACCTTAGAGTATCATGTCTCCCAGTAATTGGGTGCAGTAGTTCAAATGGTAGTCGCTCCGTGTAAAACGCTGATATTCAGCTGCAACCGGTTAGACTGGGAACCGACCACAATGTAATTGGGAAAAGGCTAGGCAGATGATGATGCATCCAAAGCCTGGCGGTTGACCACTCGCTTTCCATACAGGGTCTGAGTTCAAAACCGCCTTTGACTTTTATATTGAAAACGACACGGTTAGCGCAGTGGCTAAGTTTATGCTTTCTGCATTAGGTATCGTGGGTTCAATTACCGCATGGAACAAATATTTGTATGATCTACAGATAGTTGTTTTGGGTCTGGTTGTCTGTGCATGTGACATGTATGATTGTAAACTGTACCCACGACACAGGAGAAATACTACAGGGCAACGTTTAAATAAAACGTATGTGCGGATCAGAATTTAATTATCACTTGCGTTAACGGAGAAGGAAAAACTATGAGGAAACCTACATACTTGAGACTACAATAAACTTAATTATACTATATTAGCTTCCACCCGCGGCTTCGCCCGCGTGGTTTACGAACCCGTACATTTTTCCGGGATATATAGTAGCCTATGTGCTATTCCAGATTACAATCTATCTCTGTGCCAAATTTCATCCAGATCGGCAGCCTAATTACGTTAAAAACCGACAGCAACGCGACAGCCACGCGACAGCGATCTCACTGTCAGCCAATATATTATATGACACAAAAATAACGTTTGACAGAAGATATCGCGCGACGTACGCCTGTAGCTACATTGGTAATCAGGCTGCCATTCAGCCGTTCTGGCGTGATTGAGCAACAAATATCCATCCATCCATCCATCCTCACAAACTTTCACATTTATAATATTAAAAAGTAGGATTAGTAGAAAGTAGGATAGGATAGGATTATGCGGCCCACAGTTCACCTTTGAATGGTTTTCATTCAAAAGTCAAAGTTCTTCGTTCATCTTGACCGTGACATAGATACGTCATAAAGACACGGTGTGTGCTTTCGCGACGTGGTTTTTAGGTAGATCACTCTTTTATTACTTTTACTTTTTTGTATATGAATTAATCCGTGATTTCGCATTTTTTGTATTTGTCTGTATTTTAAATATTTTTATTATATAACTGTTTTTCTTTTGTGTTTAGTGTTTTTTACATTATATAATTTGTGTATTGAAGAAGATTGTAAAACAGTTTTTTGAAAAGAGTATCCATAGAGTTTCTTGCCGGTCTCTTCTCCATAGTACCAACCCACTTTTGGAACCGCGCAACTAGAATCATAACGTTTTAAAAGCGTCCGTAAAGGCCCAGTTGAAATAAAAACATTTGACTTTGACTTTGACTAATAGGTTACCGAATCATTTAGTTTTGGGTGGTTTCTTTTTATCCTACTGGTGGTAAAAAAAAACTGAGTGTATTGAAGATTTTTGAAGGAATTAATTCTATTCACAGATACAAAAAAATCAAAGTCCAAAAAAAGTATTTTTTCTTTCTTTTCAAAGTTAAAGATTTTTATTACATATTTACAGACACTTAAATCGTCATAAAGAATTGGAAGTGCCGTAAAGTTGAAATTAAATGCAACTTGTCTCAAGCATTAGCAAGAGACTGCAACTTTCAATTGTTTTTGATTTTCATATCAATCATGTTCAATAAATTATTGAAGGGGTTTAATGGTAACTACCTTTTAGTTAGTTAGTCGAACCTTCATGGCAAGGCTCTTTCTGTACTCATTTATTAATAAAGAAGACCATTCTCGACGATTATTTATTTATTATAATTTTTGGTAGTTTAAAACAATTTCATTGCAAGTTAGACTTACAATGATAAGTAGATTTTTAGACTGTGTATTCATGAAATTACAAACATGACATGGATTTTTTTCCTGCATACTATTTTATTCAATAAACCAATGACTATTTCATGTGTTGTTAATTGAAAGAGATGATTAAATTTTCAAGCTCATTAAAATATTGCTGTGCTGTGCGGCCTAGTACGACGTGACTAAAGGGCATTTTTTTTAAAGGGCGGGTGTTTTATACAATATAACTTACATTAAATGTTATCTCGATCTACAAGAAAAATACATGACTATAATTATACACATTATAATATCTAATATTTGTTTACTTGTATGTGGGGGTAATCTCCGGAACGAATGATCCGAATCTGAAAATTATTTCACCAATAGATAGCTCCATTATTCCCGAGTGCTACAGACTATAAATTATATATATAGGTCACGCGAATGAAATCACGAGCTGAAGCTAGTAAAATATATTATGTTCGGGGTCTATAGTTCCTGTTTATAAAGCAAATGCATTGACAACGCGCTTACAAACAGAAGTAATAAATGAACAAGTCATAGTTTTTTTATTTTTCAATAAACTGTACGAAGTACTCTCGGGTATATTCTAAATCTCTTTTTCATACACTGAAACTCCTTTAAGAAAATCCAAACTGTACCAAAACACAACATAGCACGTTATCTTTAGTTTATTTTTCGTTTTACTTCAAACTGTTATAAAAAATAAGTACCATAATATGATCAAGAAATGATAGATCCACTGTAACATAATACAAAAGTGCCAATACTCCATTATCGTATGCATTGAGGATCGAGATTATATGAAAATGCTCCTCCTCGCAAAATAACCTTTGGCTCGAAGGAGTTAATATTCATGTCGCCTGAGCTACCTCCAGTTTGGAGACACACGGTTGTATGAAATGGGCATCTTTGTAATATAAAATTACAGTGTTCGTAGAGGCCCAAATGGGAAACGCCACAGAGGATAACCACGTATTAGATGGGCGGACGGACAGTAAAACGGCTAGCTCAAGCTGGATGCAAACAGCCCAAGATAGAAAAAGTTGGAATTCTTTGGAGGAGGCCTTTACCTGCGGTGGGGTTCTTGCAAATTAATAACTCATATTGTATATAGGTTAAGAGTAGTTTACTTTGTTATTGCATGAAATAAAAGGTTTTTTTTTTATTATAAATGTTTTGATGCAATAGAAACAATAAGCCTAAATCATACTTTTTGTTGAAAATTCGTAATGATCAGTAGTTTAGTCGTGGTAAGGTAACAAACAGACAGAGTTACTTAAGTTTTTATAATAGTGTGGATTAGCTGGTGGTCAAATTATGTAGCTGACTGTCCACGGTGTGTCTTACGGTACATCCTTAGGTTTCGTCCCTTGATGAGGCACTAATCGTTGAACCTGAAATAATAAAATACTTTATAAACAAAGCAAATAATAATAATAAAAAGCTTAAGGATAGAAAAAAAAAAACAGATAAACAATAATTAAAATAGCTAAATTTTAGTTGGACTTATTGTTACGATGAATAAACTGCCTCAGTGGGTTTTGTGATTGCAGGCTCGGTACCCGAGAGTGACATCCTGAGTTCAAATCCTAGCTAAGCTAAAATCTTGGTGATCATACTTAGACAATTTAGAGAAGCATACCGGAGTTGACTATCTGATTGGTCTAGAGACCACAAGTGCGATTGCTGAGCGTGAGGTTCGATTGACGGGTCAAAGTGTTATTAGGCTGTCGGCCTGTATTAATCTGAATGAAAATACTCACCGGCAGCACGGAATCTGGAATTGGTACACCTCTTATTTCAGTGGTACACCTCTGCTTAACCCTTCGGGGAACACAGGCGTGATGCTATGTTATTCTTCTTCTTCTTCTTCTTTCTTCTTCTTTTTAAAAAACATTGCCCCACACTAGGATTTCTCCTGTGTCGTGGGTACAGTTTACAAACATACATGTCACATACACACACAACCAGACCCGAAACAACTATCTGTAGATCATACAAATATTTGTTCCGTGCGGGAATCGAACCCGCGACACCTAGCGCAGCAGTCGATCTCTCAACACACTGCGCCAACCGTGCCGTCAAACGTTATGTCATACCGAAGTTTATAATTTTCGGTAAATAGTACCAGGCTCATTGTAATTGTGCTCAAATGTAAGTGAACACCAGTAGTAGCGTTGCCTAATCTAATCAAGTGGGTAATGTTGGCGCGATCGTATACATATATATTCCAATTTGTGCCCAAAGGCATCTAACTCCCGATAATACGTAATTGATACTAATGTAATGCGATTAGCCTGTAATTAATCAATTAGAACACTTGTCGGATTTAGAGAGATTTGATAACAATTTAATGGACAACAAGGGTTGTATTGATATATCTTTCTTCAGTGTTACTGTATGTCCAGTATGACATTTATGGTGTAGATTAAACACACGAAACAAGAGATACCGAGGCTGAATATCAGTGTCCACGGAATGACTGCCATGTGACCTCCGCCACCCAATTACTGGAGAACATTGATACTCTAAGTTTGGATCAGTTGTCAGACTTTTTAGACTACTAAAACCCGTAACGACTGTCATAGGTATTCGTATGAGACCCAAGACCAAACGCCTAAATGTGCTTTCTGAGCACGGAGAGGTCTCTATGTTCGAAGAATGGTCACCCATCCAAAGACCCGACCGCAGCAAGTGCTGCTTAACTTCAGAGATCGAATGATCTGCGTGGTAGCTATATGCCTATGAGCCTCCTCGAAACCAGAAAAATAGATAAAAGAAAAAAATTGCTTTCATATTCATTTCAAATTTTGAATAATCTCGATAGCTTTGAAAGTTCTGAGGTTTCATTTGTAAAGCAAATCCAATAGTGGGTAGTGTATTAATTAGTATAGAAAGTAAAATTTAACCAGCCAGAAGATAGTACTCGTATTTTACCTTTTTCATTTACCATATTCCAGTATTCGGCATCCCAATGGAAAAGTAAGCCCTCTTCAACTTTGTCAGCCGAGAAGGATTCATAAACTTTATTTTTTATCCTTTTTCCATCGAGGTTTTGTTCAGTTAAAAGTTGCGTAATAACAAATCGGATTAAACGATATATTGTTTCAGATAAAACGAAATTAGTTGCGCGTAGTATTTAAATGATTTTAACTTATTGATTTAAATAGCAACAAATTTTACAGTGAATTTGAGATATAAGAGTTAAATTAACGCAACTAAAGTCCTACAAACGTTTTAAAAGTACCTGAAATAGGTTTATCCTACTTCCTACTAATATTATAAATGTGAAAGATTGTGAGGATGGATGGATGGATGGATAGATGGATGGATCTTTGTTACTCTTTCACGCCAGAACGGCTGAACGGATCTGGACGAAATTTGGCACAGAGATAGATTATAGTCTGGAATAGCACAAACGCTGCTTAATCTCGCGGTTCGACCGATCTGCCCGATAGCTACGAGCCAATAACTAAAATCTTAAGAATCAGAGATAGATCTAGAATAGTTTTGTAAAATAAAAATATTTTTCGTAGCCGATAAAATATTTAAAATATGCTCAGTAATTTATTAAACAGAGAGATCTGAAATTCTGCAAACGAACTGAAATCTCATAATTTTCCAAGATCCCACGAAGCTTTTAATACATTTGCGAAGTCATCTAAATCTTTTTGTTACATAAATCATTTTGAATTTTGTAACCAACTTTATTTGGGAAAATTTATTAAGTGGTAAATGTAATAATAAGACGGGGATGGTTGGGGTAGAGGGATTGTCTTTGTGGTCAACTGTCCGCAGAGTGGTTAGTGGTTTTTGCAAACTTTAAATACCTCTTTTTGGTGTGGTTTCTGGCAAAGAAAAAGCCACTCCTATCGACTCGTGGATCTTGAATATGTGACGTGCGAGAATTCGACGATACAGTTGGCGCAGTGGTTGAGCGATCGACTGCTTCGTCGCGGTTTCGATTCCCGCACGGAACAATTTTTTGTATGATATACAAATAGTTGTTTCGAGTCTGGGTGTATGTCTATGTGAATATTGTGTTTGTAAAAGCACCCACGATACAGGAATTATTCCTAGTGTGGGGTAAGCGCCTGCCACGCGTAAGCATCGAAATTCCATTATGATCGTTAATTGTAGCTGATATTAGGAGACATGAGTGATTTTGTTTTATAGTTTGTAGGCCTGTAACAAACATCGAGGTTCAATTGAGGTTCTCGTCAAAATACAAGTCACTAACTAATCGTGAAATTGAAATTTGTCAGTAAATACACTGCTATGTTCCTTAAAATCTGGTGTATGTATCGGTTATGAATGAGTCTCCAAAATTCGAGTATGATTCATATCTTGTATGAAAAAAAAAATCAACTACAATCTTCAGCTTTTGGGAGTGCAACGATGAAATTTAATGAAGCTTAATATTTTGACGAGGGTAAACTCGCGGTAGGTAGGAACTTACAGCTAGAATTCAATAAATTCAAAATTATTTCCCATTTTACTTCACCGTGTGTCCCTTACCAAGGCATGTCACTAGAAGATCGTTTGCATTTTTTATTAAAATACTAAAGTGTTTGATAGAACCTGCACAGCATTGACGCCATGTAATATAAAGCATTTGTATGTAAAACACAACATCACTTTTTAAACGATCGCCTATTATTTTAGATTATCGTTTCAATTTTAACAGAGATATTTTGTTTGTGATATATTCTTTGATGTTTTTCTTTGGTGGTGGCTTTATTACTTTAGTAACGATTTTTGAAATTACTCGTAGTTGGGGTCTTTGGTGTTTTAAGTAGCATATTTTGTAATGTAATGATTATTTCTTTGATGTGCATACTGTATAAAAACCGCTACGTGTACCACCATTGAAATCATTTATTATTTAGTGTGTACAGTTGTACAGTCAGCATCAAAAAGATTTATACGTTTAAAGGAAATTCAAACGCGATTTTTAGAGGAAGTTGTGTTTGAAATTTTGACCAATTTCACATATATTTTCAAAGTGCTGAGTCGTATCAAGCGGCGGAATCAGAGAGCAGTGGCAATTGCTCCACCGACAAGATTTAATCTCTTAAATTAAAGAAAAAGAAGCGTTTAAATTTCGCTACGTGTATAAATATTTTTGGTGCTGACTGTGCATAAATAAACACAATACAATTCAGAACAACGGAATACAATCTACCAAAAATTATAATAAAGGCAATAATCCCTTTATCAAAATGGGCTGCCGTTGAAGTGTTGAATTATGCGGGACATTAACGCGAAAACATTTTTATTTATTTTGACGTACGGGTAACAAGATTGGTATTTGCATTTACGGTGTAAATACTCCCGCGTACATTGCTTAAATCGATAACATAACATAGCATTACGCCTGTATTCCCCGAGGGGTTAGGCAGAGGTGTCCTATTGTAAATCCACAATTCGCCGATGCCGTTATTGAGTCACATGCAATTGTATATTTCTAACCGGGCACGATTCCAGACTCCGTGCTGCTACTGGAGTTTCGAGAGAAAAACCCAATAAAACTTTGCCCGACTCGAGAATCGAACCCAGGACCTCACGCTCAGTTGTCGCGCATACAGAATCCGTACATTTATTGCTAACAGATTTCGCACATTGATAAATCATCGAAACCGAAAATGAACGAAATACAACTGAATTAATGAATATTCATTCATTGAACGCTTGAATGAATATTCAACACCCAACTGCTAATTCGGAAACGCCTATTCTCAAACAATATATTCTCAACGACTATGCTTATACTCTTAAATAAACGCTTCATCAACAAAAAACACCCACTCACCACACTCGATCAAATTATGCATGAACAAATTCCATACATAATTAACCCGTCACCAACCTACCCAAATTCGTAGTCTCGCAAGTCATCGCCCTCATTTTTTAAGGCATATAATCTACATGGAGCAAATAGCACACGACAGATAGACACCTAACAGACAGATGATAAGGGTTGAGTATTGTTCAAGGATTTTGTGGAACCTCTTTTATTTCTGAACAAGTTGGAACTTGGTTTGATTTATTGGAATTAAAGGCTGTGGGAAATGGATGAAGTGTCTGATCGGTTGTAAGAGTAACATCGTGATTTTTGTAACTTTACTAGGCGCCTGCGCAGACCGCTACCAAGACTTTAATTAGATAAACTAAATAATTAAACTGTTTCATTGGTCTAGTGGTCACAAGCGCGGCTGCTGAGCGTGACATCCTGGGTTTGATTCCCGGGTCAGGCAGTTATTGCGATTTTCTATATATAAATTCTCAGTAGCAGCACGAAGTCTGGAACTGTGTTGTGCCCGATAAATGTCAATAGGCTCGCACCCTATTACATAGGACTTAATAAAAGTATGGTGGAACGAGGTATGGTGTTCCTCCGTTGAAAAGGGAGGATCCTCCGACCAGGCAAGGTCGTTAGCCTGGCGGGTCGAAGCCCAACGATTGATGTTGGATGATGTGCGATTCAAGGTTTGTTGTTGTAGTATCACTCCGATAGATGGTGTTTTACATTTTGCCATGTTGCGACTAGTAGTCGCTACAAAAGCATCGGCGAAATATGGGTGCACAATAGTATACCTCTGCTTAATATTTCGGGGATACAGGCGTGATACTATGTTATTATGTTATATTTTTGGGTAAAAGGGCTTCCTTCTTTGAACACCATTCTCTCTGTGTTGAGCTCTTCTTGACCAGTTATTTTCGACTTTCTTCGTGATATCATCAGACCACATAACCGGCTAACCGCAACACTTTTCACTCCGGCCATGGGCTTCCCTTGGGTGCCGTTCTGCTATTTTATCTGCAACTAAATTCTTACATCAACGTGAAACTCTCTCAATACTGCAGCATTTAGTATAGAACACGAATAGACTAACTTGTATACAGGGTGAATTTTTCAAGTGGATGAACAAATCAGAAATTATAAGGAATAGCGTAAAATACTCCAAGGTGTCTCGAGCCCAATTTTTTAAAAAGTAAATCCGCATTATTGGATGTAAGAAAAATCGATACTCAGCCGGGAATCGAAAAAAAAAAATTACACGTTGTATTATTACACCATTCAATAGTGTCGCTAATAAGGATCAAATTCTGGGAAGTAATATCATACGGCAAACTAAAGGAAAATGTTGAATATTCCTTTGAGTATTTTTCGCTATTCCTTATAGTTTCGGATTTAGCCATCCACGCCCGCTTGAAAAATTCAGCCTGTATAATTGTACTCGACTAGTCGAAGTAAATACGGACTGACTTTATTGTCGTAAGCTTATGTCGTAGCCTAAATGTCATATTCATTGTCAATGTCAATGGTAAGCCTTGTAGAATCAGACTTTTGAAATTTATCTTTTAAACCATCTTAGACTTCAAATCATACAATAAGTAGCCTTCCATACCGTGTTGAAACTATTGTAAAATAATACAGAGCTGCAACTGCAAACTCGAAATTAAATTTGAAGCTTTATAGTTAATGCAACTTTCAAAGAAAAAATACTAAAATAAATCGCCAACTACTTAAAATTCTAGTCACTGCACACTCGTAGAACTCAGTCCTTTTTATTTGACAGCTAAAGTGAAATTCAGCTAAGCCCCTATTTCAAGTGCAGCGACCATTTTAAAACAAAATCTTTCCAAAGCTTTCGGAATTTAAAAGCAATGATCATTCAATTAAAAAGTTATGAACTTTTGCAAAATGTTTCTTGCGCAGGCTGAAAGGGTAATGACTGCGATGCGACATTTTTCAGTCAAAGCGATATTTCAAATCATAACGGGTTAAAAAGTCGAAATCGAATTTATTGGTTACTAGCCCGTGGCTTCGCCCGCGTTTATTACGAACCCGAGCAATTTTCGGGTCAGAGGTAGCGCCATCTAGCGTTATACAGCAATTGTGACCGTCGAAAGTTACCGTTCTTTCCCTCGGGAACATCACTTTTTTATGGATGAAAGGTATCCTATGTTCTTTTCTGTACCCTTGACAACGTGTGTGAAAGTTTCATGATGATCGATTTAGTGGTTTAGGCGTGAAAAGATAACAAACAAACAAATTTACTTTCTCGTTTATAATATTAAGTTAGGATTCGTTAGGATTAGATAGTTGCATACTTTTACTATTACCAGTCTGACCACTAAATAGTTAAAACGTATGCTATCAACGTCACAACTGTGGCAAAGTACGATAATTATGAGCATCTTAACACGTCAAGCGACGCGTAGTGTCTACTTCTGACAGATTGTGTATTCTTGCTTACACCTGCTACTGCAACAATTGTATTTTTTAAGTATTTTTTATTTTTTACATGCGCAGATACCCAGACCCCGAACCGTATTATAATATCTGTAGATCATACAAATATTATTTTCTTGTGGGAATCGCATGAGTCGTTTGCTCAACCACTGCGCCAACCGCGCCGTCGTCAGTATTAAACCAATTATTCACGCAGTTGAGCTGACTGTTTAATCATCATCAGCCTAAACTAGAATGCATTTCAACCGTGAGCTATAGCACGCTATAAATCATTCAACTTCGCTCGCAACTGGAGTGTCGGCATTAGTTTAATTTTAATAATTGAACCATCATTCATCCCGTCTTACTAATTTTGGTTTCGGATAAATTGACAAATATTTTAAAGGGCGAATATTAAGAAGTGTATTTGACGTCACTGCGTTTAAATTAGTGATTGGCAAAAAGATGATGAGGTTGAGTTAAACAAAAGACGGTCTATTATAATAATTCTGTTTTAGTTTCAGTTTAAGATTTGATCTATGAAAAGCAAGTTTCATCAAGACCATTTTACGAAATTGTCGGGGATCTGTACCAATATTTCTAAAATTTTTTATTTGATTTGATTTCTTGATTGTTTTCTCAACATAAGATTCACAACCTGGTTAATAATAGCATCTGTCGTAATATATTTATTAGGCCATACTACGGCCTGCCACTGAGCAATTTTACACAATAATAACTAATAACACTTTGCCTTACTTCGCGATCACATATCAAAGCCTTAAACAGAGCAGCGCTTGTGACCACTATATCGGTGAGGCAGTTAAATATAAAACACGCGAGATGCGTTAATTCATCATCAGCCAGAAGACGTCCACTGCTGAACGAAAGAATTTTTTTTTGAATGTGTGTGTTGTTATGTGATAATGCTGGTCAAATTAGGCTTATTCATTCTCGCCTTGAAGATTCCGAGATTATAATCAGAAAGCACCGATACCTGCAGAGAATTCATGCAAGAATGAAAATCGATGAAGCGAAACACTTAAATATAACGGAAAGTTACATGGCATTAGGATGGCACTGTTCTCAAAATTAGAAAGGTTTACGTAGTTTGTAAGCTTTCAGTGTCGTAACACAGACCGATGTCAAATATTTCTATTATCGACAGATAGTTATTTCAGGTCTGGTTGTATGCGCGTGTGACTTTTATGTTTGCAAAATGTACCCACAATACAGGAGAAATCCTAGTATTCCAAAATCTATTTAAAAAAAAAAATGACACGCACATTTCGCCAATGCAATCAGTGTCAGCTAAGTCCCAGCAGTGGACACCAACCTTATCTTTCAGTGAAAGCAGGCGTCATGTTGTATTAGTAATCTTTCTTCTTCAGAAATCGTCAGAATCCCCCTCACTATTATCTAGGAGCTGGTAATTTAAATATAACCCTGAAATGACAAAAAAAATAATATTCAGCAGTGCTATCATTTTCATGAACTAAAACTTTCAAATAAAATACCAGCGTCAATAACCTTCTTCAGGCTTATAAGGACCAATAAATTCAAGTACACAATTAACTACAATAACCCGACACTTTACGTCTACAAAGTTGAAACAAAGAATATTGTATAAAACTTTAGATTTATTAGTTTTTTCACAAACACTTGAATGCCGTCCAGACGCATTTGTTTTCAGTATACACCTTCAGTATAAATAGCTAGTTCAGCGAAGCAAAGTGTAAATTGTCTTTGCGAAGTCTGTCGTGTTTAGTCTAGAGTTAAAGTTTGTTTAAAACATGTGCCTACGTGGTATGAAAACAAGCTTGTGTTGTAATCTCTTAACATAACACCCTGTATTCCCAAAGGGTTCAGTAGAGGTGTTTCGACATAGAAATCCTAATAGTTTCGACATACAAATAGGGGCGTGTAATAGGGCGAGCCTATTGCTATCTACCATCTACTCGGTGCTGCTATTGAGAATTGACATACAGAAAAACCCAATAACACTTTACCTGACCCGGGAATTGAACCCTCGACCCGACAGCTCAGCAGTCGCACTTGTAACGACTAGATCAATGAGACAGGCATCAGACCAGTAAAATAGACAGTAACCGACCGCAGTCTTCTCACGCCAGTGGCTATGTAGGCTGGTGATTATAATGTTCATTCTGCCATCTGAAGGTCGTCAAGCGTCTCGACGTCGGACGGAAACAGGATGCACCGGGTGCCAATGAGGTTTGCGCTTAGAGGAGCTGAATCATTTGCGATTCCTGTTTACAATCTAGTTTCCAAGATCTAAAAACGATTTAGATACAAATAATATGATTTACTTATATGAACTACAACAATATGAACAGTTACTTAAGATATTCGTAGATAAAAAATACACGTAATCACTGAATGTTACCATTTTAGCCAGTATTGCAGTTGTAGAGGTCAACAAAACTCAGTTCATAAACTATAGTTTCTATATTACCCAAACACTAAAAAGTAGCTCAGTAGTCTCAGTCAGAGAAAAATAATCAAGAAATTAAAATTTCAAGATCTAAGATAGCATTTTCTTTATCTCAGAGAAGAAAAAATGGATCCCGTGCATGTAAAGAGCACCCCTACATGAAATCCTAGATTGGCGTAATTGCACTTATTAAAAAAAAAATGCGATGTCATAAAAATTAACTACTTGAAACACAGAAAAATAAATTAAATTTTTAAAACTTACTCTCTTCCTTTGTGTTCAACGTAGTTCGGATTTGTATGTCAAACTTTAGGCAAACACCACTTAGTACTCGGAGAAGATAAACAGTAAACAGTTGGACATACAACAAGATACAAACAACGCAGGCTGTTTGCTCCTAGTACATCGCACAAGACTGTGATTTGTGAACTGTTCCAAGAGCCGTAATGCATAGACAAGTAAATAATATGGGTGTTGACCAAGTCGGTTCTTTTTGTATGTGTAAAGGATTATGTCGAAAGGGTGGGTTGGCAGCAGTGCTTATGTGTGACAATAATATATAGCGCAATGTGTTTGAATGAAGGAACCGTGTAAAATAGCATCAACACAGCAATAAGCTTGTATTTTCTCGAAGGAGTGGAGAAAGTGGTGTTACAACTCGCTTCGAGTGAGGGGGCGATGCTTTTGCCATCTGGGCCTAATTCAAAACTAAAAGGACTCCTGGCTGCTTTTGAGCTTGCTTTTGCTAACAGAAAATATTTTAATATTTCACCCGGCCCGGGTATCTAAACTAAGGCCTCACGTTCAGAAGCCGCACGCTTACGAGCATTAGAACATTGAGGCAGTGGAAAATATACTTCGTACGGTGCGTATTGTTATGACCTCCCAATGTATGCTAATCCGATGACACCTCAACCTTCAGATCATCAATCCGCAGAGTCAGCAATTAAGATGCAGTGTCTCAGTCCGAGCGCTGGAGACATCAGTTGCTCTTAGACCTTCGCGTCGCTTGGTCCTTCTATATCCTACTATATCCTCGATTTAAGTATAAGTAATAAGTGTATTTTAATTTAGTGCCTTATTAATAAATCTATTTCTTCAATATAATTTTCTTTTTTTAAAAAGCGTTTTACGCGGACTCCTATAACAGTATCATCGGTTTCACATAGTTAAAAAACAATTGATAATACATTCACTACGCAGTGGAAATACGGCTATGACCGGCAGTCTAATTACGTAAAAATAGCGACAACAACGCGACAGCCACACGATAGCAGCGTCACTGTTGGTCCATACATATGTATATTACACGAAAATGACCTCTGATAGTAGCTATCGCACGATCTACGCCTATCGCAAACTGATTGCTACAGCGGTAATTAGGCTGTGAATATTACAGCATCCAGGAGAAAACGTTTATCGACAGATTATGATAATTATTGAAAGAAGAAAGAAAGAAAGATTGACATTGCATTTTTTTACGTTTACATTGACAAAATAGTAAATTAATGCAACCTTTCTTCTGTAAGAGCTAATTCATCTGTCAGCACAATAGTACTCGGAGAGCATAAAATAGTTGGACATAAAACAAAGGCTTAAACAACAAGCGCAGGCGTGCCCACGAATGTTTGTCTAATGCACACTGGTTGAAGTGAATCGTGAACTCTGGATTCAGTAAAGCACGAATGCACAGACGAATAAATATTATTGCGAAACGGACTGAATATAAATTGTTTATTTAGTTTTAGTTAGCGGATGTGTTTGACGACCTCCACCCCTAACTTTCGTCAAATAATTATAATATATGTCAAAAACTTAAACTGCCGTTATTCATGAAATAATTAATACACGTCGTTTATTAATAAGGAAGTTAACTAGTCCATTTAAGCGGCAAACTGTCTGCTTTCAAAAGCCATGTTTGCTTTAGGAATTTGGTACAATTTTGCGCAATTCAAATTTAGTTTAGCGTAACTCAATTCGGGAAGTAGTAGGGCAGTATAAACGTGAACAAATTATTTTGATGATTCAGTTTTTATACCTAGCTACGAAATTGTAATACTCAAAAGAGAATGCGATGACATAAGTGGTCTCAAAATACATATAGTCTTCTTACCGAACGCTAGTTTATGAGGGTAGTTTAGTACTATTTCGTCGGGAAATGCTTGCCATTCAAACATCCATGTACCTAACTCAAACATTGGGAAGTACCAGAGCAGTATAAACGTGAAAGGTTTGATGTTAATCGAGATAGCTCAGACACTGAATGTGATGTGCATTTGAGATTCGAAAATTCAAATTTCAAATAGCATGAGAATGATTTTTTACTTTTTAGTCATAAGTTATCATTTGGTACAGATAGATTTAGTCTCGTTACTTAAATTTATCAGATGATTGTCCTACTACTGGACAAGGGTCTTTTCACAGAATAAGAAAGCATAGGTCTTAATCCGACTAACTTGCGATTTTATAATATAGAAAACATTTAACCGTTATATTATAAAATTCATCAAAATTTCATAACAGAACGTGGCATCACGCCTGTATTCTCCGAAGGGTTAGGCAGATTATACACCCACGTTTCACCGATGCTGTTATTGAGTTCCATGTAACAGGGGGAAGTCTATTGCCATCAACCGGGCCCGGTTCCAAACTCCGTGTTACTACTGAGAATTTACATACAGAAAAATCCAATAACATTTGCCCGACCCGGGAATCGAACCCAGGACCTCACGCTTAGCAATCGCACTTGCGACCACCAGACCAATGAGGAGGTCATAATAGGTCACAATATAGGCAAAACAGGTCACAACATAGTATAATCAAGTGCGACTGCTAAGCCTTGTATCTTGGGTTCGATTCCTGGGTTGGGCTTTTTCTGTATGGAAATTCTCAGTAGCAGCACGGAGTCTGGAACTGTGCCCGGTAGATGGCAATAGGCTCGCCCCCTATTACATGGGACTCAGTAACGGAATCGGCGAAATGTGGGTGTGTGTACACCTCGGTCTAACCCTTCGGGGACTACGGGCCTGATGCTATGTTATGTGATCTATTGTTATATCAGACCCTTTAATCTGAGAAATTAAACATTGGCATCAGAACAGCACGAGCATGAAACATATTGAACACAAATGATGTCAGTTGTTTGTCCGGTGCATACGTCCGTATGATTACGAAAACTACGCACAGATGTCTATAGACAAGCTTGCATATATTTATTTGAGATATTTGTGTTCTGTGATTTAATTTCATACTATTTGTTGTGCGTGTTTAATTTACCATGGAATCTTAGAGATTAGGACGAAAGGAAGGCAAGTTTCACACAGTGGGCAAGTGGGTGGCGGCATCAATTCCTAGGGAGACAAAATTATTTATATGACCTACAAATAGATGTACCATGTTTGGGTGTATTTGCTTGTGAGTTTTGTGTTGTAAGCGCACCCCACGATACAGGAGAAAATTCAACTTTTCGGGGGAACTGTGGTATCTCTAAAAAACGGTTTTTCCTGGAGTAGAGGAGTGCAAGGTGGCAACAGGCGACCCGTCTGTTCGATTGCCACCTATGCCATAAAAAAAACAATGGCAAGAGTGATTAGCTGGTGTAGTAGTTTGTGACGATAAAATGGAAGACTAGAAATTTGATTGGTATCTTAGTCGAATAAAATTGCCTGTTTTAACTTGTTATAAGCCAGTTAGATCATTTATTTCGGTCGTCTGGTCATATTTAAACTATGATCGGTGTTTTAGTTCGTTAATATGCCTTTTTTAATCAAGGACTCTGCTCATCACCTCCAGTGACCATCGATCTTACAACAAGGTCCAAAAAGTTAAATTAAAAATAAAATGAATTGTTACAAATAAAATTACTCAAAAAGTACATTAGTACAAGCCCAACCTTTTACACAGAACATTGAGAAATTTTAATTCGTGATCGCAATGATATAAATATTCAAGATGCACGCTTTCTTTAAATTTTTGTGCCAATTATGTACAAAGGTTTGTTATACATTCCGTGATTAAGAAACTCCTGTTCTTCTTATTTGAAAAACAACATCAATCATAACATTAACCAGTCATATCAATTTATCTAACATTTTGATGGATAGTTAGATTTATGGACGAATAAGGTGACGGAAAGGACGAAGGACGTTCCTACAGTGAAAAGAGAGGACCGCGAGAAGCGCGATTTAGTATTTATGTTTTTTCTTCACTCGGGTAGATGGCATTGTAGTAGCTTTTGCAATATATACATTTGATCAGCCTTTGAGTCACTGGGTTTTAACGAAGGGGAACTGGGTTTAAGCGCACAATTTCGCCTTCTTCGTGTATATTTTCGGACGCTTTCGAGTTGCTGAACGTTCATCTGATACCTTTAAATCATTGTTCGTAACATAAAATGTAAACGATAAACAAAATAAAACGATTTAGCAGAACTTTTCGTTCATTAATTAAAACGAATGGCGAGTGGAACATTTTTGCGTATTTGTTTTGTCTACATTTTTGACCCCTGGGAAGTAAGTTTTTCAATTAGTAATACAATGGTGAAAACGGAGTTTATTGTGTGAGAATAGAAATCGAAGCGTCTTATAATATAATAATAATGATTAAGTATTCATTTTTATGTACCTATAATTGTGTAGTAATAAGTATATAATTAAAATACAAAAATTGAAAGTCTGCCTCATCAGTCACAAGCGCGACTGCTGAGCGTGAGGTCCTGGGTTCGATTCCCGGGACCGTCAAAGTGTTATTGGGATTTTCTGTGCCCATGGAACTTTTGCATAGGCGAAATGTGGATGTGGAATAGTACACCTCTGCCTAACCCTTAGGCGACAGGTGTGATGCTGTTATGTCAAGTTAAAAATAGAAAGTGCGTTAAAAAATAATTTAGAAATTAACGATGGGCTCAAATTAGGCATAGCTTGTATGGCCCACAATTCTGTATGTGTGCTAGCGATAGCTCATATTAACGGTTTGGAAAGGGTTGTTTTCAAAGGGTAACTACTTTCTTTGAAAGAGCAGTTTTGATTCGTATACTAGTAGGTAACTAAACCAGTCAACAGCACTCTTATAACACCCACAAAAGTTGTAAAAATCTAATTGTCACCGAAAACAAAAGCATAAACAAATACTGACCAAAAAGATGGCCGTTTCATTTCTGTTTTCGAAAATGTAACAAAAGAACATCTAACGTCGCGAATAGCAAAATTTTGCTCTGCTTTTAAATAAGTTATATTTCACAGATATAAAGTCAAGACTTCATAGCGACCGCGTGAATGAAAGAGACCTCATTAGACGAACACAAGAGTGGTAATGACTATATTTGCGGTCCACATCTGCTTTGTATGGCATCCACAAAATTATAAATTTCGTTGTTTTTATAAACATTTTGTATTGTTCCGGGTAAATGTTTTGGTGTCCAGAAAAAGATTTCCAGTATATTTACAAGATACATACGATTGGTATTAATAGTCGGAAAGGGAAACAGAGGTAGCATTTGAGCATTTGAGGACTATGGCACAGTGTTAACTTTACGCGCTATTTATACTGGTAGTTCCTATAAATTAAGCCATAGTAAGAAAACGCAGACAGCCTCAACTCATTTTGTTGAATCAGTCACAGTCAGTCTCAGTTTGAATAATTAACCCCATTACTGTCCCATTGATGGGCACGTAGATCTGTGAGGTTAAGCAACGCTTGCCGCAGTCAGTCCTTGGATGGATTACCAGTTTCCACACAGCGAAACCCCTCCGTGTCTCGGAAAGCACGATAATCTGTTGGTCCCGGTTGTCATATGAGGACCTATGACGGTCATTACGGGTGTCAGCAACCTGTCAACCAGCAAAAAGTCTGACAACCAGTCTAACCTTAGAGTATCAGTATCCTCCAATAATTGGGTGCTGGAGATCAGATGGCAGTCGCTCTATGCAAAATACTAGTATTCAGCCGCAACCGATTAGACTGGAAACGAACTCCAATGTAGTTTGGAAAATAATGATGATAATACTGGACACGGACTTCTCTATAGAATAAGAAGGGTTAGACCTTAGATAACGGATTCCCTGGTCGGGCAAAGACTTACTGGTTTTTTCTGTATGGAAATTCTCAGTAGCAGCACGGAGTCTGGAACTGTGCCTGGTAGATGGGAATAGGCTCGTCCCCTATTACATGGGACTCAATGACGGCATCGGCGAAATGTGGGGGTAAAATAATACCTCTGCCTAACCCTTTGGGCAATACAGGCGTGAAGCTATGTTATGTTATTACATCCACAATAGTAGTGTAATTTTGAATCTAACTGATATTTTATCAGTTTGCTGGTTTATCAGTAAATAGTGAAATAGACTAAACCATTAAGCAAATACGTATTCCTTCTAATAATAAATCATAAAAATAACTGATATAAATAACAAAATGATAATAAATTATC
This sequence comes from Shargacucullia verbasci, assembly GCA_947562105.1. Lineage (NCBI taxonomy): Eukaryota > Metazoa > Arthropoda > Insecta > Lepidoptera > Noctuidae > Shargacucullia > Shargacucullia verbasci. Next base: position 7,733,862 of record OX387302.1, on the reverse strand, counting down.
AAAATTACAAATTTTCATGAAATTCAAATAACGTTGTAGATACGAGTGAAATAATTAGGTAACATGATCAACATAACTCATGAATTATTCACGCTTTTGAATATTCAACATTTAATTAATAGGTATAACTGATCTACGTTTTCATTCATAATGGCATTTCAGGAAGAAATTAAGAATAATAAAGCTACCGGGTTTTTCTGTATGGAAATTCTCAGTAGCAGCGCGGAGTCTGGAACTGTGCCCGGTAGGTGGCAATAGGCGCTTCCCCTATAACATGGGACTGAATAACGTAATCGGCGAAATGTGGGTGTACAAGGTGTACTAACACCTAACACCTAACCATTCGGGAAATACAGGCGTCATGCTATATATGTATTGAGAATAATATGTAATATTGTTGTTTAGCTATCTTAGGATTCGACTGTATAATCTGAAGTAATATTATAAAGGGGTAAAATTTGTTTGTTTGTATGTAGGGGAACGGAACTCATGATCCGAATCTAAAAATTCTTTCACCGATAGATAGCTACATTAACCCCGAGTGCGATAAATTATATATATAGATCACGCGGACGAAGTCGCGGGCTGAAACTAGTGGTCAATAAACATAAGCTAAAACTCTTCTTAAAGTGATCGTTAAAAATATATTCATGCTTTAGTCAGTCACTTTTGTCTATTGTTATCTAAACAAATCAGCTTAGACCTGCATTCCAGGTAGAGATAAACAAGTAGGTAAAATTAGCAGAACAAAGGCATTTAGATCGCCAACGCATTAGTAAACACTAGGACTGATGGCTGCGGGCGTGATCGCTTACTATCAGGTGACGTTCAAATTACCCGTCAGAAAAAGGAACTAAAGAGACAGGATTAATTCTTCATAAAATTCTGTACGTATCCTATTTGATTGCATTCTGAAATTACTTATTTTTCATCGTGATAAAATATCCTTTAAACATTTCCTCCCTTTTCCCTCTGGCATACATTATTGTATTTGCTCTCTACAATAATGACATGCCAAAACGTCGAGATTTTCGTTCATAAATTTCTTCGTGAATGAACTTCAAACACGATAAAATTTTCGCTCCCTTAAAAGACAAAGGAAATAGGCATTGACTTCCTAAAGGGAGTTTCAGTTTTTTTTTTGGGTTTGTTCCACTTTGGTCTTAGATTAAAATGTTCTTCCTTTTATTTCTTTACAAAATTTTTTTTGAATCACCTGAAATACTAGGTTTGAAATATTCACCAGATTTTAGTACGTACTTATCTATCAATAAATAAATAAATAGAAAAGCATTTTCGACTGCCTCATTGGCCTAGTGGTCGCAATCGCGACACCTGAGCGTGAGGTCCTAGGTTCGATTCCGGGACTGCAGCAAAGGGTTATTGGGTTTTTCTGTATAAAAAATTTCAATAGCAGTACGTAGTCTGGAACTGTGCCCGACAGATGGCAATAGGTTCGCCCCCATTTACATGGGACTCAATGACGGCATCGGCGAAATACGGGTGTAGAATAGTACACCTCTGCCTAACCCTTCGGGGAATACAGGCGTGATGCCATGTTGTATGTTATGTTAAAAGCATTTTATGAAACACCACACAACAGCGGGCATCATATTGACAGCAAGGTGGGCGCTGTGGTTTACCGATTAAATTTCTGCATGAAGTGTCGCTTCGTCGTAATCGCAGTCGGTTCGATTCCCGCACAGTACATTATTTTATTTGTACGATTTACATTGTTACAATTCTGCGTGTTATGAGATGTATGTTTAAATAAACTATACCCCAAATACAGGATAAATCCTGGTTTACCCTAATACTCAGTATCTGTCAAGCCCTTTCTCGACTACATTGGGGTCGGCTTCCAATCTAACCGGTTGGGAAATTATTTTACATAGAGCGAGTGCCATCTGACCTCCACCACCCTATAACTAAGAGACAGCGATACTCTATTTCTATTTATTTTATTTTATCATTTTAAGATTGTTAGACAGACTGGTTGTCACTCGTCAGTTTCCAATATGTCCCTTATGACACCCGGAACCAACGGAAACTTAAAACAAACTTTCCGAGGCACGGAAAGGTCTCGATGTGCGAAAAACGATCACAGATCCAAAGACTGACCGTAGTAAGCGTTGCTTAACCTCGCAGGTGAACTGTTCTGCGCGGTAGCTATATAGCTACGAGCTCCTCTACCGTGTACCGTAATCTTACATACATAGGTAGTAGGTATCAAAAATACCTTACACTCTAATCTATATTTATCCACTTTTCAGAACAAAATAAAGAACACCTGACAAATACTGAACGAGACCAAAAAGCTATTATTCCATAAAATTCTAAGTACTAACATAAATTCACCTTACGACTTGAGATTACTTAATTAGTTCAACAACTTAAGGTTGTCTTAAAAGCATTACAATGTTTCCCTTTCAACTTACGTAACTTAAGACGGGTAGGTGAATAAATTGACAGGTGTTTGTGGGTAGTACGAAAATATTTTGTTAGTTTTGTAAAAAGTTTGCGTCATCGTTTTTAAGGGGACAGAAACTGAGTTATATAATGTTTTTGTTGATGCAATGGGATGGAAAGTTGATGACAATATTGATAAATCGAAGGAATCCAGTAAAAACTTGGATTAATGTTTTTGTAATGGAAACATCAATGGATAAGATGGAGATGACTTGTCAACATTTTACCGATGCCGGTACTAACTCCCATGGACCAGGAGGAGAGCCTATTGCCGTCATCCGGGAACAATTTTATTCCAAATTCAAATGAGAATTTCTTGCAATCTTAATAACTATTTTGAAACCGAACCCTGGACCCCACGCTCAGAAGTCGCATGCAACCATTAGACCCATGTGTCGATTTCTATATATATAACCCATTAATGGAACTTGTAAGGCCTCGTTTGCCGAAATTATGTACGGCTTCCAGTCTCATATATACTTATTTTACATAAGGGGACTACCGTCTGACCTCAGGTACCTTATTAGAATTCCGGTATCTAAAGGTAAGACCACTAAATATTTATGTAAGTAGTATACCAGTATATTTGACAGGGATCTATTTATGGACTTTTAAGAATGTGAAACGACATGAAGAAAACCTAAGTGAAGAAGTTAGTAAAGAGAAATGTCATTAACATTACATTAAAAAACTAAGTCACCTAGTACCTCAAGCAAATAAAATCTACACTTGTACACTTGAGATTTTTACAAATAACAAAAATAAATGCAAAGTTTGTAAAAAGCTTTTTTTTTTTTTCAAAACCAGATTTTATTACATAAACTGCCTGTTTGGTGTGGTAGTCGCAAACGGGGCTGGAGAGTTAGTCTTAAATTTGATACCAAGTGAAGTTAGGGGATTTCACTTAGAAAATTTTCAGAGGCAGCCTGAAGTGTGGAATTGCTCCCAGATGGCAATAGGTTCGCCCCTTATTACATATGACTTAATAATGACATCGGCGAAATTCGGGTGTACAATACTAGACTTCTGTATAACCCTTTGGGAAATACAAGCGTGAAGCTATGTCATGTAATACGAACATATATTTTTATTTTAAACTTTGAAAAACATGCTCTGGCCACAATAATCAATTCATAAACAACTGCACTTTTTAAACTACCCACCATTAAATAATATATCTTGTTGTACCCTTGTATTTTCGTCATCGTTTATTTTTCAACCAGTACTCGTCGCACCTTCGTCAAGGGTGTATGTACGGTTCGTGGCTGTCAATCAACTGACTTCCAAAGCCTGGATTCCGAGCCTATTGCATGATCCTGCCGTTTCGTACCGTACCGTCATCGTTTTGTGGTGGTTTCCTCTGACTATCGTACCACTTACAGATATTAGTAGTGAATTTGTAGTGCTAGTGCCTTGATTTGTGATAGCTTACAATTTGTTTAGTTTTTTTTTAATATTATACTTAGCAGCTCATCATTGCGACACCCACAAGTATGAACCCGTCAAGTGAAGCAAAGGAGACACAGTATAATATCTATCGTTTCTCTTTGCCGGGTGCCTCCTGTGTCTAAACGAGCTATATTTGCATTTGTATTTATTTTCTCACACTTAGTTGTCAATGTTTACGGAATTCATGAGCGTGTGTAAGCTGTCACAAGCCTTCATACAGTGCCCCTAGTTTAGTGGAAGTGTATGTGTAGTGTTTATGTGTTATTAAGAGGAATTCAGAGAAGACCCGCTATATTGACACCAGAACCGGCACGAAGGAACCCTCAGAGGTCAGTCATAGCATAGTTTGGTAACTTTTCTTAGTACTGGTATCTATCCATCCTTTTCTTGTTCTCACCATTTACCTTTCTAGTGTTTTGTGTGCCAAGTCTTACTACATATACATACTTGTCCTTTCCATCGAATCGGCGATGGAAATCTAAGCTAGTTTAGAGCGTGTGCTTGAATATGGCTCGCAAATCCGAAATAGGTCCTAAAACTTCAGTCATAGGTCTCTTTCAATAGAGTTGACCGGCATTCATCATCATCATCAGCCAGGCATCAGACCGGCACTATCGTAAGTGTATCTGTAGGAGGTCTTGTGGTGGGACTTCCGTATTTGATGTTTGAAGTCAATTTGTGCTAAATAGTCGCTCAGAAACGTTCGACGCCAATTATGAGACGTGATCTTCAGCCCGTCCGGTGTGTGTCAAGTCTCCTTCCACAAAGATTCTATTTTATTCATCATAATGGACACACTTTTTAGTGTTATATATAATCGCACAGAACCAGCATGCTCAAGCATTTCGCTCCTGCTCTGATGAAACATTTTTTAGAATCTGAAGGATAAAACGTTTGTAAAATTCGTTTTGTGCGCGCAATGAGACTGTCTTATTGGTGTAGTGGCTATAAACTGTACTGATAAGAGTGTGGTCTTAAATTTATTTATTTTAAATTTTGCCCCACACTAGTTTTTTCTCCTGTATCGTGGGTACAGTTTACAAACATACATGTCACATGCACACACAACCAGACCCGAAACAACTATCTGTAAATCATATATCATTAGTCCCGTGCAGGGATCGAACCCGTGGCACGTAGCGCAGAAAGCTAATCGCTTAGCCACTGTGCCAACCGTGTCTTCGTATCATTTCCGTGTTATTGAATTTTACTATACGGAAATTCTTACTTCTCTCTTTCTCTCTATTAGCAGCAAAGAGTGAACTAAGAACTGTAGAAAAGAAGAAAGAAAGACTGAACTAAAGAACTGTGCCTATTACGTGGCCAATAACAGGTTCGGCAAAATATCGGTATACCTATACTTCTGCCTAGCCCTACGGAGAAATATAGGCGTGATGCTACGCATACAATGTGTTTCTATTTATGATCGTTGCATTGCAAATAGCGTATCAGCACGTGTTTAACTGAAAAACAGTTTTCCATATCTTAATACCCATAAAAAACGCCTTAAAAAATAAAGCTTGTTATATAACAAAAACAATAACAAGAAAACATAACACACAGTTATCTTCATAAATAACTTCAGTATATATAACACAGTCTTATAAAATTACTTATTATAAACTTTAGATAAAGCAAAAGTACTTGACATTGGGGTAGACGTATTAGCATGCAAGAAGAGTAAACTTTCTGAGTTTGTTAGGGCCTGTAATAACATGTTGTCGGTGAAGAAGTTTGAGTTATAAAGTTTAAGTAATGATAAACATCTCATTTCTATCATTGAATTAAATTAACATTTATTTTTAAAAGAACGTGTAATGGTCGCAAGCGAGACTGCTGAGTGTGAGGTCCCGGATTCGATAACCGGGTCGGGCAGTGTTAGGTTTTTTCTGTATAGAAATTCTCAGTAGCAGCACGGAGTCTGGAACTGTGCCCGGTAGATCGCAATAGGCTCGCCCCCTAGTACATGGGACTCAACAACGGCATCAGCCCTCTATTTCCTACCTTCGTTTTTTGCTTCTTGATATATATGTGTAAATATAATATATCGACCTCAAAATAAGTTTCAAATTCTGTACTTATCTCTTACATAAAAATTTATTCAATTCTACTTTGTCCGTGTGCCCTCAAAATAATACATTTGGCAACTTTTGATACAGCCTCTATAAGGAAAACACCTTCAACGACACCCAAAAGATGATTAAGCGTTCACATAGTTCAACCTTTTTGAGTCTCGACAAAAATGTACACATTTTCGCCTTCATGTTTTATTCAGGGACCATCGGCTGGTGTTGTATGGAGCGGAGTCCGTGATATAAATTAATTTAGCCCACAAGCTGCTTAGTAATGAGGGTTCCGTAGGGGTTCCCGCTGATCTGTTGAGCATATTGTGTCTGTTAATCCTTAAATGGAATATTCTGAGGTTACGGAATGCGAAATTGTCATTATGGAGTCGTTCTTATTATCATGGTATAAGGTACATTATTAACCTGCCAAATAATACAAATGAGACACAATACGAAATCTTTTGTTTTTCGTTGTCGACAACATTGGTCTAGTGGTCGCAAGCGCGACTGCTGAGCGTGAGGTCCTGGTTAAAAGTGTTCTTGTGTTTTTCTGTGTGGAAATTCCCAGCACCGGAATTGTGCCCGGTAGATGGCAATAGGCTCGCCCCCTATTACACAGGACTCAATAACGGCATTGGCGAAATATGGATGTACAGTAATACATCTCTGCCTAACCCTTCGGGGAATACAGGCGTGATGCTATGTTGTTTCTCGTTGCCGGGCGCCAAGTGTGTTTTAATGAGGGAACACTATGCTTTTCTCATGAAATGTGGGTATCCGTTAACTGACACAAATCTCACGAGCACGTATATATACTAAACACGAAACAACGATCATACAAATATTTATTCCGTCTGGTAATCGAACCCGGAACCCGTAAGTTGTGCCAACCTTACCGTTACGAATTCAACATTTAGTATGAAATATTTTTATATGACATTTTATCAGTTAATTAAATCTAGTTCAGACAGATCTTGAAAAAAAGTAAAAACTATAAGATACAGCCTGTGTTTTCTCTTCGCCGTTTTATAAACAATCTTATTGTCTTATACCTATAAAGGAGTAAATCAATTCTACGGAAAATATCTTAAATAAAGAACAGGCAAATGTTTTTATACGTAATAGTTTTAAACATTACTCTTGTTTAATTAATCTTTTTTTTTTTTTTTTTTTTTTTGAGTTGTCTCTCGCAGTTAGCTCAAGGAGCTTTTACTGCTTAACCGGGCAAATGGCGAGACCAGAAGGGCCTCCAGCCGAGCAAATTATATAATATTAAGCAACACTGCTAAGGGTGTCCCATAGTGGGACTCGAACCTCGGCTTAGGGCGTTGCTGGGGGGCATACAAGAGAGGACTTGCTGGATCTGATTGTGATTATTTGGGGACATTTGATTTATTACTACTGGCTCAGCGCAGGCTGGCTCGAGCAAGGGTCGGGGTGGAGAATGAACGGGTCTTCGCGACGGGCCTCGCCGGCGAGGACGGTACGACGGTCGGTTGTGTGTAGTGTTGGTAGTTTTCCTAACCAATCGGAGCGCCTCCTGATGGAGGGTGATATCGTCGTCTGGGTACGTGAGAGTGTGCCTAGGACGGCGAATTTTGGATATGCGGGAGGGGGTGTAATTGGCGGCAGATACCACTAAGGGGTTTGTGTGCGAGGGAGCAGAGTCGAAGAAGCGTTTAGACGCTTTCTTCATGAAACATCTGATGGTCGGGAGGTTTAGGTCAGCGTGGAGCTGTTTATTGCGAACGTACCAGGGCGAGCCTGTGGCTTTGCGCAAGAAACGGTTTTGAAGGATTTGCAACCTATGGAGTCTGGACGTCTTTACGTGTGAAAACACGACGCTAGCGTACGTCATGATAGGGCGGATGCATGTGGTGTAAATTCGCACCTTGGACTTGAGTGCTAATTTACTCCGCGCATTGATGGGACTTATGAGACTAGGATCTACGCCGCGTCTCGAAAAGAGCACGGCGGCGCTCTTAGTCGGGTTGACTTCGAACCTCCAGTTCGTGAACCATTTCCCTAGGGCATTGGCTGCGGTCTGGAGGGATCGGGAGATGCAGTCCGGATTAATGCCGGAGTAGAAGATGGCTGTGTCGTCAGCGAATAAGGCTAATCGACATTTGCCTCTGATCGGGATATCGCTTGTGTACAGCTTGAAGAGAAGCGGGGAGAGCACTGAGCCCTGAGGGACTCCGGCTCGGATCGGATGAGGGGTTTAATTAATCGAATCCTTTGTATAAATATATATAGATATTCAGGGGTTCGTAGTTACATAACTAGCGCGCAGATTGGTCGATCTGCGATGTTAAGCAGCGCTTTTCGTGGTCAATCCTGATGGGTGACTATTTTTGACACATCCGGATCCGTGCCTCAGAAAGCACATTAAGTAGTTGGTCTCGGGTGTCATAAGAAGACCCATGATAGTCGGGTATCAGCAGCTCATAAGAGCTGACACACCGTTTGACCTTAGAGTATCAGTGTCTCCCAGTAAATGGGTGGCGGAGGTCAGATGGCAGTCTTGTAGATATTCAGCTGCAACCGATTAGATTGGAAGCCTACCTCAATGCAGTTGGGAAAAGGCAGGCAGATAATGATGTATAAACATATATATTGTATAAACACGGAAATATATGAATCTAGACTATAATTTATGGACAAAAAATACGTTTTCTTAGCTTTTTTATTGCTTAATAAAGAATTTCGTTTATATACCACGTGACCCTCGATAATGTGTATCGAGGGTCATGTGGTATATATAAATATATACATATAACGACAGGAGAAGATTGTTCGCATACCTAATATGACAAAAAATGAACTGTATATTAATAAAGTAAAATCTTAACTTACCAGATTCAATATGATTTCTATAGCGAACAAAGCCAGCAATAACTAATAAAACTTGCACAAGAAAAAGCCTGGGCGAAACAGGACGCGGCATTTAATATCCCGCATTTTTGCTCAGAAAAGTTCTGCAGCCATACTATTATATTACATAGTTTCGACTTGTAATATAAAACGGAAAGACAGTAGGTATATAGTGTGCATGTTTTCAGAGAATTTCTGATATTTAAGTTGTATCTTTTGTTTTAATTTGTTCAAGATTACCTCTCTCATTAGGTTACTGGTCGCCATTGCGGCTATTAAGCGTAACGTCCTTAGATTGATTCCCAGATCGAGCAATGATATGGGTTTTTTTGTTAGAAAAATTCTCAGTATCAATGGGGTATTCTACATGGGTCACATGAGACCATGGTTAGTGCAGTGGTTAAACAATCGACTGCTGCGTTTCGTGTCGCGGGTTTTTTATAACCTACAGATTATTGTTGCAGCAGCCTAATTACGTAAAAACAGCGACAGTCACACGACATCAGCTTCACTGTTTGCCAATACATATGTGAACCAAAAATGACGTTTGACAGAAGATAATTATCACGCGATCTATACATACTATATATACACCTGCCGAAAACTGATTCCTACATCGATAATTAGGCTGCGGGTCTGGATTTTTGTGCATATGAATATTTCTGTTTATAAACGCACCCACGATACAGTAAGTAAAACTAAAGTACTCGCAAAGTTAAAAAAAAATACGGCATTTTTGAAATATGGTTATACAAAATATCACCTTCTGCTTTATACTTCGGAGAATATAGGGGTGTTGTTGTTAGCTTATCTTCGTTTTTTATAACAAATTTTCTTCAGACTGGATGTGGTTTACGATGTGGTCTGATTGTATGCTTAACTGGTTAGAATAGGCTAGCCTATTACCACCTGTTCTTGTAGGAAATATGACCCGGGTACGTCTTAAAACTGCGGCCAGACACCGGAGGACGGGCAGCAGCGTCCTATCACTAATCGGTGAGCCACTGCGATCCCCAAGCCGCCTGCCAAGCGTGGGGATTATGGCAAACCCCCCTTGAGGGAGGCCTTTGTTCAGCAGTGGACGTCTTCTGGCTGATAATGATGATGATGATGATGTAGGAAATGCAATGTGACTATGTACCCCACCCGAGAGGGAAACAGCATGTTTTTGGGTTTCAACATGCTCCACGATCACCAAGCCATGTACAAACTATGGTTTTCCACTTCTGCTGAGTCACCACGAGATATCACATGGTAATGGCTCATGCTGTCGTGAAAAGCTTTGCCAGTCAGTAGGGTATCGATATGAACTGCACAGTATGCGCTAGACGATCTCAGGTTTCTTTAATCATTCAAGCTCTACTTGCACCATGGCAACCATATCAATACCCTTATCGCCGTATCATCAATAATCCACCTTGGACTTAATTTCCAAAGCAACAGGGTGTAGTTTGTTTTATTGCAATTTATTTCTTCTACAAATCCAGGTTACTCGTGCTTTGGTTTGACTTTGCAGGATTACTAGATATTAGCAATCCCATCTTCTGTTTAAAGTATTGGCAGACGTGACTTAGGGAGGCTATTCTTGTGCACTTCGATATACATCTGTATTAGAAACGATCTATCCCTCGACGTGTCAACTTTGGATTTCACTAACGCTAAGTGTCGATTATATTATATGTATGTGTACATAACATAGCATTACGGCTGTATTTCCCGAATTGTTAGGCAGAGGTATACTATTATATACACACATTTCGCCGATGCCGTTATTGGGTCCCATGTAATAGGGGGCGAGCTTATTGCCGTTTACTGGGCATACATAGTTCCAGACTCCGTGCTAATACTGAGAAATTCCATACAGAAAAACCCAATAAAACTTTGCCCGTCCCGAGAATCAAACCCAGGCTCAGCAATGAGGCAGGCAGTTATTGTACAAGTTTTGATTTAGTCTACCTGATTCACCTACATACATTGCTCTAAAAATCGTCCGTCTTTGCCTGTACACAAAAAAAGAAAATAATAAACGCTGCATTTGTTTTTTAATTTATTCCTAGCAACATCATGGCATATAAAACATACAACTGACTTATCCGTCTTGCAGTGCTTAAAAAACTTTGTTGGTTGAGAAACAGAGACGGTAAACAGAAACAGTATTAAACAACATAGTAAGAGACTAATTTACGATTAATCCGGTTTTAGTACTTCGGGAAAACAACAACAAAAACAGAAAAAAATCTCACTCACAAACTACCTATCAATACATTTCTCCTTCATCTCACGACGTTCCAGCTCGCCAACCGGCCAAGGTCATACTCCAAGCCGAGACCTTCAAGTTCATGGTCCATAACAGACTTGACATAACTTGGCAAGACTCACAGGCGCCAGAGCGTCTCGTCGTAAGGCGAGAGGAATATGTCATGGTTCAAAGAAGCTTTATATTAGAGAGGTCGATGTTTGAGAGATTTTGTGTTTTGTTTCGTTTTATAAATACTTACATATGAAGTAAGGTAATGTTGTTTGTAAGTATGATGTAATTTCATTAACTAGAAAATCGATTTTGGTAGTTCTTTCACTTTAAGTATGGTCCCGGCTTTTTTTTTAAAACGTTGCCCCGCCCTAGGATTTCTCCTGTTTCGTGGGTACAGTTTGTCCCGTTGTAAAGTACCTTTTGAATTGGAGAGCAATTTTGTGTAAAAAAAAAAATTGCAATCCATTCGGGATGACGTCACGGGGAAATTTTTCTGACCATTTCCATAGAGAAAAGCCCATTTGCACTTTATTCGACCCGGGATTCGAACCCAGGACCTTTACTACCTACATACTAGTGAATAACGAGGAAATATAACTGTACCTACTGTTACACACATTTTTTATGCCTTACCCGTTGGAAACCATGAAACCATGTATTGCTGTTTGTGTATTATGTGACAAAAAGCAGATATTCGTATTACTGGCTGCAAGAGTCCTCTCGTAGCTTAGTGAAATACAGTCCAGTCGATAGTATCTTGTAGGTAGACTCTTCAAAATATCAGCTGGAAAAAAATCTTTAGTTCGGTAGAACTAAAATATTTAATACACATGCCGTTTGAAAAGGTCATGGAAGGTAGAAAGTTCTCTACAGAGTGACATTTACATACGTAGTTTGAAATATCTGGTGAATTTTAAATTAGGATACTGATGTTAATAAATAAACACTTTGACTTTACCCCTTGGTACGATGAGAGTGTAAGCTATCTTCTATGTATCTTCGTTATATGTATATAAAAATGAATGTGTGTATGTATGTTCCCTATAGACTCTAAAACGGCTGGAGCGATTTGGATGAAACTTTTAGGTAATCTTCAGATTAGCTGGTGATCCTATGAAGTTTGGTTGCGACCGAATCAGAATGTTTTTTTGGCTTTTTCTCAATTTTGTGCCATATGTTTCCACCAAATTATGTGGCTATAGATAATATAATTAGTGCTACCCGTGTGAATCTGGGGCGGGTCGCTATTATATATAAAATTCCGGTGAGCGTCTTGATCGTAATTCTCCTCCGAAACGATTTGATCTAATTTGATGAAATTTTGTTTTTGTACTTATGTGGTCACCTCGATGGTTCTTAGCATACTGCAACTAGGTAAAAGTTGGATCCGGTAGGTGGCCTTGTTATCGATATATATATATATATATCCTAACTGTAGCGTCTCAATATATTTTTGAAAATTTAATATATGTTTATAAAAATATTTCGAACTTTGTCAAACTGTCTGATACTCATTCTTTGAACACTAGGAATAAACACAACCTTGCTGTACATGCTACGCGCCTCCACAGAATAAGCAACTCGTTCATGGGACAATGTATACGCTTTTACAATAAGCTTCCCAATGATATACGTAATTTAACATTAAAGAAGTTCAAAATTGTAATTAAATCTAAACTTTGTAAAAAAGGATACTATAAAATTTCGGACTATTTAGATGACAAAAACGCTTGGGATTGAGCCGCTCTTTAGCCTTTCCTTTTTTTTTTATATACAAATTTTGCCATTAATTATTATATTATTTACTTCATTATTTTGTTATTGTAATGTCGTCTAAATGGAAATTATTTCTTATATATAACCGCTATACATTGTAAATGTGAGTGAGATCTAGGCTGAGCGCTCTTCATTTCATTAATTCTCACGATAACTGATGCATGCTTGCACTCTGTTGCGACAGGTTAGCTCAAATAGTTATGGCACTTTCTTCAAAAGGCTATTCCACCCTATATTTGTCTCACATAAACCTTTACATCAATACAATCTGTCTGGACTTTAAAATAGACTTTGACCCCTGAGTTTGTTTCGGCGTTTCTTCTCAGGGATAGTCATAGGAAATGCCGACGCCATCTAGTTTAAAAAAAGACGTGTAAAAGTGATTGAAAAATCCTAATTGCAAAATAAATAATTTCATTTCATTTCATTTCATTTCATTTCATTTCATATCAGGTTTAATTTTTTGACCAAATTTTTTTTTTTTGGATACCTTATTTTCAGCCTCCCAGCTCCTCTCAATATACATGTAAGTCATACTGACGAAGGCGCGGACATGCAAGCTAATACAATATATAACGTAAAAACGACACACCACTCACACCAACACATCGTCACTGTCACCGTTATAAGCCTTACAAACTTAAAAATTGGCAGGTAGTTCCTTATAGGGTGTAGGCGTCTGCTGAGAAAGAATCTTTTAAAAACAAACAGGGATTCAAAGTTTTCGAACAAAGTTTTTATAACAAATTTTTCAACGCGGACAAAACCGTGGGAGTAACTAGTGATACGACTCAGAAGGAAAAGGGGTAAAATAAAACGAGAATTCCTATCCAATCAATTATATTGCCATATACACCACAGTACACATTAATATTTAGGAAATCCGCTACTTACGTTATTGCGCGTTCCACGACGGGTGGGCGACTGACTCATGTATTTTCGATGACATCTCACTGACATCCAAATGACAGCATTATACCATAGACTAATGGTTGTAAAGTTAAATTTAACAATCGACTAAGTAATTTATTGTAGTTAATATTTATAAAGTACTGACGCATGTTACAGTCGGCCATCCTTCGCAATCGAACGAGTCCCTTCGTTTGATACATAGTTTTTAATTTAAAGATTGACAATATAGCGTTAGTAGATAATGACGTTGATTTATTCCTGCCTAATATGTTACGTGTGTATAAAATACAATAATATACTATAGTGGTGTAGGGTGAGGGTTACTTCCTTCACCCCTACCCTGTCACCCACTGCGATGTTACGTAACACTCCTGGGCGACAAGATCATATGCCTCTCTAGCCCGCTACGTAACATCCTCACTTTCTGCTATCTCCATGGTGTGCTTCTCATTTGGGCGGCAAGTTCATATGCCAATCATGCCCAACACACCACTTTGACCATCTATTTCCTTAATGTTTGGGCGGCAAGTTCATATGCCTCTCATGCCCAAAACATTATAGGAATTTCGCTAATTAATTCACAAAATCACTTCAGACATTAGTCACTTCCTTGATTTCAATCATTGTATAGATAGTATCAGATCGTTAATCTCATAATTCAACAATATCCTGAATTTTAACAATTAATAAGATATAATAGCAATTACCAATCAGTCAACAACTAACCTCGATTAGTTTGGCACATCTTAGACATTAAGGATTGTCACTACTGTCACTAGATTCATTCGAAGAGCAAGCAGGGTCATTGAAGTTCAACCACGGAAATATTTTATCGACTGAAATAACGCTCTCATAACGTTTCCCTTTTCTAGTTAGAGGAGTATCCTCCACAAGATACCGGTCATTTGGTAAAGCCCTTTTAATCCTATAGGGCCCTTGACATTTGGGCTCTAGTTTTTTTGACTGACCAGGACCAGTAACTATCGCCCTAGCTATTCGCACTAAATCACCCTCTCTGTATATCCTACTTTTCTTTCTACGTCTATCGTACCTAATTTTGTTCTCTTCCTGATTTTTCCGAATCAGTTTACCCGCATCGGATCTTATATCTTCTATTGTCCTATCTATCACTCTTTCTCCTACATCATCAACTAAGTCATTTAGTACGCCCTGTGCTGGATTAGTAATTTTTCTGCCTATTAGAAGCTCAGTTGGGGTTTTCTTAGTCACGTCATGTACAGTAGTATTTATGCCTAACTGTACGTTTGGTAATAGCTCGTCCCACGTGTTATTATTTTTGCCATGGACCATTGAGCCAAGAGAAGCTAGTATCGTACGGTTATAGCGTTCGACTTGGCCGTTAGCTCGGGGAGTTGCCACCGAGTTTAAGATATGCTTAGTACCAATTGAGTTAATAAATGATTTGAACTTTTTACTAGTGAAGCTAGTTCCCCTGTCAGTAATAAGACGGGTAGGACTGCCGAAGTAACTGAATACATTTTCAAAGGCCTTAATACTTTCTTTTGATTTGGTACTACGCACTGGTGTTAGACAAACGTATTTGGTGAACGAATCAACGATTACTAATATATATGTATTTCTGCGTTTGCTCCGAGGAAATGGACCAAGGTGATCCGCGTGCAATGTGTGGAATGGAATTTCAGTCTTTGGGATCGGGTGAAGAAACCCTTCTTTTGTACCTGATGGGAGCTTGTGATGGGCGCAATCAAGACACGCACCCACGTATTTTTTTATGAACTTGCGCATCTTTGCGAACCAAAAGAGAGACCGAACACGTTGCAGGGTCTTCTCGAAACCAAAATGTCCGACGTCATCATGGTTGCGTTTAAGTACCTGCCAACGAACAGCACGCGGTACTAGCCATCTTAGTGTACCATCCTCGAGGACGCGAAATACTCGACCATTCTTAATTTTATATTCTTTGTGGACCTCTGCAATTTTAGGAGTCTCAGGATCTTCAAGAATTTCTTTAATGCGTTTCACCTCCTCGT
The DNA here is from genome assembly GCA_947562105.1 of Shargacucullia verbasci. Lineage (NCBI taxonomy): Eukaryota > Metazoa > Arthropoda > Insecta > Lepidoptera > Noctuidae > Shargacucullia > Shargacucullia verbasci. The sequence goes on along the minus strand of OX387302.1, from coordinate 7,718,053 downwards.
CAGATGACTGTACCGTGGAAATCCAATCCTCAGAGTTCACTGTTAAAATATCAAGCGTATGCACATTTTCTGGGTACGCAGCTTCAAGTGGGCCCCTGCTAAGTGCATCCACGTGAGACATTCTTTCACCTGGGCGATACTCAATATCGCAGTCGAACTCTAAGAATTGAATCCACCATCGCGATATCCGAGGGACCAAGTCTCTTTTAGTGAACGTTGATCGCAGGGCACTACAGTCCGTGACAATGGTAAATTTAATTCCAATAAGGTAAATACGGAACTTATTTAACGTGCTAACAACGGCCAGTGTCTCCAGTTCAAACGAATGTAGTTTCATTTCATCTAGAGTGGTTTGACGACTGAAGTAAGCAACTGGGCGCCAAGGATCGACTCCTAACCGTTGTAACAATATTCCTGCAACACCGAATTTGCTTGCGTCTGTATGTACCTGTGTTTGTGCGCTATGATCATATAACGCTAAAATCGGTCTACACACAAGCTGCTTTTTAATGGTTTCGAAAGCGTTGCCTTCTGCCTTGCCCCATTGCCAGGGTACATTCTTCCTTAAAAGAGCCGTTAAGGGTCTTGCAATCGTTGCAAATCCCCTAACAAATCTTCTAAAGAAGCTGGCCAGCCCAATAAACCTTCTGACTTCGTGTTGATTTTGGGGTACGGGGAATTTGGATACCGCTTCGACCTTCTGGCTTCCAGGCCCAATACCGTCTTTGTTTATTTCAAAACCTAGAAAATCAATTTGCTCTTGGAAGAAGTTACACTTCTCCATTTTTAACGTGAGTCCAGCATTCTGAAGAAGTTCCAGTACTCCCCTTAGACGTTCTAGCCCCTCATCGAAAGTTCTAGATGGAATTAAGATATCATCCATATAGATGATGACGTATCCAGCCTTGGACTTGCTCAGGATTTTATGAATTACTCGCTGGAAGACCGCTGGAGCATTAGCCAGTCCGAAGGGCATACGATTATACTCGTATTGCCCATCGGGCGTGACGAAAGCCGTCTTCTCACGAGAATCTTCCGCTATCGGAATCTGATAATATCCTGAGGCCAAATCCAAGGACGTAAATAATGATTGTCCCGATAATTGATCTAACAAGTCCTCTATTCTAGGCAGAGGGTAGTGGTCCCGCTTTGTACGACGATTTAAAGCACGATAATCGACGCAGAGTCGCTTTTCTCCAGACTTCTTTTGCACCAGTACAATTGGGCTGGCATAAGGAGAATTCGACTCGCGTACTATGCCATGCGTTATCATCTCGTCGACCATATTCTGGACTAATTTTCGTTCGGATAAGGGTAGACGATAAGGCCTGTATACCACAGGGTTTGTATCTTTAAGGCAAATATCCATCTCTGTGACGGTCGTAAAGCCTAGATCATGCATACCGTTAGAGAAGCAGCTTTTATATTTAGTTAGTAATTCTTCGAGTTGGCGTTTTTGATGGTTGGCTAATTGCTGACCACATTTTATTTTCCGGTTTCCGGTAATATCTACACTGTCTTGTTCAGAGACTCTATGAATTAACTTAGTCGGAGGACTAACCCCAAGGTAGCGTGCTCGTGTAATTAAAGTATCCTTTTTCACCGTTATAAGATTAGTACCTACATTTTGTATTAATAAAGAACAACCTCCATTAGTAATTTGGTACTCCCCTGGCAGAAGATAGTACTCGTGGCCCGAATTGCCTCTGACTGTACCGTCAATATAAATGTTTCCACTTAGATCACTTACGGAGTTAACTGGAACGCATTCCATTTTGCCTACGTCTATGACCGTTTCTTTTAAAGATACTAGAGGCAGTTTTATTTGTCTAATTGGATTAACGCGTTCAAACTTTAGGTCAGTTGTTGTTTTAATAATCTGTAAATTTGGGCGTTCAGTGAAACTGTGTCCGAGTAGAAGATTGTAACTGATAAGTGGGTCATCCACTACAAATACTTCTACGTCTGTTTCTAGAACACCTTGGACCTCTATATTTACTTTGGTGCTACCTATGGGCAAATATGGTACATTTCCTAATCCTCTTAAAAAAGGACCTTCAATACTACTCCATTTCAGTCCCAGTTTCTTAGCGTCACTTTCACGTATCACTGTTGCTTCACTGCCCAAGTCCACTAAGCAGGGTATCAAAGTACCATTCACTCTTATAACTATTTTATATTTATCACTTGTATCGTCACGAAATGAAACCTTAAGGACGCTCTTATCCTTTTGGTTAATAACAGAATCTTTGGGTTTAGTACAGTTTTTTTTTTTTTTTTTTTTTTTTTTTTTTTTAATTTTAATGTTTTTTAGTGGTTTCGGGCATTTAAAGCTTGGGTGGCCAACTTCTTGGCAGTTAAAGCAGGTAATTGGGCCTGTCTTGCTTTTGGTCGAAAAATTTGGTGTCGAAGTGTTATTTGGCATGCGTCTATCATGGCTGTTGCGTATTTTAGAGTCAAATTGTTCTCGTGAGTAATTTTTAACGGTTTTGAAAAATTCATGTAAATCTTCAGGCTTTTCAAACATAGCTGCCTGAGCGCCTACCCGAACACCCCTATCGTCTATTCCGTGTACCAAACAATCGACTGCTTGCTTTCCGAAAATTTTACAACGGTTCAAAAGATTAATCTTAGCAAAATAATAAATTTCCAAGGACTCTCCCAGGCGCCCTCTTCTATTAAGCATCTCTGTCAAAAGCTCTGCATAATTTTCGGTCGCAGGGAAAGATTCTTTAAGCATTGACTTCCATTCACTCCACGAGTGCTTAATAGAAGGTAACCCCTGGTACCAGGTTTTAGCGTGACCAGTAAGTTTAGGCAGGGCATAGTGAATCGTTTGTTTTTCATTCCAACCATATATATCTGTACACTCGTCTACCTTATCTAGCCAAACATTAATTGTTTGCTCTTTCGAGAGTGGATTATATTCGGGTACGACATTATGAAGTGAAGGAATAAATTCACGATCCCCTGACCTATTCTTAAGCACGTTTAAAAACTCTTCGAAGAACTCGGAGGGTTCGACCCTTGATTTCTTAGTAGTAGGCTCATCACCCGACCCGACGTTCAAAGAGTCAGGGATAATATGTGTATCCGACGTACCTTGCTGTCTCAATTTTGATGCTGAACCTGATACTTGACTCGCTGGATTCGGAGTACAATGCAGCTTCTCTTCTAAGGTCCTCAGCCGCTTCCTCGTATCCACTAGTTCCCATTCCTGATCACGTAGTCTGCGGCTTGGGCTGCGATGATAGCCACGGCGATGACGGTCACGCGGGGTCTGTGACGACGCCTAGTACGGCTTCGCGACGTCCGGTGGCTCTGCCGATAACGATGTGAATCACGAGGCGGGGTAGTCAGTTGTCTTGACTTGTTTCTATTAGATCCGTCTTTATCACTCATTGTCTGAAACTCGAAGATAATTAGTTGAATATGTGCAAAATCCACTAGACTGTTTAAGGCTCAAATAAGAACAATTTATTTGTATGTAAATTCAACACAGCTAAATATTTTTATTTTATTTTAATGTAATCGTTGTAAAAATAAAGTAATACTGATGATAAGTGTCTATATGATGCTCGGTCGCCTTTATTTTAGCAACTCGAAGTCAAGCAATAATGGATACGGCCAACCAGTAATAAATATAGCAGATTATTTAACAGCAATTTGGCATTTAGATAGCAATAATAAACTAAAGCTGTAACAGAACTGGATATTTAATGTTACAAATATTATCACTAGTGCATATGAAATGTTATATTATTAAGAAAAAAAAACTGATACCTTCAATGACACGTTGAATAAAATATGAATAAAATCTAAATCGTATTTCATCCACCAAATCTTTCGTTGCAATATGTAAATTTATGTCTTAGTGTTTACATAATAATGCATTGTGTTGGTTTTTGTTATTATTTAGGAAATGGCAATCATATTTTCCGTGTAATAAGAGTAAGACTGAATCTGATTTTATCTATTGAATTAATACTTGGAACGTGTTACATTATTCCATAAAACTTGCTCAATCATGTATTCTATTGGATCATGCTACTATTTTAGTGGAATAAATTATTTTATTGACTATGTTCATTTTATACAATATGGAGCGCGTAGGTTAGTAATGTAAAAACTAATTGTTTTCACACCTATCCCACTTCTGAGCTGATACGACTCAGAAGGGAAAGGGGTAAAATAAAACGAGAATTCCTATCCAATCAATTATATTGCCATATACACCACAGTACACATTAATATTTAGGAAATCCGCTACTTACGTTATTGCGCGTTCCACGACGGGTGGGCGACTGACTCATGTATTTTCGATGACATCTCACTGACATCCAAATGACAGCATTATACCATAGACTAATGGTTGTAAAGTTAAATTTAACAATCGACTAAGTAATTTATTGTAGTTAATATTTATAAAGTACTGACGCATGTTACACTAGTTATTAATAAAAATAACAGTTTCATTAAGCTATCAATTCGAATAGAGTCACTAGTAAGTTAGACACTAGTATTCTATTTTTTTCTTTTCATGTCAAAACTCTAATCATTTATAAACCTGACCAGTATGTGGCAACCTCGATAGGCTTGTATGTTTCTATATTTAACCGTGCTTTGGCGTAGTGGTTGAACAATCGACTGCTGCGCTACGTGTCGGTTCGAGTCCCGTACTGAACGAATATATGTATAACCTACCGGTAGTTGTTCCGGGTCTGGATGTTCAAATATTTGCGCTTGTAAATGCACCTACGATACAGGAATAATATCTAGTGTGGGGTAAAGTGGGGTAAAATATGCTCCCGGTTGCATGTGGATGTACAAAACGGCCAAGACAATATGTAGGACATGTCTTGTACAAGAGCCCGCACTTGCACTTGCACTTGGGATGCATTAATGGTACCCCATCTAGCCAAATTCTCTCTACGAGTAACCCTGAATATGATCTAAACAACCACTTACCCACTGCACTTAAATAAAGTTGGATGCTGTAATGAATGCAGCAAAATTAAAAGTTTTTCCGACTGGAAAATGTGAAAGTAATCCATTAGACTTTGTTACTTTTGTGAAAGCATAAAATATTCTAGTGCATGAAAACGTTACTGTAGTTTATTTTCTGCAACACAAATAAATAAATACGTAAGCTTTGAATGTGTTTAGCATGTACAAAAAGGGCAAAAAGAAAATTACATCAACTGAAATTAATTGAATGTGCGAAACTAGGGTGCACAATAGTACACCTCTGCCAAACCCTTCGGGGATACAGGCGTGATGGTATGTTACGGTGAAATTGATTAAACTCGCGTGAACGGTGAAGGAAAACATCATAAGGAAACCTGTACACCAGAGAGGGTTCCATAAGGTTTTCATAGATGTAGTCTGCCGTCTGCCAACCCGTTATTAATACAAAAAATATGTTTTAGCCTTTTGTTTTTCAGTCACTTGGAATCATAGTTTTCAAGGCAGAGATATTACTAAAGAGGCAAAATATTACTAAAATAAATAAAGTTTTTCACAGTGCCCCGGTTTTACGGTATAATATATATGTATTGTGTTTCTTTTCCCATTTATAAATAACTACGTGTTTTAAAAGGTTTGACAGACAAATCGGAGTGTAGTCGGACCCGAGTGCTTTTTACCGTTTTATTTTGTGTCAAACCGAATTCTCGCCCAATTTTACAGTGACCACATCGTTCAAAAAAAAAGAAACACACACGAATGGTAAAAAAAATCTGGTACCATTGAAGTGTCGGTTAGGACTCCACTTGCTTAGAATTTCCACTAAATGTTTTATAGTGAATCAGTATGGCGGAGCGATGTTAGAGTGAGACTGTTAGGGAAGCGAAGCTGAGAATTTTTAAAGGCTCAAATAGGTACATTTAGACTATGTGCGAATGATAAGTGGTGATTAGTGGGAAGACTAGTGATATTGCATTACAATTGAACAAAATTTGTGAAGAAGCGAATCATTTTGTCATAAGCAAAGTCAACGGTACAGCTAGTACAAAAATATTCCCACCGAAGAATGCGGCGCGTTTGTAATATAACATTATTGTTTCTTGTGTTTCATCTATTCCTCAAACATTCTCTTTCAATATAAGCAAGCTTATGGCTCTTTTGGAAATAACAGGAAAAAGAGAGTAGGACGTTATTACAAATCGTGTTATTCCAACATTTTTCCCGGTAAGAATTCCACTGCCAAAGTAAATGTTTGCCAAACACCATAAGGTCAAGATTAGTAGACAACATGGCGCCCTACTTCACTGAAAGAGAAGCTTAATTTCGTTGCCCTGATATTGAAAGAGCTGGCGCGTTCGATGGGGCCTTGACTGCCGCGTTCGTGTCCGTGAGTTCAAATCTCGGATATTTTAAGTTACATTTGTATATTATATGAGGTCATGTGGGTGGTATAAACACACTGTAAAGCATGGGCAACCCATTATCTCGACGCGTGGGTGATGTAACAATGTAAATACTAATATTTGACAATCGGATGATCTCAGAAATATAACAATGACATTGAAGTGCCAAGTTTCGTTACTAGTATAAAACAAGGTTTAAAGCTTTCACATGTCAGTTTTTCGATTCTCGAATGGAGAAAATATTTATATGATTTACGAATATTTGTTTGTGTTACGTAAGATGTATGTTTTTAAACTGTACCCTGTACTGTACCTTGGCCAGCATTATTTCTCCTGTATCATACAGGAGAAATAACGCTGGCCAAAGTTAAAAAAAAAAACATAACATAGCATCACGCCTGTATTCCCCGAAGGGTTATGTATAAGTGTACTATTGTACACCCACATTTCGCTGATGCTGTTATTGAGTCCCATGTAATACGGGGCGAGCCCATTGCCATGTAGCGGGCACAGTTTTAGACTCCGTACTGCTACTGAGAATTTCCATACAGAAAAACCCAATAACACTTTGCCTGACGCGGAACCCAGGACCTCACGCTCAGTAGTCGCGCTTACGACATCAGGAACAATGAGGAGACAGTTAAAAAAAAAAACAGTTCAATACCGTCCCACTACGGCACGAGTCTCTTCAAATTGGGTTAGGCATATGTCCACCACACTTTCCTGGTGCTGTTCGACGATGTACACCAGGGGTGTCCAACCGGGCGGTCGCGGCAAGGTAAAGAAAAATATATAATTTTAATATGTGATGTGAAAATATACATATATGTGAAGAAGTACTGTTTATGTAATTGGTAGATCGCACAGTCTTAGTCAGTAAACAGTAGATCTTGAGTCTTGACAAGTTGGCCACCCCTGGTAAACACAGACTAACGATTTATTCTATTAAAGGTAGGTACCCAGCGGCGTGCCCAGAGTTTTTAGACAGGGTAGGCAGAAAATTTTAAAAGCTTACTTAGCAATAATACCTTCTGCATGTTGTTATTGGTTCGTCGTCTTGTCGCTTAAATAATGATGTATGTGATTTGCCACCTCAAATATAATAAATATTTATCTGAGTTATGTAGGTTAGGCAGTGTCTTTTTGTCTTCATGCACCGCACGCCTCTGTAGGTACCTAATGCATTAAATAGGACATAAAAATGCCTGTTTAAAGAGTGGAGTTTCCCCAGTTCTTCAATCTGTGTAACGAGTTTTGCGATCCCATTTAGGTCAAGTATGCGCTTACATTTATAATTGCAAAACTGAGAACATCGGTTTGGGAACTTAGAATCCGCTTTTAGAAAGGATTGATGAAAATGCAATGGGAAAATATATTACATATCATCACGCCTGTAGTCCCCAAATGGTTAGGCAGAGGTGTAATGTATTTTTAAGATTATTAAGTGCCATGTATTTACGTGGGTTATCATGTCTTATTACCATTAACTAATCTTTCTAACAGAAAAACCAAGAACATCCGAACCGTACATCGAACCCAAGAACTCACACTCAGCAGCCACGCTTGCGTCAATGAGGATGTAAAGATCAGAGATTATCTGACATTAACCCAAATCTATTTCAGTGAATATAAATTTGTATTGAATGTGCTGAGTCATGCTGATCCGTTTAAATCCTAATAACTTTAAAGCCCGTACACACGAAACCAGTGATTAACCTTGATGTTCTTGGCACAGCGTTTTCTAGGACATAAACACGAGGAAAGGTATATTAGAACCGCTCGTGTGCACTTAGCCGACATGTTGACTTCACTTCAACATCTATTGACATGTTTAACTACTTATTTTATATATCTTATAGAAACATGTAACCTTGTAAAATATGGACGCAGTTTATATTATATAACTAGCTTTAGTCCGCGACTTCATCCGCGTGATCTTTATATATAATATATAGCAATCGGGGATAATGTAGCTATCTGTCGGTGAAAGAATTTTCAGATTCGGATCATCAGTTCCGGAGATTACCCCCTACATCGAACAAATTTTGCCTCTTTAAAATATTATTATAGTATCGAAAAAGTAAGTTCTTGTTAATTATCTATTTATAATTACTAAGATAGTATATTTTATTGTCAACTACCTCATTGGTCTAGTGGTCGCAAGCGCGATTGATGAGCGTGAGGTCCTGGGTTCGATTCCCGGGTCGGGCAAAGTGTTATTGGATTTTTCTGTATGAAAACTCTCAGCATGCAGCATGGAGTTTGGAACTGTGCCCGGTAGATGGCAATAGGCTCGCCCTTATTACATGGGACTCAATAATAGCATCGACGAAATGTGGGTGTGTACACCTCTGCCTAACCCTTCGGGGAATACAGGCGTGATGCTATACTATGTGTATTTTGCAACAAAACTTTTACCGAAACTAATTTCCTAACTTAAGGAGTCGTGATTAAGTGAGCCCGAACTAAATTAACTAAGACCGTATAAGGTAAAGTTTTTCTTACGGGTTCAATGTTTACCTGTACCTCCATCAAAGTGTTGATTATTTACCCTGAGTTTCGGGTATTCTTGTTTCGCGAACAATCAATATTTTTTTTTGGGATACCGATAACGTTTTGTCAATGTTGTCAATGTTGACGACACGTTTGACGCAGTGGCTAAGCGATTAGCTTTCTGCCCTACGTGTCGCGGGTTCGATCCCCGCACGGAACTAATATTTGTATGATCTACAGATAGTTGTTTCGGGTCTGGTTGTTTGTGCATGTGACATGTATGTTTGTAAACTGTACCCACGATACAGGAGAAACACTAGCGTGGGGCAACGTGTTAAAAAAAAAAAATGGAACGAGTTTCGTGGATTCGAGATAGTGGTCAAACGCGTGCCTATCAAGAGTAATAAAAACAATCAGTCTAACCTTAGAGTATCATTGTCTCCCAGTAATTGGATGGCGGAGGTGAGATTGCAGTCGATCTGTGTAAAATACAGATATTCAGCCGCAACCGGTTAGGTTGGAAACCGACCCCAATGCAGTTGGGAAAAGGCTATGTTGATGAGTTATCAAACAACGCACTTGTGATTCCTCCGGTGTTGCGGGTGTCCATGGGCGACGTTAATCGCTTACCATCAGGCGATACGTCTCTTCGTTTGCTGCCTATGCCATAAAAAAAAACACGAGATCCAATCCGAAATCAAAATTAGAACACAAAAAGACAAAACAAAAAATACAAGGTTATTTAGAAGTCACAAATAAAAGTAGTCAAAATCTAAAAGTAGAAAACATAGAACAAGTTTTTAATGCTACGTTTGCTTTTGTATTTTGTCCAGTCCTAGTTTCGGCCGGACTTGAGTTTGGGAAGGAAAAACATGTTCCGTATATGTAACAGAAACATCAAAAGTTGTAAGTTTATTTATTACGTAGATCATGACAAAAGTTCGAAACTACACGGGGGAGATGCTCGTACGCTTCGAGATAAATATCTAACAGAGATATTCTCTTACCCTTCAAAAAATAATAAACACTTTAAAATTTCGACTGCATCCAATCACCGTTATATTTTGAGCGTTTAAAGTTTTAAAGTAACTGCTCACTGGTCTCGTGGTCGCAAGCGCGAATGCTTAGTGTGCGTTTCTGGGTTCGATTCCCAGGTTGGGCAAAGTATTATATTAGTATTTATTTAAGTCTGGAACTGTGCCCTATATAGGTTCACCCCCTACTACATAGGACTCAATAACGGCATCCGCAAAATATGGTTGTAGGAACGCGAACGTCGGTACGCCGAAATGTGGGCGTAGGTTTACGTCGGCGTCGCGTAGGTATGTTTATTCGATACATCTCGATTGCGACATGATCTCTTATCCCCAAGAATTGCCCCCATATTATTGTGTTATGTTAAAAGTTAGAATAGGCAATCTAAGTTAGTAACACAATTACTGATTCTGTCGTTTATGTCATCATCATCATCACCAGCCAGAAGACGTCCACTGCTGAACGAAGGCCTCCCTCAAGGGGGGGTTTGCCATAATCCCCACGCTTGGCAGGCGGCTTGGAGATCGCAGTGGTCACCGATTAGTGAGAGGACGCTGCTGCCCGTCCTCCGGTGTCTGGCCGCAGTTTTAAGACGTACCCGGGTCATCCGGGTCGGGTCGTTTATGTACTCATATGTAATTGGAGCCTTCTTGTAATTGGGACTTAGATAAGCAATCCAACAATTTCATTACGGCATGATATCATGATAATAAGACTGCGTTTGTTTCATTTCTGTTGGATCTTTGGCCTTGTTCTTTCTATCTTTCACACTAGGATTTCGTATCGTGGGTACAGTTTACAAACATACATGTCACATGCACACACAACCAGACCGGAAACAACTATCTGTAGATCATACAAATATTTGTTCCGTTCGGGGATCGAACCCGTGACACGTAGCACAGAAAGGTAACTGCTTAGCCACTGCGTCAATCGTGTCGTCTGGTCAGGTTCGCGGCCATCGTCATCGGAAGCAGACTGATAAACAAAAGGTTATATCAGAAATCTTCGCAGACAAAGTCAAGGTTTAAAGCAAATTTTCCAGCTGCTAGTCCTGCGCAGATCGTACCTCGAGAAGTCTTTTACTTGTTACTCATGCTACTGTTGGGCAAAGGCCTCTACCATGATCTCCAGGTTTTTCGGTATAGAGCCTTTTTACCATATTCTGTTGGTTTAATCTAGCTTGTCTCTTTATCTTCTGTGTCGTCTGCCACGACGCAAGCTAGCTGTACCAGGGCTCTAAACAGTGAATATTTAATATAACATAATATAGCATCACGCCTGATTTCCCCGAAGGGTTAGACAGAGGTGTATTATTGTACACCCACATTTCGCCGATGCAGTTATTGACTTCCGTGTAATAGGGGGCGAGCCTATTGCCATCTACCAGGCACAGTTCTAGACTCCGTGCTGCTACTGAAAAATCGAACCCAGGACCTCACGCTTAGCAGTCGCGCTTGCGACCACTAGAACAATGAGACAGTCATATTTAAGTAGGCCTTTTTTTAAATGATTCACTTGTGAATTATGAACCAATTTTATTTGTTATCTGCTTCGTTAGTCTTGTTAGCTAGAGCGACCGCTGGGCATGTAGGCCTGGGTTGGATTCCAAATTTGGGAAAAGTGTTTTTGGGATTTTCTGATGTTTAGAATTGAACCCAGTAGATGGCAATATCACTCCCATGGGACTTAATACATCGGCGAAATGCGAGTGTACATTAGCAGTGTTCCGCTAACTTTTTGTGTTCAAGGTGTACATCTGAAAATCGGAATATTTTGGAGGTACACCATTAATGAAAGATCAGTTTTTACATAATATTAATCAACATATATTATTAATCAACAAAACAATATTTATTAATAATCAACAAACTAATATTTATTTTCCGAGGCACACTAACTAATGACCACGGTACACCAGTGTGGCGTGGCACACACTTTGCGGAACACTGCACTAGAATACATTTCTGCCTAACCCTTCGAAGAATACAGGCGTGATGCAAAGTTAATCGTAGGTATGTTTTATTCAAGTGTTTAGTTTATTAACTTACACTTGTGTTGACTACAGTGTGCTCTTATTATTTCACACAGCAAATTAAACTCAGAAATGGAATAGAAATCTTATTTACTTTAAACTAAGTACTATACTGTCTTTTGTTGGAATAAAAACGAAAACAAATATTTTGTCTTCACCCGCCGCGTCCGTCCAACTAAATTAGGTTTTCCATTAGATTTTTACATTTAAATGGAAATATGTTAAAATATTACAATGTTCTATGTTTTCATTTGTTATATATGTATAACAAAGAATAAATAACAAAGTTTAATCAGTAAAAGTTTTTGCCAGTGTTCTGGCGTGTTACTATTTTGATTAGAAAGTTTTTCTGGATACACTTTCGGCATTCTCAATAATGGAATGAGGTTTATCTAACATCTGAATGGCTTAGTTTAGAATTGTTTCATTTAAATCCTACATCAGGGAGGCTCAGCCTTAATCTTATCGATACCCAGATACGTTGCCGGCAGTTAATTTGTATGAAAAACGACAGATAAGACCAATATTTTGTATGCCCACAGTATCTATAGGCCTAGCACGAATATGCTGACGTATTTCTATACGTCACGTACATAGGACAATTATTGTTGCGTTTTTACGTAACCGCTAATGTCAGGGAATTTTGAATCGAAAATGCAACTGTCCTATAAGATATTATTTTAATTTTATGTGTGATGCACTTTGTATCGTACTTAAATATGAATGAAGTCTTCACTTCAAAAAAATATAACGTTTGAAATAAGTAGGTATTTCCAATTCAAAATTCACGCATATTAAAAATACGGTTACTATAACACTACGCCTAGAGTAAATATTCACAAAATTGTATACAAAAACGCGTTTCGTTTCGTATTTTGCCGATTAGTTAATAGCTCTACCGTCTTTCGCATTTACCGTGTTCGGCGCTGTGATTGGTGAACAGTTCAGAGCAAGCCAATTGGCCCGCAGAGCGCGAAAAACGCCACGAATGAGGTTTTCGTTTCGTTTGATAAAATAAACTTACACTAGAGCTTCTGACGTCAAACATTCGAACTATGTCTACTGGTCTGATTTAGAACCTTTAATACTGAATCTTCAATACCTAGTCTATGAAAATTTATGTACTGTCAAAGTCAAAGATTTTTTAATCCAAATGGACCTTAACGAGCACTTTTAAAACGTTAAGAATCTAGGTGCACAGTTCCAAAGTAGGTTGGTTCTATGGAAAAACAAAAATCGGCAAGAAACTTCATGGATACTCTTTTCGAATTATCGGACCGATTATTTTGTCAAAACTGAATCAATTCCAAATACAAGTATCGTTATTACTATGCAGTTCGAAACTGCATGTTTTATGTTACTTCGTGGTACAACTCTATTGCGGCTCAGAAATCCAATTTTTATTTCGCTGAAAATCAGAAACGTTACTTAGTATTCACTGTTCGCCAAACTTTGTAAGTACAATTTACTGTGTTCGCGGACAAAGAGCTAGTGTTATGAGCTTGGCGGAACATGTTATTGTTATGAATAAGCCGTATTATTTATCACAGCTACGGCTGGCTTTAGGCGATGCAGTTATGTGGATCATAATGTTTCTATTTTGTCATCCATCACGCCTGTATTTCTCAAAGGATTAGGCAGAGGTGTACGTACTATTGTACACCCACATGTTTCGATGCCGTTATTGAATCCCATGTAATAGGAAGCTTATTGCTATCTACCGATTACTGTGGTGCTGCTATTGAGAATTTCTACTGTGCTTGACCCCGGAAACGAGCCCAAGACTTCACGCTCAGCAGTTGCGGCCAAACACCTATTTTGCGCGTATTTCAAGACAATTTTGTCAGAAGCCGGCAGTTAAACGATACTCTTAAGTAAAATACTTATTACAAGCCGAAGATTTTAATAAAAAAATACTAATTTATTAATAACATGAGATCTTCTATCATCAGATTCTGGTCATAATACAAACTCATGTTCCAACTTCATTTCTCTCCAGTGACTGCCTTTCTGGTCATCATCAGACCTCCAACGTAGGGAAAACATATATTGTAACATATTTGGTACACACTTGCGTAAAAAGTTTAAACTTAAGCGGATTTTGGGAAGTGGGATAAAAATAAATTTTAAATTTTGAACAATTAAATTTATACATACAAATAATGCATATTGAATAAAATATTGTATTAAAAAATATGTGCGCCACTATTAATTTCATAATAAATAAATTAATTTTCCTCTATAAGATAGATGGTATGAAAGGGCTTGGTGGAAAAATATTGTTTTATATCCCTACACTTATTTAATTATGGAGTTTTGACAAAAATATCGACTGTGAACTGGCAACATGTCCTATCTCGATTTTATAAAGATTTTACTTGGTTATACCATTCTAAACTATTTCATACCCGGTAGCGCTGCAACAAGCATGATTTACTTCAATCAAAATTAGACGCCAAATCGAATTAATTCCATTTGTACTAACATCGATAGTAATATCGATAGTTTCTTCTTCCTGTCATGTTGTCAAAAATGAGATAGTATCAGTTGCTAGTTCACAGTCGATATAATCCTGTATATTGTGTCTATATTTGTCGGCGTGAGCGGTGGCTGAGCGATTGGGACTATTCGGCGGTACAGGGTTCATGACGCAGAATTACAATAAAATCACATTTCCAATGTAAATCAGTTAGTATTTCATTTTCACATTACAATCAACAATTGTTGGTAATTAACTCGGCACATATCACAAAATAACTACTTTCTAACTCCGGGCAAACGGACAGTTTCATATCAGAGAATTGTATCCGTTCGATGCTCGCACAAGACTGCGCTTCTTCACAATAACCTCCCTTAAAGCGACTCTGTCTACGCGCAGCCATCTTGCTGTGACGTCACGTTGTTTACCCTCACCTCAGTACTGAGATAATCAATTGAGAGACTAAACATCGTTCTCCACGACATATTTATAACCCTGTATTGTGTTTACGCTATGTATGGGTACAGATTTTGATCTAAAATAGAGAACATTATTTAAACTGTCTCATTGGTCTAGTAATCGCAAGCACAATAACATGAGCGTGGAGACCTTGGTTCGAGTCTTGGGCAGTGTTATTGTGTTTTTCTGTAGTACGGAGTTTGGTACGGTGCCCGGTTGATGGCAATAAACTCGCCCTCAATTATATGGGACTTAATAACAGCATAGTGAAATGTGATTATACCTCTCTGCTACCTCTGTTTAACCCCTCAGGGATACAGGCGTGATGATACAAATTATTATTTAGATATCAAAATATCTAACCTTAAGGCTGCGCTAGTCGAGATTTTCTCCATACAAACGCTGTGGGGTGATTACTCCCCCGTTTGACATCGTAGGACCAAAATTAAGCATGATATCTATTTGTCTCGTCGTTATCTATGCCTGTACGTAAACCGAATACTAAAAAAAATAGTAATTTGAAAGTTATGAGCCTCGTAAGTTCCGTATTTCAACACTAATTTTAACGCAACTTTGGGCGTAAATAAATAACAGAAGTAGTATAAAATCTCTAAAACAAAATACGTACAGGCATAGGTTATTTATTCAAAAGTCTAAATAACTTTATTTTGAATTGATACATTCAGTAGTTTTTTTGTAAGAACACCTCTCCCAATAGTATGTTCTCCAAATTTTAGGCGCTCGTTACTAACAAGAAATTATGTGCCTTTCACTGCGAAGTCCCGTCCCGGGGGCCGCGCGGGTAGCGGAGGGGTGGCGCACACGCACTCGCACCCGCGCCTCTCGGGCACCTGTGTGTGTATCGTAGGACGTACGTGACTATAATCATTTGTATCTTATTATTGTTATCACATTGAGCCCTGGCTTTGAATTTTGGATTCCGATTTCGATATAAGTACATTGATTGAATGACTTCGCTTGTATATTTTGTTTTGTATTTATGTTCTGGTTTTCCGTTCTCCGCTCCTATTGGTCGTAGCGTGATGTTTTTGATAATAGTAGTAAGTGAAATTTTTCAATTCGAAGTAGTTTCTGAGATTAGCGCGTTCAACCAATTCAGCTTTATAATATTAATGTAATATATTAAAATATATTAATACATATATAGTATAAAAGTATAGATAAACTCGTGGTCGGCAAAGCTAACTCGACAACGAGATGTCTCAATCTCAACGTAAGTAGGTACATCTCCCGCAGTGAACGCCTGGTTCCTACGAAATATTATTAGGATAAGTTCTAGGTACCTATTTATTACGTGCGTATAGTACCTATCTAGTACACACGGTGACATATCAAGTAAATATCCAATATAAGCTGAACTCGCATTGTATAGGCTTTTGGTACAACGAGAGCTCAGCTTACACTGATAAACTAATATATCATCATGCGTACCATAAAAAATATGAGTAACACACTATGATAAATAAATCCAAATAAATAATATTATTTTATCAAACTAGGTTGGGTTTGGTGGTTTACGTTTTCTTTCAAGCTTGTGTGAGCGTGTTGTACCTACGTAGGCGAATCGCGGCAGCGGCGGCGGCGCACAGTGGGAAAATCGCGTATGTTTCGTCTCAAAACTTCATATTTCAGTTGTTTCAAAATGAAATGAGCTGTAATTTGCACACGTATACTTGGATATACCTATAAGGATTTATTGAAATATTTTTTTATTTTGAATTATTATGTTATTATTCAAATAAAAAAAACATGCATTTTAAGTAAAAAATATATATGTTTTTTTTATTTCTTAATTTATTTTATCTAAAATAGATTAAGAAATAATGTCAATCTATATATAAAAAAACATACAAAATTTAGCAAGATCCTATTGATTTTCGTTCATAGCAAGAAGGGCCTTAGCTTCATCAAACAGTTCCTTTTTTGATATTGTTTTTGAGGCATTTCTCAAACTTGAAATATAGGGACCAGCAGTATATAACAAGGTATGGAACACGTCTTCATAGGTAACTCTTAACAAATAAAATAAAATAAAATAAAAATACCTATAATAAAACTTCATTTATTATAGAACATTTATTTATTATTTTTATCCCGTAATATCGATATTCATGTAAAACAGCTTTGTATGGGGCTTTTCCACAGTGCGGCGGTAACGGAGCCGCGCGGTGCCCCGGCGCGCTATATCAATGAGCTTGCGCATGTGTGCGGATACTTAGCGGCGGTATACTATACGGGAGTGTTTACCTGTGTGCGCGCAGTAGCGTCTTACTGCTCATCACTGGGTCTATCCCTTTCTCAGACGATGTTGCGTGAGATAGCATGCATATTAGCCACGCCCATCAATGAGTTCGTGCTTTCGACTAGCGCACCCTTAAATTCTATAAGCTAAGACGCTCACGAAACCCGTGTTTCTGCTTAGTACAGGCGTGGGCGCACAAGCGTTGCACTTACTCACTCCGGCTATTTTTAATTATCAGCATGCGGTTACTGTAGATGGCGCTGAGACGTCCCGGTGCAGCCAAAGAGGCGCCACCAATCCAGCTCGAATAAGTAGGGAGTTCACCTCCTAAAATAGTAATACTTCCATGAATAACTCCATATCACAAAACTTGGCAATTGACATATTTTATTCGTATACAACAGCTACATAACTTCTCCATACTTTCCCCAACCAGTCTATAGGCCACCTTGACTTGACACAAACCTTGAGAGGGGAAAACAATCATAAATAACTTGCCAAAACCTTCGCTTTCTAAATGTGACCTACACGGAGGAGAGGAAAACAAAAATACCAGACAAGGTCGGATCCTAGACGCAACGTCGCGACTGCAGTCTTCTCCCTTGAGCTCCCAGTATCAACCTCAATAAACATATACTTAACTCCTCAAAGTTTCTACCAAGCGCACCCACACATACGCAGCTCTCGTTCACACAAAATCCAACAGAAAATTACGGGGATTCACTAGCGTCAACTAAGAAATTCGTGTAACAAATTCTTTTGCATGTGTGGGTGCTCCACACGACCCTCTTAAAGTCAACTATGTGAGCAGTATAGTCTGCGCGATGAGCGTGATATACAGTTATGGTGGCCTTGGCATTATTCTTGCACCCCGGGCCCAGCACGGTCGTTTACCCGGGTATTGATTTCTGTGACCGGCTCCCTGTGCAGTGGTAAAGATTGTGAAACAGATGCGGGAGCTTGTTGATAAGTTATGTCACTGTCAATATTAGGTAAATTGTAATAAAATTATTTTATACTAGATGTCGCCCGCGACTACGTCTGCTTGTATTGGTGTATGTATTATATCTAATTGGTGATTAGCTGCAATATATGCCTATACCTGGTTACTTGTTTGTAAATTTCGTCGTGATAAGGTAACAGACAGAGTTACTTTTGTATTTATAATAGTTTGGAACTGTGGATGCCTGAAATGGAGTGAATCCATCTTGTTTATTTTTTTAAAAAGCATTGTTGGCAGCATTTTTTTAAACTCATAGTATAAATACACGATTGGCGCAGTGGTTAAGCGATTGGCTTTCTGCGGTACGTGACGCGGGTTCGAACCCACACGGTACAAATTTTTGTATACAGATAGTTGTTCAGGGTCTGGTTGTTTGTGCGTGTGAATATATGTGTTTACATCCAGGATACAGGATAGGCCTGTAGGTAGGCATCTAAGAAATTATATTTATGTGTGTCCCCGCCAGATCAAAATTAGTCTACAGATTAAAATCAGACCACTACGAGTATTATATTTTTTCCAAAATATACTCCATTATAGCCACCGAATTTTAGCCTATCAACGTTTTGCCTTCAACAAAATTCATCATGCGAAAATTGCATCACAAAAAAAATCTGTCTTCTCAGAGTAGTTCGACTGTTAGGCATTATACTTCCTACAAAGACGATGTGAACCACTGTGCAGTGACCTAGTTGCGGTGTCACCGCAGATTATACATATTGTCGTTCCGGCAGTTGGTATGTTCACATTCACTGATACATATTTATTACTTTTAAGTAATTAATGGGCTCGTTTCATAGTTTTTTCTATCAGATAAAAATAGTGATGCCAATTGTTGTGAGAAAAATTCAAACCGCGAGCAGGAATCGATCTTGCGACCTTCTGCTTCGGCACAGCAACCAGCCTAGTCTCTGGGCTGCCGTGACTTCTGCGTGCACATATCATCATCATCAGCCAGAAGACGTTCACTGCTGAACGAAGGCCTCCCTCAAGGGGGGTTTGCCATAATACCCACGCTTCGCAGGCGGCTTGGGGATCGCTGTGGCTTACCGATTAGTGAGAGGACGCTGCTGCCCGTCCTCCGGTGTCTGACCGCAGTTTTAAGACGTACCCGGTCGTGCACATATAGTATTTAGCTATTAAGATATTTTGTTAATGTGACAGGATCATCAGGATAGCTACATGTGCAGAAGAAAAACGCAACACGTCTTTATCGTCAATAACCCCTTCATTTAGGTTGTGTTAGTACCAACGATAATTGTACATACCAACACACTGGTGTTGGTATCTTCTTTGACTATGAAACTTCATTCTCAAACAAACATTCGATATTTCTCCATTATAATTTCAGAAATACAAAATATTTTTTGTCCATGAAACAAAATACACGATAACTATTGGATTACAAAAAGACTGAAAACAAACTCGATATGAAATCCTTTGGGTTTTAAGGACATAAAATCGCCTTCTGAAATGATATTCCTCTTTGGGAGCATCCCCAACTTAAACCATATTAGCATAAGCAGTAGCGATTTAACATTTATTTTTTTTTCTTAAAAATTTTGCCCCACACTAATTACTTAATGTAGTAACATAACATAGCATCACGCCTGTATTCCCCGAAGGGTTAGGCAGAGGTGTACTACAATTGTACACTCACATTTCGCTGATGCCGTTTTTGAGTCCCATGTAATATTACGAGCTTATTGTCGTCTACCGGGCTCAGTTCCAGACTCTGTGCTGCTGGTTTAGCGTTAAAGTAGAAAATTAACATTACTCTGATATAATTGTATCGTATGCAAGAAGATGCAAGAATGTTCTTGCATCTTTCATAAGCCCATAATACAAAACAAGATGGTAGTTAATACAATACTTTTAAGGTGTGGAGTTCTACTCCGTTGGTTTAACATTATCGAACCGTGAAATATAGTTTCAAAGTGTAAAGTATGTATGTAGTGACTACTACTCGTAATATGGCAGAAATTAAAGCGCCATCTATCGTAGTGATGTGACAACAGCTAATCCTGAATCGCGCTATGATAGTTTACGTCGGGCTTCGGCCTGCCAGTCTAACCTTGCCAGATCGGATGATCGTCCCTTTTCAATGGCGGAACACCATACCTCGTTCCTCCATAGCAGGATCTTCCACCACTATGGAGGAATGACCTGTTAGGTTTATTTGAAACAAAAACTATTCCATAAAATTTATGGTTTTATCGATACTAAAATTTGTCCAAATCGCTCCACCTTTACTAGCTAACACTGCCTTATATTTGAATCAATCCATTAATACTTCTTTCGAAACAATCTAACTTTAATTCCTGTCATTCAAATCAAGACTTTATAGTGTCCTTATAAGATCTACATTGCATGTTACAGGAAATAGACTTACAGCGTTGTATTTCGAAAATGGTTCTCACTTTTGCCGTGACAAAGGCATTTTAACCTACGAAAGGAAATTTGTATTGACGCCAATGACCTTTGATGACGTCAGACGTAATATCGGGGTGTAATCGTTCTGAATCATAACTTGAAAACAATAGGTTATTGTCTTATAAATTATGTACTACATACTTTGATATTTGGAAAGTTCTTGTTTTATTTAAAAGGGGTAATTTTTGTTTTAATTTATTTGAAAGACATTCTAATCGAGAGATCATTGAACTGAGTTTCGTAAACTGTGTATTTTCGTAAACTGAGTTTTGTGTTGGATTCAGAAAACCCAAGTCGAAAGTTTTTTATTTCCATTAGTCCTTTGCAGGCTCTGTTAAAAAGAAACTATAGGTGCACGGCTCCAAAAGAGGGTAGGTTCTATGGAGAAAGGACAAGCGTGAAACTCCATGGATACTTTAGCCGCCCACCATACTGTTGTAGATCGGAGAGGAAAGAAAAAAATTTTCTGAAGCATTTCGTTGACATAGTCCTGCAGAGCACTCAAGCCCGAATAGAAATTCATTCCAAAAAAACTTCTAAAAGAAGTCGCGTTTCACATTTAATTTGAAATATCACTTTCAAATGAAATTCTTTATTTTGCAATTATGCTTTTTCTGTTCTAGACGGTTAAAGCGGTTGACCGCTTTCCATGCAAAAGGGTCTGAGTTCAAAGTGTTTATTATTTTTCTTTGCTTCCCTCCATTTATTTTTCCTTAATATTGTGATTAGCTCTCTAATACACTTAACATAACCGTAAATCTAAATTTTATACCTTGAAATTGAACCTGAACTGACTAAGCGTCCCTACCCTCAAGCTAATCATCTTAAATTGTTTTCCAATTGCCTTGAATAAAGTCCAAGTAATACCAGACATTTTGTTTTAGGGTTCCTTGATATATCAAATACCTTTTGGATGACAGTAGGCTTATAAGATTAAGCCTTAGTTCACCAAACTGGTTTCTTGAGTTGACGGACTTCAAATACTATCCACGAAGCTAGAAATTGGCCAAAGAATAGAAAGGCTAGTAACATTAACAATTGGCTATAAGTATCCTAGCTATATACCTATCATACAGATCAGATAATCTGCGAGGTAAAATAGTGCGTGTGACGGGACCCTTTCATAATTTTCAAATAAAAACCTATTGAACACAACAAATAAATTCTGAATTTGTGACGAATAATGCTGATAAATCTTTAAGAATTGAAAGAATTGAGCTCTTTTACGCCTTTCAGTGGTAAACAATTCAGAGCCATGATAATCTCAACACTAAAAGTCAGTAAAGCAACATATGAAAGGAGAATTTATTAAAAATACAGAACCCAATATTTAAATTATTCGTAGGTCTGTGAAAAAATAACAGTTTTCCTTCATAACTAATCCACTTACTGGCGATACAAGTGGGATTTTTCTTTGAAACGGCTAGCGTTTGGGTAAAATGAGAATTATTTTATAATATTCGGACTCATTGTTATTCTAGACTCAACTTTTATGTTTTTCTGTGATCGTTAAGTTTGCGTAAGGGCCGATGACGTTTTTGTAAGTGTGTAAATACAGTTGCGTCTTTTTGACAATTTTAAAACCCAATTTTTTAAAGGATAATCATGATCAAGTCTAACTTGCCTGTCGCTTCAATCCGATAGATGGCGTTGTACTTTTTCCCAGTACATAGTATTCGCAAAAGAAGTAATAATAGCCTAATCATGCATAAGTGTCTGTGTTTTACGTCACTAATACCCTAATCAGCGCAAAAAGGAAATTTTAAGTTTTTAAATGAGTCGGTATTATATTTTTTAATATATCCAGAGTATGAAATAATGATGGCATGGTCGGCACAATGGTTGAGAGATCCAACGCTGCGCTACGGGTCTCGGTTTCGATTCCCGCACGGAACAATTATTTGTATGTTCTACAGATAGATGTTTCGGGTTTGAGTGTATAGCCATGTGAATATTTGTATTTTTAAACGCACCCACAAGAAATTCGTAAAGTATATTGCCCACGTTAAAAAAAAACTATATAGTTAGGTAAATGATACAAAAAACTCCGTGTCTTTTGAAGTACTAAGAACGTGAAGGCTATTATATCATTAAGTCAAACTTACAACTGATAAATGCTTACCCAGATTTGTAAAATACCGAAGAGATTTGAACACAGAGCAAGGATAACGCGGAATTCTGTAAGAAACGTTGATCAATAATACATTTTATAAGGAGATCTGGACAAATACGTAATAATGTTATTTAGTAAACATATACTGCATTGGTGGACATTGGTCTAGTGTTCGCAAGCGCAAATGCAAATGGGTTCGATTCCCGGGTCAGGCAAAGTGTTACTGGGTTTTTCTGTATGGAACATTTCAGTAGCAGCACCAAGTCTGGAACTGTGCCCGGTAGATGGCAATAAATACAGTAATTTATTTTTCAAATCTGAGAGAATTCTTTGAACCGATATTTGAGATTTCTATTCTATATTTAAGTTTTAACAGCCAGCATGACAAGTAGAAGACCAATCAGAAAAATGATAGAAAGTCTTTTAAATTTTATTACTTTTTGTAATAATTTGCATTCTTCCCATTCTGACATGAATGGAATTGAGAGTTGGTCTTTGAACAATATCCAAAAGTCCAATCTCAAGGTCTGCAAAAGTGCTATGGAGAGTAGTGTTCGAGGTGTTAAATTAATAGACCGTGTTCGAAATAACTGCGCTCCAAAACGCAAATCACTGACGTAGCTCATAAAGCCGCAAAATTAAAGTGGGTTTGGGCTGGCCATGTCTGCCGAATGCCTGATGAGTTGTGGGCCAAGTTAACCAGTAAATGGAGGCCTGACACGGCGAGAAGACGAATAATACAGAATATCTTTATCGACCAGTGATGGTTAGATGAGAATGATCAATTTTTTTAAATAAATTAATTTCAAATTTACGAAAGTTCGCCGAAAATAAGGGAAAGGCAGAGGTATATTATTGTATACCCACATTTCATCAATGCTGTTATGAAGCACCATTTATTAGGTGCCGTGCCTAATACCATCTTCCAGGTACTATTCCGAACTGTGAGTTTCCGCGGCATTTACTGCTTACCAGAAAAACCCAATAATACTAAAGACAACCCAGAATCGAACACAAGATCTCATGGTCAGCGTCTGCGCTTGCACCCACTAGGCAATGAAAGTCGAAAAACTGTCGAAAACAATATTTATCTTTTAACTTTTCATAACAACGACAAAAGTGACCGAAAGCAATTAGATCATTTGCTTTCAGAACAGGACGAACAACATCCATAAGAGTTCACCTTTTACAAGACAAAGGTAAACATTTGGAAGAATGTCTGTAACACGAGTATACCGTCTGTCTTTACAATATTATAGTTTAGTTATATTTACGCATTAACAAAATAATTAAACTTTATTTACAAACACATTCACTCTTTATAAGCTGAGTGAAGTCAAGATCTTAGTCATTGTGAGTTCATGCAGGTTGACACTGATACGTTTCGAAGAGTCGTGATATGTCACTGAAGTTTCTACTGATTTGTTATGCTTCATGCTTGCTGTGTGATGTATCAGGATATTGGGATACAGGAACCACTACCCTTGCAGTTATCAGAACAGATACAGTGCCACGTCAGAGTTTCTTCAGATGGCAAAAAGTCCAATCTGAATATACGAGTTGGATATTCCGATGGTGGGATTGGGACGAAATCAAGTTTAGGAGACGACTGAACGTTGTTGCTGGGATATCTATAGGTGAGTTTTGAATAGCGTTCGATGATTTTCATGCCCGCATGCTGCTTCATTATTATAGTGGTTGCAAGCGCAGAAATTGAGCGTCTGAGATGGATTCGTTTTTTCGATTGCCAACTAGAGTTTTGAATGGTGCTCGGTAGATGGCGAGGCTCGCCCTCTATTAAATGGAACTTAACAACATTATCAGCGAAGTGCAGGTGTACGCTGCCTCAGTTCAAAAAGATATTTAAGTTAGTAAAGTACTTGAGAAAGGAGAATTGCGAGATGTACGAAAATGGATCTACACCAATTTGTACTTCAAAATGAACAGAGGAAACCTATTACAATTTTTATTACATGACCTCATGCTCAACACTCGCGCTTGCGACTAGGCAGACAGGCAGTTGTATGTAACATAATTATTATTAATGATACCGTTCATTGCACTACTAAAGTTTGCTGTTGCTTATAGTTCGTCATAATTGAGGAACGAAAGTCTAGATACCCTTTAAATGTTTCAGATTTCTTGTGTCTTGGTACTGCGACAATACTGAATAGAAGAACTCTCATGACATCTGCCAATTACCTTGATCCTTGGATGAATAGGCAAAGGGACGTTCGTATTTGGGCGTTAGGGAGACATGGCTATGAAAATTCTCCCTATAGATACAGAGTATGGAGAATCACAAGATTTTTACCCAAAAGTGCGAATCCTGAACATTGGCACGGACCCAGGGGAATTCATTCTCCTAGGCATGACGTCGTTTGTATACATAGTCTGGACCAAATATATCTAATGTACCACGCACCGGTACGGTATCATTATGCGTTTCGGTCATACATATGTACAAAGGATCACATACTAACTGAAGATCTGTGGTTCTCTGGTTCCGGCTTTGAATATCTTCAGCACATCGCAGAAAACTACAAAATATATTACCATAAGACACCTAGGGCAAACATCGTGGATTGTTCCAAGTATTTGCCAAAATGGTGGGGGAAATTTATTTGTTTCAAGAATGCTGACAATATAGCTGGGGTACCAAATGGTGGGGGTCTGTACGATTATTATTGGCTTGTAGGGTTGGGTGCTTTTGAAATCCGCTATAATGAGGACCGAATTATGGTATTCACTGATTTACGTTACTATGTTTATTGGGTTTATATTTACGCTCATATATATCCCGGCGAGTATTATGAATATGCGTACCCCCAATGGGGTATCATTTTAGGATGGACATTCGACGGCTTTAACAATTATCCCTATATTCCTTGGTGGCAAGTACAAGATGATTTGTATCCACTGGGTAAAAAATAAATTTAATTAATGTAGATACCTACATCAATCAATAGGCTGACTGAAACTATTTTTTAAATAGTTCTTGAAATCATGTGTTGTCATTGTCAGTTAATGATATAAAATAAATATAACTTTTTTTACCGATCCGCCTTTTTATACGTTATCTTGCACCTCAAAGTCAAAGTCAAATGTTTTTATTTCAACTGGGCCTTTACGGGCGCTTTTAAAACGTTATGATTCTAGTTGCGCGGTTTCAAAAGTGGGTTGGTCCTATGGAGAAGAGACCGGCAAGAAACTCCATGGATACTCTTTTCAAAAAACTGTTTTACATTCTTCTTTAATACACAAATTATAGAATATAAAAAACTGAACACAAAAGAAATAATAAAAAAAAGAAAAACAGTTATACAATAAAAGTATCTAAAATACAAACAAATACAAAAAAAATAATGCGAAATCACGCTAACCAAGTCGCAGGGTTTAGACAGGACGTGACAGTTACCAGGGAAGCCACATGTGGAGAAGAAAATTAACGCCACACGTCTTTATCGTCAACATAGTCTATAGTCTTATAGTATGCTTTTTTTATAAGTACTGACTTAACATGTTTTTTAAACTTGCCATCCGTTAGATCCGTTACTGATTTGGGCAGTTTATTATAAAATCGGATACTATTCCCTAAGAAGGACTTATTTGTTTTGGTTAGTCTAATTTTAGGTACCTACTATTATTTTATGTACCTTTATTAGCAACTAGATTCTGCCCGAGGCTCCACCCGCGTGGATTAGGAACCCGTGGATTTTTTTCGGGGTACCCTAATTCTTTTTCTAAAATAAAAGTAACCTAAGTTATCTACCAGTGAAAGTCCCGTCAAAATCGGTCCAGCTGTTTCGGAGATTAGATAAAACACAGACAGGCTGACAGACATTGTATTTTTGTTATAAGTACCGTATATACTTTCATATGCATGCATATGCATTTAGTAAAAAGCTGTAATTTTGACATTACAAACAGACACTCCAATTTTATTTATTTGTATTAATAGATGACAAGAACATCCATAAGGACGCTGATGATATTCAAGTGTACGCCTGCATCCTGGGTTCTCTGTTTCAAGTCGGCACGAGCTATGACATGGGAGTCACTCCCGCTGAAGTGGACAGATTTGATAGTCAGAATGGTGGTATCAAAGTCGAGTACCCAGGGTGCGCTAGACAGTCTCATTTTTTTTTTCAGGGTGCAATTAAATACTGGGTGAAAAATGCGGAGTCTAATGTAATCACTAAGTACCTCATGAGTAAGCCTCATAAATAGAAAA
Source organism: Shargacucullia verbasci (assembly GCA_947562105.1). Classification (NCBI taxonomy): domain Eukaryota; kingdom Metazoa; phylum Arthropoda; class Insecta; order Lepidoptera; family Noctuidae; genus Shargacucullia; species Shargacucullia verbasci. The sequence goes on along the minus strand of OX387302.1, from coordinate 7,691,138 downwards.
ATATTAAAATAAAGTAAAAGTACTCCAGCATACGAGTTACACACACCGCTTTAGTTAATGTTTTGTATGTATATGAGACAGGCACAAGACATCAGCTAAATTTTCTAAGAAGTACTAACAAGTCCGGAAAATTGTGCAAATGTATTATCGAGGGATTTCTGTAAGCTCTAAAAAGTTGAATGGACAGTTACTGCCGACAACTGTGTTATCATTATACTGCGTGACAAATTACTTGACGTGGGCCAAGTGAAAGAAATCATGTCAAAATCTTTAAGACAGCTACTCAAATAAATAAATAAATTCAGCCTATTATTTTGCCTTCTCAGATTGAGAAGGTTTAGACCTTTACGCTAGCCCGGTGCGGGTTGGCGAACTACATATAAATACCATCGAGAACGTTATGGAGCCGTCTCAGGTGTGTAGATTTCCTCACAATGTTTTCCTTCACCGTTAACACGAGTGGTAATTAAATTCTAATCCGCAAATGATTCAGAAAAGTCAGAGGTGCGGGCCGGATTTGAAACCCTTGCACGGAAGGTAAGAATTCAAACACGCGCTGCTTTTTTAGCTACGAGTATTGAAGTGGTTTAAATAAATAAAATAAACATAAATAAATAAATGATTCACAGATGCTCGTTTCAAATTCAAATTATCATCATCCGTTTAGCCCGTTCTCAACTACGTCGAGTTCGGGTGAATATTAGAACGTATCTAATACGAAGCGATTGCCATCTGATGTCCGCGTCACAATTTATTACTTGTAGATACTGGTACTTACTCTAACGACGTTCGAGGTAGTACTTTAACAAGTAACGACAGTCATAGGTTCCAAATTAAAATCACTCATTCATAAATATTATCTCATCATCATCATCAGCCAGAAGACGTCCACTGCTGAACGAAGGCCTCCCTCAAGGGGGGGGTTTGCCATAATCCCCACGCTTGGCAGGCGGCTTGTGGATCGCAGTGGCTCACGGATTAGTGAGAGGACACTGCTGCCCGTCCTCCGGTGTCTGGACGCAGTTTTAAGACGTACCCGGGTCAAATATTATCTACCCTACCATTTTCTCATACTTAGCATGCTGTGTGCCCTGAGATTTACTACATCCATGCAAGAATTTTGCCATTTTCTGTACACATATTCCAAATAACACTTCACTTCACGCTCAGCAACCGCACCTGCAGTCATTAGACCATTAACGCAGTCAGTCCTCAATTTTCATAAAAATTGCGTCTATGTTTTCTACATACTCGTAGCTTATTGCCGCTTCTCTTATACCCTTGGTACACTCTGTAACAGTCATAATCCGTTCACAAAGCCTCGTATGACCTCACTGACTCATAATTACATAATTTATAGAGATGAGATACTGCGTTATTGTGTTCAACAGCAGCACATTATTGTCCGTAACATTACACGGTTCTAATTTAAAACAATAATTGAGAGACGTCACGGACACCGTAACAAAATTTTGGCTTAGTTTACAAGCAAATTAAAATTAAACAACGGTGTTTTTCTCAAAACTTTATTGGCCAATTTGATAATCGTTATTCGAGTACAGTGCGACTCTCATAGACAGTGAAATCGAGTCTGCTGAATCTTTAATATTATCGAAAAGCACATAAAAAAAGTTCTTTTGTGTATTTGTGAACAACACCATCTGTTGCTCTTTAGTACCACCAAAGTGAAACAGATGGCTTATATGTGTCGACTGTAGAGTAGATCGACTGGGGTGCTGATAACAATAACATTATTAAATGGCTAAGTGTGGTGGCTGTGGCAAATTCTCGTCTGCAACAGCCGACTCCATTCGCTGTGTATTCTACCAAGTGTCCTGGATCATATCACAGCATCTGTATTGGCATTGCTACGGTAACTAAAGTATCCTCAAACTGACTGTGCCCGGGTTGTAAAGCCAAGATACCCAGGGCAGATAACTCTGCAACAGCTGTTTTATCTGATGACAACACAGATGTGGGGGCAGGTGCTGCTCCAAACACAACCGTTAACAGATCGCCTAATGATACGCTGTATAGAACAACGACATCAGCCGCTCTCGACGTTACGCATGAAATACGCTGTTTTCGAGAGGAATTGAGCGAGATGAAAGCGGCACTAAAATAGTCTGGCCAAGAAATGACGTACTTAAAAGCCGATGTGAGCTCGTGCAAGAAACTTTACAATTACTGGTAGTGTAGAAGCGGTGGAACCGCCGCGCCCGCGCTCTCTCGCCCTACTGGCGCGCCGCTCTTCGCGCGACCAGTTGTTGTGAGCGGCGCGCGTACGAAGCGGCCTAACCACTGCGGATCTCGACTTGCATGGACCGTCACAAAGATTTTATGTGAACGAACGGCTGACTCCTATCTATGAGAAGCTATTCTTTCACGCTCGCGAGTTTGGGCAGCGGCTCAAATATAAATACGTGTGGACAAGGGTTGGGTTATATTTATATAAAGAAAGATGATGGCTTCTGTTCGCAACGTATTCGATCGGATGCAGACTTGGCACAAATTTTTGGTGTAGGACCTGATTGCATATTTAACCATTTGCAAAATATAACAGGATTGTTTTTTATTTTGCTTTTATTACTGTTATCCTATTTACCAACTACTTATTATTAGTATTTTAGCCTTGTCGCGGTATGCCCTGCCTACGGGAGTACATTACTTCAAAGAACGTTCTTTGCAGTGACAGTATTTCCTATACTTACCCATATCAGACTAGATCAATATATTTTACAAACTACTTTTTTATCTACAATATTCAGTGTATCTGCGACCTATATGAAGAAATCGTAATATTTTGCCTGCTAAAATGTTACGTCCCATAAAAAATCCTTTACATAAATCTGTGTAACAAATGTGTCTGATTTTGACCATAAACGGTTCGAAGATCGCCATCGGCACAGCGTGCAGCGTGTAGGCCGCCCTGGTTGAATGAAAACGTATTTTTGGGCGCGTTATCTAACTCAATAAATACAGTACCATCAAGTAAACACACCATTCTACTGGGAGACTTTAACATAATTTTTTTTAATCAGGCCGATCCGAAAACATTTAAATTAACCACGTTTCTTAATACTTTTAACTTAAGTCTGTCTTAAGTCTAACTGGTACCATCAGCTACCCATTTTTCAACCAATACAGAGACCCTCATTGACCTTCTGTGTACAGACGCGAGAGTGAGTGATCTTGTGGTGGAGGCGGTAGACGCACTTGGAGCACATACATTTATCTAAACTACTTTTTACTTTAAAAGAAAACAAGTTTTGCCAAGAGTCATAACGGGCAGAAATTATTGAATGGAAAAGTTTAATGATATTGATAATACTATATTTAACGTAATAGTATTAAAATATAGATCAAAAATAATAAAACAAAGAAAAAAAAAATTGAAATATATCAATAAATGACTGAGAAATAGATTACTGAAGTTTACGTATTTCAGCGCGGCATGTCAGTGGTCTCTAATTCGCCTGTGACGTCATCTGACCCATCCGAGATCGTTGCACTACAAATCACAATGCACAGTTTTTAGCTATTTACGTACAGTTGCTTGTTTTTTATTTATGGGTAATGGAGTTTTTATTTCACTAAATGGAAGCAGGCTTCGTAATTTGCCTAAAATTGATTGATATTATACACAGTGATGGACTCTTTTTCTTCAAATCTGTATTATGTTAGTGCTGAAATAAAAAGAGTTAAACTCTTTAATTAAGTATCTACTTTTAAGTTTGCTTCATCAGCCACACGGTCTAATTTTGAACAATGACATATAAATAAAAAAATCGGATGGGACTGTGTCGGGGCACACAGTCGTTAGTTTTAAAGTGCAACGTCTGTCAGCGAGTCGCTTGTAGTGTTAAAGATTGAAATCAAAACAAGATTGACTTCTTTCTAAATATTTAGTTTTAGTACATATAACTTATTAGAGGTGCTTGCGGAGTCAGCGGTAGCAGTAAAGGTCCTCGCGGAGTCGGAATCATTCACCAAGCTTGCCTTGGCAGCTTTCGAGACGCTCCGGGAACCGTCTCACTCGCTCGGCCCCAGATATTGGGGTACCTACATATGCGTGGCCCATAACCCCCTCTTTCCGAAGATAGCCGTGATTTATATGTCTAGCCGTCTCTTGCACGGGCTGAGGCAGACATATTGAATTTTTGCACTTCCTTTCCTTCCTTAACTATAAACATTGTCCAAATTACACTTATTTTTATTTGAATCGATCAGTCTAAATAAACTCACTCACGAAAGAATCACTGTGCTATCACATCTGAGTCGTAAGTTACACTGATTAGAAAGGAGCGAGAGCGCCGCTTTCGATCATTCTACGCGGTGCCCCTCTCCGCCCCCCTGCCCCGACGCAATCTTAAGATCACAACAGCGAGCTGACTATTATAAGCTAATGACACTGGATTAATATTTCTAAGACTAATCATTTTGTAATTATTAAGTTAAGATGATATAGACATTTTTATCTAGTACCCGTATGTTTATTCGTTTGTTTCAAAACAATATTTTTTACTACGACTACACACCAATGAATTTGTAAGTACTCAGCAAATACGAGCCGCGTCTTCTAGGTCAGATGATGTCACATGCTGGAGCGCCGCGTGTAACGAAATTATCTTGCAACCGCAACTTCAAAGTCCCATAACTTTTTCATTTATAGAGATATTTTGATGATTCTTTCACATTTTTATTTCATTTTACTTAAATTTTTATAATTAATCCATAAAAAAATGGAAACTTCTGCATTATATAAACATTAAAGGTGTAAGCATAGATAATACAATAGTTATATTTTCTAAGAGTAGTAACACTACACTTTTTGTCTATTCTTTCAGTTTTGTCATAACTTGTCTAATCTCGTGCGTTGCAATAAACACAAAGTAGAATCCTTATACAGTCAGTTTATTATTTAAAAGCACTAATCCCAATAGAAATGGCTCCAAAATACTTAATGAAAAGTTTAAACAGGATATGTTTTTGCTTACAATATAAAAGGCACCGACTGCCAAAATTTCAAGTTTGTAGCCCCAGCAGTTTAGGCTCTGCGTTTCAAAAGTGTCGAACTTCCCATCTAACTTTCAACCTCTGATGAACCCTCTTAGGAGTAAAATTTTGAAATACGCCGATTTACGTGTACATTTAATTCTAATCAGAAGCAGGTATACGAAATTACGTGCTTCTTACTTTGAAAACCGTTCTTCCCTTATTTTACGCCAATAGGGGTGACATTTTTTAAAAATCCTTTCTTAGCGGATGCTTACGTTATAAAATAAAACTATGTTCCAAAATTCAGCTTTCTAGACTTAGTAATTTTGGCAGTGCGTTGATATGTCAGTTAGGACAAACGATTTTATAAGTATAGAAGATTATACAACAACTTACCGGACTGGACAGGCTTGCGGCCAACTAAAAAGTGAAGTTTTGGTGGGTTGATTTGATGTTTTGCAATCCTGTCGTTTTTATGGGCAAATAAAATAATATGCTGGATAGTGATTGTTACACTTCTTTTATAACTTAATATTCCCTTTATCTAAATATTTATCATATGTTATTATCATAAGTTAGTAATAATATTATTAATTATTTATATATTGCATTCGCCGAAGACCTATGGGGTATCTCTGTCAGAGTTCTTGGCGTTATCATCGACACCGTTGCCCCTGCACTTACAAGCATATTAAACCAATGTGTAGATAATGGTAATTTCGTCGATGTAATGAAACACGGTAAAGTAATACCAATTTTCAAATCGGGCTGCAAAAATGATCCCTCTAATTATAGGCCTATTTCTGTGCTACCAACATTTAGTAAATTATTTCAAAAGATCATTCTTGATCAGTTGTTGTCGCATTTTAACTTAAACGGTATTTTACATGGTCGTCAATTCGGATTCACGAAAGGCAGGTCAACTACTGCTGCAAGAGCTAAACTAGTCACTCATATTTTGCAATCATAGGAGGGTTCACAGGATGCTATTGACATCTTCTGTGATCTCTCCAAGACTGCGTTGACCACGATACACTAATTCCTAAACTTCACCATTACGGAATTCGTGGCCGAGCTGCTGGTCTAATCTTTTCTTATTTATATGATAGGCAGCAGAAAGTAGGTGTAAATGGTGTTACTTCATCGGGGTCTCTTGTTAAGATGGGTGTGCCCAAAGGCTTAATTCTTGGGCCTTTCCTGTTTCTTGCTTATATAAATGACCTTCCATACATGATGAGTAATTTATCAGATATTATTTTATTCGCCGACGACACTTCTCTCATTTTTAAGATAAGTAGAAAAGACAGGGAAGTTTCACATATCAATGATAGCTTAACTGTTCTCTCTAAATGGTTCGCGGTAAATAACCTGTTACTAAATGCTACTAAAACGAAATGTTTAAGGTTTTCCCTGCCAAATGTACCCAGCGTAGGCTTGCATTTGATGCTTGATGGCAAAGGACTCGATATTATAAACGAAACGGTGTTCTTAAGAATAACTATTGATTCGAAGTTGCAATGGGGTCTTCATATCACACCTATGTCAAAGAGACTTAGCTCTGCAGCATTTGCAGTTAGAAAAATCAGGCAGTTAACGGATATAGCCACGGCCAGATTAGTTTACCTACTTTGCATATTTTCATAGCATCATGTCTTACGGCATTTTGTTGTGGGGATCTGCAGCTGACGTAGATTCAATATTTATTTTACAGAAGAGAGCAATTCATGCAATCTACAACATGGGCCCCCGCGAGTCTTTACGAGAGTTCTTTAGTGATATAGATATTCTGACACTGCCGTCACTATACATTCTAGAAAATATCATGTATGTCCGGAAAAAACCTGCAACTGTTTAACGTCAACAGTGACTTCCACAACTTTAATACTAGGAATAAACACAAAATAGTGGTACCTAAATTTAGATTGTCTAAAACTAATAAGTCATTTCTAGGCAACGGCGTGCGCTTCTATAATAAGTTACCTAAAACTATCACCGATCTCACTGATAACAAGTTTAAATCTTATGTTAAATCCGTTCTAATAAAGAAAGCCTATTATAAGGTCAATGACTACGTTGATGATAGAAACGTATGGCGTTAATTATCTTCTGCACATGTGGCTTCCCTGGTGACTGTCTGGCTGGCTGTTGTTTCTAATCCCTACAATCTAGTTGTGGTGTTTTTTGCATGACTAGACGTTTATCTCTTATGTGTACTTTATTTTATTTTATTATCTTGTATAGTAGTCCTTGTATGTCATGTAATGTAATATTGCATTGTTAGAGTATTTTTTATTTTATTTTGATATTATAAATTGCTTCAACTCATTGTAAACCAATATTTTGAAAAGAGTATCCATGGAGTTTCTTGCCGGTTTCTTCTCCATAGGACCCATCCACTTTGGAACCGTGCGTCTAGATTCATAACGTTTTAAAAGTGCCTGCAAAGGCCCATTTGAAATAAAAAACTTTGACTTTGACGTCCGTGTGTCATTGCAGAGGTGCCAACTGAAAATCAGCGCTGGGTGTTAAGCCTAGCAAATGCTGAGTTGGGAACCTATTCGGTATGGGTATGCCCGACAGCGCATTTTATTTCATTAAGTGTGTAGGTATGGTAGGTATTGACTTTTTTTTTTAAATGTTTGTGCTGTCGGTTACACCGTACGGAATAAATGCTTTTTCTCCTTCTACTTTTATTAACAACGACAAACGTGATCGAAAGCAGTTAGATCATTTGGTTTCAAAACAGGACGAACAAAATCCATAAGAGTTCACATCTTACAAGACAAAGATAAACATTTGAAGGAATGTCTGTAACACGAGTATACCGTCTGTCATTACTATATTATAGTTAATTATATTTACGCATTCATTAAATAATTAAGCGTTATTTACAAACACATTCACTCTTTATAAGCTGAGTGATGCCAAGATTTTAGTAATTGTGAGTCGTGATATGTCACTGAAGTTTCTACTGATTTGTTATGCTTCATGCTTGCTGTGTGATGTATCAGGATATTGGGATACAGGAACCACTACCCTTGCATTTATCAGAACAGATACAGTGCCACGTCAGAGTTTCTTCAGATGGCAATGCGTCCAGTCTGAATATATGAGATGGATATTCCGATGGTGGGATTGGGACGAAATCATATTTAGAAGAAGATTGAACGTTGTTGCTGGGATATCTATAGGTGAGTTTTGATTAGCGTTCGATGATTTTCATTATTATAGTGGTTGCAAGCGCGGAAATTAAGCGTCTGAGATGGATTACTAGGCCAGACAAAGTCCTGTTGGGTTTTTTCGCGAAAATTCTCAATTGCCAACTAGAGTTTTGAATAGTGCTCGGTAGATGGCAAGGCTCGCCTCCTATTAAATGGAACTTAACAACATTATCAAAATTTACAAACAAACGAAAGTCTAGATACCCTTTTAATGTTTCAGATTTTTTGTGTCTTGGTACTGCGACAATACTGAATAGAAGAACCCTCATGACATCTGCCAATTACCTTGATCCTTGGATGAATAGGCAGAGGGACGTTCGTATTTGGGCGTTAGGGAGACATGGCTATGAAAATTCTCCCTATCGATACAGAGTATGGAGAATCACAAGATTTTTACCCAAAAGTGCGAATCCTGAACATTGGCACGGACCCAGGGGAATTCATTCTCCTAGGCATGACGTCGTTTGTATACATAGTCTGGACCAAATATATCTAATGTACCACGCACCGGTACGGTATCATTTTGCGTTTCGGTCATACATATGTACAAAGGATCACATACTAACTGAAGATCTGTGGTTCTCTGGTTCCGGCTTTGAATATCTTCAGCACATCGCAGAAAACTACAAAATATTTTACCATAAGACACCTAGGACAAACATCGTGGATTGTTCCAAGTATTTGCCAAAATGGTGGGGGAAATTTATTTGTTTTAAGAATGCTGACAATTTAGCTGGGGTACCAAATGGTGGGGGTCTGTACGATTATTATTGGCTTGTAGGGTTGGGTGCTTTTGAAATCCGCTATAATGAGGACCGAATTATGGTATTCACTGATTTACGTTACTATGTTTATTTGGTTTATATTTATGCTCATATATATCCTGGTCAGTATTATGAATATGCTTACCCCCAATGGGGTATCATTTTAGGATGGACATTCGACGGCTATAATAATTATCCCTATATTCCTTGGTGGCAAGTACAAGACGATTTGTATCCACTGGGTAAAAAATAAATTTAATTAATGTAGATACCTACATCAATCAATAGGCTGACAGAAACCATTTTTAAATAGTTCTAGAAATCGTGTGTTGTCAGTCAATGATATAAAATAAATATAACTTTTTTCACCAATCCGCCTTTTTATATATTATCGTGCACCTTTATTATGTAACAACTTGATTCTGTCCGCGGCTCCACCCGATGGAAAAAATCAAAGGGTTCGTAACCCTTTGATTTTTTATCGCGGTACCCTAATTCTTTAACTAAAATAAAAATGAGGCTCAGTTACTCCTTAGAACATGAGTTATCTGCCAGTGAAAATTCCGTCCAAATCGGTCCAGCTGTTTCGAAGATTAGACGGAACAAACAGACAGGCAGACAAAAAATTGTTTTTTTTTTTTTTGTTTTAAGTAGCGTATCTACTTTCATATGAATTTAGTAAAATGCTGAAATTTTGACATTACAAACAGACATTTCAATTTTATCCCTTAATTGGGCGCATGGCGTCAAGACAGTTTCAAATTGAAAAAAAAAAAATGTTTAAATGTATGGAACGCGACAACGATCTTTTTAGATTCCTACCTCTCCACGGGGTACGCAAATCAGTTGCGGACGGAAAGCCAACGCGTACGCACGCGTCACTGTTCTCTTAGATGCTGATCCCATGCGACCAATTACGTAACAATTTTATGCGAAATGTAAGTTTTAATTTTATGTGTTTTTAAGTATATCTATTTATTTATTTTTATTAGTGTTTGTGCATTATTGTATTGCATTTTTAATTTATATATAGTCTTTATTCCTGTAATATATTCCTGTTTTTCTTTTAGTTTTCTAACTTCAATATAAATCAAGAAAGACAGATACAGCAATGGCTGGAAGATTTGTCCGATGACGAGCAATGCAGACGAGACTCCTATAGGTACTTAGTGCCCATGACTCGGAAAGCGAAATCGAAGTGTCCGAATTACGTTGACCATGATATATTGGTTAGTAAACTCAATGCTTATGGCATAAGAGGTAATGTTCTGGAATTAATAAAATCATACCTGAAGGACCGAACTCAATATACTGAAGTGGCTAGAGTGAATGTTCTTACAAAAAAAGAAGAAACATTTATGTCAAATATGCGTTTCTCTACATATTGGTTTCAGCCCCACGCACCCCTTCCAAACATCCGGGTCTCTGTAGTCTCGTGCAAGGACAAGACATACAAATAATAATAATTAATAAATAACGTGACTCGGTATTTATTAATGTATACCTCAAAATTCTTAAGAACATTCCAGAGTCCCAAACCATACTGGGTTCGGTTTTGACAAGAAATAAGTTAGAAATAACGACTATCATAATTAACCCCATTGTTATCAAAATGTTTCATGAAAACCGCACTGTTATTTGTGAAATATATTAAATTTCGATATTGTCTGCAAAGTTTTCACAAAATTCTGAAATTCAAAAGAAAACTAAGGTACAATAAGAGGCCAATTGGGCCGCACATAAAATAAAATCGCCCTTTACTGCAAATTCCTCCTGTATCGTAGGGTAGGTACAGTTTACAGCTATGGAGGTACGAGGTATGGTGTTCCTCCATTGAAAAGGGAAGATTCTCTGATCAGACAAGGTGGTTAGCCTGGCGGGCCGAAGCCCAACGGTTAATGTCGGACATTCGTATATGTGTTAGAATCGTTGTAAACTCTTATAGTGTGATTCAGGATATTCTGTTGTCGCTTCACTCCGATAGATGGCGCTTTACTTTTTGCTATGTTGAGACGATAGTCGCTACACAGCCATAAATATCACATGTGCTCACTATTTCTTTTTTTTATATTTGTGTTGTGTTTGTTTTATTACATATAATGTACTGTTCAAGCTTACTATTGTCTAGTTTGAGACTTAATTTCTCAAAAAAGAATACAATTCACTTATGTATTATTGAGAAAACACGGTGAACTTAAAACTAAGTACCAAATATGAGCATGCCGGCGATACATTAATATACTTAAACTCTTTTAGAATAAAATAAGAGTGTGGGTCACAGAAAAACAAGATGCAATATTACCTACATATCAGTTACTGTTAGCAACTAAATACCAATTAGTAAGGACGTATGAAATATGAACTAGATTAAAACATAAAAATAAAAACAATGAGCGTAATAACATCAGAACAACAAAATTATAATTTAATTATTGTATTTTTGTTTTACTACCGTAAAATGGGGTATTTCGGAAGCTACTTGAAATTTAGTAAAGGGATCATTATGTGTGCTTCTCATGGAGTAGTAACTGCTTTTAAACAGCGGTAGTGTAGGATGCTTACAATGACAAAGGAAATTTTGATTTAGTTTAGAAAATATGTCAAAATTTCTGTAAACAAATGTTAGTCCCAAATTGCCCCGCGTTTCCCAAATAGCTCCATTTTACGGTATTATCATGTCTGTTACGCGGCACTAATATACGCAAACCGATGACGAAGCTGCCCTCAATAAATCGAACGAGATAAGATAATTCTCAAAAATCACGACACGAGGCTAATTTTGCCCACCCAGCGAAACACGGCGGCATCTTCGCGCCTCGATGCTAAGAGGACGGTCACTATTCATTTCTACTTCAATTAATATACTAGGTTTAGTTAAAATTAATTTTATATTGTAATTTTTTATACTTAAATTGAATCAGTTTTAAAATCAAATTGTTCTTTTAAGTCCTCCGGTGGTGACCATCATATCATCATCGGCCAGAAGACGTCCACTGCTGAACGAAGGCCACCCTCAAGGGGGGGTTTGCCATAATCCCCACGCTTGGCAGGCGGCTTGGGGATCGCAGTGGCTCACCGATTAGTGAGAGGACGCTGCTGCCCGTCCTCCGGTGTCTGGCCGCAGTTTTAAGACATACCCGGGTCGACCATCATAATTTGGCTATAATAATATCAATTGTTATGAAACGATATGTCTAATGGCATTTCGTCAGTTAGCCACCTGGGGCTCTTGCTGAAAATCAGGGGTGCACTATCCTGCAGCATTTACCAAAACGCCACAGCTCACCCTTTAGGCACGCAATCTCACCCCGAGTTCGAAATATTATTATTATATGTATATTAGGCAGGGACCATTTTGGTTACCCATTGAAAGGGTTTTCGATAGGGTTTTTGGAAAGGGTTGTTAGAGAAACCACTTCGTATGTGTTACCCTTTTTTAAGGATAACCCACTTCAATGGATAACCTCTTCAAAACCCTTTCGTTTGGGTTACCCGTTCAAAGGATTAACCCTTTCAAAGGGTTACACTATAGAACGGTAACCCATTCCGAACGGGTTACCCCTTCAACTGTTGTAACAGGGTAACACTTTCCGAGTCCGAGCACTGTAATATGATCTCTCGTAGCTTCACATTAAGTGTAAAATACCATGAATTTGGACAGAACGTGTCTAGTCGCCATTGCGCCATTTAGGCAGAGCTCCGTCACTCGTTCAAGGTCGCGCGTTATATGCCTACCGGCTAGCGTACTCCCGCGAGTAAGAATCAGTGGAGTGCACACGCAAATTTAAAGAAAAATGCCGAAATTACGATTTGATTTCTGTGCAGCGCATGGCAAAACATAACTACGCAAACTTTGATGTCCTGTTACAGGAGAAACCTAATTTTGAAGAAACCGAACTATACAGTCACTTTAAAAAACTTATATCATAATAAAGATTCATCATTTTATGGTGGATCGAAAGTTCCAACAGTGACCTTTAACAATTATATCGAAGAACTAGCTGTGCCCGCGACTTCGTTCGCGTGGATGTCGGAACTTAACAATGTATTTTTTAGTGAGACCAAATGCACTTAACCCTATTTTTTTCTAATATAAAAGAATTTTTCTAAAATAAAAGTAGCCTAAGTTACTCCTTATTACATCAGCTACCTGCCAATAAAAGTCCCGTCAAAATCGGTCCAGCCATTTCAGAGATTAGCCTATACAAACAGACAGACAGACAGACAGACAGACAAAATTTAAAAAAAAAAATATTTTGGTGTATTTACCGTATATATATTCATATGCATGTAGTAAAAACGGTTATTTCAATATAACAAACAGACACTCCAATTTTATTTATATGTATAGATTAGAAAAAGCATTCTTAAATAATTTTGACAGTGTTTTGATGAATCGGCCTGGAAGTACCTACAATTAACGATATGTTGAAATTAATTGATTTTCCTTTACTTCGCTCGTGTTTTCCATATGAATATTTATTATTTATTTAATTATTAGAAAAAAAAAAAAAAAAAAAAAAACTTTAGGCAGGAATTTAACGATTTGTTTAAAATTTTCGTACATTGACTATTTTTAGAAGGTTTGTAAATTGACGTGTCGTGTACCCAATAGTACACTATTGGCTACACGATCACGATCCGCCCCTGGGACCGCCACTGAGTGCATGTGCGAATATAAACAAAATGGCGGTCGTAAAAATACAGAGTGTGTTGCACACCCACGAAACGTTTGATCTTTATAAGATCGAATGTTTTGAGGTTTCTCGGGGTGCTGTAACACGAAATGAAACTTATAAGACATTCATTTTCAAATCCTAAATGGCGGACTAGTATTTTTGTTTTGATAAATATAGATGTGGATGTCATTTTCGAGATTTCTTAGGGTGATGATTATTAAAATGACATCCATTTTGAAATCAAAGATGGCGGCCATACATTTTTGATAAATATAGATATGGGTATCGTTTTCAAAGTTTCTTGGGGTGCTGATTATGAAAATGACATCCATTTTAAAATCCAAGATGACGAACAAGCATTTTTTTTAAATATAGATATGGGTATCGTTTCCAAGGTTTCTTGGGGTGCTGATTATGAAAATGACATCCATTTTGAAATCCAAGATGGCGGAAAAGCATTTTTTTTAATATTGATATGGGTATCCTTTTGAAAATCGACTTTTATGGCTTCCGTGCGTCCTTTCCTTTTTTCCGTACGAATACGTTGAATTGACGACTTTGGTATTATTGGAAATTCATCAATATTATATCCAAGTGTTTCAATAGTAGCTTCAAGAATGGACAAAGAATCTCTCATACTCAGTTGACACCTATCTAACGCTACTACTAATTTTGACGTAGTAAAATCTTACCGCATAGATGTTTTACTTATTTCGTGTTGTGTATTCTCCATTAAAGTAGACAAACCCTCCTGTAACCCCCATCTTTCTGGTAGCTGTCGGATACCACGTCAGAAGAACTCTTCATCTTTTGAGGCTATCCACGAATCGACCCAATATTTTGTATCTTCGTATGATGTAAAGCGCTGCTCAGACAGATCATGTGCCATCGACCGGAATAAATGAAAATCGGAAGGAGCAATATCTGGTGATTATGTCGGGTGAGGTAGGACTTTCCCACTTAAGTGTTTTTAAATAGGTTTTGACTGGCGCCGCAACATGCGGACAAGCATAATCATGTAAGAGAATAATTTTGTCGTGTCTGGAGTGGTAATGGGTGCGTTTTTCTTTCATTGCTCGACTCAGTCTCATTAATTGTGTTCGGTAGAGAGCTCCAGTAATGGTTTCGCACGGTTTGAGCACCTGATAATATATGACACTAAGTTGATCCCACTAAATGCACAGCATGACTTTTTTTTCATGAATATTTGGTTTGGCTGTTGATGTAGAAGGATTTCCAGGTGGTACCCATGGTTTTCTCTTCTTTGGATTATCGTAGTATATCCATTTTTCATCACCAGTGACAATACGACGCAAAAAATGACGAAAGCAACATAGATCCAGTAACTCAGTGTGCTAGTGCAAATCGCAGATGCATGTTTTTATTAGAATCAGATGATCAGTCGTTTTGTAACGGTTTATAAGATGATGACGAAGGAATTGGTGATTAAGTGAAGCACTCTGTCGCTGCAAAAAGATTCTATCTTCATTTATTTTCATTAACTGAAACGCATTTGATATTGCATAAATATTGATGTATGCAATATCACAAAAATTATCTAAGGTTTCGACAAACTCTTTTTGGCATTGCTTAAATATTTCTTGCGTTTTTTGTGATCTTTTTTGCAAATCCCTCCAAACTTGATGTAAGTTCACAAGTTTGTTCACACAATTAAATAAAGCTTTGGTAGATATTCGAGCCTTTTTCTAATATATAAAGCACTCGATGGCATTATTGAGTCCGATGAAAATGAAATAGGAGCGAGCCATACCATCTACCGGGCACAGGTCTAGACGCCATGCTGCTACTGAGAATTTCCATACAGAAAAACCCAATAATACTTTGACCGACCCGGGAATCGAACTCAGAACATCACGCTCAGCAGTCGCGCTTGCAACCACTAGACCAATGAAGCAGACCAAAAACGCGCCATCCATAAATTGCGAAAGCGACGCGACGACGCGGTTTGGTGATAGGTATAAAGATTTTGCTACGCCGCGGCCCTTCGCAATATAGGTATGATGTAGGTATTATTGAAACGCAAAGGAATTTTTAATCTTTTCTAGATCATTTGAAAGGACATACAAGCAGGTAGGTATACAAAGCACGTTGTTTCATAAGTTGCATAATGCAACTTAAAAGCAGTGCAATAAGAGCCACTTTACGAGTAAAAGTGTTGAAAAATAATACTTATTAGCAACAATGACAGATCTTGTGAACCTTAAGCGTCGGACAATAAGAGTTATTTTTGAATGACGTAATGTGGGACGCGCGGCCCATCGTCGGCTTACGCTGTACCTATGGGTAGATCGGGTAGATGTCGTATTTCATGAACGCACGTCAATCATTCCAATTTATACCTTATCACAATGATATAAGTGTCAAATGATGCGCGATCTTGAATTGCAAGAATTGTACAAAACACTCGAGTTAAAAAAAATGTTAGTATTTTAAGCATGTTCAAACACATGTATAGTTAGATAACTGTGAGATTATATCCTAACATGACCTATAAGTGATTGAAAAATCCTAATTGCAATAATAAATAATTTAATTTCATGACTCCATGTCAAACACCCAACCAAACCGTAAACAAAACAAAAGTCTTAAGAATGTACTAGGTTATTCAATTCAAATCCGTCAAAGCTCCGTAGAGTCCGGAATATTACAAACGATTTAGCAAACAAATACCTACGCACGCAAACACTGCACAGTAAAATACACACTAACGTGACCAGTGTCTGCACGCACACACTAGCATTCAAAATGTATGCCTCCTCTATGCGGCCTCTTAAAAGAATAACCATACGGTTACCCTGTAAAACCCCTTCAAGAGAATAACCTCTTCAATTGGGTATCTCAAAAGAAGGGGTAACCCCTTGCAACTGGTTATTCATTGAAAGGGTTACCCTATCACTGGTGTTAGGAAAGGGTTTACACGACCAAGAGGTTCCATCATCCATAGGGTAACCGAATGAACGGGTAACCCTTTCGAATGAATTAACCCATAAAGAGGGTTGTACGGTCCCTGATACTAGGTATATACGACGCCACGGTTGGCACAGTGGTTGAGCGATCAACTGCTGCGCTACGTGTCGCAGGTTCGAGTCCTGAACGGAACACATGTTTGTATAATCTACAGATAGTGGTTCCGGGTCTGGGTATTTCAGTATGTGAATATTTGTGTTTGTAAACCCACCCACGACATAGGAATTATTTATAAAGCGGGGCAACGTTTTTATTAAAAATGAAAATCAAAAATTTTTTTTTTTGTTGTAGCTATATATACCATACAGTACCTTTTATTCAACATCTGAAACAGAAAAAAATACAAAAATGGAATCCAAATGGAGACGTACAAGGGGTGGTTCTATCGCACTTGGCGATTTCAGCCAAACAACCTTAAGATGGACAGAATAGCATATAAAAAGAGAAGGGAAGATTAGGCGAGTCTATTGCCATCTATCACCCTATCCTACTAATCCTACTATCCTATCCTATCCTACTTCCTACTTTAATATTATAAATGTGAAAATTTGTGAGGATGGATGGATGGATGGACGGATCTTTGTTACTCTTTCACGCCAGAACGGCTGAACGGATCTGGATGAAATTTGGCACAGAGATAGTTTATAGTCTGGAATAGCACATGAGCTAATTCCTATTCCTATTCCTATCCCGGAAAAATTTACGGGTTCGAAAACCACGCGGGTGAAGCCGCGGGCGGAAGCTAGTATTTTATAAAGTCATAAAATAATAACACAACATCACAAACTTGTAATACAATTACAACAAAATTTCTCCAAGTTTTTACATCGGCAAATTGTATGGAAACCGCTTGTCTTTAAGTTTGACAATATTACACAAACTTTTACGTTACGCTGAAGTTAGGGCTGTAACTGAACATTTTCTGCAAACTCAAACGTAAATGTGGATGCGGAGAGCTGAATAGCTTATGTGCTATTCCAGACTATAATCTATCTCTGTGCCAAATTTCATCCAGATCGGTTCAGCCGTTCTAGCGTGAAAGAGCTCATAAACTTTCGCATTTATAATACAAGCTTCCGCCCGCGGCTCCACCCGCGTGGTTTACGAACCCATACATTTTTTCGGGATAAAAAGTAACCTATGTGCTATTTCAGACTATAAACTATCTCTGTGCCAAATTTCACCCAGATCCGTTCAGCCGTTCTGGCGTGAAAGAGTAACAAAGATCCATCCATCCATCCTCACAAACTTTCACATTTATAATATTAGTAGGATAGTAGGATAGGATTGTAGGATTATTACGATTTTATGTGTTAGTAATAGTTTACCTAGTTTTTGTTTAAATTGCACCATAACATAACGTAGCATCACGCCCCAAATTCTCTGAAGGTTTAGACAGAGGTTGTATTATTCTACACTCACATTTCACCGACGCCGTTATTTTGTCCCATGTAATAGGGGGCGGGCCTATGCCAGCTACCGAGCACAGTTCCAAACTCCATGCTGCTACTGAGAACTTCCATACAGAATGGCAATAGGCTCCACCCCTATTACCCATATTGAATGACATTGTGGGTGTTTACCAGTACACCTCACACCTCTGCCTGCTATTCAGGAAATTATTTTATCCTCATAATAAATAGGTAATTAAGATTCCTATGACCCAATAAATAAAGTTTTATCTACAATAAGAATAACCCCTGTATCGTGCGTGCGTTTACATGCACAAATATTCACATAGTCCGCGAGCCAGGGTACAAATTTTGTCAATCTTCTCACCGAACCTCAGGTGACGTTCACAGAGCTTCATGATACAACTCTCTGAAGAATTTTACAAAATATCGCACGAGAGGAACTTTGTCATGAAAATCTGTTGCTGGCTCGCGGACTACATGCTAACGGACCAAACAAACATTTGTTCCGTAAGGGGATTGAACCAGCGACACGAAGCGCAGAAAGCCAATCGCTCAAAAACTCTCGCGTCATACAAGCGTTATAACAATTACTTGCATTGGCAGACCAATTGACTCTTCAAATCTGAGTGTTCGAGTCGATCGATCTCTTCAGTGAAGCCGGAGGAGTCGGCACTCGGGGGAAATCACCGGTATGGTGTAAAAACTCGAGCTGCTGCTGTCACCGACATTACTGATCTGTGCAAGTTTCAAGAGTATAGCAGTTAGATAATTAATAATTATTATGTTCTTGCACACTAGTATTTCTTCTTTATCAAGGGTACAGTTTAAACACATGCATCTCATGTACAGTATTTGCGAAATTTATTCAATCCCGAACGTCTAGCCAAAAATGTATGGAAGCATTGATTGAATGAGTGATTGACTGTTTTAGTATCATTGGTTATAATTTTAATGTATTAATAATGAAATTTAATTATTGTACTATTTTGCTTTTGACATTTGTATGCCCATGAGGCTGATCACAGAATGAACTCCATTTTTATACTCAATTAAGACCTATTTTACCTGTGAATCACAAATATATTATTTGATTTGATTTGAAGCGTCGTGCGCGCGCATTTGATGAACTCTGCGTACATAGTTTTCAGCGCGCTTATGACAAAACATGATAAATAATATTCATAGTTTTTCTTTTCTACAAAACATATCTATAACATATATAATTTTATAACTGCCTGATTGGTCTAACGATAGCAACTGCGACTGTGAGTGTGAGGTCCTGGTTCGATTCCCGAGTAGGGCAAAGTGTTATTAGATTTTTCTCCATCTATAGAAATTCTCAGTAGCAGCATGGAGTTTGGAATGTGTCCGGTTGATGGCTTGATAACAGCATCGGCGAAATGAGGGTGTACAATAGTACACCTCTGCTCAACCCTTCGGAGGTACAGGCGTGATGCTTTGTTATGTTATATAATTATATCTTCTGAGATTTTATAAGTGTCAACATAAGTGGGCATATAATATTCGCTTACAACTTGGACTGTTCCAATCTACGGCACTGTATGCTATAACTGAGCTGTCAGCTACGAGATGTCCTTCACACTGCCATATTGATTATATTACTTTGGTCTTTTGATACTTATTCTTTTTTTGAAAAACTAGCTTGTTCCAACCTTTTTTTGTGGTGCAAAAGAGTAACAATGCTTCTTGTTTTTCGTGGCTTCGTGGAAGTCTTTTAGAGTATAAGTGTTTATGTACAACGAGCAAGACTGGAGGTGCATTATCTAAAGTGTGACACAGTCATATAGTTTGTTGTAGTTGTTCGGAATATCCCCATTTGGCAAAATTGGTCCTGCATCTGCCCATGATTTCGAAGTCGATTCAAAGATTTCCAGTTGGACCAACAGGAACAATAATGAAAGAGTGAAACACGATAATAATGTCGTTCCAAATTTGAAGACTCCAATTTCCAGATTCTTAAACATTCATCATTTTTCTAGATTAAAAAAAAAAAAATAAACATTCGTGTTTATCATTTTTGATATGTTTGGCAAAAGGGACTTATTTTTTTTTAAATAAGTCCTTTTGCCAAATATTTATTTTTTGTTTTATCTTGAATGCAAAAGAACAAAGAGGCAAAGAAGGAACAATACCGAAAGACCAAAACAGAATAATAATGTCGTTCGAAAATTTGAAACGTTATATTGTCTGGCTCTCCAAAATGTATCGTTCGTTACAAAGTTTATAATATTTGATACAACATACACTGACCGGTCACATCTGCCGCTTGGCGCACTGACCTAAATTTGCGCCAGTAAGGCTGAAGACGCATGCTGGTAGGCTGTACTTACAAAGAAATTTCAACGTTTTCACGACAAATATAAAATTCAAATTCGTATAGCAACAACATTACTTTGTTGGTTTTAGCTTTCAGATTAGAGATAGTAAATTTTAATATTAATAGTTTTTTTAAGATATTCTAATGTAACTGTAGTTTTAGAAATTTAATGGTTACTTACTCACATGCAAAGTAATCAATAATTATTACAAAATATCACTCCTGTTTTCACCGGAGGGTTATGCATAGATGTACTAATATTAAACCGATATTTCACCGATGCCGTAAAGTCCTGTTAAACATAGACAAGCCTAATGCCATCCACTGGTAACAATTCTAAGTCTCAGGGCTGGTATTTAGAGATTTTCTAAACGAAAAACCACTATTTCCCTACCCTGGGAATTGAACCCCACGCTCACGCTCGGCAGCGAGAACTGCTAATTAAAACATAAAATTAATTAACACAAGATTTGATTAGTATTTTCTGATGGAATTTCAAGCCTCATTCAAATCTCACGAACCAAACAAATTCACAGTCTAACCTTGTGCGCTCCGTTTTGTTTATATTACTGCCTTATCTGAACACGGCCTCCAAAAGCCTCTATGTGTACAAAGGGTTAATCAGCCTAATGACACGAATATGATAAGGTCCACTGATCAATGATAAGTGATAACCCTGTTACATAGGTTTCGTAGAGGGTAGAAACCGGCATTAGGTTAAATTTTAATTATGAACACAGACTAAATAATAGCAATACGTAATTAGGGCAGAATTTCTCTGTCGGTTTGATTTGAATGCGAAGGATTAGGCCATAGTCCACCACGCTGGCCCGGTGCGGGTTGGCGGACGACACACACCATTAAGAACTTTATGGAGCCCTCTCAGGTGTGCAGGTTTCCTCACGATCGTTTCCTTCACCGTAAACGCAAGAGATAATCTGATTGATCCGCACATAATTTCGAAAAGTCAGAGGTGTGGGCCGGGTTTGAACTCAGACCTTCCTGCATACAGAACATAGCGTCACGCCGGTATTCCCCGAAGGGTTAGGCAGAGGCTTTCTATGTACCGACACCTACGTTTCATCGATGCTGTTATTCAGTCCCATGTACATACATATAAGGGGCGAGTCTATTGCCATCTACTGGGCACAGTTCCAGACTCCGTGCTGCTACTGAGAATAACCCAATAAGACTTTGTCCAACCCAGGAATCGAACCCGCAGCCTAATTACCGATGTAGCAATCAGTTTGCGACAGGCGTACATCGCGCGATATCTACTGTCAAACTTCATTTTTGTTCCATAATATGTATTGGCTGACAGTGAGGCTGCTGTCGCGTGGCTGTCGCGTTGTTGCTGTCGCTTTTTTACGTAATTAGGCTGCCGGGACCTCAACTCTGTAGTCGTGCTTGTGACCAATTAGGCAGTCTTAATGTCTCACACATAACATGATATGTTATACAGCGTGTTTTTATTTGTTCCAGTGCTTCGTATTGTACCTATCTACACTTACTTTAAAAATATATTCTTACCCAATTATTTCTGAAAAAAGAAAACATATTAAGTAAAAGAAAGCTCTTACTACCTTTCCACTATAATTGGCAAGACGCCAATCACATAACACATTCCATATTTTCTCTTTCACCCATTTCCCACTAAATGGAACACCCCAAGGTACATTTGCTAACGAAAACAAGCTCTCATTAGGAGGGAGGTATAAACTAAAATAGCCCGGCTATTTTGGCCCGTCTGACCTGAGGTGTTTTCATTATACAAATAGATGCTGGGCCTCGAAGCCGAAAGGGATAACTTTACTCAGTGGCGTTCCGGGGGGGGGGGGGGGGGGGCACCTGTAGCAGGGGTACACATCAAATTGTCAAAACTTCTTAAACTAGACAATTAACGAAAATTTAAAAGAAATTGGTAAGTTCCTGCTTCAAATTTGTGAAATAAATTCTAATTTGCCCAACTTTAATATGCCCCCTCCCCCCCCCCAAGTCACTTTCCTGTTGATATGACCCCCCAAAGTCTATGGCTGCGACCGCGCCTGACTTTACTTTGCATCACTACTTAATTTGGACTTAAAGGTGATTTGTTGATTTATTGGAATAGTTGATTTGTTTAATTAAGATTTGTCGATAAACTTAGCATAATATCAAACCTGTATTCCTCAAAGGATTAGGCAGACATGTAGGTACTATTAGTATACTCACATTTCGCCGCTGATACTGCTATTAAATATCAGGTAACAGGGGGAGATTCTATTGCCGTCTACCGAAGACAGTTCCAAGCTCCGGATGGAACTGAGAATTTCCATGGAGAAAATTCCATTATCATTTTGCTAGATCCGAGAATCAAACGTTGGACCTCGCGCTCAATGTATTTTTACACGACTGCCCAAAAAAGGAGTGCACAGTGATGAATATTACATTATCATTGCAGTTGAGGGACCTCTTAGATTAAAAAATGTTCCACAGAACGGTCACCCGACTGCAATGACAATTTTATTTATCTGTTTAGTCAGCGAGTAAATTAGTGACCTTTCGCTTTTAATATACAGAACTTGTCATCTACTTTTAAGTTCGTTTTTTGGCAGAGCAGTCAAGTTTTTTATTTTTTTAATGATTTATTCTTTGTCTTTGAAGTTTATCTTCAAAAAAACTTTGTCCTACATTAGGAGTTCTTCTGTATGGTGGATATAGTTAACATACATGTCACATGTACCCATAGCCACACCCGAAACAACTATCTGTAGATCATACAAATATTTGTTCTGTGCGGGAATCGAAACCGCGACACGAAGCGCAGAAAGCTGATCGCTTAGCCACTGCAACCGCAACCAACCGTGCCGTCAAAATTTATTTAAATCAAACATATTATTTTAATGCACAATAAACCGCTGATAATTATATGTATTTCAGTCGATACACTGAAGATTATCCGGAAACCATCGCCATTAATAAATGGACGACATATCAGAGCACCACGATCGCACAAATATAGCACGTTGTGTTATTTCAACTAAAATATCGTTGCCCGTTATTTATTTGTACATCGAGATTCATCAGTATCCATGTATGTCATTTAAAAAACAGGACTGACGTACAATTGGTTAAAAAAAAATCTACGCTATGCTACTGAGAATTTCCATACAGAAAAACCAAATAACGCTTTGTCGTTTGTGAAAAATTGTATGGAGTCCCCTATCAGGCCGCGCAAGGTGGGCGTCGTATGTGCATACACTCGCAAGCAAGGAAAGTTGCGAGGCACAGTTAGTTTATATAAAAGCGATGTAAATCGAGCGCGGTATCGCATCGCGTCCATTTTGTTGATTGAAACGCATTTGTCGCGAAACGTTGTCCATTGAACATTTTGGCGGATACATTTAGGTATTTTCATTTTGAGTATTCCTGAAATTGAGTGGACATAATTATCAATGAGTGTTTTGCATGTACCAGTACATAGGTACATAGATTAATTGATAATTGTTAGATTGAATTTTAATTCCGGGGTCGGACAAAATGTTATTGGGTAGTTCTGTACTTATTGAAAATTCTCAGTAGCAACTCGGAGTCTGGAACTGAGCCCGGTAGATGGCATTGAGCTCGCCCCCTATTACATGGGACTCAATAACGGTATCGGCGAAATGTGGGTGAATAATACACCTCTGCCTCACCCTTCAGGAATACAAGCGTGATACTATATTATTTAGTTATTGTCCAAATAATAGTATTTCATAATTTTCTGTAATTAATCATCTCTATAGATTTGTACAAGAACAATAATTAACTACTTTGATAAATCAATTTCGAAACAAAAAGTTTATCAAATTATGTTGCTGACTGTACTTTAGTCAGTGGCGGTCCGAGGGTCGTGGGGATCATGACCCCCCCCCCCCCCCCCCAATCATATGTATATGTCAAATAGACAAAACTTAAAATAAACAATTTACGAAACATATAAACAAATTATTAAATTCCTGCTTAAAAAGTCTAAACCAGGGGTTCCCAAAGTTGACTGGACCGCGACTCACCTAACAAAAAGTTCCAAATTCGGGACTCACCTCTAGGTTTTCATGAAGGAAAAAGGGGCATAAACTATATGAATGAAAAACTGTTCAAACAAGAAAAAAACACTCAGTTCCGATCCAGAGTGTTCATATTTAAATACAACGAGTGCTATTTTTTAATGTAAAGGTTGCATTTGTTTCTTATTTTTAATTATTTGGCCCACCAGTAAGTCGCGACCCATACTTTGGAAACCACTGATTTAAACAATGAAATCAAAAATAGGTAGGTGATATTTTATTAATTTTTTTGTGAAATAAATGCTAATTTGTTCAACTTCAAACCTGTCATAATAAATAATATAACCCCCCAAAGTGTTTGGCTGCGACCACGCCTGACTTTAGAATGACGTAATTGCCATTTCTAGCAGGTATTTAGCAATAACCACGACACTCGTGGCCCACTAGAGCAGTGTATTGTGTTGGCGGACTTTTGTTACCGAGATATTAAAGTCGGAAGTGGCTGTACCAAACTAGCTCCATTTAAAGAAGAGAATATTGTTACAACATTTTTATTTATTTCAAAAACACATATTACTCAATAATTTTAATTTGTTTGTGGATGTATGGAAGAAGATTCTATCAGAATGCATGAAGTATTGTGAGACGAATAGATGAGTGTGAATTGATTTAGCTTCCGCCCGCGGTTTCGCCTGCGTGGATTACGCACTCGTACATTTTTCCGGGATAAAAAGTTCCTGTGCCAAATTTCATCCAGACCGTTCAGCCGTTCTGGCGTGATTGAGTAACAAATATTCATCCATCCTCACAGACTTTCACATTTATAATATTATATAGTAGGATAGGATAGGATAATACTAACAATTTATTACGTTAAATACAATGTTTTAATAGTATAATATTGGTTTCGGCCGTTCTATTTAAAACAAATAAATTACTGTACTGCCCAAGTGTTCATATATGCTTCATGGAAGATTCAACCTGGGCATTGACAATGCAATAGGCTTGATCACCTACTGCACTAAAATAATAACAATTCAAAAGAAAAAGAAAATTGACGTTTACGCCCACCCTAGGAATATTTCCTGTAACGTATTTGCGTTTACAAACACAAATATTTACACGCACAAAAACCCGGAACAACTATCTGTAGGTCATACAAATATTTCTTCCTAGCGGGAATCGAACCGGCAACACGTAACGTAGCGTTCGATCGCTCAACCATAGACTTAAAATGTATGTGCCAAAAGCGTCCTCTCGCTAGCTTCAATGAACAATGTCGTCTTCATAGCAAAAAGTTGTGTAAACCGCCATCTAGGAATAAATTCTATAACTAATTTGCAAGCAATATCGTACCTAACCTTTCTTATAAAGTGTGACATATGAAAGTTCTCACGCGCGTTTTATACATATAGCAGCACATTTTTCAAGAATTAATGACAAAATAAA
Source organism: Shargacucullia verbasci (assembly GCA_947562105.1). NCBI lineage: Eukaryota > Metazoa > Arthropoda > Insecta > Lepidoptera > Noctuidae > Shargacucullia > Shargacucullia verbasci. Next base: position 7,665,261 of record OX387302.1, on the reverse strand, counting down.
ATATTTATATGCGCGTTTTTAAAATGTACAGGCGAAGGTTTGTTTTGACGGTAGTGCTTTAAACAGAAAAATAATGTTCATTTCAGTTTTTTGTACCCATGTCCTGACATCTGTTAGCAAAAATACAAATACGCACAAACCTAGGCAACCCAATTTTATATAAGTTCTCGTAGATACCATAGATGGCGCTATTTCAAATTATTTTTAATGCTTAGTGCTGTCATAGCAATTTAGGGAGTATAAACATACGTATATATAATGTACACGTTGAACTGTATTGGATTGTTTTTGGATTATCTACGAACTTGTGAACTTTCATCAAACTATCTTCTTTTTTATGACATAACATAGCAGGGAAGGGTCACCGAAAGGTTAGGCGGGGACAGGGGTGAATAATTGTATCCCCACATTTCACCGATGCCGTTATATAGTCCCATGTAATAGGGTGTGAGCTTATATCCATCTACCGGACACACTTCCAGACTCCGTGCTGCTACTGAGATTTTCCATACAGAAAAACCCATAAACACTTTACCCGAGCCGGGAATCGGACCTAGGACTTCACGCTTACCAGTCGATATTGCGACCAGTAGACCAATGAGGCACTTAGGGGCCAACCATAAATTACGTCACACGAATTTCATGCTTTTTTGACCCCTCCCCCGTCCTTGTCACAGCTGGTCACATTTGTGAGACTCCTAGTGTGACGTCACATATTTTGCAATTTTATATCCAAAAATTATTAAATTAAAACAGCAGTTCCGAAAGTTTTATTTCCATTTATTTGAAACCACGGCGAGGCTCTCGAGGAACTCGCCAACATAACAATTTCAATCTTATATTCACACAGATAGAGTTGGAAATATTTTTAAGTTTTTCGTTAATAGTTCAAATTTCACGTTTTAATACTTAGATATATTAGATTTTGAAATGTGATGTCACGAAACTTAGGACCCCTCCCACCCCTTGTCACCCAATGTCACACTTCGTCGACCCCCTCCCCCCCTCTTAAAGTGTGATGTAATTTATGGATGGCCCCTTAGATATCTAAATAAATAATTGTCTGATATCTTTTTTGTACTATCGCTTCCAATAATATTTTTCTTCCTAAAAAACTGTCATTGCTAAAGTCACTTTTTATATGTAATAGAAAAAAGGGAAAAATGTTATTTATATCAGTTTAGGTTGAAACTACCCGTAAAAGAGCGCGTCAGCTGGGATTGGGGCAAGTGCTGACTGGGGAAAGATCTGCATTTTTATATAAGAGTAGACGCGGAATAAAGACTATTTTAATACGTTACTATTTTAAGTAATTAGGTATTAGAATTAAGACGAATAGAATAGAATAGAATAAACTTTATTTCAAGTCTGATTGACTTATACACTTAGACTCATATAACTAGGTAAAATTGCACTGTGATACATGCAACAGACAACAGTGAACTAAGTACCTACAGGCAATCTACTTTGTCAGCAATCATATTCAGTCACCAGAGCGGCGGCTGAGCGTGAGGTTATCGGTTCGATTCCCGAGTAGGACAGTGTTATTTGGTTCTTTTATCAGAAAAAAATCTCAGTATCAGTCCAAAGATTTGAATTGTGGCCAATATAACGGCAATAGGCTCGCCCCCTATTACATGGGATTCAATAACTTTGCCGATAACACAATTGGCGCAGTGGCTTAGCGATTCGCTTACGCTACGTATCGCGGGTTCGATTATCGCAAGGAAGAAATATTTGTATAGCAAACAGATACCTAGTTATTCTGTTTGATTATTGTTTTTGTCTTGTGATACAGGAATTATTGATAGTGTGTGGCAATCTAACTTTTGAATAAACCACGACTTAATCGTAACTGCGCGCCCTCTCTTATATTTGATGGGTCATATTTTTATCGAAGCAAGAGTTAATGTCTTGGAATAAAGATAAGCTGCGTCAACGTGCGAAAGAGATAGTAAATGTAATTTATAATAGATTTAAGTATAGATATACGTAAATGTTACGTTGACCCGGGTACGTCTTAAAACTGCGGCCAGACACCGGAGGACGGGCAGCAGCGTCCTTTCACTAATCGGTGAGTCACTGCGATCCCCAAGCCGCCTGCCAAGCGTGGGGATTATGGCAACCCCCCCCCCCCCCCCCCCTTGGGGAGGCCTTCGTTCAGCAGTGAACGTCTTCTGGCTGATGATGATGATATACGTAAATGTGTCTTTAAACTTAAGACTATACATTAAATATTGTCATTCTATTCTATGTCCTTACTGTTTCTATTACTTATTGTGTTATTTGTGGAAGAAATAAACTATTTTTTGATTGATTGATTGATTGACATAGTTCAGCTAAATGTTTTCATACAAAATGCGTCAACATTTTTACTCCACTAAACATGAGCTGATTATGTTGATTTTTTATATGTTATAGATACAAGTAAAAACTAGGATGTCACGTTTTTGTTTTTTTTTATACTGTTTATAGATTGAGAAATAATTAACCCTGAACACACGATTTTTTTTTTAACTAAAAATCTTCCTTATACTTATCTCGTGATAATGATAACACTAATCAAAATTTTGAAAAAAAAAAGCATACCCTGTCGACCTAGTTTATAATCTGACAAAACGATAGAGACCAAAATCAAATTAATTCGTTAAGATTTGGATGTAAGAAACGTTAACGCCCAAACATCTGTTTTGCGCGTATTTCAAGGAAATTTTGTCAGAAGCCGGCAGCTAAACGATGCTCCTAAACATATTATCGTAAAGAAAAATGGATGTGTTCATCAACAGAATTGACATAACTCAAACTTTAAGGAAAGGTACTTATCACCATGCCTGTATTCCCCAAAGGGTTAGGCAGAGGTGACTTGAGCCAAAGTTCTCGGATATTTCACCGGTGTTATTAAGCCTCATTGAATAGGGGTGACCTGTCATTTACTACATAATTCCAAACTCCAGACTGCAACTCATAATCTTCTTAGCTTGACCTGTGTACGAACCCAGGACTTCACACACACCAGTTACACTTGCAACCACTAGACCAATGAGGTAGTTCATCAATTTATGGCATACTAGCTTCCACCCGCGGCTTCACCCGCGTGGTTTACTAACACGTCCATTTTCCGAGATAAAAAGCATATTGACGACACGGTTGGCGCAGTGGCTAAGCGATTAGCTTTCTGCGCTACGTGTCGCGGGTTCGATCCCCGCACGGAACAAATATTTGTATGATCTACAGATAGTTGTTTCGGGTCTGGTTGTGTGTGCATGTGACATGTATGTTTGTAAACTGTATCCACGATACAGGAGAAATCCTAGTGTGTTTAAAAAAAAAAAAAAAAAAAAAAAAAAAAAATGTGCTATTCCAGACTATAATCTATCTCTGCGCCAAATTTCATCTAGATCCGTTCAGCCGTTCTGGCGTGAAAGAGTTACAAAGATGCATCCATCCATCCATCCATCCTCATAAACTTTCATATTTATAATATTATAATAGCTTTCGCTCGCAGCCTCGCCCGCGTGGTTTACGAACCCGTCCATTTTCCGAGATAAAAAGCCTATGTGCTATTCGAGACTATAATCTATCTCTGCGCCAAATTTCATCTAGATCCGTTCAGCCGTTCTGGCGTGAAAGAGTAACAAAGATCCATCCATCCATCCATCCTCATAAACTTTCATATTTATAATATTATAATAGCTTTCGCTCGCGGCTTCGCCCGCGTGGTTTACGAACCCGTTCATTTTCCGAGATAAATAGTAGCCTATGTGCTATTCCAGACTATAATCTATCTCTGCGCCAAATTTCATCCAGATCCGTTGAGCCGTTCTGGCGTGAAAGAGTAACAAAGATCCATCCATCCATCCTCACAAACTTTCACATTTATAATATTAGTAGGAAGGATAATATTAGTAGGATTAGTAGGATAGTAGGATTATAATATTATTAGGGTTTTTTCCATGTGTATCTAGTAACTGTTTGGTTTAAACCGTACACCGGGCTCCGTAAAAACGTATAACTACCTATATGTATGCCAAAAAAATATTTGTTGCGTGCGGGGATCAAATCCAGAATACGTAGTGCATAAAACCAATGTGAGGCAGTGTTAATTAGGTTTTTCTGTACTAAAATTCTCAGTATCAAGCCGAAATCGTGCCCGGTAGATGTAATTAGGTAGCCCTGTTAAGCGGGACTCAATAAAGGCAAAGTGTGGGTGTATAGTAAGCATCAAAAAGATGTATACACGTAGCGATATTTATAAGCGAGTTTTAGAGGAAATAGTGATTGAAATCTTTACCAATTTTACACATAATATCTGTGGATACATAAAAATACATCGTCATTAAATTTTATGATTTTAACCAATACCTTTCCAAGACTAAACGTTTGAATTTCGCTGCGTGTAAACATCTCTTTGATACTGACTGTACAGCGGAACACTAGCTAACCTTTCAATGAATACAGGCATATGTTATGTAAAAGATAGATTTTTTTTTCTAAACGACTGCCTCAGTACGCATGCGTCGTTCTGCCTAACTAACCGTACTAACTCGCCCTGCCCATTGAATACAAATAGTCTATAAACACTTCGTTTTTCCTTTACGATCCTCATAATATTTAATATGAAACCTAATATTATTATGTGCTTCGTTACATGAGTTTGTTTTGATTTTATTATTACATAGATATATTGACTGTGAACTGGCAACTGGTATCTCATGTTTGACAACATTACAGTATTAAGAAGAAACTATCGCCCGCTTTGTGCATACAACGCGGTCGATGTTAGTACAAATTGAATGAATTCGATTATGGCGTCTAATTTTGATTGAAGTAAAATACGCTTGTTGCAGCGTTGCAACCAAGTAAAATCCTCATAAAATCGAGATAGGACATGTTGCCAGTTCACAGTCGATATGATATTTTAGTCTGGTAACGTTGTCGCCTGCCCTTCTGACCCGCTACCTGCACATACATTTAGTATGGTTACCTCTTCGACAAAAATTATAAAATAAAAAAAAAAAACGTTTCCCCGGACTACGATTTCTCCTGTATCGTGGATACAGTTTACAAACATACATGTCAAATACACACAACCAGACCCGAAACAACTATTTGTAGATCATACAAATATTTGGAATCGAACCCGCGACACCTAGCGCAGAACGCTAATCACTCAGCCACTATGCCAACTGTGCCGTCAATTACTTTACTTTTGACATTCTCATTTCATCATCTGCCTAGCCTTTTTTCCAACTACATTGGGGTCGGATTTCAATCTAACCGGTTGCGGCTCAATATCAGTATTTTACGCGGAGCGACTGTCTTCTGACCTCCGCCACCCAGTAACTAAGAGACACTGATACTCTAAGGTTAGACTGGTTGTCAGACTTTTTGGCCTACTGACACCCGTAACAACTGTTATAGGTCCTCGTATGACACCCGGGATCAACTGCTTAACGTGCTTTCCGAGGCACGGAGGGGTCTCGGTATTTAAAAAATGGTCACTCATCCAAGAACAGACCGCGTCAACCGCTGCTTGACCTCGCAGGTCGACCAATCTGCACGGTAGCGATGTAACGACTAGCCCCTCTTGATTTGACATTGTCACTTATAAGTTCATCTAAAACTGTCAACTTTAGTACCAAAAGTTGTCAATTTTATAATAAGAAATTGTATTTAAACCACTGTAAGGTTCTTAATACACAAATAAAACTTAAAGCTGGTATAAAAAATAAAAAAAAAATAAAAAAGTACAAATCTTTAACTTAACCTATGAGATCAAAAAAGAAAACTTATAGAATTAATATTTTTTTTATGATATTTATTAAACGTGGTCCCCACACCAGGCATGCCTGTATCGAGGGGTCCCCGTGGGTCCCTTGGGGTCCCGGGGGGTCCCAGGGGGGAATACGAGTTCACATTTCAGTGTTGCCTCTAGCACTACACAAATGAATATACTTAGTTAAGGCATAAGTAACAAAAAAATATCATTATGGCATACTTACAAAACATTTATCGATGACATTAGTTTCATAACATAACATAAAACTTTGTTCTAATAAATCCGTTATAGAACGAAGAAGAACAAATAAAAAGATCCATTTAAAATCCAATGAACAAACTCCGATACGTGTTGTTTAGTATTTTTCCAATTAAATCTTAGTACCTACAATAATTAGCAATAGCCTTTGCACTAGTATCGCAAACAATTTTATTTGCAGCTTTATTGGAAAAGAATTGAAAACGTTTCTACTTTATCTGATACGATGTCGATATCCACTGAAGCCCTTATCTGATATCGGACATAATTATATGTAGACACCTAGGAAGGTGGCTATGTGAACGTGTATTTTATTCCGTAAATTAATACTTATAATACAAATATTAAGCTGTAGGTAAAATGTATGTTTGAGAGGCTAAAGCGGCGCGCACGTAGACAAGCGCTCCGCCACTGAGGAGGAGACGGCCAGGATACTGCACAGCACACGCTCGAGGCGTGCCCTAAGTGGGCCGTGGAGCGGCAGATTCTGGTCGACCAGATCGCGCAAGATCTCTCTCTGCCATCCATAGTATCGGCTATGCTGGCAGAATCGGAGAACTGGAAGGCAGTGGTCTCCTTCTGTGAAGCAGTCATGCTTCAGAAGGTGGCCGCTGAGCGGGATCGGGAATGGGCCGATCCCGCTCAGCAGTCGCGCTTGCAACCACTAGCTTGTTTCGTACTTTAATCAAATACACCATTTAAACTAATTTATAGCAATCTGAAAATCTAAACACAAAGGCGCAATCAGCACTAATGGCTCAACGATGATTAAAATGTAGTTACAATGTTTGCGCCATCCGCCAGTGTGCGCCAAGCTTTATTTTATGTTAGAATTAATTTAATTGAAAAACTTTGTTTGGCTTTTAGTGCGCAGATCAGAAAGCAAACGTCTCTCTGTATGTATTAGAAGCTTTAGCTAGAACAATGTTAGGATAGAGTTACTTAACGCACTTCAAGTTGCTTGAACAATTATTACATGAAAGATTAACGTGTGGCCACAGTTTCCAACAAAGATTAAATTAATTGTCTCACTACCAGTCCGAATTTAGGAATTGTGCCCGATAGACGGCAATAGGCTCGTCCCTCATAGTCATAAGCTTTCATTTGGGAGTCTTTCATCAAAAAAATTCTCAGTACCATACCGAAGTTAGGAATTGATGGTAATGTAGGTAGGTAATACCGGTTCATGGTAATAGGCTCGCCTCTCATTGAGTCGGCACGAGCTTTCATTTGGGTGTCTTTCAAACCATAGTGGAAAGATTAGCCATATCGAGGCTGATTGCCTAGAGTCCTCAAAACAAGCTGATATTTTATCACTAGTGGAGGCTATTTTCTTGAACCCCTCACTGCAAAGCTGAGGAAGATTGGTTTCCCGCAGTCACCCCGTGAACATGGCTAATGCAATTTAACTGAAACCTCGGGAGCATTGTTTGACGCCAGTAAGACCCTCACCCGTATTACTTAAAGACAATGTGACAGTTGGTGTCGCTAATAATAATCATGCTATTCTGTATCCTCTTATGAAAATTCATATAAGCGAGAAAGGGATGCACAATTTTTTAGTCGATGTGGCTGTTAGATTGTCTTACGTAAAGAGCGTACTCCTTTTTAAAAGGCCGGCAACGCACTTGTGACTCCTCTGGTGTTGCGGTTGTCCATGGGCGACGGTAATCGCTTACCATCAGGCGATCCGTCTGCTAGTTTGATGCCTATCACATTAAAAAAATCAAGGCGACACTCGCAGTTTTTAATGTAACAATATACAGTCTCACACTACCGAAGGAAATTTTTCATCAAAGACCATGAAAAGGTCACCAAAGTACCTATAAAAACACCTCTCTTAGAGAATTCAAATTGAAAAGGCGTCGCCAAGGGCGGTGCTAGCGTATAAGTCTAAAAAGTTAGTCAGTAGTGAAAATTGTATTCATTCAGTAAGTACCTTCCTCGTTCTAAGGACTACGCTTTGCTTTCAAGTATAAAGGACTTTCCTCAATAGGGAGCTGGAAAATATTTGATCATATATTTAATCGGTCTTGTACACTATTTTTTTATTTTTTCTGTGCTTTACTAAATGTTGCAGTTTTGTATTGGTTGTTGATTTTGATTGATTGTTCTTTTGTTTTTATAATACTAGCGGACCCGACAGACTGAGTTCTGTTAGAAGGTTGCAAATAAAAATTTAAAAAAAATCCTAGAACTCAATCGCAGCCGGGTCTACCGGGTCCAATTGAACCTAAACCACTCAGGGATTCGCTCAAACACACACAAAAAGTTTCATCAAAGTCGGTCCAGCCGTTTAGGAGGAGTTCAGTGATATACACACGCACAAAAGAATTATAAATATAAAGATATCATCACGTCTGTATTCCCCGAAGGGTTTAGAATTGGGCCCGGTAGATGGCAATAGGATCGCCGCTATTACATAGGACGTAATAGCGGGATCAGCGAAGTGTAGGTGTACAATAGTACAGCCCAGCCTGACTTACATATGTATTATTTCTTAGAATGACACTTTTCTTGACAGTCGTCCTACTTTCTTCAATTTCAAATTGCCTAAGGTGTACAAGCCAATGTGTACGTCCCTTTATCTCATCAGCAAAAAGCTACTTCCTTATTCGTCGTCACGTGAATACGACTTTTCTATTTGTATTCGCTTCACTTTTACCGTTCCCCTTCATCTCATCAAAGAGTTGAAAAACGTTGAAAAAAATACATGTTATTCTTGTACAGTAAGAGATAAAAGGTGATGATTTTTTTTAAAGTAGAAATTTTCTGGATGCCTCATTGGTCTAGTGACCGACAGCGAGCCTGCTGAGCGTGAGCTCCTGGGTTCGATTCTCAGGTCGGGCAAAATGTTATTGGATTTTTCTGTATGGAAATTCTCAATAGAAGCACGGAGTTTGGAACTGTGCCCGGTAGATGGCAATAGGCCCGCCCCCTATTACATAGGACTTAGTAACCGCATTATCGAAATGTGGGTGTACATAATGTATTCTTAATTTAGTATTTAAGTTATACCTAATATTAAAGTTTATCTGCAGACGCTACTTTAAAATAACTCTTATTGATTCGTTTCTACAAGTTTCTTCCAACGCTGGAGGTAAATTAGACTTTTCTCCATTTTACACTCCGTTGTGACATCACTACATAGTACTCGTATAAAACAAAGTCGCTTCCCGCTGTCTGTCTGTCCCTATGTATGCTTAGATCTTTAAAACTACGCAACGGATTTTGATACGGTTTTTTTAATAGATAGAGTGATTCAAGCGGAAGGTTTATATATATAATACATGCATAATATAATAGAGAAACACTGATAATTTTAGAGGTTTCTAATGTGATGTCGTAAATAAACACAATTTTTTGCGCTTACATTGCAAACGCTGGCAGAACCCTACGAGATTGATCAAAATAATGTACTACAGTATTGTAAACCGTGTGTACTAAAAAGATTTACAAAAAAAACCGTGATGGTACATGTCAATCTCTTAGGGATAACCCAGAGTGTGCATTTAATATAGACCAATATTTTCGAAGATATTACAGATTTAAAATGCAGGGACAGGGAGGGGGGGGGGGGCATATTATAAAACTAAGTCCCCCGCCGCGTCGGTCTGTCTGTCTGTCTGTTCGCGATAAACTCAAAAACGACTGAACGGATTTTCATGTAATTTTCACCAATAGACAGAGTGATTCATGAGGAAGGTTTAAATGTATAATTTGCTAAGGTTTGGCTTTGTAAATTGGCTGAAATATGACGATGATAGTTGAAGATGTCGGAAAAATCTTGCCGACTGAGAGCATTACTGGCGTGCGCCGAGTAAATGCTCAACGTAACATCATACGACACTACGACAGAAAATATGCACGGGTACGTAATCCAAGCTAGTTTAATATAAGATTTTCCGAGCTCTTTACTTTAGTTTTTAATAGTTAGGTATAATTATTTTTAACCAATATATGCTACTGTACTCTTTTCTTATTAAAAACAATTCCTCGTCACTTGCTTGTCTCCTGTGTCCAGGTTCTAACATATACACCCTGAGCCAGATCCACTGTGATACATATAATATTTGTTCGGTGTGAGAATCGAACCTGCAAGCCGTAGCACAAAAAGCCAAGTAGTTAACCACTGCACACATATTATTTTCGCTGCTAACTAATATTCAGGTTATAATTAATGCATTTAATATCGTTATTATAATTATTTGATATTTTGTAATAAAAAAGTAATGCGTCATTTTCTTCAATGGACATTTAATTTTCTGTTATTTTTTTAATTGAATATTATAACTTTTAATATTTGACGGCACGGTTGGCGCAGTGGTTGAGAGATCGACTGCTGCGCTACGTGTTGGGGGTTCGATTGCCGCACGGAACAAATATTCGTATGATCTACAGATAGTTGTTTCGGGTCAGGGTCTTTGTGTTTGTGAATATATATGTTTGTAAACGCACCCACGATACAGGATTTATTCCTAGTGTGGGGCAAGGTTTAAAAAAATTACATTTTCACACCATCTCAATGGTAAAATATAGTGTTATAACGTTGATACTTGTTTCATCTGTTTCAAAATTACCTGTATTTTGCAAATAAATGTTATTCGTATCTGACTGCCTTGTTAGTCTAGTGGTTGCAAGCGCGATTGCTGGGTTCGATTCCCGGGTCGAGCAAAGTGTTATTGGGTTTTTCTGTATGGAAATTCTCAGTAGCAGCACGGAGTCTGGAACTGTGCCCGGTAGATGGGAATAGGCTCGTCGTATGTTAGCTTAGTCGATAAGTTTTGGGATGCTGTGGCCTCCTATAAATGAAGGAGTACACCGATGAAGAACTATTTATATCTCATTCTAACTTTATGTGTATATCCTTTGTTGGAAGTCCTTAATAAATCTATATATATAAAAATGAATTGCTGTTCGTTAGCCTCGCTAAAACTCGAGAACGGCTGAACCGATTTGGCTAATTTTGGTTTTGAAATATTTATATAAGTCCAGGGAAGGTTTATATGGTGAGGAAATCATTTTTTGTAGTGTAGTGTAGTGTAGTGTAGTGTAGTATAGTGTAGTGTAGTGTAGTGTAGCGTAGCGTAGCGCAGCGTAGCGTAGCGTAGTGTAGCGTAGTGTAGCGTAGTGTAGCGTAGTGTAGTGTAGTGTTGTTCCTAATGCGGACGACGTCGCGCGGGTCACCTAGTAAATAAATAAATATAGATTGTTGGAAAGAGGGAAAAGAACACAGACTTTGAGACAAGGAAAAAGAAAATCGCATCCTACGATCTCGCATCAACTAACACAAGGAAGCCAAAAACATATTTCTCAGTAAGTAATCTACTTATCATGTACGAAATATACGAAAATTAGACATAATGTCTTCACATAAAATCATTTATGTAAATATGTTTCTTTACGTCGTAAAAGTACCCAGACATGTTGTAAAAATAATAAGGAGATATTGTGTTTCACTTGTTTGGGTTCATGGCTTTTGTTTTGGAACTGTGGTGATCATTTTTCACTAACGTGGTAGATATGGTACCAGGGGTAAATGAGATAAAACTTTGGAAGGATTTGAATGTTGAATTATCACAGTATTTTACTGTAAAAAAAAGTAATCATTTCAAAGTTTTGGCCTTTATTCAATCCTGGATCTATTCTAACATTAGAGAAAAATGTACCGAAACCTCCACAAAACTGCTGCCTAGTGATCGCGAGCGTGGTTGCTGAGCCAGAGGTCCTGTGTTCAATTCCCAGGTCGGGCAAAGTGTTATTGAGTTTAGAATTGTGCCCGGTAGATGGCAATAGCCTCGCCTCATATTACATGGGAATTGATAGTGGCATCGGCAATGTGGGTGTATAAAAAGTACACGTCTGCCTTACCCTTCGTGGATACAGGCGTGATGCTATGTTAAGTTACCACTATAAAATCACAAGAAAATTTAGAAAATCCTAATGACATTTGGCCCAATCTGTGAAGTCCAGATTCTCATGCTAAGCCAATAAAGCATTGAAATAAAAAACTAAACATCTTTCGGGAACGCTCCAAATAGTGGCAGCCGAATTAAAAGGCAAGTCAAAGGATTTTTTTGCGGTCTATTCTTTTACAAAGAGATACCTATGTCAAGCAGTCCGTCGTTTACTTTGAGTCTAGGAATTCAGTGTAAAGAAATGTTGGTTTCCACCAAGCTGACGGGTAAACGGAATTTGATTTATCTGAGAGCTGTGGCGTGTAATCTTATGTTATTTGTTGTTACCTATATAACTCGAACTCAGGTTGACCGAAGCTAGAAAAACCTGTTTACTTAGAGTTTGTATGTTACGCCAACTTGATGACTGACGACACAGTTGGCGCAGGGGTTAAGCGATTAGCTTGCTGCGCTTTGTGTCGCGGTTTCGATCCCCGCACGGAACAAATGTTTGTATGATCTACAGATAGTTGTTTCGGGTCTGGTTGTGTGTGTATGTGACATGTATGTTTGTAAACTGCACCCACGACACAGGAGAAATCCTAGGGTGCGGCAAAGATTAAAAAAAAAAAAACAAAAAAAAATACCTATGTGCTTGCGGTGCGGTCCTGCAAATTATGCTGTACTTAATATTGTGCCTGCGTGTCCATAACTGCACACAAGGAGTATTGGATGCCACTGATAGCGCAGTCCTTGACGCTAGCTTCTGGGCTGAGACAGATGGCCATCGATTCGCTAAGAAGAAGACCGGCTCACTGACTAATCCCCAAATCTTAGGAACTACAAAGCCTTGAAACTTGTTCGCTTAGTTCTAAGTTGTAGGCATTCGCTTGGAAGCATTTTCGGTAATACAACCCCTAATAGGGTAGAACGTGAGTTCAAAGTTTAAATGATTTTTTTTCTACGCATACACTGTCGTGAGGTCACCTAATTAAATATAATTAATTCATTAAATCATGGCATTGGCAAATATTAAATCTGTACTACATACCAAATAATAACTATATAGGTACACACTATGAAGTTATTTCGCAGAAAAAATGGCAGGCGAGGTCTGGAGGGGTTGGGAAGTTGGGAAGTTGTCCCCCTCGTTACGTCGTATCATCAACGGATTTTCCATAGGTGTACATTATATTCAGTTATAAGAGTTATTCTTGGTATATTGTGGTACTTGGTTTAACAGTAGGTACTGCTTCAAAACTACGAGTGTATTGAAGTTTTTGGAAACGGCCAACGCAGAATGTCCGGCAAAAGGCGTTTGACTCTCCTCGGTTGAATTCATTTTAAGAACCACGTTACTCTTAATTAATGGCGACATGATACTTGAAATTATCCTAATTACTTTTTTGCTGACATATTTTATTACTAAAACTAAACATTACTGAGGTTTGTCCGGAATGCCGGACATTAAATACATTCTGCTTTAAATTTAAGCGACATCAGCAAACATGTCAAAAATGTATGATCGTTATATAGCTCTAAAGTGAAAAAGTACATACAGAATAATTAATATTTCGGACAGTCACAGCAGCGTTCACTGAACATAGCTCCTTCAATAAACATCTTTTCGTTATAGGAATTACAAACAGTTCTCTGTGCAGAGCATGCATGGAGGAGGAAGAAACGGCAGGTCACGTGCTACTGAACTGACCTGAGGTCGCCACATACAGGGCCAAGTACTTCGGAAACCCAGGTATCCTCCGGGAAATAGCCAGCAACGTCTGCTGGCATTTCTTGAAGAACTGGGGTGGATCGAATAAACTGACATTATTCCCATCCCGAAGCAAAAAATGCGCTTAAGCGTATATTATATTTGCGGAAAACAGCCCGTTATAGCTACACCCATACCTACAGAATATGAGTGGGCGATACAAATCGTATATAGATACAATATCTATATATCGGCACAATATCCAATATCTATACATCGAAGGGCGCACAAACTATGTACTATATCGCTCAACTCGAGTGACACTGCACAGAACCACATAATAATAATAACGTAAATATCTATGGTACTCTGAATACATAGATACGACCGAACCGCTGAACCACTTTCGTTTCAGAATATCATAGATTCAACCAATACGCCAATACGCTATACCGCATACGTTCCATAAAACCGAAACTTTAAAAAATAACAGTAACGTGTGGTACTACTTAGGTTTCCGAGTACCATAGATTTTGACCAATATTTAGATATTGAAATATATAGATTCGATATCAGATATTCAAAACCGATATATAGATACGATTCATTACAGCGTAAAGATGATATTACCCAAGCCTACTACAGAATAATAGAATAATGGATTATAAAATCATACGGCTGTAACACCTATGATTATCAAAAAATGCTGCTTATCTTGTTGTAAGAGTCAACTATGTGATTGTGGTTCTCGATACCCCCTATGTTTTCTGCGTAACATTTCGATAGCGCCATCTAATTCGATGCCAACGCCATCTATCGAAGCGAGGGTTCAACTTTTGTTGTAAAGCTGTCTGCTCATGATGTATACATTCACGATTAAGGCCTTTTATTAGGTATTTTATTGCTATTGTGTCGTACTTATTAATAATTATGTTTTTTAGTTTTGTATGACGAGTTTTTATCAGAACTCTGGAAACAATACATAGTTGGTACATTATTTGGACACCATGCTGGTGGCCAACAGTCCACGTAGTTGCAAGAAGATTAATTTCTAAAATAAGGATCAATTTTGCTTGTTTAATATTTTATTCCTATAAACCGTAATACATTATTATTGATACCATTTAAATTTATTGGCATAATTATGACGATAAAGAAATTATAAGACTGCCTCTAGTAATTGCATGCGCGGTTGCTGTGCGTAAGGTCATGGCTTCAATTCTCAGATCGGGAAGGTGTTACTGATTTTATCTATTAGGAAATTCACAGTAACAGTTCGGAGTTTGGAATCATGCCCGCTAGATGGCAGTAGGCTTTCCATTTATAACATGAGACTAAAAAGAGCATAGGCGAAATTTGGTACTCTAATACTATTTTTAGAGCTAGGTTCAAGTCCTTTTATAGAAAAAATATTTTTACTGCATTTAATTGATATTTTTTGTAACCGTTTTCGTGTTGTATGTTTATTGTTTCACGTATTATTCAAAAATTGGTTTTATTATGATTAATTATTCAAGACTTGATTACTTTTTATTACATTAAAAAATAACTACCAATTGTTTTCGGGGTAATATTTTATAGGTAATTGTAACCGCTTACTGTCAGATGGATCATTTACTAAGAAGCGACTTTAGTGGTTTAAAAAATTAGGATTGTTCACCTGCACTGGTCTATTTAACCAAATTCTTGATTATTCCTTTCCTTCTAAATTCACGGCAAAAAGATTTAGAACCAATTTTCCGACCGACTGCGCAGTGAGACTGCGCAAACCAATAAAATGATTGTTTAATAATAGCAACTAGATAGAACCTATATTTTGTTAATAAAAATCTACTTAATACTTACTTTACAATAGTAATAATGCTGTCAATAGGTGTAAAACATTATATACTAGCTTCCGCCTGCGGCTTCGCCCGCGTGGTTTACGAAGCCTTACATTTTTATTTAAAAAGTATGATGATATAGCCTATGTGCTATTCCAGACTATAATCTATCTCTGTGCCAAATTTCATCCAGATCCGTTCAGCCGTTCTGGCGTGATTGAGTAACAAATATCCATCCATCCATTCATCCATCCTCACAAACTTTCACATTTAACATATTAAAATAATAATAAAAAGTAGGATTAGTAGGATATTAGTAGGATTAGTAGGATATTAGTAGGATTAGTAGGATAGTAGGATTAGTAAGATAGTAGGATTAATGTTGCGAATTAATTATGCGATAAGTAATAACAAATAATTATGGTTCTGATAATTTTAATAATGATGTGGTGGTTATCTCATTTAACGAGCAATGATACTTAACTTTTAATTGATGAATATTTGGTGCATTTTCAATATTTGACTACTTCATTGTTCTAGTGGATGCAAGTCCGACTGCTGAACGTGAGGTCCCTGGTTCGATTCCCGGGTCGGGCAGCGTGTTATTGGGGTTGTCTGCATGGAAATTCTCAGCAGCAGCACGGAGTCTGGAACTGTGCCCGGTAGATGGCAATAGGCTCGCCCCCTATTACATGGGACTTTAAAAGGCGAATACATATTGCATAATAATAGCAAAACGACTCGTAGTATCAAAAATATATATATTAACATCAAACTTAAAACATAATCATTCATCAATCATCAATATATTATGTATATTATACATATATATACCATATTGTCAGTAAGTATTTATTATTTTGTATTGTATTTATGTACACAATTTAAAGCCCCATATCTTGTCCAGTTCACTTCTGTCCATTCTATGGTTGCCTGGAAGAGATCGCTGATTGCGATAAGGCCGCCCATTGTACATTCTAATTGTAATTTTTTATGTATGTTTTTGAACTGTGTCGTGTGCAATAAAGCGTATATCTATCTATCATTTAAATCGATTTAAGAATCCTGGAACTATGGTGAAAAATCGTCCAATTCAAACCTATTTTTTTGAAGTTGGTTAAAAAATAGCTTCACATTATTTCATTTTAGTTCAACAAACAAAACAACTGGGAGTTGCAGGTAATTAACGGTGTTTAAGAAACAAATGGATTTTAACTATTCCACTATTCGTAGTTCGAATGAGGCTAACTACACGTTTGGGAGTTTCTGATTTATTGTTTTGTTAGAACTTTGTGCATTACGCCTGTATTCCCTGAAGGGTTAAGTATAGGTGTTTTACATCTCTATCTACACACAGTTTTTTCCTTTACCATTATAGTCCCATGTAGTTAGGAGTAAAGCTATTACTATTTACAGCAATCTGGGATTCGAATCCGGGATCTCACATTCGGCAGCCGTGCCAGCAACCATTAGATCAAACGACGTGAAAGTTTCTGCTATTCCATACATTGCCCCGAATAATTTTTCGTTCCGGACAGCATTTTTTTTCTGCCACTTAGTAAAAGTTTTCCTTCATTTAGTAAACCTTTCGGGTTAGTGCCCTTGTACAAATGGTGACTGCTAAGACATCAAAATCCATTTAAAAGTTTGTAAACCTCCATCTTTCCAAACCTGCAAAGTACGGCGATATTTTAAAGAGAGAATAATCAGACCCGTTAATTTTCCGATGCAAACCGTTCGGTTCCCTTCTGAAAGCATATTACATTTGCATTACGATTTCAAAAGAGTTCAATTAAAATAATGGAGAAGCGTGAAACCTATTTTATTGTAAAGGTTCCGTAGCAATTTGTTTAACTTATTCTTTTGTTTGACTGTATTGATTAATCTGTAGACCAAAATTTAAATATTCCGTGCGATAAAGATAAAAGTGAAAAAGTCTGTACACCTGAGAGGAGTATAAGTCCTCGATGGTGGATGTAGTCTACCAACCTGCACCAAACTAGCGTGGTTAACTAAGATCAAACTCATTCTCATTCTGAGACGAGACCTATGTCGATAAAGGGCGATTTTTTTTTCTTAAATTAAACTTTTCTCCACCCAAACAATCATACTGTATCCTGTAAATATTCACATAAACTAAGACCCAGACTCGAAACAATTATCTGTAGATCACACAAATGTAAATGAACCTAAGACACGTAGCGTAGCAGTCGATCTCTCAACCACTGCGCCAAACGTGCCGTCAAATTTTACTAGAGGTTTATTATCTTTTTAACTTAAATACAGCCTTTATATTAAAAAAAAAATAGTTAAATTATAAATAATATTAAAAACAATCGAGTAGCCAATATCGACAGAACAATATTCAAACAGTTAAAGTGAAAATGAAAAAGCTTTTGTTTCAAATGTTCAATTTTACAGACACATTTATATCCATTGTATATCGTTATCGGTAAAGCATACGTTTATATTTTTGAATATAGAAAAGGATTTTGAATGCCTGCTCCAGAACTTTCTGATAAAGTGACTGATAGTTATCGAACAGATATTATTTCAGTGTGATAAAAAATTATAACTACTAAATATAATAAATGTAAATTAACCACAGAGTTATTCAGCTAGATTTGCAGACATCAGACATATGTACAAAACATTTTTTATATTTTATGTTTATTTATAAGTTGTGGATACATTATCAGCTAGTTTATCGGCAAGCGGAGAAACCTCATTATTTTGTATTTAAAGCGCTTAATCCGCTTAAAGTGCCAGATTACAAATAATCCCCGATCACTTTATTACAGATCCCTAAAAAAGGGCGAGGTTTTCCCGCCAGTGGAGGTCATTATGCCTTTTAAAATGGCTGCCGATAGAAGCCGCATCCCAATTAAGGAGAAGCCTTGACATTTGCGAGAATTAACGAAATTGTGGAGGTGATAATATTTTAACACCTCTGTACTTGATAATACGATAAAAAAGTTTAAATTTCGCTTTTAAACGTCCCTATTAAACATAACATCACGCTTGCATTCCTCTAAAAGTAAGGCAGATGCGTTCTATTTTATATTTCGGCGATGCTTTTATTGATTGCCACGTTATAAGGGACTAGCCTATTGCCATCTACCGAGCACACTTCCAGACTCCGTGCTGACACTGCGAATATCCATATAGAAAAACCCAATAACACTGCTCAACCCGGGAAACAAACCCGCGTTTCTGTCGCGCTTGCCACCACTAGACCAATGATCCAGTCAGCGCAATTACAAAGTAATATTTACCTAGTCATATTATCATGATTGAAAAATACTTTAAGATAAGAATAAAAATACGAAAAGACTGAGATGGATGATGCTACCCCTGCATCTGGCACAGCCAAACAAAGGGACATGTATGCAGAGTCACAAGAACTAAATGAAATATTTCCCTTAAGCAAACTTCATCTAGTTATATTTGGCGATCCCGTACATCTTTTTTCGTCTGTACACAATCTTTTAGACACTTCAAACGACACTCAACAGACTAGATAAAAATCGTATTAGCTCAGTCCGGCCTAGTTTAAGCCATCCCTATTTAAAAAAAGCCGATATAATCTTTCAACACAAGGTCATGATTATTTAGACTTCAAAAAATAAAATTCAACCCATTACTGTCCCACTGCTGGACAAGAGTCTCTTCTCAGAATGAGAAGGGTTAGGCCTTAGTCCACCACGCTGGCCCGGTGCGGGTTGGCGGACTACACACATCATCAAGAACTTTATGTCACCCTCTCAGGTGTGCAGGTTTCCCCACGATATTTTTCCTTCACCGTTAACGCAAGTGATAATCAAATTTTGATCCGCACATGATTTCGAAAAGTCAGAGGTGCGGGCCGGGTTTGAACTCAGACGCTCCTGCATGGAAGGCAAGCATTCAATCGCTAGGCTATCACTGCTTAGACTTCAAGCCTTTTAAAATAGAAAGTTTCTTAAAAAAAGGAATCGGAGCACTCTCATCTGTATTCCAGGAACGTAAAGATTTAACATGAATTTCAGGTGCGCGGTTTCGTGGCTTATCTAACGGTTTAGTGTCCGTGTACCAGAGGCAAAAATGTCTTATGGAATACTAATATAGGTTATCTGGGATAGATATTGTACTGCCTTCAAAAAGAGCTTCTGCTGCTGAAGTTACTTTTCATCGTTTTATGTTTCCCTTTTTTTCGATTTTTCCTATTGATGTTGACATAATTATAATAATAATAATAATAAATTCAATGCATTACTCTAACACTTCTAGGCTAGGGTCTCTTCTCAGGATGAGAAGGGTAAGGCCTCAGCTCACCACGCTGGCGTGGTGTGGGTTGGTGGACTACATACATCATGAAGAACTTTATGGAGCCCTCTCAGGTGTACAGGTTTCCTCATAATGTTTGCTATCATCGTTAATGCAAACGATAAACAAATTTTGATCCGCACATGAACGAGTAACGCCATAAAAGGCAAGCGTTGTTTTTTTTTATGGCCTAGGCGACAAACGAACAGGCGGATCGCCTGATGGTAAGCGATTAACGTCGCCCATGGACACCCGCAACACCGGAGGAGTCACAAGTGCGTTTAACCGTTACGCTATCATAGCATTTATAGTTTTACGCCGCATCCAAAATCTCAAAGTTGCAAGCGTATTCCAACATCCGTGTGTTTATTACGTTCAATTTGTTAACACTAAATTGGATGCGGTTTTCGATTGCTGCACCGAATAGCTAGAAGCAGACTCACAACTGGTTTAAACTGTAATTAAAACTCAGTAGGATTTCGGTTTTACGTTTTTTTTTTTTTACTCTAAACTGTGTTCGGATCCCATAATAGTAGATTAAATTTAAAGAAAGTTATTCGCGAAAGAAAAAGAAACTGAATGACATGATATACTTATGACATGACAACACTTAATACTTAATACTCAATATTTATTGCATTTCAAAGTGTAATCTAGGTGGTAAATTAGTAAGAGAATACTTACTGAACATCCACCTTTCAACTATGCCTATTGCCGTCTCCCGGGTACAATTCCAAGTTGCAGGCTGGTGCAGAAAATTTTAGAAAATGCCAATATTACTTGGCTTGACCTGGAAATCGAATATAAAATCAGACGCGCTTGCTAGACCAATGAGATACTCAAAGACCTAAATATTAGTAATGCTGACAAAGTTGTAAACTTAAAAATAAATGAGACTGCCTCAATGGTCTAGTGGTCGCAAGCGCGATTGCTGACAGTGAGGTCTTAAGTTCGATTCTCGGATCGGGCAAAGTATTATTGGGTTTTTCTGTATGGAAATTCTCAGTAGCAGCACGGAGTCTGGAACTGTGCCCGGTAGATGGCAACAGGCTTGCCCCCTATTATATGGGACTCAATAACAGCATCGGCGAAATCTGGGTGTACACCTTTGTCTTACATTTCGGGGAATACAAGAGTGATGCTATGTGTAAAATAAATGAGTATTTAAATAGGAGCAAAATTAAGTTGTAGGACTCTTTAAGTAGTACTATAAATAATGGCACCATATATAATTAGACCGGTGGATTTTTAACGATATTTTCCGTCATCAGTTGAATCTACATTCACATGATTTATTTGCTGCACACAGCGCTTGGCAGGGAAAATAACAACTTGTTCCAATTAACGACTTCAATAAAAATTGATACAAAAAAGGAAAAAAAAAACAAACAATGTTCCCGCGTGTGAAGTCGATTTCATGCTGCTCGAAATATAAAAGAATGTGAACGAAAAAGAGAATTTTATTTAATTTTTTTTTGTAACTCTCTTACTAGGCTGGGCTAAGGGGCTAATTTTACCGATAAAATAATAGACGCTTAAAACTAAAACGACCGCTTAAAATTTACTTTTGTATACGTAAATGGCTATTTTTAATTAAAATTTCTGTTAGTTTGTCCGTAAACAAAGCCTTAACTATTGTAGCATTTTTTTTCATTTTCTTATATGGTTTTCTTTCGGTTACTCTGTAAAAAAGCATAACTAATTACATATTGGTTATTGTGCAGGATTGTGTGATGCTCAGGCAATGTGTCTTGCTCCTTCGTTGAGGATGTGAGTTAAGGCAGTTTGTAGACCACAATGAATTATTTATTTGATTCTGGTTTTGAATATTTTTAATGTATTGAAACAGAATGTATTGGACCCGGGTACGTCCTGAAACTGCGGCCAGACACCGGAGGACGGGCAGCAGCGTCCTCTCACTAATCGGTGAGCCACTGCGATCCCCAAGCCGCCTGCCAAGCGTGGGGATTATGGCAAACCCCCCCTTGGGGGAGGCCTTCGTTCAGCAGTGGACGTCTTCTGGCTGATGATGATGATGATGATTGAAACAGTGGAACAATCGCAAAATTATAATATGTGAAAACAGTGACACTCAGTCGTTGTAAAAGGCGGTCTGCCCCGTCTTGATCTCGACCCGGCGTGAAGCTCGATCCCCATCGCTACGAATCGTGTTGTTCGCTCCTTCCTCAACTAGATGGCGCTACTAGTCCTCAACAGGTATTAAAAAACTGTAAACGGAAAAAAGTAATTAATGTGATGTGTCCAACATCAAACCGTTGTAGCGACTACTACTCGCAATATTCTGATCCGCACATGATTACGAATAATTAAAGATGCGGGCCGGTATTGAACTCAAATCCTCTTACATGGAACGCAAGCGTTCAGCCGCTAGGCTATCACTGCTTATATATAGATTATAAAAGATTATGATTCTTGTTTTACATTGAAAGGTAAGACCTTGTTTAATGTGTGAAAATCAAACAATTTTTTGGTATAACTTTCGTTACTGACACACCCCACCGGAATAAAAAATACTAGAAACTATTTAGAAGCTGGGTTTCAAGTGCTTAACCAATTAATTTTAGGAAGGGAAACGATAAATGTATCAGATCATTCTACGCGGACTCACTGCTTCCTTATCTACACAAAAACTGCACAAAATATATACACACAAATTCACAATACCACTTAATATACCTTCAAAGGCAAGGTAAACCTAAAGTGAATTCGGGTTCCACAAAGAGTTCGGAGAATCGCTTGTTTTTATTGAAACACTCCCGTGTCTTTCTGTCATCCGATATTTGGTTGTTCACACAATTTTAGGGAATTGTGTGACTTGCATTTTTCATAAAGTGAGATGGGGGCTCTGTTTTCTTTGTTATCATAGCTACTTTGTTCTTTATATGAATATGCTATTACAGTCTTACAATAAAGTTGGGCAACGCCTTTGATTTCGTTTGATTTTATTTTATTCACAGAATCATTTTCAATTGAGTATTTTAAAATATACTGACCACGTTATTGGCCTAGAGGTCGCAAGACTGTTGAGCGTGAGATTCTGAGTTTGATTCCCGGGTCGGGCAAAGTGTTATTGGGTTTTTGTGCCAACTGGCAATAGGCTCACTCTTTATTATATGGGACTTAATAAAGGCATCGGCGAAATGTGGGTGTACTTTGGTACACCTCTGCCTAATCCTTCGGGGAATACAGAGGAAATGTTGCGTTAAGTTATTTAAAAAAAAAATGGAAAGTATTCATTCAAATCAAATTTCACATTACAAATAACACCCATTGATAAAAAAGTAGGTACGTGGATCATTATTAAAAAATGCTCTTTAAATGTTCCAAAATACGCTCCCATAGATCCAGGTCGCTCGATATCGCAAACTAAGCGAGTTTACGGGCAACCCGCAACCCTGTGAGACTCTCACAGTTACTCTAAACAGGTACCTTTCTTGCCGTTAAAACTATGATACTAAACTATTTAATAATAATATCTGGCGAGTCTCCGTCGTTGACCCGGGTACGTCTTAAATTTGACCCGGGTACGTCTTAAAACTGCGGCCAGACACTGCAGGACGGGCAGCAGCGTCCTCTAATCGGTGAGCCACTGCGATCCCCAAGCCGCCTGCCAAGCGTGGGGATTATGGCAAACCCCCTCTTGAGGGAGGCCTTCGCCAGTCCTGTCAGTGTCCAGTGCTGTTGCGTTGCTGTCGCTTTTTTACGTAATTAGGCTGCGTATCTTGTTGTATAAAAAATCTACAGTACCTACAGTTGAACACAGAGATAAGTTGTATAGAAAAAATAAATGAAGTTTAATTTTAGATTTCGAGGGCAGGTAACGTATTATTGGTATTTTCTTGAAATTATCAATAGCAGCCTGGAGTACGGTAGACAATTTTGCACGGTGGATGGCAATACTCTCGCTCCCTATTCCATAAAATAACCTCACGTCTGCATAACCCTTCGGGCAATACAAGCTTGAGATATTTTAAAGGTACGCTTCACTCCACGACATGACATGTTTGATGTCAAAAGTCTAACTAATTACAATACTTACATACGATTCAGTTTAATGAACTTCGTAATTTGTGTTTACGTCATCAAACTTCGTGTTTCTCATAATTATCCCGAGGCTGTGTTCCTGTTTTATGACAGTTTACAAACTTCATTTAAATTATACTACGGAGGGGCTCGTAGTTACCGCGCTGATAAGACAATTGATGAGGTTAAGAAGGGCTTGAAGTTTTTCAGACCGCTCCTTCTTCACACATCGAGACTCCTCCGTGTCTCAGAAAGCACGATAAGCAGTTGGTCCCAGGTATCATAGTGAATACCTTTGACAGTAGTTACGGGTGTCAGCAGCCCAGAAAGTCTGTCAATCGTTCTAACCTTAGAGTATCAATGTTTACCAGTAATAGCAGGCGCTCCGTGTTAAATATTGAATACATCTGCATCTGGTTAGACTGGAAGCACATCCTAATGTAGTTGAGTAAAGGCTAGGCAGATGATAACTAGCTAAGAAATCCAGATTTTGATTAGGAATTCTTTTGTATGTGTGTGACACTGAATTCCTCCTAAACGGCTGGACGTATTTTGATGAATCTTTTTGTGTATGTTTGAGTTGGTCC
Organism: Shargacucullia verbasci; assembly: GCA_947562105.1. Classification (NCBI taxonomy): domain Eukaryota; kingdom Metazoa; phylum Arthropoda; class Insecta; order Lepidoptera; family Noctuidae; genus Shargacucullia; species Shargacucullia verbasci. The sequence goes on along the minus strand of OX387302.1, from coordinate 7,640,857 downwards.
TTGGAGGGTTTATTTTCACAATTGGACCCAGTAGGTGGCGCTGCGATCGATTTCTAGGACAGGTTCGGGCAGGGCTTCCTCTGTCGGGTCCGCAAGTTATACTATATATGTATATGGTGGAATAATAAATAAATAAGCTCACTCCCTATTACACAGGATTAAAAACGGCTTCAGTGAAATATGGGTGTGCAATACAGGCGTGATTCTATATAATACTTATATATGTTACCGTAAAAGCCCGTATATTGGTAAATCTTAGATTTAATTGGTCAATCTTAGAATTTACTCACATGATTGTAAGAAGAAATGTAAGTAATTTTATAAACAAGAGATAATTTTTCTGACTTTTACCAATAGAGTTTGGTACATGCTAGGTTTTACCAATACCGGTTGGTAAATGTTGGTTTTGGGAATAAAACAATGAGTCAAAACCTGACATGTATTTATTAATCGACGATGCATCGAACACGTCTATACGTGTCTATTTTTCGACATTTACCGTGTCTCTGGGTGGATGGTGGTAAAATTTCGAAATGAACTATGGTCACAGAACATTTCGGACTTTTACCTTTCAGAGCTGGTAAATCTTAAGTTTTACTGGAAACTCGTAAGATTTACTCTAGTTCGGGCTTATACAGTAATATATATACATATGTATATTGTTTAATAGATATAAATCACATTGACGTCAACATTCAACAAGTCAATATTGAAGGTGTGTCTCCAAACCATCTCGCACACAAAATAACGCAATATATCAGCATACGAGTAACATTAAGTCGTTATTCAAAATAATTGAAGAAGCCAAGGTGTTTGCTCTCAGTAATTTGTTATACGTTGCAACTTGACGCGCCCTAATGGTTTGGCATTCGTGTTTATTTACATACACATCTTGTTGATTAAGGTGAAACTCCAGTGAAAGCTGTACAGTGCGATTTTTGGATGAGATATTCAGCTTTGACTCTTTGTAGCCTCCATGAGTATATATAGAGTCCGTTTGGCGCAACCTGGGCAGCCAGCCACGATCCCACCATTGCTGACTGGTAATTGTTTCCATTTTCCACCAAGGCATGGGTAATTACAATATTATAGCTTGTGCTGACACGACAGAAGGAAATTGTATTACATAGTAGCATCGCGTCTACCAAAACAGCACTGCTTAACTTTGCTAATAAAATGATCTGCTATGTAATAACAATAAAGCCATTGCAAATTTGAACCCGCAAAATTCTACCCGCGATATAATATCTTAGATGGCTTTTAGTGTACTGCTGCCTTAAGAACTCCGTATATTTAATGTAAGCACGTGGGCTGAAGTGACATGTAAGTAAATTACATCGTATGTATGTATGACAGCTATAAGTCAACTTGCTTTTTTTTCTTTATAATTATGTAGATTTTTCAGTTGATTTTGTAAATATTATTGAACTAGCTACTACTTTTCATGTATTCTACATTGCACCCCGCCTGTATTCCCCGAAGGGTTAGGCAGAGGTGTACCACTGTACATTCACATTTCGCCGATGCCGTTATCGAGTCCTAGGACCCGGGTACGTCCTAAAACTGCGGCCAGACACCGGAGGACAGGAAGCAGCCTCTCACTAATCGGTGAGCCACTGCGATCCCCAAACCGCCTGCCAAGCGTGGGGATTATTGCAACCCCCCCTCCCCCCCGGAGGAGGCCTTTGTTCAGCAGTGGACGTCTTCTGGCTGATGACGATGACGATGATGATGATGTTATCGAGTCCCATATAATAAGGAGCGAGCCTGTTGCCATCTACCGGGTAAACTTCCAGACAACATGCTGTTACTGAGAATTTCCATACAGAAAACCCCAATAACAGTTTGCCCGACCCGGGCATCGAACCTAGGACCTTACGCTCAGCAGTCACGCTTGCGACCACTAAATCAATGACGCATTCTACATAATGTATCATAACTTTTCGAAACAAACGTGTAAGCCTCACAAAAAAAAAAATTCGCAGATATAGTAAGTTTAATGGAACAGATAAATCACAAGGCTGTTCGTATTAATTGTGGTAACATTATTGATTAAAACAATGTTCAAGGATCTAGCATTATGGAAGTGGCATGAAATTTCTTCATTCTATTCATAAAACCTAAAGTTATATAAACGCTTTATGTTATATACCCGTCACTGTCATTTTCATGCGGTAGAAAAGAGACGACAATAGATTTTGAAGGCATTTTAGTGATTAAAGTTTGTGAGACGTTAACAAGGTTGTTAGTGTAAGGAACGAGTTTAAAAACATAATCAATACAAAACTAAATCCTAAATACTCACTATCACTATACACAAAATCTCAGGAATTATAACAGTGACAAATTTAATATTTTTTTCTTATACGGTAGAGGCAATTCAAACTCTAAGGGGGTCCAATGAGGGTTCATAGTTTACATGAACAATCTTTCTACATGGGCAAAGTTTTGACTTAACTTTTAGTTAAGCTACGTATGGAGGAACGAGGTATGGTGTTCCTCCGTTGAAAAGGGAGGATCCTCCGACCAGGCAAGGTGGTTAGCCTGGCGGGCCGAAGCCCGACGATTGATGTTGGACATTCGTATATATGTTAGAATCGTTGTAAACTTTCATAGTGCGATTCAGGGTTTGTTGTTGTAGCTTCACTCCGATAGATGGCGCTTTACTTACTGCCATGTTGCGAGTAGTAGTCGCTACATACGTGTCGCGGGTTTGGTTTCCGCTCGGAATATGATCTTCTGATCTTCGGATCTTCTGATAGTTGTTTCGGGTCTGGGTGTGTGTGAATGTGACATGTATGTTTGTAAACTGTGCACACGAGAAATCCTAGTGAGGAGCAACGTTACTAAAAGATAGAAAGAAAAGAAGACTGCCTCATCGGTCTAGTGGTTGTAAGCGCGACTGCTAGGCGTGAGATCTTGGGTTTAATTCCCGGGTCGGGCAAAGTGTTGTTGAGTTTAAGCAGTACTTTGGAACTGTGCCCGGTAAATAGCAATAATCATTCATCATTTTTTCATCATTACCAGAAGACGTCCACTGCTGAACGAAGGCCTCTCTCAATGGGGTGTTTGCCATAATCCCCACGCTTGGCAGGCGGCTTGGGGATCACAGTGGCTCACCGATTAGTGAGAGGACGCTGCTGCCAGTCCTTCGGTGTCTGGCCACAGTTTTAAGACGTACCCGGGTCAATAGCAATAAGCTCGCCCCTTATTCCATGGGACTCAATAACGCCATTGTCGAAATGCGGTCGTACAATAGTACACCTCTGCCTAACCCTACGGGGAATAGTTATCTTTCCAAACGGATGGAGCTAGGGTGTAGCTAGTATATTATAAATTTATCCTTTTCAAAGAGTATCCGTGGAGTATCATAGATAAAAATTTACTGGTCACATCCAGTATCTCTATACGGTGTCTCACAAAAAACCTTTGGCGAAAAGAAACGCTCTAACCGTCATTTATTATGTTTCTTTGTGGCGTCCTTTTCGAGCAAATCTTATGATCGCGTGCACTAAGGTTTAGACTGATAAAATGGAATTTGATGTAAAACATTTTTTTATATATAATATAAACTGTTTTAGATTTTATCTATATAAAAAGAAATAAAATTTACGTGTCTATTTGTAATGTTAAAATAATAGCTTTTTACTAAGCGCATATGAAATTATATACGTTATTTGTAAAAAAAAACCATATTTAAAAAAAATATCCGTCTGTTTGTTCCGGCTAATCTCCAAAACGGCTGGACCGATTTTGATTGCAAATAGCTGATGTTATAAGAAGTAACTTAGGCTACTTTTATTTTAGAAAAATAATTAAGGTTCCCCGCAAAACAATGCATTCGTAATCCACGCGATCGAAGCCGCGGGCGGAAACTAGTCTATTATAAATTTATCATTTTAAAAGAGTATCCACAGAGTTTCACGGTCTCTTCTCTATGAGATTTCCCCAATTTTAGAACCATGCACCCGAATCACGACGTCTTAAAAGAAACTGCAAAGCCATCCAATCACTGGGAGACTAGAGAATAATAATATCTGTAGAAAAACTCCAAAGCCTTAATTAGAACACGAAAAACCATAATTTGACAGCCGTGTGTTTGACAGGTCGACTGGACACATGGCTGGACATGACTGGACACATATACAACGCATGGACACATGGCTGTCAAATTATTATTATTGCATGCACGAAATCAACTCTTGGCCATCCAACAGAATTTTGCAGCTTCAAATAAAATTACAAGGTAAACGTAAAGTGAGACATTTAATAAAAATATCTTAAAATTTTATACGAGTCTTTTACGAAATCATATCACTATCCAAATCGACGTCATGGATATCATCGAGTTTAAGCGTCAAATTTTGTTGCGATAAAGCATTGTACCTACTGCGAAACGCTATAACACCGCACGCAATATAACATCACCCCTGTATTGCCCGAAGAGTTAGACAGAGATATAGTACTAGTGGTAGAGTAGGTACTATTGTACATCCACATTTCGCTAATACCGTTATTGAATCCAATGTAATAGGGGGCTAACCTTTTGCCATCAACCGGGCACAGTTACAGACTCAGTGTTGCCACCGAAATTTTTCATTCAGAAAAATCCAATAACACTTTTCCCGACCCAAGAATCGAACCCAGGACCTCACGAAACGCAGTCGCGATTGCGACCTAAACCAACGACACAGCCACCGCATACATATTCTATCCTATCCTACTATACTATACTATAATATTATAAACGTGAAAGTTTGTGAAGATGGATGGATGGTTGGATATTTGTTACTCTTTCACGCCAGAACGGCTGAACAGATCTGGATGAAATTTGGCACAGAGATAGATTTTGTCTGGAATAGCACATACGCTACTTTTTATCCCGGGAAAATGTACAGGTTCGTATGCCACGTGGGCGAAGCCGCGGGCGGAAACTAGTACATACATATAATTCATAAAAGTCATAACATATTTCACGCTGTAAATTAATGCTAAAATATTTTGTATGAAACTCTCTAGCGGTTGTATTTTACTAACATTTCAAACAAGAAACAAATTCCATACTTTTCATTATTCAATAAAGTACACTTGAGTATATTCGTTCAGCAACTTTTATCACGAATTTACAGCTCCATAAAACGAACCTGTCGTAACATGAATACCCGTCTTTATCGCGTTAATAAGAGGGATTAATTTGGCTTAACATGGTAAATATGACTTTACGACACGATTATTTGTTTTAACCTATGAAGAGAGATATTTAGCTTTCGTTATATTTTAAAAGTAAGCCTAATTAAGGGTATATTTTTCTTAATGAGATGATAGTAATTGCCTTTAAAGTATTTTGTGTTTAAATCTAACAAGATATTTTTTCGTTGATGATGAGATGATGACTATGATTGACAGAGAAATAACATCATTTATTAGATAACATTATTTTTTAATATTCACACAAATTTTCAGTGTATAAGGATGATCGGTTGAATTAAAACGATTTTAATCGTAGAATGATTATCTGAAGGTCACCGATATGCTACGACGCGTAGCACATTGCTATTACCGGCTACGATTGCGTAGCAAGTTAGCTACGCCGTAGCAGCTATTCAAGCTTTTAAACCATAACCTTGGCCATCCATTGGCTAGTCTAGAGCTAGACTATCGTTTAGCTGACACTGGCTTCTGAAAAAAATGCTTTGAAATACGCGCAAAATAGGTTTTTGGGCGTTAACGTTTCTTACATCAAAATCTTAACGAATTAATTTGATATTGGTCTCTATCGTTTGTCAGATTATAAACTAGGTCGACACGTATTGTTTATTTATTTTTTTCAAAATTTTAGTTATCACAAGAAAAATATAAGGAAGATTTTTAGTTGAAAAAAACGCAATTTGAGGGTTTATTATTTCTCAATCTATAAACAATATCAAAAAATGAAAAACGTGACGACCGAGATTTTACTTGTGTATAAAACATATAAAAAATATCAGCAAAATCAGCTCATGTTTAGTGGCGTAAAAACGTTAACGCATTTTGTATGAAAACTTTTAGCTAAACTGTAGTCTTACTTTTTGATTGACTTTGATGTCCATTGCTATTCATTCTAGCCCTATCTATAGCATCTAGTATAAATTTTACAATGTGTGTTCTAATAACAGAATCATGTGCATTGGTTCCTGTCAAAATCGATTATAGTGGTTTGCTGCGAGGCCAACACGTTCCATACAGGGTGGTTACCTGAAACGGTGGTAACCCCTGTATACATAAAGTAATAATCCTACAGTATCCGTAACCGCATTGTAACATAAAACTAATCCTACCCCATCCAAGTTACTGTATGATAATCATACGTGTAGTGTATAAGATTATCGGCGAACATGTATTCTATGGTTTATATTTGTGTTCCGTTTTTACTTGATATTGAAGGAACTACTAATATCTATCAATTCACTTGCCCGTTTTTACTAAACGTCAGAATGAAGGCTCAATTATTAAGTCACTTTATTCTCCACCGAAATGTGTTATTAGTCTGTAAAGAATCTGGTTTTCATGATTTTTTATGAAAACCGTAAGCATATGATTTTTAAATGATATTTATTTATGCAAAGATTTTTATTTATAAAATATTTCCTAGTTTTAGTTTAAAACTTTGTGGAAGGAAAATTTTAATTATAATTTATTTAAACTATTAAACTGATTAATGGCATATAATTTACATTTACTGAACCGGCGATATTTATTCAAAATGTTTTTTTTTGCCCCAAAATACTAATAATTCCTGTATCCCAGACCCGGAACAATTATCTGTTGATCATACAAATATTTGTTCCGTGCGGGAATAGAACCCGCGACACGTATGGCAGCAGTCGAACGCTCAACCACTGCCCCAAACGTGTTGTCAAAATATACCCGACAAATCTAGATAGTCTAATTTTTTTTTTTTTAATCTAAACACTGCACTGTATAGCTACACAGTATACACTCTTGTAATTTATTTACAAGTAAACTATCCCGTGTAAACGAGGCATCAGTACCTAATTATTTGCCGAAGCTCTATAAATATCAAGATAACTCCATGTTTACAATCGATGTTTAATATTTATTTGAATTTAATACTAATTACCTTCATGCATTATTGTATTTATTCATTCGTTTTGTTTACATTGTACATAATTTATATTGATTTTGCTGATTATTTTAACAGTTATCTTTTATTTACATGTCAAATTTGACTTATAATTAAATTGCCATATATCGAATGGTTATAAATGCAGTTGCAGACTATGAATTCCTGGGTTTCTTTCAGGTTGGGCAGCCCAATCACAGTCTCACTTCTAAGGCTCATGGTCTACCACGCTAGCGTAGTGCGTATTGGCGGAATACACACATCATCAAGAACTCTAAAGAGACATCTCAAAATTTCAGGTTTCCTCACGATGTTTTCCTTCACTGTTAACGCAAGTGATGATCAAATTCTGATTCGCACACGATTGGTAAGAGGCGCTGGCCGGGTTTCAACTTTTAAACAGTCGAGACAGTTTTGTATGGAAGGCTGGTGTTCAACCTCTAGAATATCACAGATAAATATTCCAGCTACAATTTTTTTTCTTTGTATGCTCATGGCACCTAAAATTTTGAAAAAACCATTCTCACGAATGATTACGAAACCCTTGACACTCGACCACAGACATTCTCAAATAAGTCACCAGGTCAACAATAACTGGTGACTCAAGGCTTATGTTTGAAATATAACTTGAGGCTTTAACAAGACAACCATTTTAAACGAAGGCCATAAACCATGAAAGAGTTTTACGATGTACCATCAAGTTTACCTTCCCAACGATTAGCTATAACCCAACCTTTGGGTGGCAAATAGCCTCTTTAGATAAAAGCCTCAATTCGGGACGAAATAGGTCCAAACATGGCCCAAATATGGGTCTCCCTTAACGAACGAGGTCATAAGTGGGCACTCAAAAAGTTTGAGTGGGCGTTCTTTGGATCAAACCCTTAGGGGTCAATTGATCAATTTTTTGGCATTAAATTGGTTTTTTCTCACTTAAAGGAAGAGATTCGTTGGATGTTGGAACGTTTGTTGCTTGAAGGGTCGTTATTTCGATTTACTGATTTATATTTTTAGTTTTCGGAATAAACGTTTCTGGAAATTTCTTTGACAGATAATTTCATATTACCTGTGTTCCGAAAAATATGTAGGTCCTCGATCTGCAGAGCTTATCAAATCAAACCTAGGACTCCTGGGATGACACAAGTATTCCTAGGTCCGGGAAAGTGGTACTGATTTTATGATATTCTGGGAAATTCAGCAGGTAGAAGTTTGGGAATGTGACTATAATATGCCAATAAGCTCCTCCCCTCCCACTATTTCATGGTACTAAATATCTGCTTTGGCAAAATATGGGCGCATTCATAATACACACAATACAATTAACGTATTTTGTTGACTTATCTGGTATCAACCGGTCATCTATAAGAGGGCTCGTAGTACATAGTTACCGTGTAAGTATGAAGTTGTGTCATATCTATGACAGTCGTTACGGGTGTCAGCAGCCCAAAAAGTCTAACAACCGTAGAGTATTAGTGTTTTCCAGTAATTGGATGTCGGAGGTCAGATGGCAGTCGCTCAGAGTAAAATATTGATATTCAGCCACATCTGGTTAGACTGGCCGACCCCAACATAGTTGGGAAAAGGCTACGCAGATATTGATCAGCCATCCACATTTGCAACTGACTAACAAAAGATGCTGAGTTGGAGGCGATCAAAAGCTAGTCAAGTTAAGCAAATTGCACTAATCACGTTGGGAGCACAAGTGGAAGAATGCAGAAATGGCCGATTTCCCCTGATCCCCCGTTACCTCGTCCAATCGCCCGAAAGTGGTCGGCCTGTTTAATTTGACCCGTGTTGGAATGTGAACAATGTATCCGATTTCATTTGATCTTGTTTGGGGATTGTAAAATTCCTTAAACAGATGTAATATTGAAAGAAGAATTGCCCCATTGGTCAAGAAGTCGCAAAAGCAGCTCCTGCGCGTGTCATCCTGGAGATTTCTAGAGAATTCTCAATAGCAGCCAAATTTGGGATTGCCTCCGTTATACCTATAGAAAAAGACTTTACACACGGAACCCAATAAAGGCGTCGGCGAAACATTAATGTGCAACTTTACACTTCCGTTTAAACCTTCGAGAAATACAGGTGTGATGATATATTATATTATGTAAAGTTGGTTTTGGGTATCAAAGCTAGTTTCAAACTCTTTATGTAACTTTTCATGAGGCAGCGAGTTCACGATTCGAAGTGACCACATTTTATTTTCGACAAATGTATAAAATACTGAAATAAAGTTTGAAAAAAGTTTTTTAAACTTTATGGAGTGGGGTTTTGTGAAAGAACAAAAGGTAACTTATTTTAAGAAACTTAGCCCTGCTCTATTATACCTCTATCGTGGGCACATTTTACAGTTTTAAAACCTCACATGCACAACCCAATTACCCGGAACAACTATTTGTTGATTATAAAAATATTCTGTTTCGTGTGGGAATCGAACTCACAACACGTAGCACAGAAATTCAATCGCTTAACCACTGCGCCAACCATACAACCATGGATGTACTAATAACAAATCACTTCTGCAAGATGCTTCTATAAACAGTCATGATATAATAAAATTCCCAAATAGAAAAAAACAAAAACTCTCTCGAAAGTCGCTCCACAAAAATCTCAGCTAATGAATGCAATTCAAAATCATAGAAGGACTCAAAAACAGCACAAACAGTGCGGGGTTTACAATAGCTGATCAAACAGAGGGTGGAGCTGCAATGAAGATGGTTTGGCAAACAGCTGGCGCAAACAGAAACGCAAATACTACCCGACCATGGAACTACCAGAGGTTTTCCTATGTATTTTGGAAATACGTGACTTTACTACGAGTTACCAGAGTGAGTATTTTTTTTTTAAATTAATACATTATTATCATCTAGATATAGTACTTCTTCAAGCTTTAATTTAACAGTTGATGACTCGCCCTCCACGCAGAAAGGTCTGAGTTCAAAGCCGGCCCACACCTCTGACTGTGATGTAAGGATCAGAAATTGATTATTACTTACGTTAAGTTAAGCACAGGACTCAATAAAGTTATCGATAATCTGTGAAGCCCGCCAACCCGCAACGGGACAGCGTGACTGAGGAATAAGGCCTAACTCTTCTCATTCTGAGAAGAGGCCCATTCCCAGTGGGCCAGTAATGGGCTGAATTTACAGTACTTCCTGTGTCTATTTAAAATCAATGAACACATATTTTCAAATGTGAAATAACATACCATATCATCATGCCTGTCCTCCCTGAAGGGTTAAGCTGGGTGTACTATTTTGCACCCAAATTTAGCCAGTCTTACGTAACAGTGGGCGAGTCTATTGACATCTATTGAGCACAGTTCCAAATTCCAAGTTGCTACTCAGAATTTTCTACCAAAAAAACCTAATAACACTTTCTCTGCCCGGTGATAGCAAGGCACCTGCTGAGCGTAAGGTCTTGATACAAATAGTACACCTCTGCCTACCTCTTGGGGGAATATAGGCGTGATCCTAAGTTATGTTCAGTTCCTATAGGTTTACGAGTGATTTACGAGTATATCAACCAAAGATCAGTGAAGTTTTCCAGGACGAAATCGCAGGGGACAACATGCATTAGTTTTTTTGACCTTGCCGCTTATAATGAGGGCACGGTTGGTGCAGTGGTTGAGAGATCGAATGTTGCGTGACGTGTCGCGGGTTTCGATTGCCGCACTGAACAAATATTTGTATGATCTACAGATTGTTTCGGGTCTGGGTTTTTGTGTATATGAATAAATGTTGTTGTAAACGCACCCATGATTACATTATTCATGATTCCATTATACACCCATGATTGAGTTATTCATAATGGGGGGAAAAAAAAAACGCGATCCTTCTATTATAAAGTTATAACTTACTTTCCTCTATCGTGAACCAATGTTAGTAACTCGTTTGGAGTTCTCAACAGAGCTGGAGGCTTTCACGTTTATTAAATAGACTGATGCACTATCCAAACGAACTTTGTTGTCGCCAATTAGTTTTGAATGGATTTTTTGAATACATCAATGGAGACTTTGCAGTCGAACAAAATTACTTAACATAGCATCACGCGTGTATTTCCTGAAGGGTTAGTCAGAGGTGTACGATTGTACACCCATGTAATATCTACGGGCGTTGCAGACTTCGTGTTGCTACAAAGAATTTCCATGCAGAAAAACCCAACAACACTTTGCCCGACCCGGAAACTGAACACAGGACCTCACGTTGAAGAATCACTGATGTCGTAATGGAATGATTAGCTGGTCAGCAATGGTGGGTATCGAGGTGGAATATCCATTGTGAACCAGACGTTCTCATGTGACACTCATGAAGCCTACTTCCTTGCACCTCACAATCTACATTCAAATTTCAAGCAAAAAATTAGGTAGCATTATTCGTATTAAAACAGTACTTCAACATCGTTATCAAAGGTCCGGCCGGCGTCATGAATACATTCTGCTCTATGGCAAACATTTTGCATACAATTTTCATGCAAAATTTCACATGCAAGAAAAACATGAAGTTCGTTCGTGCCTTACATTGCCGTTTATGTTTTAATAGAGCTCAAAATAGGACTGAAATAGTCGGTTCGTCTGTTGATAGATATTAGGCCCGTATTCACTTATATAAGATGTTTAAGCCAAAATCAGTCTCTCAAACTTTTTCGTACGTATAAACGACCATTCGCATTTTAAAAATATATTAAATTATCGGGGGAAATAGCCCTTAGCTGTGTATTATGATTTTTTTATTCAATTTAGGACGGCCAAAAATAATGTAAGTTTCCTTACTCGGAAACCGAATCCAAGAGCCACTGCGAAATAAAAGGATAATAAAATAAATAAAAATTTTCCTCTTTCGCAAAACACCAAACTCGTTTATAATATTATACGTTGGTACAATTTTACAAATTAAAACAAACTTTCATCCAAGTATTTAATTAAATTATTTTAATTTTTCTCTCTCCGACCGACGTCACCGTCGGAACAAAAACAGTTCCCGGCGGTGTTTATTATATTCTCGTAAATAATTAACATTTTTAGGGTTAACTGCTTTACCAATTTTACGGGACTATTAAAATTAACCCCATAAAATACTTATTTCTGCCTCAAAATGAATACATATTTTATGGGGTTAAACCTCCATTGGTTTGTCTTATGATTTTGCCTAGAGCCACTCAAATTGGATCTATACTATTAATTAATTATACGAGCAATATTTATATACTTACATATTAATTTGTTTGTTTGTTGTTTGTGATCGAGTTCTTGAAAACTGTTCTAACGATTTCGATGAAATTTACAATATAATTGCTTTCAGGGGCGATAATTGATCTAGTTTTAGGTCTTAATTATCTCTGGAAAAATTTGTTATCAATGAAGAAAATATATATATATTTTGTCGAGTCTATTGCCACCTATTTGGGAGAATTTCAGACTCATTTCAATTTTCACCTTCTTTGACCTGAGAATCGAACTCACTAACTCACGATGAGCAGCCACGCTTGCGAATGCTGGACCAATGAGGCCGTGAAAGGCACAATAAAACACAACATAAACAAAAATATTTTATGTCAAATGGGTAGCTATCTCTCTGTCATCTTTTGCCCAGTGCGAAGCACTCCATGCTGATTATCAGTTGGCACCCCTGCAGTGACATAGATGGACGTAACACGACACGAGGAAAACAATACAATAAAATCCAATAATGATCATAATATGGTTTTCGCTCAGGTCTGTCGAACTTGTAACATGAAACTGTATAGTAGTCATTTATTATATAGGTACTAGCTTCCGCCCGCGACTTCGCCCGCGTGGTTTACGAAACTGTACATTTTTCCGGGATCAAAAGCACATAGCTGCCCTTCTCCTTGGAAAAGACCTCCTCCCCTTTCCTTCATTTCTCGCGACCCCGCGCTGTACCTGGTCAGTTTTTTTATACTTATACCTTCGATGCCACCCCGTGGTATAGACATACTATTATATCTATTGCTGATCGAGGACCCGCGGGTCCGACAGCTTCTTCTACCGTAAACAGGAACTGAAGGACACAAAAAATTATGACATATGATAAACAACGTATGAGTTTGTCATGAGTTAGGCAGAGAGAGGTTAGAGCATGAGAGTTCAGAAGCTCTGTAGTAAGCCCGTCATTACGAGGAGACCTGTGTTGTATAGTGTTACTAGCGGTCCCAACACATGACGTCCTGCCCGAACGTTGCAAATAAAAAATCCTAGAACTAAAACACAAAAAATTTCATCAAAACCAGTCCAGCCGTTAAGGAGAAGTTTAGTGACCTACACACGGACAGTACGATTATTTATAAATACACTAAAATCTATCTTATCCCTCAAGTTGGGTCAAACAATATACATTTATAAAATTTCATTAAAATCGGTTAAGTGGTTTCGGAGATTAGCGTAGGTAAACGAACATCTTGAGATGGGATTTTTAAATATCAAAATATAACATTTTATAACCCCTGTGCACCTTATAAATAATTATGTAAATCTTTACTTTATGTATTTCACCCGTCAAGTAACGAAAAAGAGACACAATATAAAACATTTGTGTCCGTGCGCCGGCGTCCGTCTGGATATTTAAATACAACCGACCATTGAATTCATTTGAACTTTCCCTGGCACAAAACTTTTATACCTCTCATTTCTTATCCCCTAATCTTTTTTCCAATACTTTTGTTTCTTTTCAGCTATCTTTGTGAATTGGATGGCATCGTAAATTAGTCCGGGATAGTTATTTGTTATGGGGAATTAATGGGGATTGGATAGAAAGGTTTCTTAATCTTGGTACTCGTCTTATACTTTTGGGTAGTAATGGTTTCTTTTTGTTTGTTTGTTCTATTAGTTGACTAGACTTTGCTTGCGACTTTGTCCATGTGAATTTCTAATGTTCCTAAAAGATCTTAAAATCTTATGATGATATTTTTTTATAAAAAAAACGATTGTGGTACCAACCGCGATTTTAATTAATGTCTCCCACCTAAAATTTTTGATTACTGTGTTTCAATCAGAAGGGGTCGTAGCTACCGCGCTGATCAGTCGATCTGCGAGGTTAAGCAGCTCATTCCGCGGTCATTCCTTGGATGAGTGGTCTTTTCACACATTTAGACCTCCCGTGCCTCGGAAAGCACGTTAAGAAGTTGGGCCTGGGTTTCATATGAAGAACTATGATGGTCGTTACGGGTGTCAGCAGCCCAAAAAGTTTAACAACTAGTCTAACCTTAGAGTAACCGTGTCTGCCAATAATTGGGTGGCGGAAGTCAGATGGCAATTACTCTGTGTAAAATACTGATATTCAACCGCAACCGGTTAGACTGGAAGCCGACCCCAATGTAATTAGGAAAAGGCTCGAAAGATGATGATGTGTTTAATCAGTTAATTAAAGTTGGTAAACCCAACAATTCATGTGAAGCGGGTGTATTCTATTTGGTTTGTTATTATGTGGGTTAACTTGCACTCGAGTACTGCTACTGTGAAAGCTCTATAAAAATTGATCTTATAGTTTTCAGGTTAGAAGTGTTCATACAGATAGACAACTATAAAGCTTTATTATAGTATAGATGGAAGAAAGAAATTAATTTTTATGAAGAAAATATATTTGTATGCACCTGAATAATTGTTTTGTTTGTTTTTGATTTTTTTTTAAGACGTTGCCCCACACTAGGATTTTCTCCTGTATCGTGGGTACAGTTTACAAACATACATGTCACATGCACACACAACCAGACCCGAAACAACTATCTGTAGATCATATAAATATTTGTTCCGTGCGGGGATCGATCCCGTGGCACGTAGCGCAGAAAGCTAATCGCTTAGCCGCTGCACCAAAGTGTCGTCAAAAATTGAGTTTGTAAAACGCACCCACGATACAGGGATCATTCCTAGGGTATAGCACTTCTGCAAAAAGGTTCTGCATACATGGTACATAGTACACGACAAGCACTAAAAGGATTTTTTGGGAATTCAACCCCTGAAGGATTGTCGAAGTTAGTCTGAAATATCGTTTTTTCAGCGTATATGAAGTTAAAACTCGACACAAATACTAAGAAATAAAAGTGCATTCCAAATATGTCCCCGAAACAACGTTATGAAATTAATGGAATGAAGCAATTCGTATTTTTTACACAAGTGTATTACGCCTAGGGCATACTTTACCTCTTGTTGATAAACTAGATGATTGCCTTACAACTGACATAACACGATAGAATTTCCGTTTCTCTATAAATCTGGATGATACCCTGTCTGATTCATATAATATGAAAAATTACAGTTACTAGTGTATTTTTTATTTAACTGGTTTTAGGTGTCTGGGATTTTATCAGTAAGTGGTGAAACAGGCCCTTAGAGATGTTAACACAATATTACGTCATCTTATAGGTAGTCCGAGAATCATGAATCTGCGGATATTACCTCCATTTACATGCTAATACTGCCCACGTTTTATTCTTACATAAAACCTTTGCGTTGCTACAGCCTCTCTGCATTCCGTTTTTGTCTTTATTTTTAATCGTTTTTCTTAACGGAGAGTGTTTGCTTTTCACTTGTTTTTTAAGAAATATAACACGTACAAAAATAAAACGAATTTAGGCTCGGGGCAGCGGGCAATTATAACTTATACAAGACATTGGTACATTGGTAGGACATGCAGAGAGCGGACGCGTTTCCAAAAATTATATCAGCCCTTGTTATGTATCGCTTCTGTTTTCTATAACTTAAGTTGTAACATAATTTTATTGTACATCTCTATTGATTTCCATTGTTGTATATTTTTCTTGACGTACCCGGGGTACGCCTTAAAACTGCGGCCAGACACCGGAGGACGGACAGCAGCGTCCTCTCATTAATCGGTGAGCCACTGCGATCCCCAAGCCGCCTGCCAAGCGTGGGGATTATGGCAAACCCCCCCTTGAGGGAGGCCTTCGTTCAGCAGTGAACGTCTTCTGGCTGATGATGATGATGATATTTTTCTGATTCTGGTGTGCAATAAAGTGATTGTATAATTTCAGAATTTTGTCATATCATCCATTGTTAACGTAAGACAAATATGTATGAAAAGAATATGCACTCAAATGCACGCGCACGATTTCTTCATACATTTTTAGCTAAATGCTTTTCAAACGAGTTACGGTTTCGTTTAGTGTCGTATTCAATTCACTTACACAAATGTTTTCATAGTGAAAAATATATTTGATATTATTTTTTGCAATACAAATAAATGATCACTAAACTTTACATTATTTGTGTCGTTACATATAATATGCAGTAACGATAACATAAGAATACAACACGTTTTCCCTTTCATATTGGCCGCTATCAGAGTAGCCAGATGTAGGCTAAAATTCTACCAAAAGGGTAGAATTCTGGTATGTACCAAAATTAATTAGACACCTCGCGTACGCTCTCGCCCGCACTCATCAACATGTCTCTATCCTTAAATTTTCACATAAAAAATGCTTTACAACAATAAAAATTATTACCGCTTGTTTTCTCGGAGCCTGCCTTGAAAACGAACATTTTTATTACTAGATTTTTACTCTTACTTCATTTACTCTGTATTTTTATGTGAAAGTAGGCAACAGGGTTAAACATTGATCGAGCTTTCGCCTCCGGAGTTTTCGCCTTTTTTTATGAAGTGTTTCTACGTGTTATAGAAACTTGAGTGTGATATAAACAATATTGGCTACCTCACTGGTCTAATGGTCGCAAGCGTCACTGCTGAGCGTGAGGTTCTGGGTTCGATTCCAGTGTTATTGAGTTTTTCTGTATTGAAATTCTCAGTAGCAACACGGAGTCTGGAACTGTGTCCGGTAGATGGCAATTGGCTCGCCCTCTATTACATTGAACTCAATAACGGCATTGGCGAAATGTGGGAGTAGAAAAGTACATCTCTGCCTAAACCTTCGGGAAATACAGGTGTGCTATGTTATGTTATAAACAGTATTTAGCTATACTTCGTCGCTGTTTCTTGCTATCTCAACTAATTATTGTTTGTAAACGCCTAGTATCCAATTATGCTTTATAAGTTGTTAACTTTACACGGCGATAATCCTGAATATAATATGCTTCTTAGGAAATTTACCGTTTAGACTATCAGTTTCAATAGCTTTCTTTCTTTCTCTTTTTCCAATTCCTACCTATTTCATCTGTAATAATAATTATGTGTAATTGCAATTGCGTTGAAGGGTTGAAAAGCTAGAAATTACCGGAACACAAGGCATTTCAACTTTAGCCTTTGACGTATCGGCAATCACTAGGTAACTCGTTACGACTATAGTTTAGCTAAAAGTTTTCACACAAATTGCGTTAACGTTTTTACCTCATTAAACATGAGCTGATTTTGCTGATTTTTTTATATGTTATAGACACAAGTAAAAACTCGGTCATCACTCACATTTGTTTTTTTTATTGTTTATAGATTAAGAAATAATTAACCCTCAAAATGGTTTTTTTACTTTAAATCTTCCTTATACTTATCTCGTTATAATTATTAAATTAATCAAAATTTTCATCACACAAAACTTTCCGACCTAATTTATAATATGATAAAGCGATAGAGACCAAAATCAAATTGATTCGTTAAGATTTAAGATCGTTAGATGTAAGAAAAATTAACGCCCAAACACCTATTTTGCGCGTATTTCAATACAATTTTGTCAGAAGCCGGCAGCTTCTGACCGTACTCTTAATGTGTGGCAGTGATTCCTTAGTACATTTACCCACAAGTTTGCCGTCATTTTCCACTGACAAAACTATCCAAAAAAATTAATCAATAGGAGAATTACATATCAGTCAAAGCAAATCGTCAAAAATGCTCTAGGTCTATCTCCGATACAATCTTTTCGGGCCGCGCACTATACAAAGGGATTTATTCAACAACTGTATGAGTGTTGTACAAGTGTAGTAGTTTTATCAGGCATCGTAAAGTTGTCGAATAGAGGCCCGAGGTTTGGCCTAAGTGAAAATATGAGATCTCGCGAGACTGCGGGGCTTGAAAAAACACGGATGTATCCAGATTGAAATGAAGTGGAGGCGGCATTTTAATATCAAAAACGCATTATCGATTAGTGGCGCAAGATAGACACAGTAGAAAATCTATTGTTTCTTGTCGTCAGGCGCGTTCCTCGCCTTAATGACTTTGTATTCTTTGTGGTTCTCTGGTAAATCGAAGTCTTTAGTCAGACATAGCTTGCAGATTCACCTAACTCTTCGTCATACAGGTTTGATGCTACTCGTATAAGGATGATAATAGTTTCTTAGAAAAAAAAAAAAACACTTTGCGTCCGTTCCTTCGGTAGCCGCCAAATACGACATAAATCAATTATGCTTCTATTATTTCGTGTTGTTCACATTTTCATGCGATCATGAGTTAATATTCGTACACCGACCATTACCCTCTATATTTTCGTACATGATTCTTTCAATGCACATGTTGTCTGGAAGAAATTTCTTTTAGCGATAAGACCGCCATTTGTACCCTGTGTGTAAAATGTATTTTGGTTTATACTTTGTACTTTTTCCTTTGGTGTACATAAATAATAGGTACTCTATTTATCGCTCCGTCTACTCTCATGAAAATATGAAACAAATAAACACTGCCTCCTCCATTTAAATCGTTTCATCTTTGAACATCCGTCTAGTTTCTCGTACAAACTACGTATAAAATAGGAGGGGTACTGAAACCCGGCAATTTCGTTCGCCCTATCTCACAGACGAGAGGCAGTGTACGCACCCTGTATTTTATTTAACCTCAATTTTATAAGGCAAGTGTGTACAGGGTAATAAAATCATAGTGTTATTATTACTCTATTTTGTCAGCTAATTAGCCGATATTGGGCCCTTTAGACATTACATAACATAGCATCTAGTATTCTCGAAATCTATATTCCTGGAATGGTAATTTCCGATAGCGCATGTACAGTCAGCATCAAAAATATGTATGAGCGACTGCCATCTCACCTCCGCAACTTACTTACTAGAAGACATTGATACACGAAGGTTAGATTGGTTGTCAGACTTTTGTGCTGCTGACACCCGTAATGACTGTCATAGGTATTCTTATGACACCCGGGACTAATCGCTTATCGTGCTCTAGACACGGAGGTGTCCCGATGCGTAGAGAACGGTCACCCATCCAAAGACTGACCGCAACAAGGGCTGCTTAACCTGGCAGTGCGACCGACTTCTAGCTATGTAGCTACGAGCCCCTTCTCTAGCTCATGCTATATGTCAGTATTAAATGAACACGATTGAAAATACATAGTTTCCTGGATTAATTACGTGAATCCTACTTCCTATCCCACTAATATTATAAATGTGAATGTTTGTGAGGATGAATGGATAGATGGATCTTTGTTAATCTTTCACGCCAGAACGGCTCAACGGATCTGGATGAAATTTGGCACAGAGATAGATTATAGTCTGGAATAGCATACAGGCTTTTTATCCCGGGAAAATGTACGGGTTCGTAAACCACGCGGGCGAGGCCGCGGGCGGATGTTAGTCCAATATATATACAAATCTCAAATTACTGTCCTAATTTGGCTCGTAGGATGTGTCAGGTGTAACTATAAATATCCCTACTCATATTAATATCTCTGTCAGTCTGTTTATCTATACTTATAAACATTTGTTTCTATTGTCTCGTTGGTCTAGTGGTCGCAAGCGCGACTGCTGAGTGTGAGGTTTCGATTTCCGGATCGGACAAAGTGTTATTGGGTTCTTCTGTATGGAAATTCTCAGTAGCAGCACGGAGACTGGAACTGTGCCTGGTAGATGGCAATTGGCTCGCCCCTTATCACATGAGACTCACTATCGGCATCGGCGAAATGTGGGTGTACAATATAGTACCTACACATCTGCCTAACCCTTCGGGGAATACAGGCGTGATGCTATGTTATGTTATATTACATTAACTATTCTGCCAGTCTATTTATATGTAATTTTAGTACCCAAAAATCACTATAAAGATTTTTAAATGACTTTCGTTGTGATACTAATGATTCTTAGGCTGAGTGTATACGAGCGCAATGTTGTAGGTTTTGTCGCCGTAGTTTTATAGCGTGATATCGCCCATATTTTTGGAAAATATGACAGAGTATTACTATCATTGCTCCACCGACAAGAGCTGAGCTTTTGAATTAAATAAGAAGATTAGTAACATATTTGCAGAATGATTATTTGGCCTTCCAAAAAAATTAAAGTTCTTTCGAAGGTGGAGTCGCAAGGTGTTGTTTATAACAATATTCTATTGATGTTCCTCTAATACAAAATAATTGGACTGAGAGGATTATGTATACAAGACATAACGTTAATGAATAATATATATATAAATGATATTTGTGATTTAAATATTTATTAATTTCTGTAGTTTTGACATAATTATTCATTTTAAAATTTGACATTTGTAATTTATTTAATTTGAGATTTTGTATGTCTTTGGGTAGAATGTAGTGATACTTATTTCATGTGAACACCTACTGTTTCTGATACATTGACAAATAAAACGATTTGATTTGATTTGATTAATTATTAATCTAAAAGCTTTGAAGAAGGTTTGGTTGTGGACGGAAGTGATTTGGTTTAACCCAAAATAATATACTTTATCATTGTAGGTATTTATAGCAAAGTACCACTTACTGAAATTATGAAATTATACTTATATCTCGATCATATGATCATTTGTATACATTTTTAATTATTTTTCCGGGTTGGTTTGGAGGCCTGGAGACCTCTAACAAAGGTATTCCTAGTACAGGCTCCAGTCTCCACGGCATTAATGTCTATCTGGTGCAACCTTGTGAGTATGAAACTTGATTGTTACACGTATTTCATTTATTATGTGGTGGAAAAAATCAACGTTATTATTATTATTATTATTTGGGGTCAACGGTTTGCGGATAGGTTACGTTTGAGATAGCAGTAGAAAATAAAATCGATAGGTTTTTTTTTTAATGATACTCGTATTAGAGCCTTCAAAATTTCTAAATTTGACAGTTAGGTTCCTTAAATTGTAAAAAATTCTGCTTGTTTGAAACTAGTGACAAAAAAACAAGTACTTTTTTTATTAACTAAAAGATTTCTGAGAAGCTGAACGTTAAAGTTTCATAAAATTGTACATTTTAAAATAGTAGTAAAATTAACGACTAAGCTCATAAACTTGTTAATCTTATCACCCTAAAATATTAAAGATATTACTATCTTTTAATATACCTAGTTTGCTGGTTTAAAAATTTAATAAAAAAGAAATAATAAGGTGAAGATATTTATTTGTTTGCCTCTGGTATGTTCTGAAAAAATTATTAAATCAAACATGGTAACTGCGGCAATCAGGACTATCCTTTTCCAAATATTTTCACCCCTTTGCTTCCAAAAGACTTGCTTTGATTTGTATAAATTTCTATACGCATAAATAAAGATGAAAACTCACATGAATCATAATACAAAAAACATCAAAAATGCAACGTCATCACAGCTGAACATATGGCAAAAACAAAACGCATTTCCATGCATACATTATGTAAATACATTTTGCTGGCTCATATGAATAAATACAGTGTATATTTGTACGTGTTTCATGTCACAGAAATGTACTACAGCTGAAACAAATACCGAAATAATCTCATTTAGAGACCTTTGTTCTGCGTCAGAAATAGTTCCTGATAAAAGAATCTTGTGTTTTGTTTCAAGAATATGTTTTTTGTTGCCATTTTCTGCTTTGTCATTGTTTTTTTTATGAATAACTACTAACCATACTTTTTGCCAATGATTTCGTGCGTGTAGATTCTACGGAAGCTTGCCATCTATTTATACGTATATATTTCAATATCCCTTGCAGCTAAGGGGTTGATTTTGGAAACAAAATGTAGCCTTATGTTGCAATCGACATATTCATATATAATACAGAGAGATGATTTCCAAAATACAGTCTTGTAGTTCATGAGGTTAATATACACATAAACACAAAAACAACAACATAAAGAGAATAGTTTAGGCGTTATTTAAGTTATAAATATGAATGAAATAAACATTGACCATGAGATTAAATCTAATTCCAATAAAGAGATTGATATACAAGGTTATCAGTACATAAAAAGGAGAAATTAAATGAAATTACCTATTTATTTCGCAATTAGGATTTTTCAATCACTTTTACACGTATTTTTTAAACTAGATGGCATCGGCATTTCCTATGACCATCCCTGAGAAGAAACGCCGAAACAAACTCGGGGGTTAGAATCTATTTTAAAGTGCAGACAGATTATAGTAGGATTTATGTGAGACAAATATACAGTGGAATGGCCTTTTGAAGAAAGTGCTATAGCTATTTGAGCTGACCTGTCGTACCAGAGGGCAAGCATGAATTATCGTGAGAATTCATGAAATTAAGAGCCTAGATCTCACTCACATTTACAATGTAAAGCGATTATATAAAAGATCATTTAAATTTAAACGACGGTGTTTTTAATTCTAATGCTACCAAAATTTCCTGAGTGAACTTCATACAGTAATATCTTACGACCCTGTCGTTGTTCAACTGTGTTACCAATATTTATGTCCATGTAATATTCTCTAAAAAGACGCTTCACTGCTCATCCACTGACAAGTGGATGAAAGAAGTAAGAATCAATAAACTCTCCGAAGTGTGGCAACACTAACAGAATTTTTTCGTTATAACTAATCCTATCGAACGTACCTTGAAATGGTTTCAGAAGGCTCATTTTTCACAATGGATAACTACACAACAATGGCCGGCTGATCTGATGAAAAGTTCTCGACCAAAAATAAACCACCCTGTATTTTCATCGAACAAGACGAAAAGCAGATTAGTCGAGAGATATGAGTGGAACTAGATAAAATCTGTGGCTTATAAATAGTGTTTTGTGGGAGTAACTTGAACACTCAACCAATTTTGCCAATATATACTTTACTACACAGAACATAAAGTCCAAATAATAAATCACACAATCGAACCAAACAAACAGCAAATTACTCGTGAAGTGGCGCCTTTGTAATATTTCAATGGGGTTTTAATTTCAACCCTTGTGTCCTTATTCAACCTTCATGACCATTGTTTCGTTGTTGCCGTTTCAACTGCGGGTCCAATTTTATTGTTCTGGCCGGTAAATTACTTTTGAATAACTGGGTTCTTTGATTTTGATATGATTATAGATGATTGTATAATACTTTGAAAGTAGATTGAGTGTAATTTACCTATAACATTCAGGCAATTCGGAACTTTCACTTTTTCTGTTTAGTTTGGAATCGCTCATAGAGTCATTAGCCAGTCAGCAATGATAATAGCGACGCTGACTGCCCAGGGTGCGCTAGAGGATCTCAGATATCGTCATTCGTGGAGGCTTAATGACTATGACGCTGCATATCGTATCTAATGGTATATATCTCATATATCATGCTTTAGTTTAAACAGCGCATGCGTCATACTAAAACGCAATTTCAAGACTTATTCGTAAGTAAATAAAGATATTATAGCATCACACATGTATTCTCCGAGTTAGGCATTAATTATACGCCAATATTACGTCCCATGTAATAGGGGCGACCCTCATGCCTTTTGCGGGCACAGTAGGTACCAAACTCCGTGTTACTGACAAAAATACTTCTGACACACAAACACACAATGAGGTAGAATAAATAACATAACACAGTGTCACGGCTGTATTCCCCGAAGGGTTAGGCAGAGATGTTACCTAATATTGTACACCCACATTGCACCGATGTCCCAAGTAATAGGGGGCGAGCCTATTGCCATCTACCACACACAGTTCCATACTCCGATCAGACACTGAAAATCTCCATACAGCAAAACCCAATAACACTGCCTGACCCGGGAATCGAACCCAGGACCTCAAACTCAGCTGTCGCACTTACAACCACTAGACGAATGAGGCAAACACAGAGATATTTATAACCATAAATAGGTATATGGTGTTCACACACCAACATGTCTTAATACCTCAGTCCTTGGAAACCATCGTTTGTCTTTGTCTAGATACCCCATCATCTGTCTTAAGGGAGGGCGAGAAAATCATTCATGTCTCACACGACTTTTGCAAGAGAAACAACTGCGTGAAATAAGGCTGTTTTGATTTGATATTATGTAGACATGTTTTTGTTATATTACTGAAACCAATGTTAATTAAAAAGAAACAGATATACTGTTTCTTTTGATTAAATAAAAGTAAAACAAAAAATAAATTTAGACAAAATATTTAAGGATCTATTTATCCATAGACATGATGAGTTTCCCGGCGGGAAAGAAAAAAAGGGATGCATCCTCTAAACATAAAAATGAATTGATTAATTCGATAGGCCCATAATTTTTTGTCATAATGAAAATACCTATTGTTTATCGATCCCAATACAAATGTACGATTTTCTTCTCCTTCAAACGTAATCCAAAAGTGGGACGGGTCTAAAATTTCCTTAAACCTTACCTCATAAAAAGTCAAATATCGGTTGACAGAAGACACGATCATTCTCTGATAAAACAAACGTTTCGAGTACACTCCGTGGTACTCGACGTGGTGAGTGAATTTTTTACGTACGTATGTAAAACGAGACTGTTTTGGTATTCACACTCGCTATAAACAGACAGAGTATAAAAATGAAACGCAAAAATGAAAATTGCTTTACATTCTGAGGGCTTTTGAAATCGTCATCACATTTAACCCGCAAACGTCCTCTCAGTCAACTGTCATAGGATCAATGTAATTGGGATCAAATCAGGGCCAAGTAATTATAATAATCGCTTTAGTAGAAATCGATTAAATTTTGACAGCATATTATTGTATGCACATATGTCGAGTGAAGTGACTTTTCAAGGATACAGCACAATGACGCAGTAAAATTTGTAGAACTGTTTTTAATCAATACCGGTTACTTTGCTTGTAAGAAATAATTATGACTGTCATATCCCACAATTGTGTCAACCGAAACATCTTTATTCGTTTTATTTTCTTTATTTTTATATTAACGTTGCCCTACACTAAGAATCATTCCTGTATCGCGGGTGCATTTACAAACATATATATTCACATACACAAAGACCCAGACCCGAAACAACTATCTGTTAGATCATACAAATATTTGTTCGGTGCGAGAATCGTGAAAGACTCACTAAAGACAGCTCTTAAAATGTGTAGCTAAAAATTAAGCACAGAAGTATCATTTGAATTTTTAATATGTCTGGGTAGATATGAAATTTAATTTTAACGTAAAGCTTTAATAAAATCTGTGAGAACTTAATTATTATGTGAGGGCTAAACCTAGACGGCGCCGGCGGCGGCGCGACCGCGGCGTACTACACTTTGTCATAAGTAAATTAAAGTTACTTTGTTTTTGCTTTTAAAAGGTGTTTTTTTTTTCTGCTGAGCAGAGACTCCTGTACTGCAGGATTTTGTAGATTTAGCGGGCATTTTATTAAAATATTATTTTTAGGTAAAAAAAAATTATAACCGACTGCCGCTCTATTGGTCCTGAGATCGATATCCGGGTCGAGAAAAGTGTTATTGGGTTTTCCTGTGTGGAAATTCTCAGTAGCAGCCCGGAGTCTGGAATGTGCCCGGTAGATTGCAATGGGCTCACCCCCTATTATATGGGAGTCATTTATTCTTGATAGGCACGCGTTTGACCACTATCTCACCTGATGGTAAGCGATGATGTGGTCGAAGATGTAGCATGCTTGCCTAGAAGTAACCTATTCACTCTTGACTTAAAGACTCCCAGGTTGTAGCTATCAGGAAACACAGACTCTGGTAGGGAATTCCACTCCTTAGCTGTACGCATAATGAATGTGTTCCCAAAACGCATCGGCGAAATGTGTGAGTACAATAATACACCTCTGCCTAAACCTTCGGGAAATATAGGCGTGATGCTATGTATCTATTATTATTTAAGAACAAATATATTTCGTCGACGATCAGTCAGTATTGTTGTTTCTCTCTGGCTTTGAGGGCTTGAATCAAAAGACAGTTCTCGACATGGCACGCATCGTGAGAAGATTCTTCTTTCCGGAGGCTTGACCACCCAGTTTGGACCCTGTTCCCGATCCTGGTTGCTCCTCTCGGTAAGGAAGTGTATCATAGGTATGAAAAAAGGAAAAAAGAACATGGATGGAATGATTTTGAATACCAATAATTTATGAAAGAGGGGATCAAAACTGCGCTTACACCTTGAGATGCAAAGAAAGAGCCTCCACGAGTGACGATACTTGAGATCGTCTGGCGCACCCTGGGTTAGCCTGGCTAACACCATTGTTGACTGTCTAATCTTTCCACAACGGAATGGGCGATTCCAATATGAAAGCTCGTGTCTACGCGACAGAAGAAGAAAAAGACCTACCTATTTTCATCATAACGACTTCGTTTTGACTGTATGAATCAGTCCACTCAAACGTCTCCCTGACCAAGAGGTTAATATTTTTCAGCCTACTCAGATATTGTAAACACAAATCATGAACTGGCTGCGGCCACTGAAGCACTGACTCCAAAATTGCTTCGCCTTTCGGAATACTGATGCCCAATGTATTTGTTTACAAGTTAGAAGATTTCAGCGTTTAATTAATTTAATTTAATTTTATGTACACGGTTGGCACACTGGCTAAGCGATTAGCTTTCGGCGCTTCGTGTCGCGGGTTTGATTCCTGCACGGAACAAATATTTGTATGATCTACAGGTAGTTGTTTCGGGTCTGTCTGTGTGTGTATGTGACATGTATGTTTTTAAATTGTACCTACGATACAGGAGAAATCCTAGTGTGGGCAATGTTTTTTTAAAGGAGAGAGAGAGAACGATAATATTTTTTTATTTATATAGCGCAACATTAAAGCTGACGATTTATTGTAAACGAATTTCTTGCCAAT
Organism: Shargacucullia verbasci; assembly: GCA_947562105.1. Classification (NCBI taxonomy): domain Eukaryota; kingdom Metazoa; phylum Arthropoda; class Insecta; order Lepidoptera; family Noctuidae; genus Shargacucullia; species Shargacucullia verbasci. Next base: position 7,613,857 of record OX387302.1, on the reverse strand, counting down.
CTCTTCTTTTTATCACTAACCCACTTTTGGCATGTTTTAAAACAGCCTGCAAAGGCCCGATTGAAATAATAACAGTTGACTTTGACATAATAAAGATTCTGCTTATACCTACGATTAGATCCTAAACGAACGATTTTTGGTGAGATTCGGAGAAAATGCCATTGGAACTGCATTATTACACCTCAACCGCCTCATCGGTCTAGTGTTCGCAAGCATGAATACTGAGCGTTCGATTCCTGAATCGATAAAATAATTATTGTTTTTTTTTTTTTTATGCTTTAGGCGGCAAACGAGCAGACGGTTCGCCTGATGGTAAGCGGTCACCGTCGCCCATGGATTTCCGCAACATTGGAGGAGCCACAAGTGCGTCGCCGGCCTTTTAAAGAGGAGTACGCTCTTTTCTTGAAGGTTTGAAGATCTTTTACTGTAAAAAAATCTGATTAGCACTCCGGAGTAGGAAATCGTGCTCGCCGCCAGGCCTCTATTTCATGGGACTTATCAGTGGCATATCATATGACTTCACGAGATCCTATACTCAATTCTATATACAATATAATATTCTTAGCGGGTCAAAAATAGTCCCAACCCAGAAATTAGCTAAAAGAACTGTTCCATCAGTGGCACTCTTTCAGTATGTGTGGGGGCAAAACGAGCACGATAATTTGTGAGACCGCACCGCATTCACGCATTAAATTGGAAACTTTATTTTATTCTTTGTACGGGATGGTTACAGAGTTTTTAAACAACAGTACAATATTTTGTACTGAGTACATTTTTACAATTTCTTTTTAAAATTACTATCGCTACATCTTGATACTTGAACCAAACATCTAGGCTTAGTATACACATTACGTATTTAAAGTTAAACATCAATTAGTATTCAATTCGACATCTATCGGTTGTTATGACTATGAGATGAATTATACATAAATTGACAAAGTTTAATGGAATCCTATAATTAAAGGAGGCCTGTAAATCATTGGTTAAAGTTATCATTTGAGGAGTAAGCAGGATTTGAGGTCCTCAAAAACGACAATTTGAGAATAGAATAAATAGAATTGTTTTAATTTAAAAATGGCGAACCGCCCCGGATTCGCACGGGTTGCACTAATATCTATAGCTAGATAATATGCAGGAAACATATGAAACAAAATTGACAAAGAACCAAAAAAGATAGTTGATCCTATCGCTATCACATAGGATCACCCGCTGGGCTAATCTGAAGATTACCTATAAATTTAATTAAAATCACTCCAGTCGTTTTGGAGTCTATAGAGAACATACATACACGCATTTATTTTTATATATATATACACATAAATAGATAAACCTTTTACAGGCACTTTTGAATCCTCGTAGGACTCTAGTTGCAGTGTGAACAATTGAACATTCGGTCTATGAGGTAAAAATTCTAGGCTTTTTTGATCATCTGTGAGGTAAAAATTCTAGGCTTTTTTGATCATCTGTTTTACTCAGTTTTCGTCTAACAGATCCTCTGTTTTATTCCACAAATGTGCATTGGAAGGATTCCTCTAGGAAGAATTCCTCAAGGAAGAAATGTGCATTGGTATATGTCTAATGTTGCCATTTGTTAAGAGCGTCCTATATCCGTCTTGGTGGGGTTTTATAAACTGTCCTTGAAACCTTCTAACGAATAACCACAACAGCCTCATTGTTCTAAGTCGCAAACGTGACAGCTGAACGTAAGGTCTTTTGTTCGATTCGGATCACAGACACAGGAGACGCCTAGTGGCGAGAATCAATACATTTTCTATTGTGTCTGCTCTGCGTCAAGAAATTGGTTATAATACCAAGAAACTGCAACGCCACCAGTGAGGACGTATTCCATACAACGTTGATATACACAAGCTCCGAGTTGAATTGCAGCATTAAACCGACGACGTGTTTTTATCAGTGATTGGTACCCATATAACTGTCCATATCTCGAAAACCACTGAACCGAATTTAATAAAGCTGAAAGAAATAATTATTGCAATTTCAAGTTTCCAAGAAATACATGTACATACATACAAACACACACTTATGAAATTTGGCACACCTGTTTAGAAGCCCACACAAACTAATAGATAAGAGTTCCTTATTTTGAAGTCGGTTGAAAATGATACCTCTTCTTCACCGTTAGAAACGCTACGCCTGTGTGGACAGTCCCTATGTTTTTGTATACTCATGCATACGACACATTATTGTACTGAACCCATGGTACCGCATCCCATCCCTTGTCGTTTAGGTCGGATAAGGAATTTCATCTCATCAAGAGGAACAGAGCAATCGTTCCAATTATGTCCCTAAAGTTTAACAAATATCGGGTCTTATACAAAACGAGGCGTTAGCGAAAACTTGTGTCTTTATTTTGAGGTGGAGTGGTGTCTACCTTTTGCAGTGCTGTTTGACCATCTGCTGTTTTTGTCTATGGACATGCTCGTGCGTTCCCGCTGCCTTGGGAAAGCTGACGGGTGATTCTGGACTCTCACCAAAAATCTAACTTTTCCTCATTAGCCTTTTCCTAACTATTTTGGGATAGGCTTACAGTCTAACCAGATGCAGCTAAATATCAGTATTTTACACGGAGCGACTGCCTATACCTCTGTCACCGAATTATTGGAAGGCAGTGACATTCTACAGCTGTATATGTTATGAAACTTTGGTGTGGTTATTATTATCTTTATTATGTGGGTAAAGTAGTAAAGGCTAAGCAGATGATGAGTATTCTATATACTCATCATCTGCCTATAGCCTTTATAGCCTTTTCCCAACTACATTGGTATCAGCTTCCAATCTAACCGGAATCAGCTTGAAATCTGAATATCAATATTTTACACGGAGCGACTGCTTTCTGACCTCCGCCACCACAATTACTGGGAGACACTGATACTCTAAGATTAGACTGATTGTCAGACTTTTTAGGCTACTAACACCCGTAACTACTGTCATAGGTCTTCGTTTGACACTCGGAACCAACTGCTTAACGTAATGAGGGGTTCGATATGTGAAAAATTGTCACCCATCCAAGGACTGACCGCGTCAAGCGTCGCTTAACCTCGCAGGTCGACCGATTTTTCCGATACCTATGTAGCTACGAGCCATTATCAGATTTCAGTTGTTAATTGTAGATATTCAGTTATCTAATTTTCAAAATCTGAACACGTCTAAAGAATATTTTGATTAAATAGACTTTACTGGTTTCATAATACAAACCTTACTTGAACTAATAACGTCATATTTCTGACATGCCAACACCATTGTCTCTGTAAATGATATACTCCTTTTCACACGCTCTAAAACTAACAAGCACACCCCACATACGAGTACCTAGAAACAATCCCACTGGCAGCCGATTGCCAAGTAGACATACAAATAACGCTCTTGTTTCACCGTAGTAGATATTTTACTCATTGTATCGTATTTTCATATTATATCATCATTCTTCATATCGCATGTTCTAGCTCAAAGCTGTTTTGTTTTTAATTGCGTGTGTATGCATCAGTACCTTTTATAAAGGTATTCGAAAAATATATCAATTGTTTTGAGGTCGTTTTTATTTTTTCTGTATTCTTTTGTTTTTAATTCTGTTGATAAATCGAATTAAGTTTTTAGGTTGTTTAGCCACTTAGCCAACAGTACATGTAATGTGTTCTTCCCCGGTACAAATTTTTGTATAGCTTACAAATTGTTCTTGTGGGTCTGGATGTGCCGTACGCCTATAGTCGGCTGTTGTTAAGTCCCACGTAACAGGGAACGAGCCTATTGCCATCTACCAGGCAAAGTTTCGTCTCAATAACACTGCCGACCCCAGAATTGAACCCAAGATCTCGCGCTTAGCAGTTGCGCTTGCAACCATTAGATCAATGAGCCAGTATAAATAATGTGATACGAAATAAACTAAACCCACCAAAAACATTTCATGTAAAATGTTGCCAAGGCGACCACATAAGGTTTGCCCTGTGAAAAAGATATCAGATCTCATGTAGAGCCAAGCTTCTGAATCTACACGGCCTAACTCTACCGACCCTAACTTCACAAATTCTACATATCAGTAAAAATGTATATCTTATACAAAAGCACCTGGTTGATTCTAATAGGGAATATGCATGAGAATCAAATATGGGTATAATAATTTTTTTTTGTAAATTTTCAAAATTTTTGAATCCAATTTTTTTTTTTTGAGCAATTAATTAATTTTGTAAAAGTGCAAAAAAATGGAGGGAAATTCAAATATTTGAAAAGAGATTCCAATGATGATGACGTAAGAATCTATACAAATGTCAATGTAGCTGACAGCTGCTTTAACTTAACCCATAGACTTAGAATTTTGCTTATTACATTCTAAATCTCTGACTTAACCTCTTCACTTGTTTGTTTGGTGTCGTAGACTTTGACGTCACAGTAAGCGCGCCAAAATGGCGGGCGTTTAATATGCTCGTGTCGGATAGCTATTTTTATTTATTTTTTAAATACCTTTTAAAGCTTTTTTGGGGTTGAATATTTTTTTACTAATCTATAGCGATGTAAACTATCAAATAAATATATATAAAAAAAAACACGCATATTCCCTACATGCATGCATGCATGTATATTGTAACAACCCATTAATTTACTAAGCTTAACGTCTAATCAAAGCAACAAGTAAAATTAAGTGGATCTTTAAGAACTTAAAAAAGGTTTGTTAAGAGAATTTGTTTCCCACTTTAATCCGTCCGATACTTCACCCAAGTTCGACCACGTCTTCCACTTCAATCGTTAATTAACGAAGTTTTAACGATAACGGGCTATTCTCAGTAAGGGTCGTTATTTTCTTAAATAATTAATTTAATTTTTCTGAAGAATTAAACGAAATTGAGGTAATAATTTTAGTTTTAATCGACTGAAGGAAGATTTTTAATTGTTATTATATTTCATGAAAAATTTAATCACTTGATATTGTTTTTTTCTTTTTGGAATGGTTGAGGCCTAAATCTTTACTTAAACTTAGCATCACATCTGTTTTCCTAGAAGGGTTAGGCAGAGGTGTAATGATGTTCCCACAGTTTCATCATCAGCCAGAAGACATCCACTGCTGAACGGACGCCTCCCCTTAAGGGGGGTTTGCCATAATCCCCACGCTTGGCAGGCGGCTTGGGGATCGCAGTGGCTCACCGTTTAGTGAGCGGACGCTGCTGCCCGTCCTCCGGTGTCTGGCCGCAGTTTTAAGACATATCCGGGTCTCCCCACAGTTTGGAGGCTGCTAATTTTTGAATTTTGATCTTAGACTTAAGGTCGATTTTTCAATAGCTGGATAAAGCACAGATAACTTTTTCGTGTGATAAGTCCACATAAAAATTGTTCTTCTATATAAAGACTACCTCATTGGTCTAGTGGTCGCAAGCGTGACTGCTGAACGTGAGGCCCTGGGCTCGATTCCCAGGTCGGGCAAAGTGTTATTGAGTTTTCCTGTATTGAAATTCTCAGTAGCAGCACGGAATCTAGAACTGTAACGGTAGATAGCTATAGGCTCGCCCCCTATTACATGGAATTCAATAATGGCATGCGCGAAATGTGAGTGTACAATAATACCTACACCTCTGCATAACACTTCGTGGAATACAGGCGTGATGGTGTGTAAAAATGTTCTTATTTCAAATTAACTGTTAGATAGCTTTTATCTAGCCATTGAAAAAGCAGATATTAGACATCTAAATCTATTGACGAAGTGAAATATAAGATCGTCTGGCGCACCCTGAGCAATCTTCTTTTTTTTTTAAACTTTGCCCCACTCTAGGATTTTTCCTGTGTCGTGGGTACAGTTTACAAACATACATGTCACATGCACACACGACCAGACCCGAAACAACTATCTGTAGATCATACAAATATTTGTTCCGTGCGGGAATCGAACCCGCGACACTAAACGTAGAAAGCTAATCACTTAGCCACTGCGCCAACGGTTTCGTCAGTCAGTCTTGATACTACCATTGCTGACTAGCTAATCTTTCCACTATGAGCGATTCACATGTGATAGCTCGTGCTGACGCGATAAAAAAACAAGTGACGTTTCACTTAATCTTTAAAAACAAAAGCTGCACGAAAATATCCATTGAAAATATCACAAGCATTTCAGATCTAAATCTCATAATGCTTTTGTACAAAACAGTACCGCGTTACAATAGCGCCACAAGTTCGAAACTCTAGGCAAAACGTTGCACAACAAAGTTGGTCACAGAGCGTGCACAAGACACAGTTTAAATGTGTTTGTGTTAAGTTGCACACAGATTGGCTATAGGTTGTGTTTGATTAAATTCTGTGATGGAAATTATAGATATTAAAATGGGTATAGGTGTAAGGTAATTTTCGTTAGTTGATGGAGGTATCTCAAGGGCTAGTTTTTCTTGACAAAAATATATAATAAGATTAGCATTAACATTAACAGATTCATCTCCTATCATTTCTGCCTACCTCTATGGGAAAAAAGGCGTGTCTTTATGTATGTATCTCCTATCGTTATTGAATATTGATTGGATCTAGTGTAGAGCTACTGTACTGTAAGTTCAAATGCGCGCGCCTCATCATCATCATCAGCCAGAAAACGTCCACTGCTGAACGAAGGCCTCCCCCAAGGGGGGTTTACCATAATCCCCACGCTTGGCAGGCGGCTTGGGGATCGCAGTGGTTCACCGATTAGTGAGAGGACGCTGCTGCCCGTCCTCCGGTGTCTGGCCGCAGTTTTAAGACGTACCCGGGTCTACATACATCTCTCAGTTACTATTATTAATTTATACTTCATTTTTTTTTCATCAGTCACGCTTGCGCCCTGTAGACCAGTCTGAGACTGAGACAGTATAATCATTATTTCTACAACTACGTTGGGGTCGGCTTCTAGTCTAACCAGACGCGGCTGAATATCAGTACTTACTTTATAAGAGGCAACTGCCATCTGACCTCCGCCAACCAATTACTAGGTAACACTGATACTCTAAAGCTTTTTTCATATATTGGCAAGTAAATGGCAGTGGAATTCATCATAGGCCCACTTAGATGGAACTGTAGATGATGGCTAACATTAAATCTAGAACCACAGACAGCTCAAATTATGTTAAAGAACTATTGCAATATAATAAAATCTCCTTGTATCATTATGGCATGAATCACTCGTGTCATATTGAAAAGACTAGTCACTCAGAAATAGTAGAATCTGAAGATGAGCGCTAGGGAGCGCTAGACGATCTCAGATATCGTTTTTTGTAGAAGCTTTTACAATCACTATCCAGTCACGATACCAAAAACAGGGAATATCGTCTTACAAAATCATCTTGTCTTAAATATTGGCTTTACGTCTAAATTTCATCATGCTATTGTTACAACCTTGAACAATGCAGTCGTGTGTATGGAACGAAGTTGGCAACTTAACTTTCTCAAGACACACTGTATATGTAATTGTGTTCGTTTGAAACTAATTGGCTATTAGTTGCCGTTTATATAAACAACTAGCGACTCACCCCGGCTTCGCACGGGTAGCAGAGAACGCCTTAATTTTTTTGTCTTAGTGTCGTATTAGGCCGTTACGTTGAGCATTTACTCGGCGCACGCCAGTGAAGCTCCCAGTCGGCATGGTATTTTCCGACGTCTTCAACTATCATCGTCATATTTCAGCCAATTTAAACAAAAACTTAACGAATTATCCACCTAAAGCTTCCTCCTGAATCACTCTGTCTATTGGTGAAAACCGTATGAAAATCCGTTCAGTAGTTTTTGAGTTTAGCGCGAACAGATAGACAGACAGACGTGGCAGGGGGGACTTGTTTTATAATATGTAGTGATACTTTGGTATCGGGGAGTCATAAATTCATAACATAAATAGTATCACTATTTGTACACCTAAATTTCGCCGATGCCGTTATTAAGTCTTATGTTATAGGAGGCGACCCTATTACCATCTACCGGGCACAATTTCAATCTCTGGGTTACAGAGAATTTTAGAAAATTCAATTAACACTTTGTCCGCTCTGGCTACTGAACCCAGAACCTAACGCTCAGGGGTCGCGCTTGTGACCACTAGAGCAATGAGATAATCACTAATAACTTAAATCTAACCTAAACTAAAGTAAAACTATAAATTAAAGTAACATTTTTAATTACCCTTATAAAAAACCAAAAATACAAATAAAGTACTCGCCAACATTTAATCCTCCATGCGAAATTCAAACGCTGCATTATTAAACGGCAAACTTAAAGATCTACTTAAAAATTCAAGCACTTCACAAGTTTGTAAGCTTCCCAAACTCAGCTAAATTCTCCTGCGAGGACTAACTGTGCTAACGAGGGCAAACGCATTACTCACTTTGTGTCATCGTGTATGCGCTGAAGCAGTCGGGTAAACATTAAGTTTGGGAAACGGCATTACGAATTAGAACATCAGTCAGAACTGGTGAGGTACTCTCTAAAATAATTATTACCTCAATCCAATCTCAATGTGTGGCGCCAGTGAGAGAATTAACTCACATAAATCGAATACGGATCGAGTAGGATTCTTTCCGAGCATCATAGCCTGTATTCGAGAAAAACTATCGAGTAAAACTGTGTGTAAGTACCGGCTTAGTTTCCAGTTTACCGGTTGTTTCGCTGTAGAGTTGAGGGTAGTTGTATCTATGTGTGGTGCCTGCCAAAGAATATGCCACCTCGCAGAGAGTCATATATGGGGACTACAGAATAATGTCAGCAGTCTCGAAGAAATTGAGCAATTATTATTCTGCAGGCATCTTTAGACGAATATCTGGAGATAGAGTTGTAGTTCATCAAAACCTACGATGTGTCTGCACGAAGGGTTTTTTTTTGTCGATTTCCTCCTATGTACACAAGGAAACCGACTTCCTTCTTTTTGCTATTTCTAATCAAGAGTGGGTACTTTTTTCTCATTAAAACAACCGTTTGATGCCGATTCAGCGCAGAGGAGCAATATTTTCTAAAGTGCAATGCACTAGGCGGTGGTATTTCAGTATTTATTTTCATGCTTTGAAGTGGTTGTTTTTTAAATTTGACCCACACTAGGTCTAATCCTGTATCGTGGATATAATTTACCCTGATATAAATTTCACATTTACACACTCACCTAAACAACTTTCGAAATAAGATTATTATAAAAATTTGTTCTTTTCGGTATAGCGCCAATTATTTCGTCACTTTTGATTTAAAAAATTAACAGGCACATGTAAGTCCCTGCAGTGAAATAAATGTGACAAAAAATACATAGGATACTCTTCTGGAGTCCAACGTGCAAGGATGACATTTTCCTCAATTGTGGTACTAATAACCGTGTACAATGATCACCAATCTTAATACAGCGTGTCACACAACACCTGTAACGCTAATTTAACACAATTCCACTTAGGTACAACACCATGTCATGTAATATCGTTAGTACGCGAACTTTGCAGTAACTTACTTGGCCAACGTACCCGCATTTTGTTATACAATGTTATATAAACTAGGTAATAAAGTTAGTTATGATATTAACAACCTATTACTCTGTTGCAAGAGAACTTTTTCATTTCATTTTTGTTGTCACAAAAGTTTTTCCCTACGTCAAGTTTTTATACACTTATACGGGCAATGCGGCTATACAATTTTTGCAGCATTTTTTTCAGGCACTGAAGGCGCCCCAACTGCTCATAGGTGCAGCGTAAACCAATTATAATCTGCTAGTTTATTCAGCGCTTGCTGCGGTCTTTTCGTTCTTCAAATATCGAGCGAGATCCCTTCTTTCCTCAGAACGCACGTTAAATATTTGGTTCTGGGTGTCACACGAATATCTATGATGGATTACGGAATTAGCAGCCCAAGAACTTAAAACCGGTATAACTTTAGTACTATTTGTCTAGACGGGTTACTAATAACCGATTTGATAGCAAAGCCTGATGATAATGTCAACTTTTTATTGAGGTCTTTCATATTAACTATTATATTACTAAAACTCTATGCATACTCCTTACATACATACATCCAAACCAGAAAAAATATCTATAGATCACAAACATAATTTATTCCATGCGGGAATGAAATTCGCAACATCTGGCATAGAGAGCTAATTGCTTAGCCATCGCACCAACCTTGCTGTCAATAGATAAACAAATGATGATTGCACCGTTGCCATATACCCATGGTACAATTCCGATTTAGCCCTTAAGAGCTGTTTTCGAAACAGCGTTCATAATAATTCAAAAATCAATTTCCTCAATGACTTTACCTCGTTTAAGTAAATTACGTACAGTTTGTTATTAAATGCCTGTATCGAACCAGTTGCAGTAACAGTTCGGCAAACACAAAGTTTTGTTGCAAACAGTTGCAAACGACGTTACGGGTTGATATCGATAACTATACTCCAAACTAAGTGGCAAGCTGCGGTAAAGTTGGTTACACAAGTGTAATGTAATACTTAAATGCAATTGATGAATATCAGATTAACGAAATAAGCCCCGTGGCGTGTTATTTACTCTAGGAGTAAGAGGCATAAAGCCAATGTTCACCAGTGGAACCTCAAATATCTTATAATAAATATTTATCTGAGTTATGTAGGGTAGGCAATGTCTTTTTGTCTCACCACACGCCACTGTTTACATCCATATTTTGCCGAAGCCATCCTCATTATCCTACATAATAGGAGTAGGGTGTGAGCCATTGTCATGTACCAGGCAGAATTTCTATCTTGGTGTTTATAAAAAAAATCTGTAATTGGCAGCCTTCACTCACATCCTATGAGAAATTCGTGTATTCATATAAAAAATATTATTTATATGAACGTGTTAATCCTGGACATACTCTATCTGTGTGCCAAATTTCATCTAAATCCGTTCAGTGGTTTACCCGTTATTGAGTAACAAACATCCAGACATCTTCACAAACTTTCACATTTATATTAAGTGCAATAACGTGATCAATAACCTATAAATGCCACCTCCAATAGTTACTCAGATTTATAACTCACTTTATTTTTCTATACCCTTGACCGAAAAATGAACATGGGTTTGTTTCCCATAAAACACTACAGCTAAGACCGTACCAGACCTCCAGACCTCCCTAAGCTAGAAAATATAACCCAAAATCCTGATTTATACACGACCAGTGAATATTGTGGAGACTTTATGTGCTATTAAAGGCACAAAAGAGCAACATTAGTTATTTATAGCGCTCTTATATTCCTTTTATAATGCTTTTGTTTCCATACCTATTTGGGATTGAATGGAAAACAGGAAAAGTTGAATAAAAGTCTTAACAGATGGTGAATGTCAAACCTCCAGACGAAATGGCTTCTGCGTTTATTACATTTACCTGCCAATTTATAAATATCACACAGAAATTTTCAAATCACTAGCCAATACTGGTGACTGTGACAGAACAATGATATGTCTCCAAAATATGCTCATAAACATGATGAAGAATCGTGTAGGAATATTGCCTTTCTCGCCATGTTTGGGAAACTGGTGATCACAATATACCGTGATGTTCAAGCACATAAGAGAATGCTCAGATCTTTTTTAAGATTTAAAACGTTCCAACAAATGAATTCATTATCTGTTAAAAATGTGTGTATCTGAAACACGAAGGCTGTGATGAACGACAGACACAATGGGCGGAAATATTGTTAAAATAAATATTCAATTGATACCTATTCAGAAAAGCTCAATGTGGCACAAGACATACGCTTTCGGGAGACAAAAGGTCATATTAATTTAAAATTGTCGCGATTGCAATTTCAACAAACAATTAACGGATGTCGTTTTAAATCAAAAATATTATGTCATTCAATGTTCGTGTGCGTTGATATTTCATAAGTTATTAAATTATGTTTTTTTTTTTTTTTTTTTTTTTTTTTTTTTTTTTTTTTTTTTTTTTTTTTTTTTTTTTTTTTAAAACGTTGCCCCACACTAGGAATAATTCCTGTATCGTGGGTGCGTTTACAAACACATATATTCACATACACAAACACCCAGACCCGAAACAATTATCTGTAGATCATACAAATATTTGTTCCGTGCGGGGATCGAACCCGCGACACGTAGCGCAGAAAGCTAATCGCTTAGCCACTGCGCCAACCGTGTCGTCATGTGAAATTGTTTGCGTGTTTTCAGGTAATAATAAATAATAATGTCCTCCTGACCGATTTCGGTCACGGCGGCCAATCTCACCGGAGATTAGCCAACTACGCAGGAGATATTATAGAGCACAAGTGTGTGCGCAAACACAGGTGCTCTCTCTATTCCTTCACTCTCATAGTCCGATGGGACGGTAATCCGACACGACCGGAGAGAGATCAGGCGCAGGACCAACGGCTTTACATGCTTTCCGAGGCATGGTAGTCATGTGTTTTCAGGTAAGCAATTATAAATCGTAGGTCTCTTTTGAATTTTTTTATATGATACTGTCGATTACTACTACCCAACATTCCGGCTGAATGAACAGTTTATTTGGTATAAATGTCCTTACTTTTCATACTTATAGACAGACAAACGAACTGACTTTAACATTTTAAATTGCCATAGGAGTGGTAATAAAAATAATATAATCATAATTTTTATTACTAATCCTACGCCAATTCATTATAAAACGTAGCAGTACATAGTAAGCAATTATTATGAAACTGTGTCTAAAACTGAAACAGTAACATCAAGTGTACTTAGTTCACCCACTTACACATACGACGCACGTAGTTACAAAAGCCTTCATGACGCGTTTGAGTTTCGTCTTATAAAAGATATTTCTTTAATGTTAATGCCCTAAATATCTGTAAGTTTGTACTGTATTCAGAGAGAGCAGGACATTGAAGATTTTCATCTTCTACCGTGTGATGGGCTAGTATTTAAAAAATGCTTATAAAGTTGTGGATAAATTAGCGAGTTGAAGAGGTTTGAGGTCAAATAACACAATGCGCCACAATGTAGGTACAGTCAGTAACAGAAGTAGATCTATGAGGTTCTCTACCGGTTTCTATAATAACTATTTATTAACAAATAAATGGATATGGCAATACGACCTTCAAACCTTCAAGAAAAGAGCGTACTCCTTTTTAAAAGGCCGGCAACGCACTTGTGACTCCTCCGGTGTTGCGAGTGTCCATGGGCGACGTTAATCGCTTACCATCAGGCGATCCGTCTGTTCGTTTGCCGCCTATGCCATAAAAAAAAAATGGTCCGTTCTGTAGTTTTGCGGCCGTAAAAACTATTAAAGAAAGTTTTCATATAAAACTTTGACAATTTGACAATACTGATAATGATGTAGGTATTATAGCATTTTCACGTCTACGGTTAAATATTTACACTTTTCCATAAATTTCTACGACTAACGTACCTACTGTGTATACCATATAACTAGGGTTGCCAACCGTACTATAATATATAGTATTGTACTGTATTTCGGGTCTGCGTACTATATACTGTTGAAGAAATACATAGTATGCAAAAATACTATATTTTCAACACCGAAATCTAACAAATAAATCCTTCGTTTTAAAATGCAAGAAATGCAAAAAAATATTGTTTTTATAAAAATTAATAAGTAAGAAATATTATCTTTGTTTATTTTTTGTCCTTGGCCATAAAATACTATATTTTTTTAAGTCTACTATATTTTTTTATAACTTAGTTTGAAAAATACTACATTTCGCCGAAGAAATGTTGGCAACGCTACATATAACACTTTTTTTAATATTCAACTACTTTTGATGCTAACTGTACAAAGATATCGTCGCACAGGCAGGATCTTTTCGTGCACCCTTAGGATGGTGACTTATGGTTTCACTGATGTATGGTTATGGACTGCTTTTCCGTCACAGAAGAAACCTTTTGCTTAATTTTCATCTAAGCATTTTCATTGTAAAACATCCAGTTGTATAAAATTAGATATTTTATATAATATACTAGGTGGCACTTTATGTGTCTGTTCATAATAAACTCTAAATAAAGAACAAAATTCGCCATGTTTTGCGAGCAGTGTCGTGTTATTTACGAGTTTTAATTTATACACTGCGACAGAAACTACCTGGAGACACGAAATTATTATGAAACTTTCACGAACATTTTAATATTCCGTTTCACTTCGAAAACCATTGCGGGGTTTCTTCACCAACTTTATAATGACACTTGTATTTTCTAGTATAAAGTAAACAATGGATTGTAAACGTAATGAAAATATCCGTCACATATTATGTATAGAATTCCAAATTATGTGACTCTGGACTAGACAATATCGTGTTACATGGTCGTTGGACGAACATAAAATTGTTTAATTCTCTGCATATTGTGGTAAAATTTTACATAGATTATGGTTACCGTATTTTTGTCATAGCGTTATCTACAAATTAAAAGGGTGTTTACAAATCTAATGAGATTTATAGGTATAGTTTTTATAGGTGTTTCTTCTCTATTATGGATATTTTGATCCTGTGGAGTAACCAAGGAACATCAGTTAATTTCAAGATGCTGTCGCGTTTGTGTCGCGTTGCTCTCGCGTTTATGTCGCGTTGCTGTCGCGTTGCTGTCGCGTTGCTGTCACGTTGCTGTCGCAGTTATGAGCTGTCACTTGTTAGTGTTATAGGTACCGTGTCGTAGTCGTGTCGTATAGTGGAAAACTGTAGGTCTAATGAGCCGGATAAATCAAAACAAACAGTTTGCAGTGTAAATATAAACTAAAGCAATTTTTAGTTATTCAATATTGACTTTAGTTAACGATTTGCTCTTTGATATTTGCTTCATGATATTTAGATACCACCGTAATGAACTCTGATTTAGTATTGCTGATTGCTTAGCAGTTGAACGCTCGCCTTCTATTCAGATGGTTCTGATATAGATTTGAAATCTTGTATCGATCAGAATTCGAGATTAGCCAACTATACAGGAGATATTATAGAGCACAAGTGTGTGCGCAAACACAAGTGTTCTCTCAGTTCCTTCACTCTCATAGTCCGATGAGACAGCAATCCGACACGACCGAAGAGAGATCAGGCGCAGGACCAACGGCTTTACGTGCTTTCCGAGGCACGGTGTGTATTCACATACACAAAGAACCAGACCCGAAACAACTATCTGTAGATCATACAAATATTTGTTTCGCGACACGTAGCGCAGCTGTCGATCTCTCAACCACTGCGTTAACCAAATAAATTATAAAGAAAACTGCAGACCTGAGTGGGATCCACTCAGTCCTTGTTAGTGTATGTAATCTGCCAACTAACCATAACCCTTCTCAATCTGAGAGAAAGCCTAGGCCCGGCAGTGGGACAGTCATGTGCTGAATAATAAATTGCTCTATTCTTTTCTATATTACGCTTCGATGTGGTTGATATTGACACTGGAATAGGTAAGGCTGTATGTATTACTGATCCAGTTGAGCTATTAACATTGAATTCTTCTACCACTCATCATCTGCCTAGCCTTTTCCCAACTACATTGGGGTCGGCTTCCAATCTAACCGGTTGCGGCTGAATATCAATATTTTACACAGAGCAACGGCCATGTGACCTCCGCCATCGCCACCTAGTAAAATAAAATAATAATAAATAATAAAATATTTTTTTATTCATGTAGACCAGTTCAAGGCACTTATGAATAGTCAGACTCTAGTTGCCAAAGTAGTTGACTCTAGTTGTAGTAACTGGGAGACACTGATACGAGTACTCTAAGATTAGACCGGTGGCGGTTGTCAGACTTTTGGGCTACTGTCACCCGTAACGACTGTCATAGGTCTTCTTATGATACCCGGGACAAACTGCTTTACGTGCTTTCTGAGGTAAGGAGGGTCTTGATATGTGAAAAACGGTTACCTATCCAAGGACTGAACGCGTCAAGCGCTGCTTAACCTCGCCGATCGACCGATATGCGCGGTAGCTATGTAGCTTCAAAACCCATTAAATTCTTCTACCGCTATGTTACAGTAAACAATTTATAGAGGAACGACGTATGGTGTTCTTCGTTTGAATACAGATTATCCTTTCACCAGGTATGGCAGTTAGCCTGGCGGGCCGAAGCCCGACTGTTGAAGTTAGACATTCGTATGTCGTTTATATTGTCACTTAGATATATGGTGCGGTACTTTTTGCTGTGCAGCTAATCGTGAGGGTTACTACAAATCCATCAAAAACCGCAGATCTTCTAGCTATCGGATCATTAGTTTATTTAACAAGCAAACCGGGAAACATTAACTTACCTTTAAAATGTTTGCCTCAAAAAATCTTCAACTGCGAAAACTCAAAATGACAATGAATAATTGTTTTTTGCACTAACTTTCTTCTGACTTATAAAAAGATCTTTATACGAAAGTTCCAGTTCACTTTCATACTTAATTCACGTCACAAACAAATGTCAAGTTATGAGAAAAGAAGACACTTAAGAGATTTAGATACCTACCATAATTTGATAGATTAAAAAATAAAAGAAAAAGCATTGTGAGGAAACCATTTTTAGTTATAAGTCACTGCTCTGCACTGCTGATTCTCGCACGGTACAAATATTTGTCTGATCTAAATATAGATTTTTCGGGTCTAGGTGTGTATGTATGCGCCATGTAGACTAGATACTGGAGAAATCCTAGTGTGACGCAACGTTTTTATAGAAAAAAGTACTGCGCACCAGAAAAGGCTTATAAATAATTTCGTCTTGAACTTCATTGCAAGAATAGTTTTATCCGATATCACTGGCGACACGCCCTAAGCTAGAGTAATAGGTTAAACCAAGCGGAATTCTAAGTCTATGCATTTGCTAGAGAATTCAAAGAATATTGGACGATGCTTGTTTCTGTTTCAGCCAATCAAAATTATGCAGTTTTTTCACTCTCCTGAAATGTTGCTATTTTTGACATACGTGGTGTTAGAACTTCGACGACGAGTTTCTTAACAGATAAACCTAACAACACTGCTTTACCAGGCTTTACTGCGTTCTTACTCAGGTCCTCAAGCTCAGTACCCACATTTACCACCCTTAGACAAAGCAATCTGACTGATCTATGTATGTTATTGTATAAAGCTCTGCTCACCCTGCTAACACAACACAAACACACATTAAAAATGCCAAAGATTTTTGCGAATTCATCGGGCCTTACCTGAAATTATCTTGAACAAAAAACTTCAGTTTTTGTACAAAAGCGAGTATATAGGATTTACGGCATGAATATTTTGCTGAGCACAAAAGATAAGCTTCTCACATATTCGGAGGCAAAAGAAAAATACTTCTCTACTTAACGATTCAGCCGAAGAAAGATATTCGGTAACTTTATTTTCATACATGTTGGATGTACGAATCTGTAGAAATAATGGACAGTTAAGTTAGTGGAATGAAAAACTGATGAAAAATTATTTTACTTAGCATGGTATTCGGTGCCTGGTTGTCAAACTCTTTTTTTTATCAAATATTTCCATTCGCAAACTGCCACACCCAATAAAACTGCCCGACCTGGGCGCGACTACTATGCGTGAGGTCCTGGGTTCGATTCCCGGGCCGGGCAAAATGTTATTGAGTTTTTCTGTATGGAAATTCTCAGTAGCAGCACGGAGTCTGGCGCTGTGCACGGTACATGTGCAATAGGCATGCTGCCTATTACATGGGATTCAATAACAGCCTCGGTGTATTGTGTGTACAATAGTACACCTCTGCCTAACCCTTCGGGGAATATAGGCGTGATGCTATGTTATATAGGTACAAAACATTTCGCAAACTTCGACCGACATCTTCGTTCATTCTTGCCATATTCCAAATCGTGTATTAAGTCATTATTAGATACTTTGCTTTCACGTACAAAACTTTCGTGTAAGCCTTTTATCTTATATAGGGATTGTTGAGACGGAACAAAATATGGACCTGATAGGAACTGGGAACTTTGTTGGTGAACTTATTTATGTTATCTGCTAATAGCAATTTTGTTTGATATGTGACGTCACGGTTGGCGCAGTGGTTAAGCGATTAGCTTTCTGCGCTATGTGCCTCGGGTTCAATCCCCGCACGGAACAAATATTTATGATCTACAGATAGTTGTTTCGGGTCTGGTTGTATGTGTATGTGACATGTATGTTTGTAAACTGTACCCACGACACAGGAGAAATCCTAGTGTGGAGCAACGTTTAAAAAAAAACCTACTTGTATGTTACGTGATAATTGTGTCTGTGTTTCTTGTATCCTTTTTCTTTAAATTTATTGCGTCATCGGTCTAATGGTCGCAAGCGCGCCTGTTAAGTATGAAGTCCTGGGGTTAATTCGCGGGTCGCGTGTTATTGGTTTTTTGCGCTGCCTCAAATAAAACAGTACCTAACGTATCTATTCTATAAATCTATTGTTTCGTAACTCCACGACCGTCAAGCTGGATTTGAATTTTTATTCGTCCAAAGCGTTTTCAAAGTAGGGTAGGATATTTGAATTAAAACCACTTGCTTATCAAAACAGCGTTGATGACATAGGTCACGGGCAATAAACTACAGTATCAACTTGTCACAAGAGCATTCAAAAATAATTAAAAGCCTACAAATTACCAATTCGAGGAGCTTTGGCGATAAGCTGAAAAAACGGTAAGTACCTGCCTATGTTAATTTATTGAAATGAGATACTGAGAGACCGCCACATTGGTTTAGGGATTGCAAGTACGATTTCTGAGCTTGAGGTCCTGGGTTCGATTCCCGGGTCGGACAAAGTGGTATTGTTTTTTTTATTTTCCCACCCTAGGATTTCTCCTGTATTGTGGGTACAGTTTAATGTCACATACACACACAACTAGACTCGAAACATACATCTGTAGATCATACAAATATTTTTTTCGTGCGTGGATCGAACCCGCGACACTTAGCGCAGATAGCTAACCACTTAGCCACTGCACCAACCGTGCCGTCAAAATTTTCATCGTTCTGTATGGAAATATTTGCTTTCCAATTTCAAAATACCTAAAATACTCCGTTCCATTGTTGTCTGGAAAACCTCTAGCGCTATGGTGTGTTTATTTCATCTATATGTATAATAATACAAACATATTTTGTCCTAGAGTAAATCCCAATGCAACAATAGAACACAATGCAAAATTCAAATGTCAGTCTGCAATGTTCTACATTGGAGCAATCAAAATTTGCACAGTGGTAAACCCGTTGAACAAACAGCGATAAAATTTGGTTAACGTCTCTCTCACTACTAGCGTCTATGATTATCTTGTGTTTGGTTATTTGTGTGTAAACATACGAGACTGAAGACAGAGCGTGAACGCGACGTTTGGTGGTGAGATTTTCTTTTATTTTTCTCATCTTCTAAGTCATTATTTGACATGGTTTTGTGAATTTTCACAGCCTTTCGTCCTTTGTTTTCTAGATTTTTTTAAGTATTTTTAATAGAATGCTCATTGACCTAATGGCCGCGAACCCGACTGCTCAGCATGACATCAGGGAAAAGTGTTACTGGGTTTTCTGTTAGTAAAATTTCAATATCAATTTGAAATTACGACCGGCAGATGGCAACAGGCTTGCCCCCTATTACATGGGAATCCATTACAGAATTGTCGAAATATAGGTGTGGGTAGTAAACCTCTCGGGGAATGGAGTCATGATGCTATGTACCTCAGGGCCTAGTGTTATCAACACTTATAATTATTTGGGCTAAGAATACACTCCTCAAAACTATCACTGACTTTGAATTTTGTCAGTAAACGATGCGAATTCAAAGCGTATTATACCTTTCCACAACCTCTTATGTTTCCATAGTTTCAAACGAAGATAATTTGCATCTTAACTTCAACAATCTCATTTTGGTACGAAATAATTCGTATAAAACTGACATTCCATTACAGCCCCCACTTTTCGCGGATAAAAATGTAAATAGCAAATATACGGAACCCCACAGAATGGTCCGCCTTATGAATTATTAAAGCCACCGAATAAAATTAAGCTTTTACCTGGGCACAGTGGAATTTACACTTTGTTTTAAGCAACCTGTCTGTACCTTACCTACGTAGCCGAGTTATATTTATAAGCAATTTATATGGATTGGGTTCGGGGATATTGGCAATTTTCTGTGTAAAGTACTTAGTTAAATTTGATGCTGTCTCATTGGTCGATGGGTCGGCAGCGTAACTGGTGGGTGAAAGGTTCCGATTCCTGTGTGTAACATGGATTTTCTGTGAGTAAATTTTCATTAGTATCCCAGTTTTTTAATTTGTTTCCAGTGAAGAAAAATCCTAATTTCTATAAAAAATAAAACACTGTACCCGTTAGATGATAATTTAATAAACTCAAACAAGGGATTCGATAAAATCTGTGAAATATGAGTGAAAATATATATGTATATAAATAATACGCCTCTGCTTAACCCTTCGGGGAATACAGGCGTAAAGCTAATAACCAGAAAGTACACAGCTGTCTGTCTTTCTATCTAAACGAATAAGAATTTAGATAGAATACTTAAATCTACTTACAAAGGCCAATATTTTCTTTTTTCGCTGTAATCTATTTTATTTTGCATGGAAAGAATGAAAAATAATTCTTTAAACACATTTTTGGTTATTCATTGTTTGGTTAAACCCGTTATACAAAGCGCTGAATGTCAAACGCTTAGACACTGGCGTACCGTCGACATACAGCGATATCGAACCTAACAACTAGTCTAAATGCATAGTGCTTGCCTTTGACCTACGGTACGGAGCTTCCCTTGAATATATTCAACGCCGGATTTAAAGTCGAGAGCGGTAGGTGAGAAGTGTAGTTAATGTAGGAAATGTTGCTCTACTTACTACTATTTTTTACTCATATCAAAATAAGTTTTTTTTTTCTTTAATAAAACTTTGCCCCGCTCTCGGGATAATTCCTGTATCGTGATTGCGTTTACAAACACATATATTCACATACACAAAGACCCACACCCGAAACAACTATCTGTAGATCATACAAATATTTGTTCCGTGCAGAAATCTAACCCGCGACACGTAGCGCAGCAGTCGATCTCTCAACCACTGCGCCAATCGTGACGTCAATATTTTGTTTATACTTTCCGTTGCGAATTATGTAGGTTAAAAAAATAAGTAAGATGAATGAAAATAACCTTTACAAGTGGGGAAACCTGACATCATCTGGTGCATTAACATTGCTATTACTTAAACTAAACGACGGTAGAAGAATAAGTCAAGAAAAATCACACGCAATCTCCATTTGACGACACGGTTGGCGCAGTGGTTAAGCGATTAGCTTTCTGCGCTACGTTTCGCGGGTTCGATCCCCGCATGGAACAAATATTTGTATGATCTACAGATAGTTGTTTCGGGTCTGGTTGTTTGTGCATGTGACATGTATGTTTGTAAACTGTACCCACGATACAGGAGAAATCCTGGTGTGGGGCAATGTTTTAAAAAAAAATATTTAACAGGAAATTAATATTGAGCGGGTGTTGAATTCATAGGTATTGTTTTTTTACCTCAATTAAAGAATTTCACCTTAGTTGAACTGTAACCGAGGCTAGTACCGGCCAGTTATCGGACTTATCTAACGGTTACTTCAATAGGCGTTTTTCCAGTACAAAGCCGGGTTTTTTAGATCGCCATGTATATTTTGACGAGGATATAACTAAGCAAGGTCACTAGATGAACTTTCTTAGGAAATTATGATTTTATATTCATCTCTTGACTGCCTCAATGGTGTAGTGGTTGCAAGCGCAACTGCTGAACGTGAGGTCCTGGGGTCGATTCCCAAATCGAGCAAAGTGATATTCGATTTTTCTGTATGGAAATTCTCAGTAGCAGCACGGAGTCTGGAACTGTGCCCGGTAGATAGCAATATGCTTGTCCCGTATTATATGGGACTTAATAACTGCATCACATGTACACCTCTGCCTAACCATTCAGGGAATAAATGCTTGATGTATGTTATGTTATTTATCGATTTGTTTGACTGTACTTGTTTATTATGTAAGTAGAGTATCTTTCACACCGTCATCACTACAAGCTCTACATATATCTGTCTCAATAGTTCTACGGCCGCGGGCGTTAGAGATTCAACTAGAATATTGCAGGCACAGATAAAATATAGACGTAATTAAAAAAAATACTGGCAATTATTTCGAGGCACAACATCATTATTCTATGCCATTCATTATCACAGAAAAATATAGTTGAGCATTATTTAATGAGAAATTATATTTCTGTGAGTATTTTTTCTTGTTATAAAAATGCTTGTTTGTATTATAATTGGCATCAAGCCTGTGTTTCTGGAAGACAAGCAAATGTTGTTTACACGCTGATGATAATTCTGATGAGGAGTAACATTGCCTATGAGCTCCGATTAGCTCCGTCTAATGGTGAAAACCGCATGAAAATCCATTTAGTAGTTTTTAAGTTTATCGCGAACAGACAGACAGACGAAGCGTGGGCGTTTGTTTTATGTTTAAGATGGTTTTAAATGAATAACAATGAATAAACATAGGTACATGCAAGACTAAACGTGCGTTCAACGTTTATACGCATGACGAGTTTCTTGTACCGCAATTTCCTTCGATATCTCAGCGACTATCGTAGTTTCCGTGACATAGAAAATACAGGCCTAGGAACAAACATATGTATGTCTATATAAAGTGATACTTAGGTAATATAAAGGAAGAAAACTGGTTATAAAAGTTTGGAAAGTCTCCGTATAACATAACACCTGCGGAAAAATGTTGTAAAACTGTGCAGTGATTGGTCTCTAGGCCATGTTCAATCACAATTTGACAACAAGACAAGGACAGATTATAAACTACTTGTCAATTTTGATGTGTTTTATCTATACATATAATACAATTATAACAGGCTGATGTATGTACATTAAAGATATTAGAGAAAAACTAATATGGGGGGTCTTTATTTGAGTAACAACAGTTTTTAGAATTTATGTCTGTCTATCTGTATGTTTGTAGACGCATTACGTAGAAACTACTGCATGGAATTGAATGCAGTTTTCACCGATGTATTGCTAGAGGCCTAACTTAAAATAAAGACTCCAATTTACTGCTATTTCAATTATCAGATTCTTAATTCCACGCGTACGAAGTCGCGGACAAAAGCTAGTTGTAAATAAAATGATTTGTTCACAATTTTTAAATTCGGAAGCTCTCAAATTAAGAACAGCTATCGGTAGGGACGATAGGCTAAACAAAATCAAATTCGTGTCAAATACATAATATCACATATCATAGCATCACGCATGTATTCAGCGAATGGTTAGGCAGAGGTGTACAATTCTAAACCCACATGTCACCGATACCGTTATTGAGTCCCATGTAATAAGGGGCGAGTCTATTTCTCTCCGGGACTCTGTGCTGCTATTGAGAATTTCCAAGGCTCCACGCTTAGTCAGCCAAAGGAGATCATTCAGGCCCCATATATTACTGGGCATTTACTTAACGGACAACTAAATAAAATAGTACGTGTTGTTAGTACTAGTCATTTGGAGCAATAGTTAATATCAACCAAGTTATACAAGTTCGATGTTTCGTCATTTTCATACATTTATTGATTTCTGATTTCTGACCCGGGTACGTCTTAAAACTGCGGCCAGACACCGGAGGACGGGCAGCAGCGTCCTCTCACTAATCGGTGAGCCGTGATCCGAAGTCATTGTGAGCCAAAACAAGTTAGTAGCCCATCTTTTTATACCCAAAAAAATGATCTCCTTTGACGAATCAAAAATGTTGTCGCTCCTTTATATTTTAAACCTGGATCCAGATAGTAAATTCAATATAACGCAAGTAATCGTGTAATTCAGCTAAGTAACTCTTTTTCATAGAAGTTATTTCCGACGCGAATTTTGTGCGTCATTTT
Source organism: Shargacucullia verbasci (assembly GCA_947562105.1). NCBI lineage: Eukaryota > Metazoa > Arthropoda > Insecta > Lepidoptera > Noctuidae > Shargacucullia > Shargacucullia verbasci. Next base: position 7,590,073 of record OX387302.1, on the reverse strand, counting down.
TCAAATTCGCTGTAACTATTTCGCAGCGCTAGACGTGAGCGAACTTCACACGCTACCATGAGATCACGTCAAATATTGGAAAAACCATGAGAGTTTTACAAACACCTTACGTTGAGAAACATGGTTTCTATTTCAAATATGCGTATTATATCTATACACTTCGTAATATAGAGTTCTTGTATCGCTTTCAAATCCTGAAAGCTTTTAAGTCAAAATGGCGCAAGTTGGCGCAGTTGTTGAGCGATACTGCTGTGGTATCGCGGGTTCGACAGAACGCAGGACACTAGGGATATTTCCTGTATCGTGGGTGCATTTACAAACACACATATTCACATGGACATACGCCCAGACCCGAAACAAATATCTGTTGTTCGTATAAATATTTGTTCCGTGCGGGAATCGAATACGCGATACGTAGCACAGCAGTTGATCGCTTATCCATTAGGCCAACCGTGTCGTCAAATTTGTATGACCTACAATTTTTTTTCGGTCTGGGTGTTTGTGCATGTGAATATTAGTGTTTTTAAACGCAGCCATGTTAGTGATACATGTTATTGACCCGGGTATGTCTTAAAACTGCGGCCAGACACCGGAGGACGGGCAGTAGCGTCCTCTCACTAATCGGTGAGCCACTGCGATCCCCAAGCCGCCTGTCAAGCGTGGAGATTATGGCAAACCCCCCCTTGAGGAAGGCCTTTGTTCAGCAGTGGACGTCTTCTGGCTGATGATGATGATGATGTTAGTGATACAATAGTAAATCGACACAAAAAAGTGGCCCTTATTATGAACAGCTGAAAGTCCATAATTAGCTCTTTATCGCCTTCTAATAACCTTATTAATTGTCAACTATATTGGTGGTCGCAGTAGTTTACTATTAGCACAATGGACGACGTACGACAAAATTCCTAAGGCGACAATTATAACACCCACTGGTACTGTGAAAACGGACTTTTTTTGCCGAGAACCACACAACCATATTTTCTTAAGACGCAATAACTATCTAGTGCCCTACACCATCCCAAGTACAATATATTCCGACTTAAATTGCAATCATCGTTGAACCAAAAATGTATGAAAAATCAAAGTTACAAAGACGCCCACATTAATTTCATTCGTGTTTGGTTATGCTGACTATGGTCAAGGCTTAGGATATATCGTACTAGGGCTACATATATACAATCACCCTTTAGTCACTTTTATGTACAGATATTGCATTACACGAAGACGCGTCCCACTATTTTTTGGCCGAGGCTTTCCAGGCGACCGTAACGCTCTCTCGTGATTAGTCAATTCATCGTAGTGTGCGTGTGCACTTATAGGTAATTAGTATGTATCGACAGAACTAAAACACTAGCGGAAGGTTTCACACTTGTACTGTAAGCGATTAAGAAGAGTGGTGCGTCTTCGTGAATGGCATTATATGTACAGAAATGTTACTAAGGGTGTTGGAACATCGATTGTATTTGTGGTTGTGACCTAAAAATCTGCGAAAACGGTTCTCAAACCAAACTGATTATTCTGTAACAAATCTCTATAGGTAACAGTGGAATATATCCATTTAACATAACATAGCATCAAGCCTGTATTCCCCGAAGGGTTAGGCAGAAGTGTACTTTTTACACGCACATTTCGCCGATGCCGTTATTAAGTCTCACGTAATAGGGAGCGAGCCTGTTGCCATCTACCGAGAACAAATTCACTCTCCGAGCTGCTATTGAGAATTTCAGAAAACCTCAATAACACTTTGCCCGACTTGGAAATCGCACAGAGGATCTGTACAGTCGCGCTATATATCCACTTATGTTTACAATTAAACGGCTTACACGTACAGTTACCATATATCACGTATTTACTGCTAAACTCACGGTAACCGCACTAAATCTGTGTCAAGATACCGCCATACGTGTTTGTACTTACGGGTAAGCGGTAAGCGGGTCGTGAGTACATCTTATCCGATTATAGACACGTTTGAGTATATTTGTTATTCAGTTTAGTTTCATGATTAATGTGGATAGTATACCTAAGCATTTGCTAGCAAACGACTTTGGTCGAGAGGATTAAACGAACCAATCGGAGCGTTGAACGCGTTTGATTCGTAAAATCGAGTTTGTCAAAAGAAACTTACACTAGGGCCTCGGTTGTTACTGTTTTTTTTTTCTGTTAAGATAAGGAAATTTTTAAACCGAGGGGTCCAAGAACACGGCCTCCACGAGTCGCGGTACCTGAGAACGCCTGGCGCACCCTGGGCAGTCTGGCTTGATAACACTATTGCTAGTTGGCTAATCTTTCTACTACGATATGATCGTGTCTAACGAATGCTCTTGCCAACTCGATAGAAGAAGAAAAAGCCTGATGCATTAGCAGTGAGGCCAATTTCGGTATGGAATAAAGATTCTTAATCTTAAATACAGCTAGAGTAAAAATTTTGTTTGGATAAGAATTATATTATCAAATGGATAGATTTTTTTATCGTCAGATGTTGCATATATCTGGAGAATAAATATAGCGGCTTAACATATTTTTTTCTTTATTGTTATGAAATCGCAAAATCAATTACTCAGATAAAAATTATCAGACCTAACTTTAAAAAAAAAACAAAATCCCACTAGTGATACGCGGTATTGTAACAGCTTTAGGTAGGTACCTATGTTTTTATAACACAATAGATTTTTATAGTTTGAAAATCCATGAAACATGACGTCCAAACCCCCAACACTTTTCCAATACACCACAGAACTTTGATTAACCCTACAAAATCCAGCTGACATACCAACCCTTAAAATACCGAAATATAAAGGCGACCCCAATAAAATGTCCCAAGAAACTTTCCCTTAGAGATTTAAGGTTATAAATCAAGCCTTTTGTTGTATATGTCCTGCCTTTGTTTTAGCAAACTATGATTGTCAGGAGATGAAAATCATGGAGTATGTAGTTTCTAGGATTTATGTCAAGTAATTTCTACTTCGCCTGCTCTGGTATAGTTTTGGGAAATGGTTGTAGAGTTAAAGGTCTTAGGCTGGATTTAGAGGTCAAGCAAAAATAGGAGAGGATTTTCTGTTTGAAAAATTATTACATAGGTAGTTTGTTTATTGTGAATATATCAGATCGGTACCAACTTATATAATTGGGTGTCGGTGTCAATTTTTTCAAAAGGGCTTGCCTTTCTCCAATGTCTTAATGGTTGTTGCTTGGATATTCTTATAGCAAGGTTAAGCAGCGGTTGGAGCGGTTAGTCTTTCGATGGGTGACCGACTGTTCCGTGTTTAGGAAAGTTAACCAGTTGGTCACGGGTAGCATAAGAATAGCTATGACAGTGTTTACGGGTGTCCGCAGGCGAAAATTTCTGAAAACCGGTCTATCCTTAGAGTATCAGTTTCTCCCAGTAATTAGGTGGCGGAAGTCAAATGGCAGTCGCTTTGTATAAAATACTGATTTCCCGCATCTCATTAGATTGGGAGCCGACCTCAACACAGATGAAAAACAAAAAGATAGGCAGATGATAACAAGTACCCTACCAGTTTATTTGGACACACATAAAAATGAAATATAGTGGTCTCTTCGAAGTCCGAAACCACAGAACCGAAATGACCATTCCCAACTATTCTAGCTCATAGTATCAATGCTATTCAATATTACACTACAATATATTATATCCACTATGACACGTGGAGCAATATATCGTGGACGTCGTGTCCCGAACATTTGCGTTTTGAATTTATTATCTGTTGGATTTCCTCAATATGTTACACCTTGCCACTTCCAACTCGGAATTTGGAATGGAAATAAGCAATGAAGTAGCTACGAGGCGTTGCATTTTGTCTTATATTGTTATCTTCATTTTTACTAAAAAGATTTTTAAATATATATTGATGCTATATTTGCTCATAAAATATACCATCAAGCCTGTATTCTCTGAAGAGTTAGGCAGAGGTATACTAATGTAGGTACATCCATATTTTGCTTATTGAGAACCATGTAATGGGGGCGACCCTATTTCCATTTACCGGCCACATATCCAAACTCCATGATTCTATTGAAAATTTTCATACATAATCAAAATCATAATCCTCCTTTTTGCTTCGCCGTAGTCGGGTAAAAAATCCATTCTCATTTTCCCCGGGAATCGAAACCAGGACCGCTCGCTCAGCCTGCCCAGCTCCACTAAAAAGACTACATTACTTCTATATCTAAATCCTAAACGTACAATTTACAGATATTGTAATCATAATACTAATGAAATAGGTACCTATATTCTTCAGATGTGCTCCAAATTGTCACAACAATCAGTTCCAGCGTACACTCAAAATACCAATTGCAGAAATATAACTATTTCCAATTTACTTACATGAAGGAGCTGGAGGCAGCTGGTGCATCTTAACGTAGAAAGAGGAGAACACACTAATCTCTCGGCTTTCAAGTTCCATTGCTCAGTGGTAATCGAGTTTTAAGGTGGTTTGTACACGAGCGTTTTGAACGTCCAGTGTTTTTTGTTTACTGGAATATACCTTAATATTAGGTACATCTTTTATTTACATAATAATATAGCATCATATATTCCAAACTTAATTCCTCTGTGTGTTACTATCACGGAGTAAATACGAAGAGGAGATGTTGTAAAATGGGAATATTTACAAAGTTGTGCACAGGACGAACGCCAACAATACACTGACTAAGGCCACGCCTACTTGATGACGTCAGGACCTAGTTGAGAATCACAGTGCACAGTTGCTTAGGCCGTCTCCTCTTTGTATTTACTCCGTGGTTACAATCATCGATCTCTTTCTTGCTTTACCCGGGAATCGGATCAAAGATTTCGAGTCAAGTTTCACTCCGTTAAACATTTGATTGAGATTGTTAAAAAAATAGCATATAACAGCAATGTATGTATCAAGCTCAAAAAAACACTCATCCTCATGGTAATGGAATATTTGCATTTTGTTTTTAATCCACCACATATCGGAACGTGCCTTTAATTGAAGCTGGTATCTGCAATCAACAAACACGTTCCGTAATTGATCGATGTCTACTACAATATGCACAACGCCTGCAATTTTCACTTCGTAAATGAAAATATGAGCATGAGCGTAAACTATGCACAAGAAAATGTATACAAAATCCTCTCATAGCACAGTGTATGGAAAATCCTGTGAGATCAGCGTGTCATGTTTAATACAAATACATTCCAAATTGGACTACACGAAGGAAATTGTATGAGAATTTGTGCAGACACTCCGCCACAGATTATGGAGGACAGTTGGCTCACTCTGAACGAGACGAGGCAAAAACTAATGGAAAATAAATTATCCTATATTTATGGATTTTATAAAGTAACAATTGTTGTCCGTGACTTTGTCTGCGTCTATTATGTATTTATTGCTTTCGAGGACCCAGGCTACCTCTTTGTAAAATTTCACCATGAGCGGTTCAGTGGTTTATTCGTCATGTGGTAACAAACAGACAGAGTTACTTTTGCACTTATAATAATGTTGATAAAATTGTATGTCCATTAATTTTTAAAGGATGCAAGTATTTTGGTGGCAATATAATTGTTGTGTCAGCAAGCTGGTTTTTAATTCGCTTCGCTACTACGAAATGGTATCTATATATTATCGCTGGTAGTTTAAGAGTATCGTTTAGTTGCCGGTTTCTGCCAAAAATGCCTTGAAATACGCGCAAAATAGGTGTTTGGGCGTTAACGTTCCTTAGAAAACGGCACGGTTGGCGCAGTGGTTGAAAGATCGACTGCTGAGCTACGTGCCGCGGGTTATTTTGAGGGTTAATTATTTTTCACTCTATAAACAATAGCAAAAATACAAAAACGTGATGATCTAGTTTTTACTTGTGTCTATAACATATAAAATCAACAAAATCAGCTCATGTTTAGTGGGGTAAAAATGTTAACGCATTTTGTATGAAAACTTTTAGCTAAACTATAGTCTTAAGGGTTCTTTACACGATCAGTGGCGTTCATATTATGTGAGAAAAATGTGACAGTGGTTATTGCTAATAAACGCGATACCATCTTTTATTCATTTATGAAAAAATATATAAGCGAGAATGGGATGCACTGTTTGTTGTTCGCTGTGGCTGTCAGATCTTTTTTTTTATCAAAACGCGATTTTTTTGCGTGCGTCAAAGTCAAAGTCAAATGTTTTTATTTCAACTGGGCCTTTACGGGCGCTTTTAAAACTTTATGATTCTAGTTGCGCGGTTCCAAAAGTGGGTTGGTCCTATGGAGAAGAGACCGGCAAGAAACTCCATGGATACTCTTTTCAAAAAACTGTTTTACATTCTTCTATAATACGCAAATTATACAATATAAAAAACTAAACACAAAAGAAATAATAATAAAAAGAAAAACAGTTATACAATAACAGTATCTAAAATACAAACAAATACAATTAAAAAAAAAATGCGAAATCACGCTAACCAAGTCGCAGGGTTTAGACAGGACGTGACAGTTACCAGGGAAGCCACATGTGGAGAAGAAAATTAACGCCACACGTCTTTATCGTCAACATAGTCTATAGTCTTATAGCATGCTTTTTTTATAAGTACTGACTTAACATGTTTTTTAAACTTGCCATCCGTTAGATCCGTTACTGATTTGGGCAGTTTATTATAAAATCGGATACTATCGCGTGAATCATATCTCCCTTTTTTATGAATTGAGCTAGCTGTTTTCTCAATGCTGTGACCTCGTCCTATGTGTTATACATGAACTTCATACAATTTCATGGTAAATAAGATGACTATAAGCTGCTATCGCGTCGCACCGTTCTCTATAATATAAAGGATTTTTCAAGGATTTTGTTGTACTTTTTTTTAAACACGGCAAGTAGTTCCATTTGTAGTGTGTCTGCTTTACAGATAATACATGAAAAATGAGCCTATAATATCTACACAGTTAAATATAGTGATCATAACACTTAACACTGTTCGACCTGGGCATTGAACCCAAGACCTCACACTCAGCAGCAGAGTTGACGACCACTAGTTTAATGAGACAGTTATAAGGTTATCTGAAAATCTATCAAATATTTTCATACGCATATATATAAGAAGAATTGAGAACATTTTTTTGTCTATTAGTCCCATATATTATGTACATCTATGTATTAGACACATCACAAAAGAATGTCTTGTCCCCTATTTGGTACACAGAGACACAAAGAAATAAGCACAACAAAGTTATACTAACTTATTTACTGATAGCACTAGTGCTGTTCCGAAGTAAGTTACTTAGGTATGGACCTTTCATAGCTCTCTTATAAAACAGTTCTATGAGGAATCAGAAGAGAGTTTTTTGGGAAATTTACATTTACATTTGGTTTAGCAAATATATAATTACTCGGCTATACGGTGACAAGCCTTAAGACAAGACTAATAGGTACTTAAAAAATAAACGTGATTTTGGATTTGGCGGGGAGGGGTACTTTCAAACCTCACCATGTATTGCCAAGGGGGAGGGAGGGGTTAAAAATGCTAAAAAAACATCAAGTGATTAATGGACGGCCCCTAATGATGATGACGACGTTTAAAGTATAAAAACAACGAGTCAAAATGCTTGTATTTCTCAAAAGATTAGGCAGAGGTGTATTCGTGACGTTCATCCACATTTTACCAATGCCATTATTAGGTCTCAAGAATAACAAAAACTGATTTTGTGGTAGCATAGTGTTTAAGCTATAAAATAATATTTAAAAAAATAAAAGTTCGGTTCGCTAGGTTCATGCCCAGCGGTGGGCTAGATATTTACTAAATAAACGCAGCTGTTGAACCGCAAGTGTGTTGAACTTGAAGCAATCTTGAGTAGTATTTAGACGATATAGAAACTCGGTAAATTCCTCTGCAATGAAATGCAAAGAATAATATTATTACACTTGACTACGCTTTTTCTGAGACTTGTATCAAACTCAAATCTTTATTGCGTTCATATACATATGTATAGAAGTTGTTGAAGAACATTTTGTTTGTATCAAAAATAGAAAGAAAGAAATAAAGTTTCTTGGGCATCATAATCAATACGAAATCCTGTTACGGCGCAGTAATTTAACCACGGAGGAATTGTATTTACTCCGTGAATTTAACTACAGGTAATTATAAATATTATTTAATTTAAATCTGTTATAAAAGTAGTACTATTATAATATTAAAAGGAGAATTAATGTTTTCATTTTTGTAATTTTTAGAATATAAATCAAAAAATTACAAACAATCGTTTTTTCTTGACATATTTGTTTGACATTATATTTAACTATAGTATGAATGCGATGACACGGTTGGCGCAGTGGCTAATCAATTAGCTTTCTTTGCCACGTGTCGCGGGTTCGATCCGCGATTTACATCATCAGGGTTCACTCCGATGGCGTTGGAGTACTTTACATGATGTACCTAGCTAGTAATCATTACACACATTAGACCATAATGAATAGATTTATAATAGTTATTATTTTAATTGCCTAACATCTCTGTGTAGTGAATTATAAGGATACTAGATACAAGTTAATCATTAGAGATACATGATAGACCATTATTTTTGATTTGCAACCGATTCTGACGCCCTAGTGTAAGTTTCTTTTGACAAACTCGATTTAACTGGTCCGTTTCGTGCTCTCCACCAGTTACTTTTATTTTTTTTTCTTTTTTAAAAAACATTGCCCCACAGTAGGATTTCTCCTGTGTCGTGGGTACAGTTTACAAACATACATGTCACATACACACACAACCAGACCCGAAACATCTATCTGTAGATCATACAAATATTTGTTCCGTGTGGGAATCGAACCCGCGACACCTAGCGCAGCAGTCGATCTCTCAACACACTGCGCCAACCGTGCCGTCAGATTACTAGATTTATTAGTAGAAACTAAGCGTAAGCGAAATTCTAAGTCTATGGTAGAAACTTACACTAGGCCTCCTGTTTAAAAAAAGTTAAATTCAATTTCTTATTGAAAAAATTAAATGTAAATTTAGATTCTATAAAATTAGGGTATACATTAAAATTGTTGTCGTGGTATAGTTTTAAAAAATCTAATTCATAATAGTTTTAATATTGATTTCGAATCATTTTTGACATATAATTATGTAACATTCAACTGTTTACATCCATGTTTTGTCATTTCATATAATTTGTATGATATTGTTCCAACATTTGTTCAGAATAAGATCCCTTCATCTCGGAGCTTAAAAATGTCGCATTTGTGTTCCAGACTTGAATTAAATAAGGAATAGGAAATAAGGTGTTCCATTTTTGTATACAAAAAATAACTGGAATAAGCTGGAATTTTATCCCTAATTTGTGTGCCTTGTTCATTTCATAAACATTATGCTGTCTGTCAAAGATAAGAAATGAGAATAATACTATCAGTATCTACAAATTGTTCTTTATACAGACGAAGTCCTCGAAGTCTATATGAGAATGTGTCTGGACTTTAAAATAGACCTAGACTCCTGAATTTATGCCGACGTTTCTTCTCAGAGTTCATAGGAAATGCTGGCGCCATCCTAAAAAAAGACCTGTAAAAGCGATTAGTAGTGATTTTTTTTGCAATTAGGAAATTGCAAAATAAACTATTTCATTTCACAGTACCTATTCTTTGTATTAAATATATAGGACCGAAATCATTCGTCATTTCGGATCTGAATCTCTTTCCTTTAATGTTGGAGCAAGTACTGTGTTCTCTTGTATGGATGGTCTAAGTTATGAAAGGTTCACTCAATGTTTGGTGGTTATAAATATTTTAATTTATCTACCACTTTAGGCTCGTGTGCCTGTGCGGTTCATCTTCCAATATCAGCTTGCTTCAAGTCATTCATCTGTGTAAGGTGTTTCTTACACTATATTTGCCTGTTCACATTCCGATCATGAAAACTTCAATGCTCTAAAAATTATCAATTCATCATTGTGTTTTTCCAAGGCATCGTAGCTCATAGCTGGTAGATTTATCTTCTTTCACTAGATAAAACTGTCCCTCAAGAGTCTCAGTCATTTTTTGACGTGACTCTAATATGTTTGGGATAACATTAACATATCAACTATTATACATCCTTTTTATCATGATGAAATCCTCGTGCACTAATATCTCCTCGGCTTCTCCAGGGGCAAAGTGTATCCTTACCGGCTAAAACAGCATAGATATTATTATTTTTTCGGTTGAGCTATGACTGAGCGTGCAGAATCCGCTTGCGCATTCACCAAACTCCAGGATTTATATAACCAGAAAAATTGGTCTAGTAGTCGCAAGCGATTGCTGAACGTGAGGTCCTGGGTTCGATTCCCGGGTCGGATAAAGTGTTACTGGATTTCCTCAGTAGCAGCACGGAGGCTGGAACTGTGACCGGTAGATGGCAATAGGCATCGGCGAAATGTGGATGTGCAACTCTAACTAACCTTTCGGGGAATACACGCGTGATGCTATGTTATATGTAAAAAATGCTAAAATTTCAACATCTTACTGATAAGCAAAATGGTGTCAAATCGCTCTTTGCTTAAGGTTTGTATTCCAACATTCGCTTAACGCTCGAAGCACACGCTGGTGGTCAACCAACATTCTCTTTGTCCCAACTTCACAGAAATTGGGGCATCTAGTTTACTACTGTGCTGTTACGTGTAAAATAGTTCCTGACGAGTGCTTGTACTCTGAGGGGACGACTGGAATTGATACTACTCTATCTTACACCTAAACCCTTTGAAATAGGGTCTGTTTATGGAATATTACTTGCTAATTTGGATCAGTATGCGCAATTCTTTTCTCATGCCTTAACAGAAGAAAAACTAGAGGAATATTGTTAGTGATTTTCAATGGCATAACTAAGTTAACCAGGTTAACGATTTGTAAGACCCTTTAACGACTTATACGCAAGAAAAAGTTTGGACTCATCTGCTATATTTCTTCGGTCTAATTTCTGGAGTCAACTGATATCACGCCAACGGAGCACTTTTCCCAAATGTTAGAAACTCTAAGCGAAACTCTTATCACGGCGGTAAGCGCGTAACCTCCTATATCGATCTTTTGTTTCGTAGTAAATTCTTCGTCTCCATATATTTTGTATTTATTATCTAATTAGTATTTTGCTGCAACTGTAAAATAAACATGTCTTTCCTCAGGCTCAAAGGTACGCCTATGTAATTTTTTTTTAAACTTTGCCCTCACTAAGATGTCTCCTGTATCGTGGGTACAGCTTACAAACATACATATCACATACAAACACAACCAGACCCGAAACAACTATCTGTAGATCATACAAATATTTGCTTCGTGCGGGACTCGAACCTGCGACACGTAGCGCAGCGGTCGCTCAACCACTGCGCCAACCGTGCCGTCGATCGGATCAGTGGTTTAGTCGTAATGAGGTAACAAACAGATATAGTTACATTCGCATTTATAATAGTGTGGATTCCGCTAGACAATACAACAAGGTATACCTATACTCATGTAACACCATTACCATACCTGCTGATGCCCTTAAAGCAACGTAAACGTATCTAATAACAGTAGGAACCGTAATTAAAGTGAGCGGTGACACAGAAAATTAATTCTGAAGACGTTTCGAGGCGTTTTGGAAGTAGGCAACCATCCATGAGGAGGAAATGGAAATGTGAAATGATTTTGAAGCGAATTTTGAACAAGTTGTTTTGGAAACATGAAACGGGTACCTGATTTTGGTGTGATTTTTTTATTAGTAGGTACACAGAACAGATAAAACCTCTTTTATCTGTTCTGTGGTAGGTACTTAGTATTTGTGATGTGAAAAACTGAAAACGATAATAACCTATTTAAAAGTGACCTTGGTATTTACGTCAAATAATGGGTGCTTTTTGGTGGAATATAGTATGGAACGGTGGACAGCTTCAAAAAAAAAAACATCGCTCTCACAAAGAAAGTAAGTTAAGTAGTATTATCATCATCTGGACATAGGGCTCTTCTAGCAAGTACCCTATCTTCAGCTCTCCGCATGCACTTTCTTTCAGCCACCGTTAGTAGTTACTGTACATTATTATTATTCATGAAAGTGATGCTAACTTTGTTACATTTGAACTGTAATTGTATTTTTATGATTTCTTTTCTTTTATTTCTATTTTGTACTTTTCTTTAATTATTGTAATTTATCGTTAACCGTCATTATTAAAGTAAAATAAATAAATAAATAACATAAATTCTAAGTTCAATAATTTGATTTTTTAATGTATATAATGTCCTCCTGACCGGTTTCGGTCACGGCGGCCAATCTCACCGGAGATTAGCCGCACGAGATATTATAGAGCACAAGTGTGTGCGCAAACACAGGTGCTCCTCTCTATTCCTTCACTCTCATAGTCCGATGGGACGGCAATCCGACACGACCGGAGAGAGATCAGGTGCAAGACCAACGGCTTTACTTGCTTTCCGAGGCACGGTGTGTATTCACATACACAAAGACCCAGACCCGAAAGAACTATCTGTAGATCATACAAATATTTGTTCCGTGCGGGAATCGAACCCGCGGCACGTAGCTCAGCAGTCGATCTCTCAACCACTGCGCCAACCGTGCCGTCTAATGGATATAAAATTACATCATATACATATGTATATATATGAATTTAGTAATTATAATTTGTGTAGGCAAGTATACTCATCGTTTTAAGCTGGATATTAATCAGGCAGTTAGGCCTAAGTACGAGGTTTGTTAATTGTATTAACAAATCGCCTGAGGGTAAAGGCTTCTTAATTACATAGGTGGGTACACTTATATTAAAAGGTTTTGTATTTCATTCGGCTTAATATATGTGTAAGATAGTAATTATTAAACTAAACCTACTCCAGATAATAACTATATAGTTGGATAAACCTCAGTTATGTATTTCTCTGATAATACATAACTAATTAATAGCCAGATAAGTTTTGCCAGGGCATTGAAAAATCAGGGCTATATTTTAAACGTTTGCTAAAACGAAATCCCTGTAGAATATAACATACAAAAATAATCTGATTAAATACATCTATTCTTATTTCATGCAAGTACAATATATTTTATCCAAAAAATAAAAACTCCAAGAAATATTGTATGAAATCTAAGAGTTACTTAACGCCTGGAATATATTTCACAGCAATAACACTCACGGATGCGCGCTAACCGTCCGCCGTAGGCGCTTTCCTAACAACCGTTTACGTTATAATTTATGGTATATTTTAATTTTAATTAACAGGATTCCCGTTTTGACACCAAAACGACCAGTTACTGACGGCCCGCCATTATGAACGGGGCGTAGCAAATTATTTAGAGAATTCTTGATTTATTTAAGGCTTTGCGTTAATTTGAGAGCCGTTTTTGGCTTTTGCTGGCTTTTTTGACGCTGCGTTTACAAATAACGGAGAGCTTTTTTTTGTGATACTTGGTTGAATAATTTGTTTAAAGATCCATTTACATTTACTGAATTTCTACCAAAATTTGTACAGGCGTTCGTCCAGCGGACGACTACAATTAGACAAGTATATTTTCTATAGATTACTCATCAGCTATTTGGCACTAAAATGCACTCATGCGCCTAACGCCTGTTCCTTGCGGCTAATATTATAATGACGTGCTTCACGTGTGATGTTATTTATCACTATTTCTGTAGAACTTTACGTGTTTGTAGTGATAATAATAGTATTGAGTTTGTATTTGTGTATTGTGTTCTGCTTTAGTTTCACATTATTCTATAATTATTGTGTGACTCGTTGAGGTATAGATATATCAATCACTCATAATATAAATACATACCTACATACAATACTGTCATATATGTGTACTTTATCTACTCAATCAGAAACAAAAATGTTTAGTTTATTACATTTTGAGGTTGTCATTATTTCGTATTTGTGATTGTTATTATATTACCTATACCAAATTATCTAGACTGTCAGTGGCAGCTGCAGCTGAAAGTGTGCCTAGTAGATGGCAATAGGCTCGCCCCTATAACATGGGCATTCAATAATGGTATCGACGAAATGTGGGTACACCATAATACACCTCTGCCTAATCCTTCGGAGATACATGCGTGATGCTATGTCATGTTAAAATTCAACGCAACCATTATCCATCCAACCCACGCACAACACTCTTCTCACGTTTCTCAACATGATCAAAGAAGAACAAATTTCGAAATATACCTAACAATAAGTTGATCAATTATCTGTAACAAAAGTATAAGCAGCTAACAAACAAACAAAGTTCTAACTAAGTTAATCATCAGGACGTGAGAACTCCGAATGTCGTTTGTTAACGTCTTGTTAACGGGAATTTAGTCACTGTACAACTCACTGTTTATCTCCCTTTGACGGAAGCAAAAACAGGCAATTAAATAAAATGAAACTTTGCAAGTGTAAATCTAGAAGCAATTAGCGCCAAAGAAAGGGTTTCGCCAAATTGTGGTGAAGCGGACGGTGTGTTCAGGAAAGTTTTTGAAAGGATCAAGACCGTTTAACAAAATTCAGTTGAGGATGGTGTAAGGGATCTTGATTATATGGTTGAGAACGGATCGTTGTTGGAGGGATTTAGATTTGTGATTCTACAAATAATTTAATGTATCGTCGTTGTCTAACTAATATCTGCGATGAGCACTTTTTGGAGATTTCGACATTTTGACAAAATAGCAGTTTTTATTTGACAATATACTGGCTGATGCAAAAATCACATTTTGTAGCGACCATAGCTACCTAACCGTATAATGCTTGGACTCACCTAGCAGTCTTTTTATACGAACATTTGATTAGTAAACCAGTCATAATTGAAAAAATATCGAAATCTCCAAGAAGTGCACATAGCAGATATTGGTTTGACAACGACGGTATTTTGATGATTGAGTTCGATTTCAAGGAAAGATGAGGGACCTTTGCAATATTGTGTGCAAGGAAAAACCCTCCGCGAGTGATGAATCATGACATTGTCTGGTGAAACTTGGACAGTCAGCTTCGATACCATTATTGCTGGCTGGCTAATCTTTCCACTATAGCATTAGCGACCTCCATGTGATAACTCGTGTCGACTCGACGAAAGAAGAATATTGTGCTGCTTTAAAAAACTATAAATCTTAAATGAAACTGGTTTAGTTACACTACCAATGAAGTTTTTGATTCAATGTTTCAACATATGATCAAAAACTCCATTCAACAAAATGTTTCTGGTCTTGTTCTGTATTACCAGAATATTATACTATAAGCAATCCATTAAATTCTCATTTCATAATTATATTTTACCAAAAGGCTTCAAAGCTTTTGAACTTTTTTTAAATGATAGACGTAAGACATCTCAGTTATATTGAAATTTTAACGTTAATGTAAAAAATCCTAAAAAAATGCCTAAAAGAGTAATCATAATAAGTCTGGTAGAGTGTAAGAGACAGCATTTCAAAATTTTATAAAGACGCAATTTAAAAAGAAGAAGATTTTTTTTTATTTTTTTTTATAAAAAAAACTTTTCCCTCTCTACGGATAATTTCTGTATCGTGCGTGCATTTACAAATACAAATATTCACATAGATATACACCCAGACCCAAAACAACCATTTGAAAATCATACAAATATTATTGTTCCATGCGAGAATCGAACTCGTGACACGTAGCACAACAGTTGATCGCGCCAATCGTGTCGTCTATCTACATTTAGCCATTTATCTACTTATTTTTATAAAGAGTTTTAATTTTAAAACTCACTACATACTTATTGAATTAATGGTACATACCTATACATATAGGTATACACTGTTTATACTCTGCCAGCAAAACGACAATAAACTAAGCAAAATACTTGGACACAAGATTATGGATGTCAAAACGTCCCTGTCGCCTGCAAAGTCGAGCTTGGTGGACAAAAAGCTCAATTTTACTACTCCCAGCTGGCCACTTCATATTTATGGCAGACGTGGCCTCTTTATGTGGCATACGGCAGCTAAACGAGTTTTTATAAAACAATTTGTCTTGTATTTTTTTAAGAACAATATTTAGTCCTATCTTATCAATATTTTAGATACCAATACTCGAGCAATTAGAGATCATGTTGAAATCGAGATAATTATATATAAAAAGCTATTGCGGAAATCGCTGGCCTACTCTTTTCCGAATTCTTTTTTGTTTAGTGCTCGACAAGCAATTACTAATGGTCAGATGCAGTAGAGATTTTATTGACTTTTTCTTTAGGGGAATTAAGGCTAATAGATTTTATCTCGAAGCTCGTGAGAATAATTCCGCCCCGCCCTCAGTACCCAGATGTCTGTATACTATATAACCTTTCTAAAACTATACAACAACAATTTCTAAACGAATTTCTAACACACGCTCCACAAACATTAATTGTTCCCAGCATTCATTAAGGTCATTTGTACCTCTGCCTCGAATAAGCAACTCAGTAAATAAACTAATCCGCTAGAGGGTGCTACGCGTAGACACTTCATCAAACAATCGTGACAATTCGGTCTCACAATAATGCAATTGTACGTACATTGTACATTTGTTGGAGATAAGAGAATCCTCCTTGAAGCCAGCACTGGGGAACACTCTTGATTGCTACAACGCAGCTGTGTTTGCGTGACAAACATGTATCTTACTATTGTATCGAAAGTCGAAATTATGTCACTACCCATTCTAATGACCAATTTTTGTTATTTAGTACCATCACAAAAGTGGTTGCATCAAACGTCATTCTATGTTTAAAATATAAAAGTGCATTATAGGCATACTTTATATTTATTGTGTTATGGAATTGTAAACAAAATTCTTCGAAAAATTCAAACATATTGCTACCTAAAATTTACAGTTTGATTTACAGTTTACTGGATTGGTTACTTCATTCGAATACGTGAAATCTTTTGTTTTGAAGTAAAGATAGAGCCTTTTTACTCTAAAGGTCACAAATCCTGGCAAATCCTGGCAAATCCTGTAAACTTTTAGTGAACCTTAAGCATCCGGATAATAAGAGTTATTTCTGAATGACGTCAGAAGGCCGCGCGGCCCATACGCGAGTCAACCGATCCCTTCGGGGAATACAGACGTGATTCTATGTTATTTGTGACATTGTAATGAAATTTCAATGTTCGCGTATGTGAACCGCTTATCACGATGTGATTTTGTTTTTATTTAGAACACGGAGTTAAAAATTAAAGATTAAAACTGGAAAATAAATAGTGATATAACATAACATAGCATCACGCATATATCTCCCAAGGCAGAGGTGTACTATTGTACACCCACATTTCGCCAATGCCGTTATTGAGTCTTAAGTAAAAAGGGGCGAGCCTATTGGCATCCAGTTCAGACCCCGTGCTGCTACTGAGAATTTCCATACAGATAAACCCAATAACACTGCTCAACACGGGAATCGAACCCAGGACCCTTAGCAGTTGCGCTTTTGACCACAATACCAATACATATAATGTATATATAATAGAGTCGGGTCACTGTTTAAAGTCAAACATTGCACTAGATTTTATTTTAAAAGCACTGTATTATGAAATTCTATATTTCAGACTAATGGTGCTATTTTTAAAACAGCTCAGAAATTTCACGTTAAGTAATTGTGAAAATGTTTTTGCGTATCGTGGCGATTTATATATAGCAGACTTTTTTTATTGTTATAAAAATAAATAAAATATATGATTACTAATGCCTATGTAGGTATTTTAAAATAAAACAATTCAGCACAGTAATGGACTTAATGGATAAGAGTGATTGGTACATCAGTTTCATTATTTTACAACCAGTAAAACCCAGGTTCTAAAATACCGATTATTTAAGTACAGTCAGCATCAAAAATATGTACACACGTAGCAAAATTCAAACGGATTAAAATCATAAAATTTTTAATGAATATTTATTTGTATGTACCTATCCGCAGATACTACGTGTAAAATTTGTAAAGATTTCAATCGCTATTTCCTCTAAAAATCGCTTTTGAATTTCATTAAGTGTATGTATATCATCTTTTTAATGCTCATTGTAAATCTACAAAAGAAAAGTTAAACAGGACCTTATTTTGAAATGACCAAATCCTTTCGAGTTATTCAAAACCGGTGGTAATATTTCAAATGTACCTTCACTAGCTAAAGTAAACGTTTATTTTGCCAACAGCTTTGTGTCAAAGACATAAATGAAATGTAAATTGCTTAAACAAGGATCCGACGTATGATTTCCCATGTTGGGGCTCAAGATCTAGACGAGACATTTTAAAAATTTATGTTGAAAGGAGGTTTGATTCTGTTTGCATGCTTTTAAAACAGCATTTGTAGGAATAAAATAGGTATCTATATGACGATTACGTCAAAACGAAGGCAGAGGATTAAGACCAGTGGCGATTGCTCTAACGAGAAGAGCTAAGATTTATCACAATAACTACTACTAGTATATCATATTTTGTAAGAATTTATCAATATAAATTCTGTTGGTTTTTCAATCAAAAAGTGTATCTGTCTGTGCATCCGAGCTCTTAAACGGATGGACCGATGTTGATTTAGTTGTTTTTATTTTTCATAGAAGACAAGCAGGTAGGCTCTTATGTTCGACTCAATTCGACTATATTCTCAATTTTAACGTGGGCAAAGCCACGGGTAAATCTGATATATATCGGTATAATCGTATTTGCAGGGTTATAGTTACAGTATCTGTGATTCCAATTAAAAAAAGAAGTTTTACTTCTTATTTTTTTTTTCCACTGATATGAAACACGTGTTACAGATGCACAAATATTTCAATAACTAGCTTGAATATAGCTATCAATTCCCAAGAAAATTTAAGAGACATTTACCGGCCAACTTTATAGTGTCGCTTTTATCTGTCGGTGTGCGCGCGCATCGTAAGAATTCACTCTCATCAAGCGCGCCAAAAGAAGTACAAGTTCAAAAATTACAGTGCCATTATACAGGGGCACTATTGTGATTATATTCATAAATAAAAAATATCGCAGTAACACAAGCTATTTTGTTAGAATAGCGCAATTTCTGGCCTAATACTACCGGTACACTGAAATGACGCTCAATCTGACAGATCAACCTGTAATACCTACAATCCAGTGGCATAGCTTGCCCTAGACAGGCCCTGTATCGATTGTTTTGGGGGCACTTGGCACCGAATTGACTTCAATATTCTTCAACTACTATATTGTATAATAAAACATTATTTTTTTGCTTTTTAGTTATTTTTCTTTTTGAGTGTTTTGAAGTCGGTTTTATTTTCTTCCCGGGAAGTTTATCGTACGGCCTAAGAGTTTGAGTGAGATTGTGGATAACATTTCACGAATTTTTGCTTACACGGTTTCGGGGCCCCTGTAACTGGGGGGCCCCGTATCTTTGATACGGCGGTAGCAATGCCCCTGCTACAATCGTTATCCAATTTTTATATTCTTCTTGTCTTCATTCAGCTTATGTGGTTAAACTGATCAGTTGGTTGGTTTTTCCGTATAAAGATCGTCAAAGAGTATTAATGGAGTTTCTTTCCAGTGTTTTCTCCATTGGACCTACCTCCTTTTTGAACCGTGCGTCTAGAGTCCCGACTTTTAAAAAGTGTATCCAAAGGCCCAGTTGAAATAATAAAGTTTGACTTTGAAAGATTTACTGTTTGGAATTAGTAGAACCTCGGGTTGCCGTTTACTAATTGCTCTAAAGTATAGCATTTGTCTGGACGAATATAAGCCATAAAATATACAGTGTATTCTCTCTCATTCTCTATGTTTAACGTTCAACAAAATTGGCGGTTACCGAAAAAACAGTGGCTCATGACAAATTGTTGTTTTCTTCTCCCACAGAGAATGATGTCCGGTGCCTAATGCCACGGTCATTTGTTCGGTCCAAGTTCTATTTATACTGTGGTCAGTGACCGGGATATGTTATGTATTTGTCTTATTTTAGAAAACAAGAAGCGAAAATTAGGTAGCGAAAATATTAGGACTATTTATGTTGTAGGTATGTACACACTAATTATAATTGATAAAGAAATACTTGAGTACAAAGGTACCGTTTTCTCCGTTATGAAATTTCTCCAAGCAAATCAGAGTGTGCAAGAAAAGGGACACAAAAAAGAATATGACATTATCTTCAACTAAAATCTAACTTAATTACAAATATATACAACATACATGTTCATACAAAAGCAAAAATACCTACACACCACTACACCACTAAGTATTAATATGACTATGTTAAAACATCATTATATTAAAATGTGTGTATGTAAAATTCGTGTAATTAATTTAATACTATAGTATCAACACAATACCTTTCATTTCACTTTGATGGCAACCCAGATACTAACCACGCTTGTAAGTCTATTGACGATAACACAATTGAGTTTGAAGTTCAACATTGTGTTTTAAAGTTTCGAGCTGTCTATTTAGACAGCCTACGTAAAAGGGCAAAATGTTATCACAAGGTAATAAGGTAATTGACATAACTTAAAACTGAATTAAAATAACGCCTTTGCAAGCTTTTAAATTCTATTACCATTATGTTTATTATTTCAGCCCTTGTTAATGCTCAGAATTTTGATAGAAGAAAAACAGAATGTTCCAAATAATAAATAAAATGTTTATATTAAATTATTTTATGTGTTGCGTTTAGAAAGTACTTAAGTAAAACGTTTTTGACAGCCGATTTCCATCACAGCCATCAATCAAACTTTTGTAATAAATGTCTGAAAAATAACGCCCAGAATATCGTAAAAACAAAAGCCTGATGATATTAAATGATCAGGTGCAAAACATGAGAAACCTTAATGTTAGAATTTCAGGGAATTAAAAAAAATAAGTAAATCTTAACCAGCTGAAAAGCAATACAGAAAAGAAATGAAAAAGTTCAGTTAAAGTTTGATATATCTAACAATACTGAATAAGATATTACTAAGGTCAATAAAGGTTATTACGAAAAGAAGGAAGCTAAGACCACAGTTCACACTTATACTAACGAACTAAAAGACGAAAGATGGATTTATCCATTAGATCGGACTTAATAAATCGTAGCGCTAATGAAATAACGGTAGTAAGCCTAATGATGTCTATATCTTACAGTGTCACGCTATTTTGGTCCTCGCTGTCCTGTGACGTGAACCTTGGGGGTTTTATACATGAGGGTCAAGTAAGGCTGGAAATATTATGGCGTCGGTGTATAATAATAGTATAGTCTGGTTCTCAAAATTATTCTGTTTCATCTAATTTTTTGTGCTTTTTGTATTCTATTATTCATATTATTGCAGTGTACATTAAAACTAGCTTTATCTGTCATGGGCATTTTGGGGAGTCTTTCTTTCCACTGAGATATTTGCATTGGTCAAACTCCAATAATAGCTTTAAAAAAGATTTTTGTAATTACAGTAATAATTAATATTGCTTTTTTGTTTTTTTTTTTTAGAATATTATTTATTGCTGTTAAAACATTAATACGTTAAGTATAAAAATATAATTAGCTTTTTGATACGAAAAAGCAATGCGATAAATTTACAATCTACTAACCGCAGACCAAAAATGAAGTAAATAACCGCCATCGTCGACAGAAGAAGGCGAGGACGCAATCTTCGTTGAAAATCAAATGTAATTTATTCAACAAATACGCCTCAATTGGCTCTTACAAAACGAAAATTTTAGGAAATGAAGCGACTAGAATATTTTAATAATAACTTCTTTATGGATTTACGGAGAATATTGTTTCCGTTATTGCCTGAGGATGATAAATTAGATGATCAGATATCATTTGGGTATCTAGTACTATATTATTTCCTTTTGCGAAAAGTAAGAATATTAGATTCTAGCAACTTTTCATGAATCAAGTACAAAAAAAATCTGATGGAATAAAAAAAATCCATAGTAGAGAAATTGAAAGATCAAATTCAAAAATTCTGTTAACTTTAATATTATTATTATTATAAATTTTATTAGAAGCTAAGTCTACTAAAGCTACTTGTCTAGTAAGTTTCCATTTTCCGCTATCTTTACTTACAAATTGAAATAAGATGAAACCGAAAGATTGTCGGCAAACAATATTTGCATGGTCGTAGTCGAGCCAACTAGAAACAAAGTTTCCTGCCATGACGAGACAAATTACATTAATAAATCATAAACGTTATCTTTACCCAGACAGACTCCAAAAATCGATTCCTTCAAACAAATTGTTACTTCACAAAATCGAGTCGTTACAAATCTTTATTTGCGTCTACAGAGAACTTTATTTCTTTAGTGATAGAGTTGAATACATTATGGACATGTTGCTTTTTATATTAATGTTTTTGATAGACTTGCTGGCTTGCAGCCAATGTATGTGTCAATCATTTACTACCTCGCCATTGGTTGGTTGATAATAAATCTAGGTTTGATTTCCAATGACCGAGACTATTTTTTTTGGACGTTTACTTGAATTCCACTTTAGTTTAACAGAAATAAATCAATACATTTTCATTCATAGTTATGCGTTATTGAATCGTATGAAATCTGTGATTGATTCAGTGAGAGCTTTATTATAATTCGTTTCTTTTCCTCTTTTTGTTTTGACTGTATATACACGAGGAAGAGCTTACATGTTCTTATTATCTTTCCATTTAGATATAAACGAGAATGAAATACTAGTTAGTGCTTTGATTTTAATGTTTCCTTCAACCCTTCCTTTTTCTTCTGCATATTACCTTGTAATTGTTTATCTCGTACTTGTTTCTAATTACATGGAACAACTTAATACGAGAACACTCTACTTTACTTTTAACTGTTTTCTCTTTTAACTTTGTTGTATGAAAGGCTCTAAAATTAAACTCGACTCGTATTTTTTTTATACTAAGAGCAAGAACTCGCCAAGTATGCATAATAGTCTTCTAATAACTTAGCAAGTGTACTTAGGTCTTTTACGGAGTCTAGAATCATATCGTCAAGTAAGGCTACGCAGATTATTACAACTACCCTCAGTCTACACTATCTACATTATTACTGCCATAACTGCACTTTAAACGCGGCAATAACAATATGTAAGCCTAAACTAAGTGCCAATTAAGGTAGCATTAAATGGTAAGTAAGAGAGCAGTTAAACAGTACAAAGTGGCGTATTAAAGTAGAGTTATGAGTTTGTGAGACGTCTTGTGTAACACGTGCTATGAACGTGAGCATAGTTACACTTGCTGAAATTGAGCTTGGATCGTGTTATAAGAATGGCGCGTGCATTGGAATAAACATGCAATGCAATCTATCGTGTTATGTAACATAATTAGCGAACTGTTTGTTTAATGTAATTCACGGTTCGAATTCCTTTAGTTTTCGTTATCATCCTGTATAGTATTAGTTAAATGTATAAGGTACTTTATGCAACTGATTATATTGCATGTTGCACATGTCTAGTTCATCCTTATTATTAAGTGAATTATTTTCTTGTTTAAATAAATGTGCTTGGACGTTATTATAAAAGCCATGTCTAATAGACAAATTATTCTGTCCAGGTTTTGTGATACTACATTACGTTAAAGCACAAGAATGTATGAAATGTGTGACGAAAAATAAATTCTAGAATTCTGCTAGTATTTACCAGATAGCTACAATTTCTATGTCGCTTTTTGTCACCTTTGGGAATAAAATAGATATCTGCATAAGTGGGAACCTCACGGCCAAAAAATTGGGGCCATAATGTCCTTAAATAAATATACGCCCCATGTTCTCCATTCACGCATATTCTATTCAAATTTTTGGATATTAGGCAAATCGGAAACTCGTCTACGCGTAAAATTGAACTGTCTTGGTATTTCTTACATTACCGGTAAATTTTACAGTCGAGAGAGCTTTATGTTTTTTGTGGACTATACATTATGAAACCAGTAATATGGAGAATTGGTGATTTAGCATGTCCAAAAAACTTAAGTAACGTGGTGAAAATAATTATTTTTGTGTATTTTTTCTCGAGACAAAACCTCTCAATTTTACTTTATCTACAAGAATTCTCTCAAATATAACCAGTGATAAAAAAAACAACTAAAGTAAAACAAGTTTAACTTAATCGAAATTTTAATACGATTTTACGAATTTTAATACAAAAAGTTTCCATTAAAATACTTTCAAACAAGAGCACATCTGCTTGCACCTTATACAAGTTTAACTACGTATAGCAAATTTTTCATCCGCTGATTTAAAACTAGCTCGAACAGGTAAGCTGTTCAAAGTTTTCCTTTAATTTCCCAGACTGCTGAAAAAGAAAAAAGACTGTAAAGCCAGTCCTATCGGAGTTGAACATGTCTAGTTGCGAGGTATTCAAAGAATCCTTCATTTACCTACTCACTGAAATCAGTTTTACGAAACTGTTGCCTGTATACTTACAGGCAACAGTTTCGGTGTATGTAATGTTTTCTTTATGTATGTATGTAATGTTTTCGGTGAAACTGATCAAATTTCATTGAGTTTCGTTAACAACGTTTTTGATTTGTTTTACGTTGATCAATTAACTCAGTCTAGTGCAGTCTGCTGTTAGGTAGGTAGCAATTATTGCCAGATTAGAATTAATATAATTAAATAGAGATATAATGAAAATATATGGTGGATATCGTTCACCGATTATAAATCGTGTCGAAAATGAGATATATTGAAAATACCAAGGTATCATTCACCTGCCTTTTTCGGTGTTTTCGATACATAGAATTGTTTTTATTTCAAATAAACCTAATACAGGCACTTATGAAACGTTGTAGGACTCTAGTTGCACGTTTCTAAAAAGTTGGTGCTATGTAGAAGAACCAGCTAGAAACTCCATGGATACTCTTTTAAAGTCTCTATTAACAATCTTGCCATGTAGTACATGAACATTAAAACATATATGATACTGTTATTTGGAAGCAGACGAGATTTTAGTGATTTCTTCTATAGATACTATCTCTATCGCCAAACGCCTTACCTAAGTTGCAACTTAACGTTGGGTTCTGTCACAAAATGAAAATATTGTAGTACTCACAGAGTTCTGTTTTGTCTGTTTTCATTGATAGGGTTTCCTTATTTTATCTAAAACATTAGTTATCTCTGCGTACCTTGTGATCTTTCTTCATACAAAATGTTAATCCCTTCTGACTTCTTTGTATTCATTAAAAAGTCAGTCAGTAGTCATACAAATATTTATGACTGTCTTTACAGGTTTCAAAACCCTTTGTTTTGTGCTGTAATGTCTTAAAACATTTAAATCTGACAAATGATCTAGCCTTCAGGATATTGTGGCATTAAATGGTTCAGACACATTGGATTCGATGCTTAAATTTGCGTAGTCATATTTGCTTTAAAAGATTAGCTATAAATATTAAAACAATAGAATACAAACAATTTGAAAAAAAAAACAAGGCCTAAGACTACGTTTTCAATTTAAACACCTAATAAAAAGTAAAACAATGCGAAAGTTATATTGCAACGTATTTATTTTTGATACCAAAAGTTATAAAAATGTAAATCACTGAATAGATTGTAAAGGAATGAATGGAGACATGCCCAAATCTTGTGGCCATAAAGTTAGAGTATTTAATGTACCTATGTATGAAGTAAGAAAGGTAAAATACCTTAATTGCTATGATGTATGTTTTATGATATTTTACAAATAAAACCAAAAATCCTTTTTTTTAAAAACCCTCTGCAAACCTCCTTTTCATCATTATATTAACATATAGTGTGAGCTATCTTTTACAACTTTGTATCTTCTTTTTCTTCATATTATGAAGTCTAATTTTAACATAACTATAATAAAATAAGAAACCGACTTCTAAAACCTTAAAAATAGCACTAACTAAAAAGCAAAAAATCAATGTTTTATGTTACAATACAGTAGTTGAAGAATATTGATGTACCGATTTCAATAAAGGAGGACTTGCTTGACTTGCGTTTACTTGGCCGTTTGACGTCGGTTAAAAATATTTATTCTCAGTAGCAACCCGGAGTTTGAATTTGTCATTCAGTAAGAGGCTCACCCCCTATTCCATGGGACTGAATACCGGTAAAAGGCGTACAGTATATCTCTGCCTCACCCACAAATACAGGCAAGATGTTGTGTTTTACTTTTCATCATCATCATTGTCCTGCCCTTATCTCATCTCGTCGGCTAGTATGTAATTCTTTCCATTCGTCTCAATACACGAAGTTAATTTTTTTGTATGTATGTGCTTTTCAATGAAAATCGCATATTTCATAGCCCATCATCATCGACACGGTTCACTAACAAGAAAAAGTTCTTTCGAAATTGGTTATCAAAAGTTTCCTAACGTTGTCTTTGATATGTTCACTGTGAACGTTTTGCGTAGTTATAAAAATGGTATTTATAATCCCACACAAAACAGTAAAAAAAAAAAAATAAAAGTAAAAAAACTTTTTAAAAAACAAGCTTTTATTTAAATGCACTAAAAATAATAAAATAAACTTTTCCTTTAAAACTTTTACTATTAACTTATAACGTCACTACACAATTTATATGTATGATGTAAAAGCTTGTCGCGAGTTTAAGTACTGGTATTTATATAGTTTGAAAATTAAAAAAATTAAAATCTTTCAGATCGTATTATTTAGTTTACTTATTTATCTACACAGGTAAATCTCGCGACAAGCTTTTACATCAAACTTTTTTTTTTAAGGAAAATGTTGATATTTAAATACAAGATATAAGTTAATTGAGACAATTACTATGGATGGAAGAGAACTTTGTCGATAAAACAGTTTGAAATGTTTGTAAATGTATAATGCTAGTGAATATAAAAATAAAATACATTGTCTTTATTTGAATGACTAAGTAAACTTATAGTTTGTTATACAGATATAGGGACCTGCAGGTAGTATTCATAATTTCACAATTAAAAAAAAAAACTTTTTACTGCGTTTTCCAACATGAGCGTCATTGTTTTCTATCTCTAGCGTATTAAAAAGTTAGAAAACATAGTGCGCGTGCATATGTACTTCTACTGAAAACGCTCATACATACATTGTTTTCATAAATTTTTGGCTAACCGGTAAGTAAATGAGGTACCTACCTAATAAATATTATTAATAAATATTATAAATAATTTTCATGGCGTAGTCACTAAGTGTTCATAAAATGCTCTATAAAAATATTAAATTAAAATAGTTACAGACTTTATACAGAATTTAATAAAATTGGATGTCTTTTATTCATTTGAAGTCGTATACTACGACGCTGACACGAAAATACAATTTAACTTTTTAAACCTCCTTCAAAACAGACGCCGCTGCATGCTTGAATATTTGCTGAAATTTCAACATTTCTGTTATCTGGATTTAAGTTATTAAGTCTCATAAACGTCAAGCCATAAGTCGCAGTATCTTGTTCTGCTCGTTAAATTTATGTCCCAACTTTGCGTAGGTACGACTTTGATTCATTGTGCAAGGGCGGGTTAAACGGGGATTAAAAATGACTTAGAATTTTGCTTTTAAAAAAATTCGGGAGCCTTTCATATTGTTTGGGAGCAAAATTCAAAAGAACAACCGTTTTTTACGACAGATACGAATACGCATTAGTGAACAAATGCGATATATTAAAAAATAAAATTATATTTTTCTGTGTACTGTAAAGAAGACCCTTTTTATGTCTAGATAATATGAAGAAAGATCATTTAACATTAAATTTATCTAGTAATCATTATTAGTCTATATTTCATAAATTTCAGCGAAAGATTTTGTGGTCGCATTTATTACTGATTTATAGTTATGTAAATGGTTCTGGATTTATAGATCCAGCCATACTTCGCTATCTTGTAGTTCTACTTAAATTTATGTTACGTCTTAACTTGATATTACTGATTCAGTGTACATAGAACAAGAGACTAAAAATTACTCCGGTGTTTGTTTTGAAGTATTTTCTTTCTAAGTGATATTTGCTTTTAGCTGATTGTGGGCGTGATAGATTATGATTTATGGGGTTTTCACATACACCATTGCCAGAACCTAATGTGATAACTCACTCAAAGTTATTGTATATTTTTCATGTGATTTGTGCTCTGCAAAGTTTTAGTAATCCGTTAAGTAAATGAGGTAATATATTTTTTTATTTCTTAGTAAGAATCATCTTCATAATCATCATCTCAGCCAAAAGACCGTATAGCTCCACCGGTCACCCGCAGCCTTTTTACCGATTTTTACCGACAGGCGTAAATCGCGCTATAGCTTCTGTCAAACGTCATTTTTGTGTCATATTATGTATTGGCTGACAGTGAGATTCCTGTCGCGTGGCTGTCGCGTTGCTGTCGCTTTTTTACGTAATCAGGTTGCCGTTCTGCGTGCCATATGTGTATAATTAAGACTAAATATTGACAAAAACTGTAGCTGATATATGATATATAATATCAACTACAGTTTTTGGAAGTTTCATCAGGTTAATTTCAATATTGAAGCTACGATCTACGAGTAATTGCTACAGTTAAACTCTACCATTCTTTCTTCAATTCCTTTTTTAGCCTATTTCACTCATACCTGAGTGTATCTCCTACTTCACACATCATTCTTCTCAGTGTTTAGTGTATTCAAACTCCACCGCATTAGATTCTAATTGATGGTTAATTTAAGTGTCAATTACAGTATTGTAAGAATACTGAATAATGATTGTAAGAATACCATTCATTATTTAAGTAAGCATTTCTAGAAAATGCAAGTCTCAATTGACATCAAAAATTCACAATGAATTTACAAAATATTTTTTTGAGCCACCACAATCTAGAAAATCCCAAACGAATAGCGGCTTCAAAGAAATTTTAAGCGTTTAAATCCTCAACATTTCCTTTGCATTTCGACGCCTCGTATACCGAACTTGAGAACTCTGCTTACCTCAAGGGACTTACTGGATCGCAGTACTTACAATAAGTTACAGAATAATTATTAATTAAGAGCTTTAAGTGAACAGCGTTTAATTTCGCCCCTTGTCGTCCATTGTCGTGTAAAGGAGATTGGATTAAGGCCAAGAAATTTGAGAATGGGTTGCCAAGAAAGATATGAGGAAAGGTGCCGAGGAAGTACCTACTATAATATTAAGAGTTATTGTGTTTTTTTGTTAAATTGTATTCAAATATTTCCTTATTAACTGTTTCATGTGAAAATGGAGTTAAGTAGATCACATTTTTTTTAAACGTATATTAAAAGGAGGCTACCTCATTGTTCTAGTGGTCGCGAGCAAGGTTATTGAACGAAAAGTCCAGGGTACGATACCCGGGCAAAATATTATTGAGCTTTCGTTGGAAAGTTTTCATTACCTTTTCGTTTGAGAGTCGCCCCCTATTTACATAGAACTATAGTCATAACAGTATCGGCAAAATGTGGGTGTACAATACGATTAGTATACGAGTACACCTCTGACGCACTCTTCGGGGAATACAAGCGCGATTATATTATGTTGTACAATGAAGGACTTTGTTTGAAGAATGCGTAATACTAGGCTAAAATTTTAATCGTCATCGACACCCTAAGTAAACGATTTGATTTATTCATAGAAAATCTACTGCAATGATGTCATCAATGTCAACTTTAAACCACCACTTACATTCATTATTAATGCTACCACATTTAATATAGATCAGGGTCCAATGCACCCCTACTTATCTACAAAAAAACCAACATAATATCCAAACCCAATTTAAGCGAGCACCATAAAAGATTTTCCCCTTGAGCTGTTGCAAAAGGTTAACCATATTACACTCCCCTTAACCGTATAACTTACGCCCTGAGATTAGTTTTCCTTAAAGGGATAATTTACACTTACGTGTCGTTGCTGTTACGTGCCCGGGAACTGACATAAATTGTGGAATTAACTTTCGTACATGTTGGCATTATAATATTAAAGTTAGATTTTACTGTGGGTTTGCATGTGTTTGGTAAGAAATTAGTTAACGCCATAAAAATGTACTACAGCAAAATGAACCACCGCTATTGAAGGTTTGTCAATGTTCTGACCATGTGCCAATGTCATTAATTCCATATTGTTGTTAGATAATATATGAACTGTATTCTCCCAGCAGCTGTTACGAATGATTATTAAAGAATTTATCATTAACATTTCATCGGTCCGTGAAATCTTAATTATTTTAGGTGCCGTAAATGGTTGGTAACAAACTATAGCAAGTATTACCATGGTTACAAAATAAACATACGAAAATCTTGATGATGATAAATAGCGCATTCAGGTCAGTCTTCAAATTTGTTCCATCCTTACTTAAACTAGTAACTAAAAGACCTTCATACTAATTATTTTTTTACAATTTAATAGTTTTTTAACATGTCTTATCATGTTTGTATTTATTTTATTCTCTCTTTTTCATAGGTTGCTATGACATCTTGTTAATGAAATATTAGATTTTTGTATTTTGTGTTATCAACAATGATAATTGTAAGCTAATCTTTGATAATCTATTTCTTTATATACATGTATAATATAATCTTACGCTTGTTACAGATGGCTATCCATTGTAAATGTGAGCACAGTGTAGGGGTATTCTTTTTACTTTTATTTTTATTAATAGACTTTATGTTAAAGTTGCATTTAGTATTTATTTGACGAAACCTACATTGTTCTCCCATACTTTTTCCACATTATGTTCATGGCAAGATTGTTAAAAGAGACTTTAAAAGAGTATCCATAGAGTTTCTTTCCGGTTCTTCTCCATAGGACCAACTTTTTAGAACCGTGCAACTAGAGTCCTATAACGTTTCATAAGTGCCTGTATTAGGTTTATTTGAAATACAAACAATTCTATCTATCTATCTATTTAGTCATCGAAATAATATGTCCTCCGTTGTTCACATATTATTACGATGGATCTAGTTGGATTTGAAGACATTCAATATAAATTTTAATGATAGAAATATTTATAAAGAAGGAAACACAGGCCTCTTTGAAGTAATAAAACACCTATTACATGTTACTCCCTCAACGCTTTTCTAATAAAACTGTGTTAAAGTTCCAAGGGTCGGGTTGTCAAGTGAATTATGACAGAGTCAGTGTCACATGCTCCTGGATTTAATTGGGCCCCACATCAACGTCAGACCCGACCGGATGCGTGTTGAAAATATATTTGACTCTTTTGAAAAATGTTTCCTACGCTCTGTCACTGAGGGATACGTTTAGAGTTGGAAGGGAAAGGTCGTACATTTGTATATTTAGATATTTTGTTAAAGTATTTAATGTTAGTTTGTTGCCTAGGATATTGTGCTTTACCTACCGTTATAATTTAGTGTATTTTTCGTTCGTATTATTTTTTATTATTTTAAAAAACGTTGGCCCACACTAGGAATATTTCCTGTATCGTGGGTGCGTTTACAAACACGTATATTCACATACATAAACACCCAGACCCGAAACACCTATCTGTAGATTATACAAATATTTGTTCCGTGCGGGAATCGACCCCGCGACACCTAGCGCAGCAGTCGATCTCTCAACCACTGCGCCAACTTTGCCGTCAAATTTCTAGTTTCAAATTTCTCGTTCGTACATACGGATATTTATAATACCCTCATATAAAGCAAACATTTTTTTACGCGGATACCTAATTATTTTTCTAAAATAAAAGTTGCCTAAGTTACTCCTTATAATATCAGCTATCTTTCAGTGGAAGTCTTGTTAAAATCGGTCCAGCCGTTTCGGAGCCGGAACAAACAGATAGAAAAAATTAAAAAATATAGTATCATGTATACTTTCATATGCATTTCAATTTTATTTATTTGTATATATATATAACAAATTATCACATTTTTTGTATCTTATATGCGTACCTAATTCCTCTTCTTCTACTATGTCAAAAATTTGCCAGGCAAAGAATGACTATGAGCGGACTACTTATGATACGCCAAACAATCAGAATAAAGGTAAAGTAACATTTACACATTGTAAAATTCAGCAATAATATTGTATAATGGGTCTTTAATTTGTCATAAAGTTAAATGGATTGCTACTTTCAAGTCTTATGGCCCAACACTAATAATGATGTCATCCACGTTGTTACTCAAGCCGTGCAGTTTTTATCAATCTTCTAGCCTCATCGTATAATATAGTACAAAAGCACGACATTGGTCTATAACATTGAAGTATTGGACATAATCCAAGTACATTAGAGTTTCCAGTTGCCACTGTATTTTAATAGATATATAAATAGTTTATCATGAAGTCTATATTATACATTCCGCTAGTCACGAACCGTGGTTTTACTTGACGTAATCATTATTTTTGTGGCACTTTTTACATTTTTTTATTATGTACATGTTATTTTAAGTGAAGGACTGACATGGTTAATCAATTAATGTTTTTTGTATGCAGGTATCAAATTTTGTTACAAATAGACATTCACATGAGACCTAATCGGCGAGATGTGTATGATAAAATAATACAGGTACATATGATGAATGAAACCTTATGAATCCCGCCCTCAGGTCTCATGTGAATGTCTATTTTGCAACAAAATTCGATACCTGCATACAAAATAATCTAAGTGTGGTTTTAGATCATTTTGTATCAAATTTTGTTTGAGAGTTGGATTTGGTCAGTTTTCAATCACTACAAAACATACCCAGAGCAAAGTTTCGACTATTCAATTAATGGCTGACTGTAATTTACGACATTTTAATTATTTTAATATAAAAAAAACTTATATCTACTAGAAATTACTGAAATCGATTCAGAATTTAATTCTAAAACTATTTTCAAAGTGTACCTTTATTATGTTACATGCTGTATACATAAAAGCATTATAATTTATTAAATCCTCTTACCTAGTTCAGTGGTAAATAATTGTGAGCATGTTCCGACTCAGAGTATCATGATGCAGACAAAGTTAATCCATAAAACAGTACATAATAGTATTGTCTAAAAGTACCTTTCAGAAGAAACAAAGCACAATCATCCATTACTTATAACTCAATTCACTTTATGTTTACAAACAGACACACAACTGAATAGATTCGATATTTATAAATAGATGACGTCATCGTCTTATTTACGCGAACGAGCGGCTTCTGTCTGCTTTGATTTTGTTAATGGACGGAAATTTTGACCAGAATGTAGTCGCTAATGCTATTGGTAGGGGTATCTAAACATTATGATATTAGTACCTGCTCTATAATGCTTTTTCCTTTAGTGCTTAAAGCAATTTTGAGTTTATTTCAAGCGTTATCACGAATAAAATTTAACTGTTTTTCGTGGATCGCATTTTTTTAGTTTAACTCTCTCTGTATGTGTATTGGTATCAATATTATATCCTATACACAGACACTTTAATACGTTAACGCACTTGAACAAAGTGATATGAGAAATGAAGTCTTGTAAAGTAACGACATTAGATTCTTTTTATCTATACGAGGTGAATATGATGAGATGCGGAAATTGTGTTACATAATTATAGTTATTGCTTAAAAACCACATTGTGATATAACAAAAATATTTTGAGTTACTCAAAGTTAAAGTTAAGTTACTCAAATATCAAATTTCTCAATTCTTGACATCAAACGATATCTTCAAACCAGTCGAGTACTGTCTGAGAAAATCTCTAGTAATATTACTTTTTTTTTTTACACTTGTGTATAAATTGCACTAAGAGCCAATCGAAGTCTGACAAGTGATAAATGTCTAAAAAATGGGCTTTCGTAAAAAGTGGGGTAAAATATGCAAATTTTATTCCAGCCTTTAATACTCTTATAATAAGGTTCAGGTTAGTTCCAGAAGAAAATTCGGGGAAGACAGTTTTAAAGATTTATGGTTTTCCGAAATTTATGCCGATGGGATGGACACTTCTTTTTGTATTGCTAGGAGATGGAGCGCTTGATTTATATTGTTTAGAATTTTAAATTAGACATACACGATTCAGGTTATACCGTTTTTTGGGTTAGTGTTGCCTGTTCTAAAATCTTTTTTTCCACTTTTGTCCATTAAGTGCACCCTCTTGATACTTAGCATTCAAAACATTGCACCCATCATTTGTACAAATCTTTATTTTATTTCAAAAGGAAAGAATCAAGGACTCTTTTATCGTTCATCAAATTCAAATAACGCTTTTTGGGAGCACATACAAAAAAATCTCCTGATATCTTTCACTTCCTCAAATAGAGATTTTTCGAACATAATATATTGCTCATTTGCCAGCCTTTGAAATATTACTTATATTAGAAATGGATCTAAAGTAAGCATTGTGTAAATTTTTGACAGGTTTCAATATTTTCTAGCATTTATTTTCAAATGCAGCATTGTGTTTTTTTCATGCAGGGAATATTGCAAGGATTTTTCATTCATTTAAAAAAAAACTATTTAACAGTACACCTAACTCAAATATTATATTTAGTATGTACATATATTTAAACAAAATCCTGCTTACGTACGTACTGGGTAGGTAAGTAAACGCGTTTTATCCAACCATGTTGGGATCACTTCCAAGCCTAATTAGATGCGGAGCAACACTGTCACCAGACCTCCGCCATCCAATTACTGGCAGAGATTAATACCCTAAGTTTAGACCTGTTGTCAGACTTCCACACTCATACTCACACACTCTAAGCTGCTGACTTCCATAACGAGTGTTTTAGATATTACTACGACACACAAAATACATATATAGTCTTTGGGTTTTGTGAAGAACACTCATCCATCATAAAGCTGACCTCACCAACAGCAGCTTAAACTCGCAGATCAAGTCCGTATTTATTAGACCCATCGAAATACGCCTTACAATGAACTGTTATACTACTATTTTTGATTTTGTTAATGTATAACTGTGGTTTTACGCATTAATGTTAGGTTGGTCATAGAATGATGTGAATAATTGATTATGTGGTGCTGTACATAGACATAAACATAGCATTTTACCAGCATCATGCATGTATCCCCGAAGGGTTATGCAAAGGTGTACTATTGTGCATCCACATGTGGCCTATGTTATTATTATAAATATTAATAGGGGGCGAGCTTAAAGCCATCTTCCAAACTGCGTGTTTCTGAGAATTTCTATACATAAAAATCCAATAACACTTTTCCGGACCCGGAATTAAACCCAGAACCTCACGTTCAGCAGCTTGCGACAACTAAACCAATGATGCAGTTAGACTATTAAATCTAAAATAGAAAATCGAAGTTCAAGTCTTGGTCCGCAAAACAACCGCAAGGTCTCAACTTACGTCAAAACAGATAAAACAGTCTTGGACATAAGTTATGCAGCCATAAACTTTACTGTTCAAGTTTTGAAGGCTAGGCTTTAACTTAAGTCTTAAATCCAGATTATCTGACAAAGTTTGCCTTTTGTGGATTTCATTAGTTTTTCAAGGTTGCTTGACTTATAGTTTATTGCCATTTTCAGGTAAGTAGACCACCAAAAACCAGGGAGCATATTGTTGTAAAATGGTTTTGAAATTAGAAATAAATTAATATTAATTTTGAAATCGATGAACTTCGCTTTTTGTAGTGAACCTTCGTCCTTTAATATATAATAAAACACCAAACATTATAAAAAAATCAACCTCTGAGAATATTTAAAAAGCAATTAACGGCATTATTATTAGAAAAATGTTATTATTCTATTCGTCGTAGTGTGGACCCGGGTACGTTTTAAAACTGCGGCCAGACACCGGAGGACGGGCAGCAGCGTCCTCTCACTAATCGGTGAGCCACTGCGATCCCCAAGCCGCCTGCCAAGCGTGGAGATTATGGCAAACCCCCCCTTGAGGGAGGCCTTCGTTCAACAGTGGACCCCTTCTGGTTGATGATGAGTGTGCAGAAAGAGTAGAAAATAACTTAAACTGTTAGTCATATGTTTACTCAACCAATATAAACTATATTAAGGTCTGTCAGTCTCATAAAGATATATTCAGCATTTAAGAAACAACTTAACAAACCGTCTTGTTTTCATCGCACTGTGTTGCCATCTCCCTATGGGGCTACAATTATAAAATCACCAATTAAAAATAACTTCTATTTTGTTGGATTTATATAAATAAATAAACGCAATTCTAACACATGTTTATATCTAGCGTTTGTAAATTTCAATTTATTTAGAGGACTACGTCATTTTATTTAGTTCATAAGATTCTCTGCAACTTTTTCTAAATATGAATAAAATTAAAATTTTCCAAGCATTTGCATTTAACTAAGTTTAATAATACAACATCGGCATTACTATTTTACAATTCTGAGTTCTACTATCAATGTCATAAGAGCTAAAGTTATGATAGTGAGAATGAATACATACACCTACTTGATACGCGTAAAGTCTTACTTATGACTTACGCCAAAACTTGAACTACCCGCAGTTTTCGTCATCACCATTATTTAGATCTGAAATTCTTGCAATTATATTTTTTTAAGTCTGGACTGGACATTTATTGATGTCTAAGTGTAACGAGATTAATATAACGTATATTACATCTATATTCCCCGAGAGGTTAGGCAGAGTTGTGATTTTGTACACCCATATTTCGCCATTTTTTTTTTTGTTAAGTTTCTGTAACTAGGGCGCAATTTCAAACCCATGCTCGTACTGAGAATTTCCATACAGATTACCCTGAACCACTTTTCCCGACCTAAGAATCGAACTCAGGAACTTACGCTTAGCGCAAACGCTTGTGAGCAGACAAATGAGAAGGTTTATTAATAATAAAGTAGTAGTAGGATTCTAGAGACAGCTGATAAAACATAATAAGATTGCTATAATATTCGTCATGCATAGTATTAGTATGGGAATTGTTTTGTTGTTATAATTATAAATTGTTCAATAGTAATTGTGAAAAATCTTTTGAGTGTAAGGTTAAGCATTTTAGTGGGTGTCAAGGAAACTTTCATCATGTACGCCAGGGATAGTGA
Source organism: Shargacucullia verbasci (assembly GCA_947562105.1). Lineage (NCBI taxonomy): Eukaryota > Metazoa > Arthropoda > Insecta > Lepidoptera > Noctuidae > Shargacucullia > Shargacucullia verbasci. The sequence goes on along the minus strand of OX387302.1, from coordinate 7,553,313 downwards.
ACCTTTACATATTTATGAGACAATTTTTTATAATAAATATTATAATAATACTACAAACAGCTACAACTTGTAGTTGTGATGTGCCAGCTTAGTGAGAAAATAATTAAAATTCTAAACTCTTCATGTACCTCTATTAATATTACGCCCTTAATTTTTTATCACTTTGACTCATTGGATCAATGTCCTATCGATTTATAACGATTAAAAATATAATGGAGAAGGCGATTAAAAAAACGACATAATATTATTTACGAAACAATTTTCGTTTATTTTTGCAAAAAGCATTTGATTACACGCACATATTAGGTAAATACCTAAAGGTTAAAGTCGCACCACGCATCATTATTTTCAAATAATTTAAATAATTTTATAATAGAATAATAATAATACATTAATTAATTTAATTATATTTTTCTATATTTTATCACGTATGGCAATAAACAGAATATTTACAACTTTACATAATAAATTAATAATATACTTTTAGTAAAATCTCAATAAAACTAGATTAAACAAATATCAAAATAGTAGGATTTGTGATGTAACATTAAAAAAATCATGATTTATTATCACAGTATCATAGGATACAACAGACAAATCATTAAAACGATTTTCGAATAAAATCTCTAAATTAGCAAAAATCACTTAAAAAGGATATTTTTTACTATAACTTTCAGCAACCATTTGCATCGAAAATTCCATATAAATTAAATTAATAAGATGCAAAGGTATAATGTAGAGAAACTATTCTATACACAGAGCTACTTATTATACGTAATGGTTTTTTTATAGAATTACATAATATTGCTGTACTTTTTTATCTAAATTACTGCATCTGCTAGTGGGATTCAGCTATTTCGTAAAATAAAATCCTAATAAATTTATTTAACCTACATTTAAAAACTGACAAACATTAAATTTTATTTACAAATTCTCAGAAATTCCACATTGATATTCGTCTACAAATCTCTAACACATATTATTATTTGAAATCACAACAAGCTAACAGGCTTTAACAAGTGGAAAACAGATTACAACGAAATAAAACAAATATAATGGACGGATCTTAAATGAAAAATAGATGTAATGTAAGAACGTAAGAGCAGTTGATGTGAAGTCGCTTTAGTTATCGATTCCAATTGTTGGTGTTCCCAAAATATGTACAGTAGAAATTTAATGATAAAGTAAATATACTGGGTTCATTTTGAAATATAACTTTTTTTAGATATGATTAATATTGTAAGAAAGTTAGTTGTAATATCTATAGAAGTCACAACCATTTATTATTACTTTTTTTTTACAATTACGTATGTGCCTTTTTTATATTTTTACACATACTAACACTAAAAATTGGCTAATTATTTTAATTTTTTTTTCTAAGTTTTTTATACACTAAATTTCATCTAGTATTTTTACATATACTTTGAGCCTATGTTACTTATTCAAAAGGAAGACACATTGAATTTACAATAGCGAAAATTTGAAATTTGTTGTTTGAATAAAATAAGAGATCGAAAAACAAACGTGAGAGCAATGTCTAATGAAAATTTAAATTATATAATATATTTTTTATTTGCTTCCTTGTCCCTCAGATTAAAACTTGTGATAAAAGACTGCTATTTTAATGAACAATTAGTTTTTATTAGAAACCTAAAGATAACAGATTATTTGAAAGAATTGTATTTTCCATGTTTATCAATATTAATGTATTCAGCCTGAAATTGGACGCTTTTGTAATGTATAGAATATATAAATATTAAATAATAGTTAACTATATAGACAATAATATTAAACCAGCTTGATAATATTACATTTAAAATGCAGATTGATACAATAAATGTACTATCAGTCGAATAAAGCTAATTGTCTTAGAAAACATAGATCTTATATTTATTTCAAACAACAATTCCCCAATCATTTATGAGAACGCGGAAATACTAGCTAATGTGGTTAATATGGACATTGACACGACAGAAATGAATATTAGATAACATTGGACGCAAGAGGAAATAATAAGTGCTCAGTACAGACTTTATCAAAGGCTTTGATAAAAGAAAAAAATGTTCACAAATAATAAGACGAACATTTTGTTTTTTAATATACTTACATAAAAAATCTAGAAATAATAAACATATTCAAGATCTTACTTTGAAGAGGTTAATTTTTTTTTATAAACTTTCGGATCCTTTATTTTTGTTTATGATACATTTATATGTATTATATTTTCACTTATATTATATTGTAATATCATAATATATATAATACCTACTTATGTATATGTCATCCAATTCTTTGATAAAGTCAACAGTACTGAAAAAGCGGACAGTGCCTTTATTAGTCAAGTTAGTAATTCCATACAACTATAAATATTAAAACGATGATTTTTGACACAACACTGACACATCAAATCTAACAGGTTTGTTATTATTTTACCGTAGCACATCAATAATAATTATTTTAAAAATCCTTTTTTTTTTTTCTCTATTGAAGCGTTATTTGTCCCCATTATAGTATCTTCCTATTTAAATTTAAATAAAATCGTAATCATTATTACTAAATGACTGATATAACTAATTTAAGTTTAACTATCTACAAGTCTGACTATCCATTAATTTCTATTTACAAAAATGTCTAGTTATAATTTACAAAACTATATTACGTTATTAATTGTTTAAATAATAATCTTAATTAAAATATTTTGATGTTACAAGAACATTCAAATATCTATCATATACAATTTTATAATTTATTTTGAAACTCCCAGTTATTGATTTTGTAGTTATTATTTAGGACTAATTACATGAATAGCATAGGTTTAAACCCATACAATATTATATTTCTACGATATAATAATTAAAATTTTACATACGATTATATCAAAATCAATAATTAGGTGTTTTACTTATTCATTATCATTATTTATATACGTTTTAAAGTTAAATAACTTACATTCACTAAGTAAGACTACACCTTTAAAACTAATAATAATTTAGTTTATTAAATACTATTTGATAATATTTACAACACTTTGGCCTCTTTTAATAAATAACATTCTATACTTAGGCCTGTAAATATAAAACAGACTACGTTATATTTTATGTTTTCAGAAAATGATTATATAGTGTTTAATTATGGAATGATTCTATTATACAATAATTTCGCAAAATAGCTGAAGAAATTGAAAACCTAAACTGCGAACAAATACTAAATCTGAAAATACTGCTTTATTTGTCCCCAAATTTTTTCCAGACAAGCGAAATACAATATTTCGTTCAAAATTTTAAGCTACTAAAGCATACTATGAACTGTTTTAAATCGTATAAATGTATTTCTTTATGAGTTTAATAAATATTTACAACTTGATCCTATCGATATTTTATATGAAGAGCTATTTGCTATAATTTTCGTTTTACGACACAATTTCAGATAAAGTTAAGCTTTTGACATTAAAATCTCAACTATACTGGGTATTAAATTTATTACGTATTCAATAAGTAATGTATTGCCTCTGTGCATTGAATTTGTAGGTCTATTAAAACAAAAATAGCAAATCACAAAAGGGTATTGCACTTTTCAATAGCAGTTAATGATATATACCTAATACAAATAATGTTATTCTTACATTTTATTAAAAATGATAAAGGAAACATATCCGTTTGTGCTAGAAGAACATGATCCTAAACCAGAGATATTTTCTAGAAAAAATAAACTTCTTTGGTTTAGAACTGATAATTATTTTTATCAAAATTATTTATTCTAATTTTATTTTGCAAAAATGAACCAAGATAATTGCTTTGGTGTGTATTTTAAAACCCTAAAATATCAATAATAATGATTCATTTTTGCACAAATATTATTATTTAACCCTCAATACGTCACGTACATACGAAAAATTCTTAAACAATTTATATATAACACGACGATTCTAAATAAATCACATCAACTTTGGGAATAAGTACACGAATGTCCTTAAATATTTCGTTGAGACTTCACTAGGCCTCTCAAACTGCTGTCACTTCGCACTTTGGCGATCTTCAGAGTGACGCCAAGTCTGATGTTCTTCTAGAAGCTACTGGTACCCTGAGTTGGGCCGAACCTCTCCTATCTAACCGCTCCAAGGCATCCAAATCTGAAGCACTTCTCCTACAGAAACTACAGAACGCACATGCCAAAGTGTTCTTAAACGCATTACGAAAGTCTCTATTGAAATACGCATAAATTATCGGATTTAACGCCGAATTGAAATAACCAGTCCAAAACATTATCACTGTCACAACTTCTGGACACCTGCAAGAGTCACATAGTGACGTTGATACGTAGAATAAGAAGAAGGGGAGCCAACAGAGTATGAAGGCACCCATGATGATGCCGAGAGTTCTGGCTGCTTTGTGCTCCCTCTTCATTTTGAGGATATTTCTATCTTTGGTAGGAGTGGTCGCGTTTATATGGAGCGCACCATTTTTATCACCCACTTCTCGAGAATGTCTATGCATGAGCATGGCATTCCCAGCCCTGGCATGAAGGTTTTTCTCTTGTCGATTCGCTTCTCTGAATATTGCGTAGTACGTGAATAACATAATGGTGCATGGTATCCAGAATGAGATGGAACTAGATATGACTGCGTACGGTTTGTTGACAATAAACTCGCACTCGTCAACTTTTACTAATTTTAAGTGGTCACTGGTTGTGTACCAGCCCAAGAATATCGGTACGTATGATATTGTGATTGGACTTAACCATGTTGCTGCTAACATGATGAATGCCATCTGAAACAAATTAACAGTAGCAATAAATACATTTTTTTTAAAATTTCGAATAATTTTAATTGTATGGAGCACAAATGAGAGATTTTAACCATAGTTGACCCATCTTTTGATTTATCAAATATTATATTAATAATGAGGAAATTAATTAATTTCTGAATATTAGAAAATAATTTATTGATTTCTGCTGATTTTATGTTTTTTTTTTATTTTTTTTTGTAATTATGAATTTTATCTTTTTCCTATACCAATTATTATGGATTCGTATAGCAATATTATGATACACATTACACATACTACAAGGTGACCAATCTCAAACTAACCTTCTTCGTCATTTTAATAGGATACTTCAACGGCTTCACAATAGCGTAGTATCTGTCAACTGATATACAACATAGATGTAATATTGAGGTCGAAGTGAAGTAGACATCAGAGGAATTCCACAGGTCACATATGGTTGGTCCAAAAAGCCAGCTGTTGTAGAACTGGACGCTAAAGTTGAACGGCATGACGACCATGGCGACGAGGATGTCGGCGAACGCGAGGGAGACGACGAAGTAGTTGGTGATGACTCGAAGTTTCCTGTAGAAAGGAAATTTAATGTTTATACTAGGAACAAAAGGAATAATGTTGCGTTTTTCTATTTATTTATAGTTTTTCTGTAGTTGTGTATATTACATATTTTATACGGTGAAACACAGTGTTAAAATGCGTTTTGATTTTATGATACACATGGAGAAAGAAAAAATGGATGTGCCAAAATTCCTGCGTGTAAAAATAAAATTAATGTAGCCGTTGCTCATTGATGATACAATCACTTCTACAACTCAAGAGAAAATAAGTAAACCGAAACATTCAGCAAGCAATATTTAGAAGTTCATCAACCTTATATGAGCAAAGTTCTTATACTTTATAGATAGGTAGTAGAAAGGTTTAGATGTAATATAAAACTACATATAAAAAATAACACAAGTTCTACAATATCTCTATCGAAAGCTTACGCTCAAATGTCCGTGAATAATAAAGTCATTTGTCCAACCATTCCGGCGACTAGTACTTTATCAGAATAAACTGATGTAAAGGAGAAAAAGGAAAGATAACTTTTGATTGCTTGGACGAAAGTTATAACGACGGGGCCGACGTTCACACTAGCGACGCGGGAGGCATTTTAAGGGTTATATTATGTTGGATGAAGTTTGAGCAAAACTAGCTTCTGAAAGAATAATCATATTTTTAGATGGCGGAGTCCATGTAGAGAAAATAAAAGCAAGTGTTTACAAAAGTCCACTGTTAGCTAAGAGATGGTTTTTACTAGAAATCAAAATCTTTAATGAAGTTGAAACGACGACAGTTAAATTTCAAGTCTTAATCAACATTTTATTTAGGAATACGGAAAATTTTCGGAATCTCATAATTCTACATAATTTTCGACTGTACGAATAGAAAACCAAACAAACAATTTTCAGTTGAATGAATAGTCATAAAAATATACAAATAATATTAAATATTTCTTGAAGATTCTTTTACGATTACCAATCGAGAAACATTCAAAATATAAAAGAATGTATCTTCATTTTAACTTTAATATATATCTTCGATACTTTGTGTTCAGATTCGACCTTAGTTGCCAGTGTGAGATGACCTTACTATGATTAAGATTAACTTAATTTGACTTTGATGATTCAATTATTATGGCGAACAGACAGTTATTTTCAAATTACTCTTGTTAGTTTAAATTAACAAACTTTCGTATAATATTGGATTATTAAATCATTTTTGGAATTAATGACAAACTCGAAATTACTTCATTAATTAAGTCAATGGCTGGTAATAATCTTGAAGGGCTGCGTCCATCTTTTTTATTCTTTTCGTTTTACTGAACCGTTTTATCAGTGATGGTGTGAAGTTCCTCTCGACATTTATCCTGATAGGTCTAAAAATTACTGACAAAGACAAATATTTTGTCATGAAAAATCCTGAGATTTAAAAAAAGCGATATTATCTATAACTATAGAATTTTATGATTATGTCGTGCTCAAGTGCGTCCAAACTATCACTAATTTACAACTATTAAACGCGAAAAGCAATTCTGTGCCAATAAAAAATAAAATCGGTATTAACCAAATCCGTAAAGTTAGGTTCCGAATGAACAATGCAAACAAAACAATGCATATAAAATTGTTTAACATTCGCATCAGAGTTGCCCAACTATCGATAGTTTCGCTATCGATAGATGACCTCGAAAACTAGTAACAATATCGATGGTGCTATCGATAGTATCGATACTATCGATACCATCGATATTATCGATATCACAAATGAACTAATACTATTGATTGGAAGCAATGGTATCGATAGGATCGATACTATTACATGATAATACTATCAATAGTATCGATAGTATTGATTTTTTTAAAGTAATAGTACCGATACTATCGATATTATCGATAGTATCGTTGTATTAAATCAAAAAAAACTATCAAAACTATCGATAGTATTACACTAGCAATACTATTGCAGTTTATTAAACTATCGATAGTGTAAGCTATCGATACTATCAATACTATCGATAGTATTACTTCTAAACATATGCTGGTATTCGATAGTATCGATAGTATCGATACTATCGGAACTAATACTTTCGATACTATCGATACTATTTTTGTACATCAATATTATTGCCCTGTATCATACTATCGATAGTATCGATGCTATCGATAATATCGATACCATCGATAGGCTATCGATACTATTGTTATGACGTCAACTATCGATGGACTATCGATAGTTTAGCGATAGTCGACTATCGATGGGCAACTCTAATTCGCATCAAAAAATGATTTCATGAGGGTATCGAAACCTTATAAATATTTCCTTTCATCCATTGTTAAGTGAATTTTAAGTACCTGTCGTCGATGTAAAAGTTAAAGCTCGACATTAATGTGTTTATTGTATGTCTGGATCAATCATGTTTTTATTATTTCATATCAAACAATGTTCAGCTTGTTTGATGTTAAATACGACTTAAGCATGGTCAACAATACTTCTATTACCTACATATATGACCGACTATTTTCAGCCATGATTACTTCGAGAAATTATGTAATCGTAAAGGGAATAAGTCGACAAATAGTACAAGTACCTATCACAAACAATAATGAAGAAAATATTATATTATTCAATGAAAAAATAAATACAAACCTGTGCCTCATAACACTGACGATGACGAGCATATTCCCGAGCACCGCCATGATCACGATGAGTAGCAACACCGACATCCTCAGCTTGAAGAATATGCTTTGTGTCAGGTCATCTTCGGCCTCGGCGACTGTGCCATTGCCAGTCGCGTTGACCGTCGCGTTCAGTGCCGCGTGGTGGGTTAAATTTTCGCGATCCATATGGGGTGGCCTGGATGACAAAATATATATAGAATTTCGCGAAAAAAAAAATATCTTGGATTTTCTCATGAGTTGGGTGAGTGTATTTACAGACACAAATTTCACCAGCACATACAACCAAAAACATAATCACTTAACAAAAGAAGTACACAAATCGCTAAAATTGCAAACTGTAAAGATGAAATCCTACACCCAGTGCAATTATGACTAATATCACCAATCGAGACGTATATACGATACAGGCAATTGGAACCATGGAGCAAGGCACGCTCAAGGTTCAAGTTGGCTAAATGCAGCTGAAGCTGAAGGTGCATGCAGAGCTTGAGGGAAACCTACATTTATCTGCGATTGGTTAAAACATAGTAAACAACATAGTTTACATTTAAATTAAGAGGTTTTTTGTTGGGTTTAAAAAGGGTTCCATATTTTTATAATCCACAAATTCCCTGTGAATAGCTTTAGTAGATATAGGCACTGAAAAATAAATCCAAATATGCTCATCTAAACATATACCGTTGTAAACTTTCTCCGACATCTCAACCTTAAGATATTTTTTTTATCTTAAAATTTATGACTGTAGGCACAGACTCATAAATTCTAGAATCGATATCCGAGCTGAATCACGTCTGCGTAGTTTTATAGGACGTTAAGGAAACCCGCTATTTTTTCCATAAAAAGGGTCCTGTGGCTTTCACATGCTCTTTAATAATGACCCTTTCGGTCCAGTAATCGGTATTCTTAGAAAGTCTAGGAATAATTTCGGCTATAGGCGAATGGGTTTTTACGTTTGAAGTTGACCTGAAAATTCTTTATAAGTCTTCAAAGGTTTCAATAGGAATTATTAAAAATCCTTAAGCTAAGGGAAGTAAGGCAAAGAATCAGAAATATGTTTGCTCAACGGCAGATTAAGGTTAGTATTGAAAAAATGCTTTGAGCAGTACTCAAATATTCAGATTATAAATAGCTTAGAATTCCGTTTATCTTAAAGCAAAAAGGTACAGAAAGTTATGTAAGCCAAAGTAGAACAAACCGAGAAGAGAAATCTTAAAAAGACGACGAAATAAGAAGTGTATATTTGCGAAGCTGCTCATAATTTTCTCATAAAATCTACACTTATTTTAGAAAAATGAGGTATTATAAGATTTTCCTTAGCCGAAAAAACAACAAAGGCCTTTTTTTATATTTACACTGTTTTTTTATGCTCAATATCATTGTTGTATAATTATACTAACTAAGTTATTGTTGTAACAAGCGTGATTTAATACAAGGTGGCAATACCTATTGAAATGTGTGGATCTTCAATTTTGCATTACAACTTTCTTTTACATCAATCATTAGCTAGTAGTCATTTTGGAAAGTTATTTTTTAAATTACAAATTCGGCTTACATTAGCCAAGTTATGATAACTATTGAGAGGGTCTCCTAGTTACATAGCTGCCGCGCAGATATGTCGATCTGCTAGGTTAAGCAGTGCATAACGCGGTCAGTCCTTGGGTGGGTGACCATTTTCACTCATCAAGACTTCTCCGTGCCTCGGAAAGAACGTTAAGTAGTTGGTCCCGAGTGTCAAGAAGATGACAGTCTAGAACTAATGAAGACTATGACAGTCGTTACGGATGTCGGTTGCCCAAAAAACGGACAACCAGTCTAACCTTAGAGTATCAGTGTCTTCCAGTATTGGGTAGCGGAGGTCAGAAGGCAGTTGCTCCGTGTAAAATACTGATATTCAGCTGCAACCGGTTAGATTAGAAGCCGACCCCAATGTAGTTGGGAAAAGGCTAGGCAGATGATGATGTTCTGATAACTATTGTCTATTATACCTTGTTCACACACATAAGGCTCCTTTATTTCATCTTCACTTCAAAACAGAGTGAGTGACATGTCTAGATGATGTACTTTGGTGTGTATAAAATGCTACTTCACAGGACATTTGTCATTCTTACCTTTATCTCGCCCGTTTTATCTCCGTTTCACTGACAATCCGACCGCCAACCTTACACGCGGTGTATCTCAGTGTCTCTTTGTCTTCGCACATTATTACTATCACTTTATTAACTTTGTTTGATAACTTTCAATGAAATGTTTTCGTACATTTTTTTCTTCACCGTTTCGCCTCGAAACTTTTCAAGTAAAATTTCATTACGCATCTTCGATTGTTCCTAAGTCTTCATTTCTTTAAAGATTTTCTTTCGTTCTCTTCAGGTCATCGTTATTCTGAAACAATAGGAAAGAGGTTTTAATGGAATGAAATTTTAATGATTTTACGGGATTTTTATTTGATTAATATTTCTGTACGAGTAAAGTTCCCTGAAGTATTTAAAAACATATGTACATCGGAATTTTACTGACTTATATATCAAATTCTTCTTTGGTTAATTAATTTTAATTCATTTTTGCGAGTTCAAAAAGTAATGTAAATTGAAGAAAAGGAGAATTTCAAAAATGAATTTATAATAATATGAAAACTTAATAAACAGAAGAACATTTTTAATTTTCTATTTTTGTTGCCCCACATTAATAATAATTCCTGTATCGTGGGAGCGTTTAAAAACACAAATATTCACTTGCACAAATATCTAGATCTAGATCATACAAAAATTTGTTTCGCAAGGGGACCGACCCGTGGCACGTAGGGCAACTGTCGATCGCTCATCCACTGAGTCAAACATGCCTTATGTCATTCAACCAAAATTTATTGCGAATATCATAATATTTTATTGCAAAAGAAATGTATAATACATTGTTTTTATCAATATTTATTGCTCACACATTTAATATGTAACAACTGTTTGTATTCAGCCCTTCATATAAAATGTTCGATCAACAAGTAATACAAACAGTTTTATTTAAGCTGAAGCTGTGAAAATAAAATTATAATGGGATGGATTTATCCGATGGAACTCAAAATAAATTCATCATACAGTTTTGGAACAATATTTACTTAAAAGTTTTAACCGATTGAAAATGTATCTGCAAAAATAATTTATCTGAAATTATGTGATCTTCAATAGCATCACGCTAGTATTTCACGAAGGGTTGAGCTGCCGTTATTGAGTCCTATATTATATTAGAAATTAGTGAACATATTGCCGTCTATCAGGCACAATTTTAAATAACCGTACAGGTTAAATCACCGTCAACGTGAAGTTTTTAATCCTGATCTGTGATTCGAATCTCACGCTCAGCATCGCATGCGACATCTAGATCAATGACTGGTATAGCTATCGTATTGATCGTCATCTGTTCAAAAATAGTAGGTAGGCTGGGTACGGTTGAAACAAAGGATGCTTGAAACAGAGTAGATATCTCTCGAACCGTGTGTGGTACGGTGAGAGGTGCAAGGGGCGAACGAATCGAATAACAAATCTGAACTAAAAAATCTGTGTTGCGTCTCCCACAGCGTGATGCAGTTGTTGTGCCCTATTGTGTTTTGATAAGCAAAATTAAGTTTTTGTGTTCGAAGATTTTTGCAATTATTGTGGTTTTTATTAAAGTGAGAGCATTGAGTACTTTTTTGTGTTTGAAATGAAGCTTGTAGAATATATTAGCGTGATTAGTTTTAATGTGAAATTACTGACATCGTTACTAATCGTTACATAAACTGTTTGGTATCTTCTGGGTGGGTTGGGGACGGTTGAAACGTTTTTTATGGGTACGGTTGAAACCATATATTTATTTACTTTTCTTGTTCTCTTGACGTGCAAGAAAGACTTCGTGGAGTATAAGATAAGTGAACCTGCCCACTTATCAAAGGATAAAGACGTCTATGAAGAGGTAAAAGCAGGAGATTCTTTTCGAAAAGCGGCGGAGAAGCATTGAGTGAACTACTGTTGAAGAAAATCAAGACATAAGGTATTAAAGCACACAAATGAGTTTTAATGAAGAGAAAGAGCAAGTTAGATAGTGTGTAATTTTTAAGTAACCATTTACGATAATCAGAGACGACTGATCATATATATTTTAAGATATGCGCCCTTAAAACATTTATGGCTGATTAGAAATATTGTTAAGTTGTATTTTTAAACGTTGATGACTGATTTATATTGTTTAACGGTGCAATAATTATTAATAAAAATAAAATTAACAAATAAAACATGTTATAATATTATATTTTGAATTATTTGCATGTGTTTCAATCGACCCCAACCCCTGTTTCAACCGCCTCTGGTATGGGGACGGTTGAAACAAATCAGATATTTTTTTAAACTTGCTTTTGTAGTAAAATTAACGCACCGGTTACTCAAATGGTAGGTACTGCACTTTAGTGGTTAGAAACATGCTCTTCCATTTAAGACATCTCTGTCATTACTCGGTTTATTAATGGCAGTGTTATGGACGATATAAGCTAAATTGTTTCAACCGTACCCAGTCTACTCTAAACCTCTTTAGCTTTTGGTGTAGTCACATCAAGCAGGTACCCACGTTGTAAATAGGAAATAAGAAGTGTTATAATAGGTTTAGTGAAGGTAAAATTGGAGATTGTCTGCATCACGCCAGTATTACCCGGAGGATATGGCAGAATTGTATTAAAGCGCAATCACATTTCGCCAATATCATAATTAAATCCTAGTACGTAATAGGTGGTAAGCCTATTATCACCTAACAGGCATAATTTCAAACCTGTGGAATGTTATTGGGAATTTTTCTATCAGAAAAACCCAACAACAATGCCTAAACCAAAAATCAAACCTAAAACTCGGCAGCCGCGCTTGCAACCACGATACCAAAGAGGATTATTACTAAAAACTTATCTAAAAATCACTAAAAATTTAGCCCAGATGACAATCTCCTGTCTGTCAAATAAATGTATGGAAATTATATTTTCGGATTACAAAATTGTCTCAAACTTTTTAAAATTTGGATCCAGTTGAAACTTATATTTAAACGACATATAATTTTATTATCCTTGGAGTTGTCATCTTGTTTGTGGAGATAAGTTGCGACTTTAATTATACCTATTTTATTTACTTTTTATAACGTTGGTTTTGGTGCTGTTACAAATATTTGTTAGGTACCCGAATCTGCGACATATAGGTTAGATAGGTAACCACTGCACAAATAAATCCTATTTTTTTAAATTCTGTTTACTTTAATTATATGTACCTACTCTCCAAATAATGCACTAGCATGAGTAAATAATATCTGGACGCATCACGCCTGTATTCTTCGAAGGGTCAGGCAGAGGTGTACTATTGTACACCTGCATTTCGCCGATGGCGTTTGTTATTGAGACCCATGTTATAGTGGGCAAGCCAATTGCCATCTACCGACCACAGTTCCAGACTCCGTGTTGCTACTGGGAATTTACATACAGACAAACCCAATAACACTTTGCCCGACCCGGGAATCGAACCCAGCTCCTCACGCTTAGCAGTCACGCTTGCGACCACTAGACCAATGGGCAGAAACAAAAAAGTTTTACTAATAACGCATTTTCCTAGACATTTCATTCCCGATTTTTTACCCTCGAAAACCCCGATTGTAAATTTTATCGAAATCATTAGAACCGTTTTTGAGAAGGCGATTAATTATATTTTAATTATTATTATTTGAGAAGAAAATATATAATATAAACATTTTCAACAAACAGCTGCTTTATAAACAGAGTGCGGGCTGTTAGTAAAACAGTACATTTACTGAATATTACACTCTCATATATTCTCACCAAATGTATCGTAGCACCCATTATTTTAATATTTTACAAGCAATGCCCTAGTTTCGTAAAGGGGCTTTAACGAAACTATATTGGCCGTAAAGGCGAGTGTCAACAAATTCATACGTAATAGCGTTTTTCTTATTGAGGAGCGTAGCTAGCTACCAAACAGATCGGTCGAACTACGAGGTTAAGAGCTTGGTGCGGTTCAGTTCTTAGACGAGGGACCGTTGTTCACACATTGACTCCTACCTGCTTTTGAAAGCACGTTAAGCAGTTGGTCCCGAGTGACATACGTATACCCATTGACAGTAGTTAAGAATGTGAGCAGCATTTATAAAAAAAACAAGACACTCGGGCCTTGATTATATAGAAAAAAATTCACAGAAACCAACAAAATGTGCAACCCTTTCTCCCTTATATATTTTTATATAATAAAATACATGATAGCATGTTTATTAGAAAGAAAGAAAGAACGAAAAAGCATTTATACCGTACCAGTGTAATTCAGTCAGTAAATTACTATATTAAACCATTTATTTAGCCTCACAATATACGATACATTAAACAAAGAAACGACAAATAGGTCCTATATGTGCCGCAAGGAATCTAGCTCAGTATTTGCTGTGCGTATAAGCACAGCACCGATTTTCAGCTGGTCCCCGGTTTTTGTACAATCGAAGTAATACAATAGGTGCGCGCACACAACGGAACAAAATATTAAATTTAGAAATTAGTAACATAACAAAGCAAAAAAAAAAAAAAACACCAAATTAAAAGTAAGTAATAGCAATAGCATATGTCCGACGGCACGGTTGGCGCAGTGGTTAAGAGATCGACTGTTGCGCTACGTGTCGCGGGTTCGATTCCCGCACGGAACAAATATTTGTATGATCTACAGATAGTTCTTTCGGGTCTTTGTGTATGTGAATACACACCGTGCCTCGGAAAGTACGTAAAGCCGTTGGTCCTGCGCCTGATCTCTCTCCCGTCGTGTCGGATTGCCGTCTCATTGGACTATGAGAGTGAAGGAATAGAGAGTGCACCTGTGTTTGTGCACACACTTGTGCTCTATACTATCTCCTGTGTAGTTGGCTAATCTCCGGTGAGATTGGCCGCCGCGCGCCGTAACCGAAATTCGGTTAGGAGGACATTATGTCACATTTTTCTTACGTAATACGAGAGTTAAGCGCCTGTTTATGCCCACTGTTTGAAGTAATCATTCTTTAAGCCATTTCAGTATAATATTATCTTTTTTCCTCTTTCAGACACCCTTTGGCATAAAATGGCTGACCCATTTTTACTCGTGTGCCATTCGGTTTAGATACCCGCACTATTTTTACTACATTAACAATAATATTGGGAGAAGTACTTATCTTTCTTTCTTGAACGATATCTTTACTAAGAATTGAAGATCTCATCTCGGTCTCGACCATTAAGCGAAAGTACTGCCCGCCGAAAATTCGAGTACAGCGAGACAAAAAACTAGTTAACTTATCTAAGCCGAACCATTAAGCTCAGTGATTTATAACTTAATCTCTTGATGGTGCTCGATACTGTTCTAGGCGTCTGTACTTTATTGCCTAATTTAGCGGACAAAAACTGATATAAAATGCGTTAAACGGAGCACCAAATTAAAAAGACTCAGCGCCCTTTGAGAATGGAATTTTCCTGTTAATTTGAAGTAATAGGTATGTTGATGTGTTCTTGATTGACTGTCGACTAAAGAATATTGACTGGTTTTACTTTTCTAGTCTCCACGATTAAATATATTTAATTCAAGATGTATTCAGAATGATAATAATATGAGTGAGTGTCCCATAGTTGGGCAAAAGCTTCCTCTTCATGAATTGGATACTTTACATAATATGTAGCCTATTATCGTCCAAATTTGACGAGCAAGTCGATTCTAATAATATTTAGTTGAAAAAAATTAAAAGCAAGTATGAACATTTTTAGAAAGAAAGCACATGAAATCCAATCTAAAAGTTCATAACATCAACATAAAATCTCCAGATATACAAGTAATCAGACAAACAAAAAGCCACATCAGCGAAACTCCACAACAATACAACAGCAATTTACTAAACGACAGTCCACTACACAAACAAGAAAACAAACTTATGTAATAATCTACACAGAATAATTTAACTTCTCAACTACAGCTTTCTGGGCGAAATTTCATAACTTGTCCAAAACTGCTAAAGAGCAAAATGGCCTGAAAAGGTTATACTTGTATGCCATTTTGGGAAACCCCTCCCTTGGGGACGATAATAAGCTGTCTGCTAAACGGCTATTTTGGTGCTCAAGGAGAGGCCTATTATTATGGAAAATAAACATGCATGGTGTGGGATTTATTTAGCATTTATGTATAACCTTACTTTCACTTTTGGGGAAAAATATTTAGTGCGGCCTCTATTACTTTAATAGAGGCTAACGACTGGGATTATCTGTCTAGACCTGAAAATAATTATTAAATTCAGTATGTCACGTTTTTTCGGTATTAATTTTATCATATTATGACGTTTTTTAATTAGACAATTTTAGGCGGTTAATTTTAATATTTTTGTTTTCTATGAACCTATGTATGTAGTACCTAGTATTTTTTTAATAAATTATCTAAATTTTACTTCAAAAAGCAGTCGAAAGATTTCGATGATACTACAATAATGTTCGGTAGGCATATTTTTAACCCAAAGAACGAACAAATATATAAGTACCTATACGTAGAAACTGAACAGGCAGTTTACAAGTGTTAAGAGTACAAGAGTACTTTACAGAGTTTCTGCTTAGGTTTTTCACTTACATACTAGTAATTTCAAGCAAAATTGACTCCACAAATATTTTCTCAAGAACATTGTCGAAATATAAAGTTCATATATGTACCTACTTTAACGAGAATACTACTTTTTCTAAAACTCGATAACCCGCGAAAAGTACTCCATCATTATAAGTATGTACCTACGTATTTAGATTGCTAAACAGCCTACTGGCAGTTCAAATAAATTCCACTAACTTTAAGCGTTTCTGACAAAAATACTCGCTTGAAGTTTCAAAACTTATGCGGCGTTCTCAGCAGGGATGGGTAGGTTGGTCAACTTTTAGTTGGTCACCTAAAAAGTAAAAGTAAGGTAGACTGGATTTATTAAGTGTAATCTTATGATACGTGTTCTTCAAAAGAACAAAAGAAAAAAAAAATGTCCGATGTGAAATATTCACGCATGCGCCGACACTCAACCGCCCGGGCGCCACGGATATATTCCGAGGTTAAAGGGTAACCCCATATTCATTCGCCGCGAGTAGATTGCTACAAGTTAACTCACTACAAGTTCCTGACGCTTTAGACACAATTATAAACCTCAAAATCTATAGAGCAATCAAGGTATTTTATATTGTGAAAATTCTGATATTGTCTGGGGACATTAGGGACAATATAAGCGATACGTGGGTGCCTCCCAACTCATATAGGCACTAAAATATAGTACAAAACATCGCTGACAGGAAAAGCCTATTTAAACTTTTGTGGCATTTCACCAGCTGTTTCGATCTTGGTATAACTAGAAGTGATACAATTTATACATTGAATAGTATAGAAACAAGCATTAGTGCTTTTTGATATACCAAAAGATTTAATATCATGTAAGCGATGTTAATTATTCTTATACGAAATTAAGTACGCTCATAAAGCATAATTATTAATAATTATAATCTCTGTAATTAAATAACTTCATTTTTATGTATGTTAGACTCTTATAAGTGAATTACCTCATCGGTCTAGCAGTCACAAGCGCGACTGCTGAGCGTAAGGTCCTGGGTTCGATGTCCGGGTTGGTTAGCGGTATTGGGTTTACCCGTATAGAAATTCTCAGTAGCGGCACGGAGTTTGGAACTGTGCCCGGTTGATGGCAATAGGCTTGCATCCTATGACATAGGACTTAATAATAGCATCGGCATAGGGTTAGTCAAAAAAATATATCATAATACAGTTTAAAACTCTTTGAATTTATCAAACCATAATTAGGTACCTCGGGTACGTCTTAAAACTGCGGCCAGACACCGGAGGACGGGTAGCAGCGTCCTCTCATTAATCGGTGAGCCACTGCGATCCCCAAGCCGCCTGCCAAGCGTGGGGATTATGGCAAACCCCCCTCGAGGGAGGCCTTCGTTCAGCAGTGGACTCTTCCGGCTAATGATGATGATGAATTAGGTACCTAATTGTCACATCCAGAAAATGTAGCTCAGTAACAACTCCCGCGCGCCGGACACGGTGTAATATTTAATTTCCTTTGAAATTTCGTCCAATCGAAACTTATAGTTAAATGGCGGGAAAACCATAAAAAACTGGGCCATTTTGAGTGGCATGTGTGTTATTATAATGATTTATGGTCACCGTAAAATATTGTGGGTTGATAAATAACCCAGATAGAGGCTATTAATACTTGTCGTCAAAATATTAGTTTCGTTTGAAGTTATATTGTGATAGTTATTTTATATCGGTAGCGTTAATATTGTTCCGGACTAGAAACCTGGATATCGATGAACAAAATTATGATAGTTTTCTTGCATATCGGCTTGGCTCGCCCATGATATAGCATCATGCATTTTTTTATTTATTTATTTAAGGGAGCTTTGTCACATAGTGATAATGTCACCCCCATATCAGAAAACTTACATCATCTCAAAACTATACAATGGGTTATACACGGTAAGTATTATAAATAAGTAACACTAATTATAGATATAAGTTTATATGACAAATATAGTCTCTATTCGTATATCTATATTCGTGTATCTATCGTATATTCGGTAACTAACAATAACTGACATAATACCCTAGCCTCCTCTGACAAGGGGGACGCTAAGGTGCTGTTAAATGCCCCCACTGCAAATGCACTGCTAAGCAAATATTGTCTCCGCTGAATGTTCCGGCCACACTCCACCTACACATCTTCAATGACCCCACAAACTTCGCAGTTTGGTGAGGTACTTTTACCCATTAAATAAGCGAATCTATTGGATGGGATATGACCCGAACGCATCCTGAACAGAGCTACGATATATTTCCTTGCCATATATCATGCTTTTCACAAAATCTTACTCTTCATAAATTGGATAATATTATTATATAATATTTATTATCATAATTATGAGCCCATTATCGTCCAAATTTGACAAGCAAGTCAATTCTAATAATATTTAGTTGAAAAAAATTAAAAGCAAGGATGAACATTTTTAGAAAGAAACCAATCAAAATGCTATCTAAAAGTTCATTACATCAACATAAAATACAAGTACTAATTACTTGTATAACTGGAGATAAACAAAAAGCCACATCAGCGAAACTCCATAGCAATACAACAGCAACCAATCACACCTGACACCGAAGGGTTAGGCAGAGGTATACTATAATGTTATTGAGTTCTATTTTATAGGGAACGAGTCTATTGCCATCTACCGGACACAGTTCCAGACTTCGTGCTGCTATTGAGAAATTCTATATCGCAAAAATAAATTATGATTTGGATGAAAATAAGATTTATTGTTTGTTAAATTCGGCTCTTGCTTTGAAA
The DNA here is from genome assembly GCA_947562105.1 of Shargacucullia verbasci. NCBI lineage: Eukaryota > Metazoa > Arthropoda > Insecta > Lepidoptera > Noctuidae > Shargacucullia > Shargacucullia verbasci. The sequence continues at coordinate 7,533,929 of OX387302.1, read as the reverse complement.
TATGTTTGTGATATAAAATATGTTTGCCTGTTGATGTCCATTGATCAATGGACCCCTCAGACTTCAAATTTTGTGTCAATGTAAATTTATAATCAACTCGCTTGGTAAACTGATTGGTAACCCCAGTTAATTTAACAGCAGTAATATAATTTGTTGACCCGGGTACGTCTTAAAACTGCGGCCAGACACCGGAGGACGGGCAGCAGCGTCCTCTCACTAATCGGTGAGCCACTGCGATCCCCAAGCCGCCTGCCAAGCGTGGGGATTATGGCAAACCCCCCCTTGGGGGAGGCCTTCGTTCAGCAGTGGACGTCTTCTGGCTGATGATGATGATGAATATAATTTGTTTTAATTATTTCTAAAACAAAGTCACTATTTTACAAAATATTTATTTATTCTCAGCAACAAACATTGAAGAAGAAAAAATACTCTAAACTTTTTTATATTATAAGATTTCTATGTGCCAGTGTTAATTCCATTTTTGTTTTAGCCTCTCACTTAGCCAAACGAGCGCTCCGCCTGATGGTAAATTTTCCAGTATTCTCATTTTTTAAATTTAAATTCCGAAACCTTTAAACACAAAGCCGATCCTATTTACTCCAAAACACTTACTGAAGTCAAGCAGAGCGAAAAACGTTGAGTTTTTCATTCCTCGTTTACAATTTTCATGTCCAACGTCGGACAGTTGGTTTCAAACTAAGCGCATGCAACATTTTAAACTAGCATTGAAAAATAATTTAACTTTCCCTGCGGTGCAGTTAAGCGGTTTGTTGAGTGGAATACAGAATTTAGCTTTATGCTTTCCAGCTGTGAGTAACTGTGTCGTGTCTCGCCGGTGTAGTTAAAACTTGGCAAAGCATATACCAAGGGAATAGGCATAAAATTAAATTAGTAGTACACCCTCGTTGCAGACATTATTTAATATTGTTATGTGATTGAAAGCATAAGAATAATAATAACATTAACCAAAGGCTAGAAAAAGTGATAGCCTAGTGGTTGAACGCTTGCCTTCCATGCGAGAGGGTTCGAGTTCAAACCCGGCCCGCACCTCTGACTTTTCGGAATTATGTGTGGATCAGAATTTGATTATCATTTGCATTAACGGTGAAGGAAAAACATCGTGAGGAAACCTGCACACCTGAGAGGGCTCCATAAAGTTCTTGATAGTGTGTGTAGTTCGCCAACCTGCACCAGGCCAGCGTGGTGGACTAAGGCCTTACCCTTCTCAATCTGAGAATAGGCCCTTGCCCAGCAGTGGGACAGTAATGGGCCGAATTTATTTATTTAGAGAGAGAGAGAGATAATGCAAAATAATATTGTAGTAGAGAACCTCAAAATAGAGTCAGAAATTTTGGGTTAGATTTCATTTCCTTGTAACTCTAACAGCTGCTTTCCACAAACTTCATTTGTTTTTATATACTAATGCATAATACGCATACTTATACATATATACTCGTATTATAACTAACAATGTTACGGAATTTACAAATAAAATATCTCGAAAAACTGAAATATTTTTTGAAACAACCGAAATACTCTTTTTCGTTTACATTTACGGCATAATAGTTTACACTTTACTACTTTGTATACATTAAATAATCGACATAATATGTTTCTTAATTACTTCCAACTCTTATAATAAAAACAAGAGCATTAATATATTGTGGACACTCAACGTTGACCACTGCTATAGTGCCGTCGCAGCAAATTGGCTGAATTATGAAATACTGCCGGTTTATTATATTGCATTATTGTTTTAATTAAAAACGATACACAATACTGCTGCTACGTGTTTTGTATAGTAAATAGTAATTAAAGTAAATTAATTGGATGATACGGGACTGTTTCGTTTCGTATTGTTTCGCGAATTTGTGTTGTGTTACGTAATGGTTACAATTTAAATTTGGAATTGTAAATATCTTTTTAAATTTTAATTAAAAATGGTTATGAATTAGTTATGTCACATTTGGTGATAAGACGATATGCGTGGGTCTAACGGTTTTAACATAGCATCACGTCTTCCCCGGAAGATTGGGCAGAGGTGTACTATTGTACACCCATGTTTTGCCGATGCAGTTATTAAGTCTCATAGGAGGATAGGAGGCGAGCAAATTGCTGTCTACCGTGCACAGTTCCAGACTCCGTGCTGCTATTGAGAATTTCCATATCGAAAAACCCAGTAACCCTTTGTCCGACCCGGGAATCGAAACCAGAAACTCACGCTCAGCAGTTGCGCTTGCGACCACTACACCAATGAGACGAGTTTAGTATCATTAATATAAGTATACGACCAATATTTTGTGGAACAAAGTCACGGTCAAAGTCAAACTGTTCGCCAAAAGGGAAATCCTCATTTTCATCACTTTTTTATGTACTCATAGTCTCATTATCGTTATTATATTCATATCACATCATCACGCCATTCTAGTCACTAGAACAGACAATGAATACAAAAGATTCTGACAAACAAACCCAAGAACTATCATTTCGACCTTAATAAAAATATACGAAGTGGTCCATTTAAGACGACCTTCTCTTCAAGGGCGGAATGTTCCTATTGTTATGTGGGGAGTGCTGGGCGATTTATGAGATATGCCGTCGGCCTGGAAGGGTAGAACGGGGACAGTACGGCAACGAGGATTGATTGCTGACCGGCTTTTGAAAGATTACGAATGTTTTTTGTTAGTGAAACGTGAATAAATCTGCATTAGTTCAGTTTTCGAGATTCTTGGATTGAAGAAACTTTGACTTGGATTTCTTGGAGATTTTTCGAAGTAAGCTGAACATTGTCATCGTTTTGGTATTGATTTTGGTTTCGCTAAACTTTTATTGAAGAGTCAGTACGTTTTTACACAATATCGGTATGTATTTTTGGACAAGGTTTATTTTTCAAGAATTCAATGGATAAAAATCAGTACTCACGTGAACTTGCGTTGAGCTTGAGGGGACTTTTTGTATCAGATAAACTATTTTAGAAATTTCGGTTAGAGTAAATAGCAATAAGCTTACCTGGCCAAATAATATGGTTTAACCACAGTAGACCCACAGTCTTACCCTGTTTTATATATGCGTGATATTACATGTGATGTCAGACCGATTAAGGAGCTTTCACGTAATCTTATTTCTTCCCAAACAAATCTACAAAGTTTAACGACGAGGGTGCCTTGTGTGGGCTTGATTTAGGACCCGAATGAATAAGCCCGACCTATTCGTAAGACGCTTTTCAACTAATATAGTAAAATAACTTTAAAATGACTTTCGTAGTATAAGGCCATTTTTTTTCTACTTAACAGGACTTTAAGGGGTTTATAGAGTAAGTGTTCGATGCAAGTCTAAGTTATTAAGAACGGGGGTACTAAGAAGACTGGTTGAGATGAATCATTGACGACTTAATATCATTTTCGTAAGGTTCAAACTCATCTGTTTGGGGGCAGATAGCATGGTCGTGTATAATATTTATATTCAGCCGCATCTGGTTAGATCTATAAAATAGCTATACCTGCTTAAAGCATGCAAGCCATGAATGTGCAAAGACTCGATCCAATTCGTATAGTAGCCTTGACACAGCCCCTCAATGACCTTGAAATTTAACCTTCAGTAATTCCCATACGGCTGATATTCTGTCAAATAGTCTTGTTTACAATCTTATTAATACATAATACTGAAGTGACTGAACGAATGTTAACCAATATCTAACAAGTTTACTAATATAACAATTAATTCTAACAAGTTAATTAAGTAAGGCCAACAAAGTGTTACCAATTATGTTGCTGACGTATCGAGCCGTGAAACATCTTAGTTATATAGGTAACTACTTGTATTATTTCTGGAGCAAAGTAGTTTGGGCTGTGTATTGAGAACGGCCCTTTCAAATCTGCGATATTGTATGTATTTTTAGCCTTAGCATTTTCTTTTCTTACGGTATCAGTAAATATATAATATCATTATTTTTTTCTGTTCTCATTTCTAAGTAATCGTCTTATATCACGCTTTGATTTATACCATATTCAGCAGTTTTTGCTAAAGCGCTCTTGGAAACCTCATTAGTACCAAAGCATTACTTGAATCCAGATTAAAATTTAACATTAATAACTCACTCGTTAAAAATAATAATTTATTTAAAAAGTTTGCGGTGATTTTGCAAGCTCTCAAACATTAACCAGACCTTAGAAGATTTTTTTAATGGTCTGTATACTGGGTGGAAATGTTAAGCGGGCCCTTAAGGGGGTAACCCTAAATACTAAAGTTAGCAAATTTTACCCAAACGTATCAGTTCAATATAAATATAAAGTGTTTTTTTTTTTCATACATATATATTTCTGTTCCCTCTGAGTATTTAAGGTTCTTCCTCTCCAAGGCCCACTTCAACTTTCCACCCCGTATAGTATAATTTTTTTATCTTCCTATAATATATATAAAATTCGCTTTTCGCTATAGAATAATGCAATATTGGCATTTTAAGTATCTAATTATCCTCTGATAGTATATACGAGAAAATATTCACATGTTAGAAACACATATCGCACCCTGAGAACGAAAGTGATCTTATTCAAAAATGTAATTTGTGAGAAATGAGCAAAAAAGTCTTCAAAAAAGTATGCTTTTTAAGGTCAGTTCTGGTTGTTCAGGAATTTTGAGTCAGATCACTTTCATTCTAAGGGTGCGATATGCAGAACTCTGCTCCTTAACTAGCAAATCTCAAATTTAATACGAAAATCCCGCAAACCTTGGCAAATAAGAAAAAAGGAAATCAGTCTAAATGAAAACTCTCAGACGTAATAAACGGGGGTAGGCAGGGAGGTATTTGATCAAATGAACAATAATAAAGGGGCGAGGATGACAAAATTGTGCGGAATTCCACTTGCCGGCGGAATTTTGAGGAGTTTTACCTTTTTAATCCATTAGGAACGCCTCGGAGGCGAAAATATTTTAAATTAGGACATTAGGACTGATAAGTGAATTTTAAGTGAAAAATATATCGTTTGGAAAACGTTGGTTCTTACGTTTAAAGGAAGCTATATTACTTTAGATAACAACGACATTTTTACTGTATCAAAATCCATGGTAATAATCGTAAATTGCTCTGTGGACGGCACTTTCTTTTTTACTATAGGTACATATTAATTATTAATTTGTGTAGTGCTAGAGGCAACACTGAAATGTGAACTCGTATTCCTGGGACCCATGGATACAGGCATGCCTAGTGTGGGGAACCAAGTTTAGTATCTTCCGTGCTCGACTTATAAAAAAAAATGTACCAATTCTTTAAGTTTTGTTTTTTGATCTCACAGGTTATGTTAAACATTTGTACTTTTTTTTTTCAATTAATATTCTTTTCATTTTTTTTCTTATAATTTATCTCAGTGGGTTTAGTCCTCGAAATATAATTCATCTAATTAAATTTTATATATTACATATTTACTTGTTACCTAAGCTATAATTGAACTACCCTCTTAATTTAACATCTCGTACAGATTTACACTAAAGTTACATAGTACATTGACAGCATTCAGTATTATATTGAATTGTATTTAAATTTTTAAGTCAGCTTCTTCACTGACTTCAAATTCATCTAGCTCAACAGTGAGTCAAATAAATCTGACGTCATATATCGTCTCTTTATTTTATTTATCTTTCTACAGATCTTTGAAAATTCTCTATAATTACACGTTTTAATCAATAGGTATATTTTTTTCGGCATCCGTTAATCAGGTCTTTAAACAGGTAAACTAGCATGAACCATTAACACTGCAATAAACTACAGTTTCAAGAGCCAAGATCTAAGACCACAGTTTAACCTCGACCAACGGTTTAGTCGTCGTACATTATGAAATTTATGAGCGAGGAGTAATGCTTGCATAACCAACGGGAAGGCAATTTATTTTAGTTTCACAGTAAATTAATTTCTACGTGTAAGATAATCAGGTTAATTCTTGTTTGATTCAAACTTTGATTAAAGGTATATTTTAAAGTACGTTTAAACCAGCCAGCATCTCTTTTCCAATAAGTATGGCATGTGAAATTAAGAGCAAAACTTGAATAAAAAAATCTTTGCAATAAACGAAATCTTACAATGGCTGAACACATAACAAATAGAGTACAAGGCATCCTGTGCTTACGTGACAACATACTGTTATAATAAATCTAATATTTATTTATTTAGCTTAAGAATCTCCAACAAAGGACAAAACATTATTCAATATAAACTAAAATATGATATGGTTAATGAAAAGACCCAAGATTAGTTACGGACGCGATCATATTTTACTTAAAAATTAGCCTCGTGAGCGGTATTTTATCTCTAACGTTTTTAGAATATACGTGTACATTTTCCGTTCTTTTGGTTTTAATGAGTTTTTTACGACATCGATATATTTGCTCTCCTTTTAATTTACAGTAGATAATTATAATGGATTTTATATTTTATTTATAACTATTATCATTAATATAAATATTGTCTACGGCTTTGTTAAATGAAGTAAATAGAAACTGAACTCCAGTGTATCTCTTCGAGTATCGAATTCAATTTGTTGATGAACAGGTCGGGAAAGAAATTATTTTCCGATGAGGTTTTTCACAACGGGAAATGTAATCACTGGATTGAGTTAAAAGTATTACGAGTTCTAAGATAATTGCGTTCGTGTTACTGAAATGAATACAAAAAGACAAGTTAAAATAAACGAGAATTATAAAATTTATCTTTCTGAAGAAAGAAACGCAGATAAAACTGTATTGGGTGTAGGATTTTTTATATTAAGATACCCGTTTTTTTTTAAATAAACTAAACCAGCTACATGAAAGCAGTTTGAACCCCATAAATAAAAGCATACCTACAAAAACACCATCATAATAAATGTACCTATTTACAGAATATTTATTCTGAAAGAGGTCAATAAAGAAAACTGTTTCATCTTACACGAACAGTCATTACAAATATACAAAGTTCAGCAAACAAACAAACACTTTCACGCAACGAAAGACTAGGGATGAGCGCGGTCAATCGAGCCATGTCAATATCAAGATCCTTTTTCACGATACCGTACCCAGTATTTTGTATGTATCCTGGATAAAAAATCTACCTACGTCTCAATTTACAAAGTGAATATTTTTTCAGGAACAATTGAATTTAAAAGTAAGCTGTTAGATAAAAAATGATTTCGGTTTAGAACCAAAATAAGTAATTACTTGTAAATCATTAGGTTTTTTTTATGTTTATTAATAGCTATAGCTATAGCTACTTTTAATTGATAGCTATAGCTTAAAATTAGTATCTGTAAATAGTTAGAAGTTTTGATAAATCATATTTTGGACGCAAGTACCTACAACCTTTATAAATTAGAACAGCACCGCTATCACGAGTTTTTTTACTATTTACTATCATAGTAAAGTAAATTTTCATGATAGCGATTTTAGTTCTTAACTTGGTTACATGAGGGACTAGAGTCGCTTATGTGACATATGTGTCATAGTAAAGTTTTGATTTACTATTTACTATATGATAGAGATGTCATGTTAGCTATTAAGCTATTTTAGTTCTTAACTTAAGAACTAAAATAGCTTGCATGAAAATTTACATTTACTATGAGAGTAAATAGTAAAAAACTCATAATAGAGGTACAGAACATTTTAATTTTGTTGCTTCCCAAAAATCTTTTCTTGGTCCCTCGTGATTTGCATAATATCTTGCTATCGAAACCATACGCCAAACTTTTCCTCCAATATTTTATCGTCAATCTGATCTCCCCTTCTAAATAAATCGTCAATCAATCCATTATCGATACCATTGTCCCTACAACCCTTCGATAAGGAAAGTCCTTCTCATAATTCTTGGAACGAATAAACACAGAGATGTATCAAAGTGAAAAGGGATATTTTAGTGTTGAAATGGAGATAATATTTTGTGTATGGAAGCTTAAGGATATGGCTGACAAAGATAAAAGAACTTGATGTATAAAAAATATTATGCCAGTAGAGATGACGAAAACAAATTGCAGAATTGTGCTACTTTGACATTAAAGGTTTTACCGTTTTACTGTATTAGGATTTTGAATTTTAGTTGTTTATAATACCTCTATTAGAGTAATGAATGCCGCTCTTCACAAACTCGAGAATGTTATCATTTTAAGAATAAGGGAATTGGCGGTGCCCTTGAGAAACTAATATATCTAAACAGAAGAAAGATATTGAAAGAGTTAAACAGACTTCAACCAAAACAACTTAATTTTATCTGCTTCATTAGTTTAATGGTAACAATGAGGCTATTGAGCAAGAGGTCTTGGATTCAATACCTGAGTTGGACAAAATATCATCGAGTTTTTCTGTTAGAAATTCTCGGTAGCCGTGGTTTGGCACTGAGCCCGGTTATATTACACTTCTGCCTAACCCTTTGAGGAATACAGGTGTACATACTATGTTATATCTATACCAAAACAAAAAGGCGTAATGAAAAATATACAATAAAACCTAATAATCGAATTGAAAAATCAACGAAAACCATTCATTTAAACAAGACGCGAATCGAACCCAGGACATCGCCTAGCAGTCACGCTTGCGATCACTAGACCAATGAGGCAGGCCATATTGTTAAATATAAATCACTATATCTGCCACCATAAAATCGTCAAATAGCGTTACGATATCATGGCGTGCGGTGCAAATGTTCCAGGTCACGCATATAATCATGGGTTTTCATCCATTTTTACACCGCAGCTAATAATATTCGTGATTAATTTTGATATAATGTTTTTGCGTGAATAATTAGAAACGATATGTTTGATAATATGATATGAGTAGCTTAGGGTTATGTTAAAGCCATAAGCGATGATAAATTCATGAAAATTATTGTGGTATTTGAGATATATAAAAGTTTTGATAGAATTAAGTGTCTTTTGTCATTTTTTGGTGGAGTTGTTTTCAGTCTGGTGTTAGATTTATTGTAATAAATTATTTTTCGAGCATCCGAAGCAGCTTTTTATCTTGCTTAGAAAAAGGACTGAAGGCCGTCTTCAGTCTTTTTCTAATATATAAAAATGGAAAGCCAATCACCTACAAGTTATCGGTTAAATAGAAATAATCACAATAAAAATATAAAACTAGAAACATAATATATATATAGGTATGTATTCAGAACTATAATATATCTGGGAAAACTAGGTGAAACAGAATCTAAGTGAAGGTGTGAATGAGTGAGGGAATGAAAGAGAGAGATAGAAGAGTAATGGCGATGAACGGTGAAATAGGTGTAACAAAAGGATGTAAAAAAGTAGTTTAAAATAAACGGAAGAAGTTATTGTTGTTGTTTCTACTGGTGCTCGATCCTTAGACACTACATATATGATACGTACCTCTGTTATACAGTCAACTGTCGCCAATGCTGTTATTGAGTCCCATTTACTAGGAGGCAAACCACCTAACATGCATAATTCCGAGCTCCGGGCTACTTAGAATGGATTACTTATATTAAAAACTTATACTTAAAAAATATCACTGCCCGATCCGAGAATCGAGTCCAGAACTTCACGTTTAGCAGCCTCTCTGGAAACCACTAGATCAATGTGGCAGTTATCTTAGGATACAGAAAAATAAAACCAGCGTAGATTGACAAACTGAAACAGGAGCCTCATATCTCACGCAACCTATAAAAGTCGTGTGAAGGATTTATGACGTGTTACGAAGAACAAACTAGCCATCGTTTATTATTGATGCACAGTTAACAGATCGTTAATGCAACCTGCAACTGCTATATGTGGCTAGTAACGATGGGAACGTGCATACATACACTTAATATAGAACCAATGCACATTAGGGGGACGTGGCTAAGTGACTACCACGCAGTTTGATTGATTGATGAGGTTATACAATGTTGCTGTGATCAAGGCCTGGTGAGCTAGGTGGCCATAAGTGAACATATTGTTGACAATCAGCGTTATTGAGAAGTTGATCTCATATATGGAAGTCATCACGTCATTCAGAATAGGCGTCTTAATATTATCATCCTAATCCTAACTAATATTATAAATTCGAAATTAAGTTTGTTTGTTACCTTTCCACGCATAAACCACTGAACCGATCATCATGAAATTTTGCATATACGCTGTCAAGGAACAGAAAAGGATATAGGGTACCTTTCATCCAAAAAAAGTACTGTTCCCGAGGGAAAGAATAATAACTTTCGACGGTTACAATTGCTTTAGGACGCTAGATGGCGCTACGTATCGTTTGAATCAACTAGCTAATTTACTGTCTACGCACATTGTTTGTTTAGTAACCTGAACTAAATACCTAAGTTAATCGTATTAACGTTAATGCTGCCTATATCGACCAACAACCTGAATTGATTGTCAAAATCTAAATCAACGCGAGCGAAGCCGTGGGTAAAAGCTAGTTTTACCATTTTTTTTGCCCCAAACTAGTTTTTCACCCTCTCCTATCTCTTAAACACACATAGCTCATTCAAAACCACTATTTGTAGAACATGTAAATATTGTAAGAGAGTGAAAATATCCCTCTTTTTGTAAAACAAAAATGGTATCGACTAAATTATTTCAGGTATACCATTCAGGTATACCATATATATGACATATGGCGCTAGATAATAAGGGTTGATAATTCTCAGTAGTGACATAACAACTAAAAAAAGAGTGAAAATTAAACTTTGGTCGTTTGTCATTGAAATAATATTGAACATTGATCTGTACCTCTATCACGAGTTTTCTTACTATTTACTATCGTAGCAAAGTAAATTTTCATGATAGCGATTTTGATTCTTAATTTGGTTACATTAGGCATTAGAGTCGCTTATGTGACATATGTGTCATAGTAAAGTTTTGATTCATTATTTACTATATTATAGAGATGTCATGTTAGCGACTCTAATCCCTAATGTAACCAAGGTAAGAACTTAAATCGCTTGCATGAAAATTTACATTTACTATGAGAGTAAATACTAAAAAACTCATAATAGAGGTACTGTATATAAGGGCCCTACATTTTTTTTTTACTTAGCATTATTGCAGCTTACATCGCTGAAAGCAAAACATTTATTTTGCAGTGCAAATTGAGTTAAACATTTTTGTCTCCAGCGTTCGGCAATTTATTGTAATTTATTTTAGAGGGAACTATGAATAAAACATAAGGCCGATCGAATTCAGTAAAAGTCTTTTTGTTGTAAAAAAGACAGACCGTCAAAAATCTACTAATTAAATTAGGTTTGTACTCCATTTATTGATAAAGTTAATTGTGATGGAAATGGAAAAATGAACAGTGACTCAAATCCCGTCATACTCAACCTGCGGCGAGCTTTTGTGTGTAGCCCACCCGGTATAGTAGTCAAGTTGTCAATCAGTTTCAATTTCGCGCAGGTCCAGAGAAAGTGTGGGAGCGCGGAGTACAATAGGTACCTAGATAATCCTACTGCGCAATTGCGTTGCAGTGAGTGATTCAGAGATCTCATTAGATAATATACCTAAATAGATAGATTTGTTTGTAATTTCGCCAAGATCGCATGTGGCTGCATGATAACCGCACATTATAAGACTTATAAGATCATCCAGTCAGATGAACTGTGATGTGATGAACAATTTTGGTTTTTTGTTTTGTTTTCGTTACTTTGTTTTACGATATTTAAATATAATGTTTTTTATTAAAACCTAAATTTTGTGTTGTGGCCCGCGGCACCTTAACTGATACGTTTTTGTAGCCCTTATGGGAAAAAGGTTGAGTATGGCTGCTCAAGTCCATGCTGTGTAGTTTTGTGGTGTTCACTATACAGAGATACTATAACATAACATAGCATCACGCCTGTATTCCCAGAAGGGTTAGGCAGAGGTGTACAATTGTACAACCACATTTCGCAGTTGCTGTTATTGAGCCCCATGTAATAGGGGGCGAGCCTATTGACATCTACCGTCAGTTCCAGACTCCGTGCTGCTACTGAGAATTTCCACACAGAAAAACCTAATAACACTTTGCCCGACCCGAGAATCGAATCCAGGACCTCACGCTCAGCAGTCGCGCTAACGACCACTAGACTAATAAGGCACTCATAGTCAGAGAGACAGAGATACCATCAGAATATTTCAATCTTTTCACTAATAATTTTGATATCAAGCGTGATTCACAGAATGATAATTATGATAATTAAAATCAAAAAACAAATATTCGCACCATAAATTAATTTACCTCAGTAATTAACAACATTAAATTACCACTTCGAGGGATTAAAACAAGATTTATTACAGGACCGTACACAATTTTATAAGCGAATCGTTCCACCCGTCTTGATAAATGGGTTATTGAGTGGCTCATATCAATCATATGGCGACGGACGGGTAGATTCAAAAACAATTTTGCTTGTAATCCTATTTGACCCTGTTTCAGCGAAGCACATGTACAAAAATTGTAATTGAATATTTTTGTAGTAAGAGGGTTTTATGCTAACCTATTGGAAAACGATTAAATTGGATTTAAAAATTTACACAAGATTATTTTGCGTTAGACACACCCGGATTAAGTAAATTTGCACAAGATTAATTAACTTGAGATTAAATTGTGCTATCTATTGTTAAACCTAACTTGAAATAACTTAAACACTGTTATATGAATGGAATAGTGTTTATCACATATCGCTTTAAATTAATTTATAGCTAGGCTATATTAATCCTTTTTCAATGAATATTAACCTTTAAAAAGCTCAAGTGCCCACAACCGGCGTTCGTATATGAAACGATGCATGAATGTAGATGAAGCAAAAGGGTTATGTAAGGATCGTAGCACGTGGCGTTCCGTAGTTTCTGCCTACCCCCATGGAAAAAAGGCGTGACTTTATGTATGTATGTATTTACCTACATACGTAATATCGTGTGATTTGTATTCAAACAATTTATAAGGTCTTTCAGTTAGGAATCATTATTTATTGATATACAAGCATCAATAAATGTCTAACTCAATCGGGAATGTTATATTGAATCGTCTACATACGAGTAAGTGACGTAAGGTACTTCAGACGATTCAATATAAAATTCATCAATCAGGGACCTGTACCTCTGTTATGAGTTTTTTACTATTTACTTTCATAGTAAATGTAAATTTTCATGCAAGCGATTTTAGTTCTTAACTTGGTTAAATTAGGGATTAGAGTCGCTAACATGACATCTCTATAATATAGTAAATAGTAAATCAAATATTTACTATGACTAGATGTCATATAAGCGACTCTAATCCCTAATGTTTCATAGCGTTTTCATAGCGTGATGACTTACGGCATCCTCCTCTGGGGAAACTCTGCAGACATCAATACTATATTCGTCTTGCAGAAAAGGGCTGTCCGAGCTATTTATAATCTTGGGCCAAGGGTGTCGCTGAGACACAGATTTAAGGAAATTAATATTCTAACTGTAGCGTCACAATATATATTTGAAAATTTAATATATGTTTATAAAAATATTTCGAACTTTGTCAAACTGTCTGATACTCATTCTTTGAACACTAGGAATAAACACAACCTTGCTGTACATGCTACGCGCCTCCACAGAATAAGCAACTCGTTCATGGGACAATGTATACGCTTTTACAATAAACTTCCCAATGATATACGTAATTTAACATTAAAGAAGTTCAAAATTGTAATTAAATCTAAACTTTGTAAAAAAGGATACTATAAAATTTCGGACTATTTAGATGACAAAAACGCTTGGGATTGAACCGCTCTTTAGCCTTTCCTTTTTTTTTTATATACAATTTTTGCCATTAATTATTATATTATTTACTTCATTATTTTGATATTGTAATGTCGTTTAAATTGAAATGATTTCTTATATATAACCGCTATACATTGTAAATGTGAGTGAGATCTAGGCTGAGCGCTCTTCATTTCATTAATTCTCACGATAACTGATGCATGCTTGCACTCTGTTGCGACAGGTTAGCTCAAATAGTTATGGCACTTTCTTCAAAAGGCTATTCCACCCTATATTTGTCTCACATAAACCTTTACATAATTACAATCTGTCTGGACTTTAAAATAGACTTTGACCCCTGAGTTTGTTTCGGCGTTTCTTCTCAGGGATAGTCATAGGAAATGCCGACGCCATCTAGTTTAAAAAAGACGTGTAAAAGTGATTGAAAAATCCTAATTGCAAAAATAAATAATTTCATTTCATTTCATTTCAGTTAAGAACTAAAATCGCTATCATGAAAATTTACTTTAGTATGATAGTAAATAGTAAGAAAACTCTTGATAGTGGTACTGGTATAGAATATTCTAAGAAATAATATAGTGGAACAAAGCATGGACTATTGACAATTACCTATCGTACAAGATACTACATGCTGTTTATTCATTTTCAAAATGTATAATATCATGACATTTTGGGCTATTAGTAAAGTAACAATAACAAAAATTATTTTCAAATTCGTTTTCGACATTAGCACGATATTTTACATTAAAACACAACATAGCATATGTATTCCCCGAAGGTTTGAGCAGAGATATACTATTGTACACACACATTTTGCTGATACCGTTATCGAGTCCCATGTAATAGGCGGCGAGTCTATTGCCATCTACCGGGCACAGTTCCAGACTCCGTGCTGCTACTGAGAATTTCCATACAGTAAGACCCAATAACACTGCCCGACCCGGGAATCGAACCCAGGACCTCACTCTCAGCAGTCGCGCTTACGATCACTAGACCAAAGAGGCAGTCAATGATATTTTAATTGAATTGAATCAACAAAAACAATAATTCAGCGTAATTCTTTCAAATCATAACTCTGTTACAGAATCCTAAAATACTGTTTCATCATGAGATCTAATACCGTTTGATTTTCTGGATGGTTCAACAAAAAACACTAATTGTATTATTTTTTTCACTATAGTCGGGGTAGTTAATTAATTACAGCTTTCCTCTGTTGAGACTATCATCTAAAGCGGGATAAAAAAACGTGTACCTAATTAATTATCACTACGCGGTTTTAATTCCTTTCTGTAGAGAATTATTATGATATCATTGGATGAATTCGTTGCCTTTCTGTATAGAACATTATAATACTAAAGAAACAACAGGGACATCACAGTTAATATCATAATATGTTACATGAATATAAAATTAAAACGAAATACAAGTCTTCCGTCTATCTTTATAAGTCACAAATCGCTGCGGGCACAAAGTCTTTTGAGAATACAGCCCCATAACTTGAACTATTCAAGCAAATCCTAAGTCAAATGCCACATTCAACAGTAGAAACGTCTTTTCATATCTTTACTTGCAATAAAAACTTTTAAAAGACTATTCGTTGTCTGTGGCGAGCTGAAAGCCTTTTCTGAAAATTCTCGTCTATGAATGCCGCTGTCTTTGTATAAGGAACCTTTGAGTGTAAAACCTTCAAAATGTTTACTTTTTTTACGTCAACATCGAGAAATATTTTCCTTTAACTATTGTAAAATTTGTTCTTTATTTCATTGCAGTGGAAAAATATACCTTTAAAATAAACATATACTTGTAGAGAATTGAAAACTTCATCACTTTTCTTGCAACGCTTTAGATAATAGTTGAAGCAACCTTCTAGAACAGGGGTTCCTTAACTTTTAAGATAAAGAAAACACTCACCAAATACCTTTTATTTTATGGAACCCCATATCAAATACCTAAAGTGCGGAGTGCGCCCGGCCTGGCAATAGTCCGGGCTGAATTCTCGCTAAATACCTGCCTACTTACATAACAGTAAT
Organism: Shargacucullia verbasci; assembly: GCA_947562105.1. Lineage (NCBI taxonomy): Eukaryota > Metazoa > Arthropoda > Insecta > Lepidoptera > Noctuidae > Shargacucullia > Shargacucullia verbasci. The sequence continues at coordinate 7,518,202 of OX387302.1, read as the reverse complement.
AGGTACTTCTCATCACATATTTTGCGCTATTTCAAAATAATATTTGTACTTAACTGTGGTATTATTTAACAGCCAAAAGTAAATAATTTCGCGGAACCCTGGTGACTTTTCTACGGAACTCCTAGGTTCCGCGCAACCTACTTTAGGAATCGCTGTTCTAGGAAATGGATAGCATCGTCGTAATTATTTTGAATAAACAAAACTCAAATAGCATCACTATACCCCTGAAGGATAAAGCAGAGGTCTACTATTATACAACCAAGTTTCACCGATCTCGTTATTAAGTCCCATGTAATAGAAGGCGAGCTTATTGCCATCTACCGGCCACAATTCCAAACTCTAAGCTGGTACTGAGAATGATTGAGAGATTTCCGATAATCTCAATAACACTCAGCTGTCGCGCTTACGAGCAGTAAACAATAAAGCACCTTGATACACAATTATACGTAAAATGGGATACAAAAATTAAAGTCTAGATGTGAGAACAGAATGGAAACGTTAATGCAAACAATTTATTGTTGTCATTAAGCGCCTATAATGACTGCAAAGCAAATAATGTTGCACCACTATATCTCAGTTGAATCTAATTTCGTTCATATTGCTTGCCCGTTCTGGCCCATTCATGTGAAACCGCGTTTTGTCTAGACACCACAGCGTAAGTGCTTTTAGTAGTGAAGGGTTATTGCTGATACATAATTAATTTACCGGCAATATTACTTGTGAGTTCGTATTAAATACATTTTGATAACAGCAGTATCAAAGTTTTGGTTTCAGGAATGAATTGAATGGTGAATACGCAGTAAAAGGTATGGAGGAACGAGGTATGGTGTTCCTCCATTGAAAAGGGAGGATCCTCCGACCAGGCAAGGTGGTTAGCCTGGCGGGCCGAAGCCCAACGGTTGATGTTGGACATTCGTATATGTGTTAAAATCGTTGTAAACTTTCATAGTGCGATTCAGGGTTTGTTGTTGTAGCTTCACTCCGATAGATGGCGCTTTACTTTTTGCCATGTTGCGAGTAGTAGTCGCTACAAAGGGAGAAATTCAATTGGTTAATAAAATAATGATGAAGAAAACATAGAAACAATGTAATAAAATGGGTATTTAAGTTGGTGGTAGGCAATATACTGGAGGTTTCCTGAAAGCTTCATAACATTGTAAAATGTACGTAAAATTAAATAAGTTGTATGTGCGTGTCTACAGTTAAGTAAACAGTAATTAGTTGTACAAAACAAATTACAACAAACCGGCAGAAACCAGACGTTAATTTTGCTCCCAATATTAATAACTTAGCGTCTTTCACAAGGTTTTTAATTAACGTTTCCCTAATAATTAATAAGTCACATAATATTCAGCATTTTGTAATTCCAATTAAATAAAAATTCAAAGAGAAACCGGCTTTCTTTTCAAGTTATATGTTTGTGTTTTAATGCAAATTGTTTTCTGTTGTTTGTACTAGCTTTATTTTATTTTGAGACTACCATTTTATTGGGTAAAATACTGTCATACACGAAGAAAAATATTGTCTTTATTTCAATTAAGAAATTTGGTTTTTGGCACTTATATTTTCGAATTGTTGTATGTTCTTTTGTTCTGTCAGGTGGCAGCTCTCTCATGGGAAACGCTTACGTGGTGCTGTGGTGGAAAATTTATCCAGTCTGCAATGAAGGTAAGACGGAGTACGCCACACGATCTCAGCTTACGTCACTCATGAGGCTTTTTCCTTGCATCTTAATAACAATGGTGATGACTGATGATGATTACACAGAAGACAAAAAACTGAAAGTATGAAATCCTGAAATTAGATGATAGTCACTGAAAATTCAATCACCATAACTTCAGAAGAAGATGACAATAATTTCGCTACCTAAAACGTCATACGTGACTGTACATTTACTTCTTATTCACATCACGTGCGTGCCATACAAAAGGCAACCTATTCGCTTACAATTTCTTGAACTCTCGTAAACAAAACTGCTAACGCTTCATTAAGTACAATGCCGTAAATTTTAGTACTAGACATGAAAGAGTTTGTTAACTTCTTACTTGTATGGACCAGTAATTTGTCGTCAGTTTGTTTCACGAACTATATTATTTTCTACTTTATCACGAATTGAGAACTGTGAATTGGGGTCTTAAAGGTACATTGTACAATTCATCTTCGAGTCTCTGACAATAGCTGGAACATTATGGATGGCAGAAGGCAGCATGGATGGCAAATGATACTAAGAGTTGTTATAGGCTTTTAAATAATGTGCATTAAATAAGATTTTTTTGATATTCTTATTGCAAATAACGCTATCTGCTGCCATGATGCGGGTGTCAAATTAACCATAAAAAGCAGCGAGCTTCTGTGAATCAGCAGAATTATGTACTACCTGTATTAAAATTCGTCAGTTCTCAAAATTACAAAATCTGTTTAAAGTCTCATAAGCAACTTTTTTCACAAATAACAATATACTAGTACAGTAAAAGTCTTCAAAATCAAAAGCTCATTTAGAGATAAGTGTGTTTATTAACTTACAAAATACTTCACAGGATCTTGAAGGAAAAATCGTCCCTTTTATAAACAGGAAAATAAAATGAACAAAATACTTTGAAAAGGACAAGTGACAGGCCTTTATGAGCCTTTTCGATCCGAAGCCAGAATTTTATAGGCACAAGTTATCCTTATTTTTTGCGAGAAAAAACTTTTTTTCGCACAAATATGGTGAATAAAAGGCGGTAAAATAATACGGCGTTACCAAATTTTTGTGGATAAAGAAGAAACGGTAGGAATGCCGGATTGTCGGTCTTAAAAGCGATGGCTTTGATATTAAATTACAAATTGTTTCCGTGCTGAACCGGCGAAGAAAATCCTTTATAAACATTTCCTATGGATTATATTAATTCAGATGTTCTTTCTGTTTTTTTTTTTTTAATGTTAGCAGTCATTAGTCCTATATTCCATGAAGGGTCAGGTAGAAGTGACTATCTAATGGCACAACTCCAAACTCCGGGTTACTAGAAATGTTTGAAAATCAAACCCAGGCCCCTTCAGCCGTGCATGCCATCACTAGATCAATGAGGCAATTTGAGACTTCGCATTTCATGATAAATAACGTTCATCATTCGTAGCACATGATAAATAACGAAAAGATTTAAATACAAGACCGAATTCATCCAATCTAAAGTATGGCAATACCTGCTTCTACAAAATAGACGGTAGTTATATGAAGGCAAACTTTTTTAATTTGGCTCACAGCCAATGCTTTTCGTGTTCTATCTTGAATAGCTCGTAGATGAAAGTTCTGATGCCGAGAAGAGATTAACTGGTTGAATCATTAATGAGGGACGAGTCTGTTGAGTGGGATCCGGCTGCTATTTGCATGTAGTGGCTGAAACCTCATGTGGAGTTTTGGTGAATGAAACCTTTAGCGAGCTTTTTGGTGGATGTTTTTTGATAATCTTTAAAAGGCTGCAAGCGCTTCACATTTAGGTACTTATCAGAGTTTGACTATTAACAACACAGAGAGAGTTTGATTATTTAACACGTTTAAACTATAACGGCGAAATTTTATCCGAAGTTAGTGAAATTTCTTTTTTAGGCATAACATTAGATGACAAATGCAACTGAAAAGCACACGTGAACAAAATTTGTAATAAAATTAATAGATTTGTGTACGCTTATGGAGACTTACAAAAAAGACTTTCAAATAAACAAACAGCCCTAAAGGCGTAGCATAGTCCCCCAGCCTGAGCCAGCGTTGTAGAGTCCTTAAACTGTTCTCATTCTGAGAAGAGGCTAGAACCCACCAGTGTTATTGTAAGGGCTCAATTTTAGAAGAGTAGCTCAGTATTGCATGCCAGGTTTTTAAGGTGGGGGTGGAAGATTTACCTAAATGGAAGAGGAGTAAAGGACGTAAAAAAGCAGCAAGAAGTGTTTAACAAGTTCCAAATACATATTATACTGTGATATATGATAACATGATATCGACAGATCAACATACACTTTGACTTGAAAGCTTCGTAGCATGAATTAACAATGGCCTTAGTCGCCATGACATTTAACCTGACTGCAACACATAAATAGACCTGTCAATCGATCAAGCTGTGTTCAAACTCCCACACTCACTAGGTATTCTCTGGCGTTTAAAGCATCTATAATTTGCGAATTAAGGTCTAACTTTGTAATTATAGATAGTGTTTTGAAGACAAAAATTATAGATAGGTTTTTTCATGTCGCATTAAATGAATGACGAAATATGGTTGTCTTTGAGATAGGATGGAGAGATTTTTGATACGGTCATTGTAAGTTTTTTTGTTGTATGTTGATGTTGATCCACAAAATAGTTTTCTAGAAATGTATTAAAAAATGCAACGCGCAGCTTTAATATATTAAAATAACGCACACAATCATACTGTAAATATGAAAAGGTACCTAAACCGAGGGGTTAGTTTGAAGGCGTATGTCTATAATTCTATATGTCGGCGTTAAATCGTGTTCAGAATGTGACTGCATTTACGCCATAGGTATCTACTTGGAGTTATTTCTGAAACCCCTTGCGTTTTTACAAAACGATATTTATCAATTATTTCTAAGGAATGCGAATGTAAAAATATCTCCAGGTTGAAAGAAAAGTACTGATCTTCTTATCCGTAGATTGCTGATAAAAAATATGATGATATTTACGATAAGACCGCTAAATGAGATCTAAAAATAAGCTTTGACAAGGATTTTGTTCACACAGAAGCAATGTTGAAATTGGCTTCAGAAGGATTTAGAAGCATTAACAAACAAACAATATCTCTAGCTATAAATACGATTAGGGCTGTCAGCTCAACAAAACCGAAAACGGTCATTAAATATAATTTAAGCATAATACCATTCGTGACAAATTGTCAGCAAAGTTCGGTTCAACTTTAACTATAAAGGCGATTAAAATGTGATCAATGCTCACAAATTAACCTAATGCATATTTTTGTGTACAGTTCAAATAAAAGAAATATTCGATATACTTTGATATTTACTTTAAATATTTTCAAATATGAATATGGAACACCTATTATTTTTATGTTTTTAAACTTTGCATAGAGTCGCCTGATTAGTTGACTCTATGCGTGACCAGGAAGCTGGCCTATTCTTTGGTCATAGAATCAGCATTGCCATACAGCGCGGCAACGCTGCCAGTCTTCTGGGCACACTGCGATAACGATACGAAATGCGGGTGTACAAGTGCATCTTTGCCTAACCCTTCAAATACAAGTGTTTGCTATGTGAATGCTAAGTTATCTAATACTAGAACAACAAAACAATGCGTTTCATACAATAATACTGCTAACAAATTATTATAATTATAATATTTCGCATAACCAGATTATCAGTTAGCGCTAAACCGCATTTGATGTTAGGTAGATTAAAAGTTAATGAAACCGTACTAACCACACCAATCCATTACTTATTAAGTACATTTATTTAATTTCGAAAATAATATAACATAGCATCACGAATTCCCCGAAAGGTAAGGCAGAGGTGTACTTACTGTACACCCATATTTCGCCGATGCCATTATTGAGTCCCATGTAATAGGGAGCAAGCCTATAGCTATGTACCGGGCACAGGGCCCAGTGCCACAGTGCAGTGACTCCATACTGCTACTAAGTACTAAGTATTTCCTGGGAATCGAATCCAAAACTTATGCTTAAGTTTGTTTGTTACGGCGTTTTATTTCAGTGATAGTCATAGGAAATGCCGACGACATTTAATTTAAAAAAAAGACGTAATAGTGATTGAATAATGCTAATTGCAAAATAAACAATTTCGTTTGACTCCATTTGTATTAATAAACCTCATTCATACTGAAGCGATATTATTCCATAAAATAAAATAAAAAATAAAAAATACCAATTAGCTATCATAAACATCGAACAAACCTAACGCTATTCTCATAATTCTTTATTTGCCTATAAAATTATTATAGATTTCTTACAACGTCATGAGAAAAGGTTTTAGAAATCAATTTAATAAAGTTTTCTTAAAGTTTGATTTATAGAGACTTATAAAGTGATTTGTAAGGTTTCCATTGAAGCAAGAAATTTAATTTGTAGAGGAGACATTTTATTTTCTATTATGATTTATTTCTTATAAAATTTAACTAAAAGTAGAATTCACGATCACTAAGAGTAATATAATTTAAAAATAATGCTTAAAATAATGTGTATTTTTTTTAATGAATAAAACGACTGCTTTAATAATTTTAGGTTAAACTTTGTTTACAAATTACAACTGGCGTGTATTCAAAAATCCCTCATGGTACAATCATGTTATCAAATAGCGTACATAAAGACAATACTAATAAAACAATATATTATGATACACAATTAAAACATAATGCTCTTTTAATAACCCCGGATGAAATTTAAAACAGCATAATTGTAAATTTTTGTAACGCTTCGATGTGTAACCGGCACTTTGTACAGCAATTCAAACGATAAAGGGCAATAGGCTATAAACGTAATGGCTCGCGAGACTCGTAAACATTACGAATTGGACAAATTGACGTCCCGACCGCTCGTAATTGGACAATTATAAGGCTGGGAAAGCTATGAATTTAATACTGACAAGTAATCATTGTGACTGACAATTTACGTGGCGAAACAAATGAATTTTTGACATTTGATTGTAGAATGACATACAGTGTGTTTATTGTTCCTCTGATTCTGAACTGAGGCGGACAAGGTTGGCAGATTGTTTTTAAATTTTGCAATATTTGGGTGCCCAATTTAAGAACATGTTTTTATAGGTTTCGACCGCTTAACGCAACACTGCAACTGCTTATTTTAATAGTACTACGAGTAATTGTGTAAAATGTTAAATAGTAATTTGTAGAGGAGGTATGAATGAGTTAGAATAATAGTATTTTGAGGGATAATAATAACTGATTCTACAAAAGGCTGTTCTTTCTTTACATTTGTGGGCGTTGGCTCAGCCCAGAGACATCAAAATATTATTGACGTTGATCATAATACAATATTATTAAAGTAAATAATATTTATTACACTCAGATATATTTTCCAGAAATTTTATCAAACTTAATGTAGTCTCAATAACAACATGTAATATAATATTATCGATGAAAAATATTATAGGATATTTTTTTTTATTAAATTATTATAGTATTTGTTTTCAGTAAATATTGTTTTACTAACATCATTCTTGTCAATGTTTTGTTGTTTAACGAGCTAAAATAAAATATTGTGGTACAAGAGGTATCAGATTATATTATGGCTCCTAAAATCTATGTTTTGGAATCTATTACACAAGCGTGTTCTATTGTCAAACACACTCAAAGAGTAGTCAAACGCAGGGCTACCTGAAATCCACCTCTCATTCCACCCGCAGGAGACGCATTGGATGCTGAGGGGCGCTGAATGATGGGCTTTCCATAAGCGGCATGCGGATGACGGTGACGGACTTGAGGCAATAAGCAACTCAGCCATTAGAAGTTTATCTGCTCCTCCACAGCCAAAGATTCTGAGCCAAAGGCCAAAAACTAGTTTATTCCAACTAGCAAATGTTCTTCCAGCACGTAAATAATTTATCCAGCAGTAAATCTGCAAAGTTACAACTCTAAACTTCCCTGTAGTAAAAGATTCGTAAATTCAGTTCCTAGTTCACGGCTACGTGGCTAATAAAACCAAATGTATATCGGAACATTCTATAAATAATTTTATGGACCGTTAAACACGCTATTATCAAACTAGAATAGATTTAGTGGTTTAATGCGAAGATTCTCTAGGCTAATCTTATGCAGGTTTAAGATTAATTTCTTCATCACTACTTCATTACCGTGTAAGATCCAAAATTATGCGGTAGATTATTTGAGTAATTTTTTTTATTTGACACTGATAAAATTATACCTTGCAATGAACGTGACGGCATAGTTGGCACAGTGGTTGAGAGATCGACTACCGCGCTACGTGTCGCGGATTCGATCTCCGCACGGAACAAATATTTGTATGATCTACAGATAGTTGTTCCGAGTTTGGGTGTATGTCGATGTGAATATGTGTTTGTAAACGCACCCACGATACAGGAATTATTCATAGAGTGGGGCAAAGTAAAAAAAAAAAAAACTGTCTTGTTAGAAGAAAAGAAAGACATCACTATACATTAATCTTAAAACCGTCCAATACAATTGAATGCGCTAGAAAACCAGTCTTCTGCTATTAATCAATCAAACATCTAGCCAATGCTATATATATGCCCCCTATTACATGGGACTCAATAACGGCATTGACGAAATGTGGGTGTGCAATAAATAGTACACCTTTGCGTTACTTTTATGCGACAAATCTTTCAAGTTATGATGGATTTAAATTCAACTTCCAACATCATAATAGTGTGATTACAAAACCAATACTCGGACTGTAGTATCTAGGTGCAATACTCAAGAACCGCAGTCTGCGGTCACCGTGACTGCAAGCAACATGCGTTAGAAAGCTTCTATGTAGGACCAGTAAGACTAGTTAAACGAGGGGTATGTTCTAAAAACAAGAAAATTCTTGATCATAATCACTACATCACTATATTATAAAATAAAGTCCTCTGCCGCGTCTGTCTGTCTGTTCGCGATAAACTCAAAAACTACTAAACGGATTTTCATGCGGTTTTCACCAATAGACAGAATAATTTATGAAGAAGGTTTAAGTGTATAATTCGTCAAGGTTGTGTGTAAATTGGCTGTAATATGACAATTATAGTTGAAGATGTCGGAAAAAATCTCGCCGACTGGGAGCTTTACTGACGTGCTCGGAGTAAATGCCCGAAGTAACGGGCTGATACGACACTTCGACAGAAAAAAATGAATGCGTATATGCACTACTATCCGTGCGAAGCCCGCACGGGTCGCTAGTTTATACATATAATAAAATTATAACAGGCCGATCTCTGTACTGTACATTATATATATTGCAGAAAAACTAATATATAGGTCTTTATTAGAGCAACAGAAGCCAAAACAACAGTTTTTAGAATTTTTGTCTGTCCGTCTGTCTGTATGTTTGTACACGCATCACGCAAAAACTACTGCATGGAATTAAATGCAGATCTCACCGATGTATTACTAGAGATGTAACAAAAAATATAGGTTCCATTTTACCTTTAATACAGATTGTTTTTATTTCCAAAATCAAACGGTTCAATTTCTGGTTTGAAAATGGATTTAATCAAGGAAAATGGAGATCAGAACTTAGGCTATGGTGCATAGAAGCCGGGCTTAGGAACCGTTGTCTGCGGTCAACGTCACTACAAGCAACATGCGTTAGCAAGCTCTTATGTGGCGTTGTTGGTTTGTAGATACATTGCTTTTGTATTTAGGTATGTCTGTATAGTTAGAGGGAAATGTCGAATATTTGAAATTCAGTTAATTTTAGTTATATTTTCAGGTTATGTGTCAATAAGCTTAGATGAACAGAGAGCTGATCTATTTTTTTGGTCAAGGAATCAACTTTGCTATACAGTGTGGCAACGCTGCCAGACTTCTGGGCACACTGCCGGTTGACAGGTAATGCGGATGAGTATTTTGATACGTAATGTTTTTTTACAATTTTTACTGTTCAAATTTGGTTAGCTTGGGTTGGTTGCTTATGTTCTTTATTTAAGACAAGTCGTTAAATAAATAAAAAATAAAATAAAAAATATTTATTTCAGATATCATGATCCATAGGTTAGAAACTATCTTAAGATTAAATTACTAATTTAACGAGGGACCTCCACAATGGGGATGAGATCCTGTACGCTACGGTCCTCAAGATCGTGTTGCGGTTGCCACGAATTCTGAAAATCAGAGATACCGTTTTTTTGCGTATGACGGCATGAAAGCCATCAGCGTGATACAACCCGATGCATTACAAAAACGAGGCAAAGTTAAGTGTCTGCAAAATAAGAAATTGTTCCAAAAAACGGTTCTCATTTGGAGATCTAACGCTCCTATAAGTAATTACTATAAATGGCCATATCTACTAACAAATAACAAAAGAGTATTTTAGTATTTCTTGGAAGAAAATAGTAGATACCTACTTTACCCGTAAAACCGTTAGTTCCCGAACAGTTTTCGCACAATAACCGAACAAGTTATTGGTTAACGTAGCTTTAGAGTTATACGTGCGTGCTTAGAATACTGCTTATACTTAAGTAGGCATAAAGAAGGTATAAATTAACAGTGTATAAATATTTTTCTCATAAACAAGTGCTATAAGAAATCGATACGTGTTTTGGGTAAAATTGAGCTTTGGGGTCAAGTATATAGTTTAGTAGAGGGTAAGTTGTAGACTTTACCTTAACCTATTTTATCTCTGGCTAATTGTCTCATTGGTCTAGTGGTCACAACACTGAACATGAGGTCCCAAGTTTCGATTTACCGGGCCGGGCAAGTTTTATTCGTATTGTTTGTTAGAAAAATCTCAATTAGAAGTTTTAAACTGTGCCCAGTAGGACTAAAAATAATTCGCCCTCTATTACATGGGACTTAATATTGGGATTGGCGAAATGCGGTTGGACTGCAGGCGTGATTTTATGTATTATTATTGTAGGGAATACGTCCTACTGTTTATTTAATCTTCATAAACAAAGACTATATTATAAGGGCATTTCGTTCGGAAGTCATAGGTAGGCGATAGCCTTTTTTGAATCTACCTCATATTGAAAAGTTGGTAGGGAAATCCAAAACTGGAACCGATATCCAATTTCGTCGACATCCGAGTAGAGTTTGCGTACACAGCGGAGTTTGCGTTTTCCTTATTGTAATTTCGAGGCTTTTGATCTTACAAAACTATGAGAGCGTAAAAAAAACGAACTATGTTGGATATTAACTGTCAAAATTAAAAATGGTAGTGGATTGTTAGCACAGAAATAGAATATTTTTAATTATGACTTTTGTCTTTCGTGCCATTGCTTATAAAAAAATCTAAATAACCACTCCTCGGCTGCGGCTCTTCCACGGCTTGAGAGTGTATTTTTAATCCTAATTATCTCCGTATTAATATCTCCTACTAAAGCAAAGCTTAAGTTTAAAAAAAAATGGCTCATTGAATAAATTTCAATTGTGTATTGTCTATATTTAGCTCTTTTGGATGACAAGGTTGCCAAGGGATTTCTGTAATAACATTTATTTAACGACATCGGCGTTATTAAGTCGCATATTACATTCTGGCGTACATTCTGTTTTCTAGTTTCCCCGGCAAAACCAGGTTTTACATTATAGAAAATTATTATATTTCAGGTATATAATCTACTGACATCATTAATTAATTTATATGTCTCATTAATGTAAAATGCTGACCAATACAGACATTGCAGTCCATTATTAACATTATTTGTATTGCAAAATATTAGTTTCACCTAATTGCGAACTATCAAATATATTTATTGTTAACTCACCCTTTGTGTGTCACTACCAAAATCTGAAACAAAAGATAATTTGTTTATCATTATGGTAACACATTATGGTTGCAGCGTTATGTATTTAGGGTTGCCAGTATTTAAACAAAAAATATTATAGGTAAGAAATTAAGCACAAGTTACATTGAAATAGTGCAGTAAAAAAAAATATATGTTGGGATAAATGATAAACAATCTTATAAAGACACTTAACGATAAAATTGTACTTTAGATATGACATACCTAATTGATACACATGAAATCCTAACTAATATTATAAATGCGAAAGTAGGTTTGTTTGTTTGTTTGTTACCTTTTCACGCCTAAACCAATGAACCGATCATCTGGAAATTTTGCATGTACGTTGTCAGGTGTACAAAAATGGACATAGGGTACTGTTATAATATTCCGATTACCAAAGCTAATATAAAGTAAACTGCTGATCTTGCTTCAGTGGTTTACTTCATCGTTACTAGGTATTATGACGTAAAACATAAGTTGTTGTAAGCATTTCCGGCGATGCGCAATTCAGATCGGATTTAGACTTTGATGTGGACACATTTCTGATATTATATTTCTAATTTCGTTTTATTAAAGTTTCAGTTAATATAAAAGTGTTTTTTTTAAAAAGTCTCCATCATCCCACCCCGTAACAGTGGTGTCAGAAGTGGGATGTGTGGTAGACTTTCGTGAGTTTTCGTGCCAAATAAAAAACACGTGTCCACGTCGCCGTATCTCAACCAAAAACTTTGCTACCGCACATTTTCGCTCGTGCCAAACTATAGACTCTGTGTGTGAAAACAAACTGAAGACTCTGTGTTCCGAGATTCACTGTATCACTACAAACTCTGTGCTACTCCACTGTCTCATAAACTCTGCGTCACGAACTCATAAGTGAAAAGACTCGTTGATTCACTGTGTCACCTATTGCTGTTCCCGCTGGCTCCAATCAAGAATTCATATTGCTCGTATCCAAACACGAGATTTCGTCGCTGATTCTGGTACTAGTTCCTGATTTCCGCTGTCTCCGACCTAAGAGAGGTCAACGCCAACTGAGCATCATTCATCGGTCCTGTCACTCGTCTCGGCGTTCTACAGTTATGCTGCCCCAGTTCCTAATTCTAATGTGAGTAAAATTATTCTGACGGTAATTATTGCCATATATCAGTCTACAAGGATTGTCATTGAAAACTTTTATCTTTATTTTAGTATACATTTCTATGAAAGGTGAAGGCAAGTCTGTAACAATGACTGAACATTATCCTATGAAAGTTCTCTGTGATTTTATTGATACCTATAGTGGAGAACGCGATGTGTTGCCTGCATTCCTAACTAACTGTAAGAATGCTCTCGATTTGGCTTCAGAATCACAAAAGGAACTCTTATTAAAATTTATCGTATCTAAATTAAGAGGAAAGGCTCAGATCGCGTGCTCTAATAGGATATTTGACGACTTCGGCAGCCTGAAGGACTTCTTGAGGCAAAATTTCGGAGAACGAAAGCATTACAATCATTTATTATTAGATTTGCAGTCGTGTAAACAGGAATCAAACGAGACTGTTGCACAATATGTCTTAAGAATCGAAACTTGCCTCACGAATCTACAAGCTGAGATACACAATTCAGATACGTTGAAAAAGGAATTAGCGGGTCGCATTGCTATGACGGAAGACCTTGCACTTTATACATTTATGATCGGTTTGCATCCCAACGTTAGCAACATAGTTCGTTGTCGAGATCCAAAAACTTTTAATGCTGCTATCAATATTGCTATGGAGGAGGAAAAAATCTTAAACACTCAAAAAAGTACAATGATTAAGTCAAAGTTTTGTAAAAGTTGCAATAAAACAGGGCATTCGGATGCGGAATGTTATAATAAAAAGAGACGCGATGAAACCCGACTCCAAGTACAACCGCGCACACAATTTAACCCATCGACATCCAACTTTAAACATCTAACTAATTCAGCACCTATTGTTTGTAGATATTGCAAAAACGTTGGTCATGATATTTCAGAGTGTCGAAAGCGGCAGTTTAATAATTCTCGGAAAATTCAGTCAAAGCCTCCTTACCAACACCAGCATTGTATTGAAACTCCTGAAATGTCATCTCCACCGCACATCCTAGAAATAGACGCTAATGATGATTTAAACTAATAGCCGGATTCGCGTGTAAGTGCCAACGCGAGTTCCAATTGAAAGGCACTACTAATAAAAATTCTATCTCCAACATTACTAAATCAAATCCTACTAAATCAAATTCTATTTCTAACATTACTAAATCAAATCCTACTAAATCGAATCCTACTAAATCAAATTCTATTTCTAACATTACTAAATCAAATTCTATTTCAAACATTGCTAAATCTAATTCTACTTCCAATACTACTAAATCTAATTACATTTGTAATCCTACTAAATCCAATTCTATTTCTAATTCCATTTCTAATCCTACTAAATATAACTCTATTTCAAATTATAAACTATTGTCTTCTATTCCGGCTTCAACGCTTTTGGGGAAGAGTAAGAAATCACCATTGCCTACTATTTCGGACAAGCGTCCCACTGGCAATGAATGTGATTTCATCTCAAACAAACCTGTACGTGTACAATCCACTGTTTCCGCAGACTCTGTCGTTACTAATTCTAGTCGAGATCTAATTGATAGTCTACTTGATAATCCTGAGGAATGTCCCACAATTTACGATATCTCTCAAAATAAAAAGGCATCATTACCCTTTATCATAGTTCAAACGTCTCATTCTGAAACACCCCTAAAACTCCTTGTTGACACAGGTAGTTCCATATGCCTGGTCAAGAACACAAGTTTATCAAAAATTCCAAATCTCGATTCAGATAAAGTCAAATTTAAGGGTATAAACGATATTGGCTCATACGCTGAAACAAGAGGTAGATTTATATTATCAATCATTTACAACGACAATACCGAATTCCCTTTCTATTTTCACGTTGTCGATAAAGTTAACCTTGATTACGACGGAATTATAGGAACTAACTTTCTTTCAAATTATTGCGCTTCTATATTTTATGCAACGTCTCAATTACAATTACCGGGAAACCCACCTGTTTGTTTTAAATTAAACACCGAGTTAATTTATGTCATTCCAGGTCGCACAGAAATGATGATTGAGTGTTTAGTTACAAATCCCGAGTTAAAAGAAGGCCTGAGTTTGACAACAAAAATTAAGGGATATCCGAAACTCTTATTTTCTAAGTGTCTCACTCGCGTTAAAGCAAATAATAAAATCTGTATCTCTGTATTAAACACTTCTGAAAGCAAAGTCATTCTAAACCCTATAAAATTAACATTAGAACCAGTTTCATTTATTTTAGAACGCAAACCTACTGTCTCTCCCGAGTTAGTCGAAGAAACCTTTCCTTGCTTTCCAACGACCTCGGTTCATTTAGATCATGACAAGAGAGTCCAAAATGCATTGAGATGTGATCATCTGAATATAGAGGAAGAATCATGTTTACGACAATTATGCTCTGAATTCAATGATATTTTCTATTTAGAAGGAGATACCTTAACTGCCACTAAAACTATTCAACACGAAATCCGTACCACATCCGAAACTCTTATACATGTTAAAAGCTATCGTTTTCCCGAGTGTCATAAGGAAGAGGTTAGCAAACAAATAAAAAACATGTTAGACCAAGGTATCATTAGTCCATCAGTCTCTCCTTGGTCAGCCCCTATTTGGGTAGTACCCAAAAAACAAGATGCGTCTGGGAAACCAAAGTGGCGCATAGTAATAGACTACCGAAAACTTAATGAAATTACTATCGGTGACGCTTACCCTATACCTAACATTACAGATATACTAGATCAGCTTGGACATAGTAAATATTTCACAACTCTTGATTTGGCATCCTCTTTTCATCAAGTTTGTACTAAAGATTTGGACGCTGAAAAGACAGCTTTTAGTGTGCCAGGTGTCTCTGGACAGCCAGGACACTATCAATTCAATAGAATGCCTTTTGGATTAAAAAACGCTCCATCTACTTTCCAGAGGCTCATGAATATCGTACTTTCTGGACTACAGGGTATTCACTGTTTCACTTATTTAGACGATATAGTTGTATTCGGTCACGATCTAACCTCCCACCTCTCAAAACTTAAGTTAATTTTCGAAAAGCTACGCGAACACAACCTGAAGCTCCAACCCGATAAAAGCGAGTTCCTCTGTAAAGAAGTGCAATACCTAGGTCACATAATATCAGAACATGGAGTGAAACCTGATCCTAAAAAAGTAGAGTGTGTACAAAAATTTCCAGTTCCCAAAAATCCTCGAGATATCAAGTCATTTCTAGGTCTTGTCGGCTATTATAGGCGTTTTATTGACAACTTTTCTCACATAACCAAACCCCTTACTAGCCTTTTGAAAAAGGACTCAAAGTTTATTTGGCTTACTGAACAACAAACAGCGTTCGAGACCTTAAAAAACAAAATTACTACGGCCCCAATCCTTCAGTACCCAGATTTCTCTAAACCATTTCTACTCACGACAGATGCTTCCAACTACGCCGTCTCTGCTATTCTGTCTCAAGGTGAAATAAATAAAGACCTTCCAATTGCCTACGCTTCACGCACCCTCAACAAATCCGAGGGTAACTATTCCACGACTGAAAAGGAATGCCTCGCTATAATATTCGGTACAAAAGTTTTCCGACCATATTTGTACGGTCGCAAATTTCAAATAGTCACTGACCATAAGCCTTTACAGTGGTTGTTTAATTGTAAAGATCCTAGTTCCAAATTAGTCCGCTGGCGCCTAAAACTCGAAGAGTTCGACTACGAAATTGTCTATAAAAAGGGTAAAATAAATTGTAACGCCGACTCTTTATCACGTAATCCAATCCTTGCCGTTGATCCTGATATTCCTTCTGCCTCTGAAACATATGAAAAATACTTAGAAATTAGTCAACAACAAAATATTGCCTACGACACTGTAATAGAAGAACATAATGAATCGTTACTCAAAACGAAATGTAAAATGATTACTTACCCCTCTGCAATCGACTTAGATGACTCGATCCCATATTGTTCTGAAATTTTACAAATGTCTAAGTTCGATGAAAACTTACCTGATATTAGAACTCTAGAACGGGAACTGTATACATTTCAAAGCACGTCTAATGAAAAACACATATTCACACATTTATTCTTACGCGTCCATCATTACGACGAAATATCTTATAAAAATATATTTTCAATGTTAAAAGATTATCGAGATATGATAACAACGTGGTATTTAGAAGAAAAAGAATTTGCTATCTCTGATTTTCAAGATCCGTTCACGAAAATATCATTTACAAAAATATACAATATCATAGGATTTTTATTTCATAAAACAGGTGTCAAAGTTCATATCTATCATAATAGTATATTGTTTCCAACACCCAATGAAGTTCCTCGTATACTAAAAGATAACCACGACTCGCCATCTGCAGGACATCCAGGTATTACACGCATGTATGATAGGCTAAAATCTCTTTATTGGTGGAAAAATATGCGTCAAGACATAGAAAACTATGTTAAGAATTGCAAATCCTGCCAAGTCAACAAACCGTTGCGCCATTCAAATAAAGCTCCTATGATCATAACTTCAACAGCTACTAAACCTAACGAAAAACTATACTTAGATATCGTAGGCCCCCTTCCGGAAACTAGAATCGACCAATACAAATTTATCCTAACTCTCCAAGACGACTTAACGAAATACTCTCAGGCTTATCCCATGCAGACATGCTCAGCTCAAGAAACTGCACAGCGTTTTGTTCATTTTATTTCACACCTTGGAATCCCACGAAACATCGTATCTGATCAGGGTACTAACTTCTGTTCCGAAGTATTCAAACAGTTAGAGAGGCTTTTCGGAATTAAACATATCTTTGCTTCACCATATCATCCTCAAACCTGCGGTGCGTTAGAGAGGAGTCATTCTACCTTAAAGGAATATTTACGTTCTTATATAGAAGAAAACTCGCATACATGGGATTTGTACCTGAACACTGCAATGTTAGCCTACAATTCAAATATTCATTCTACTACGGGTTTCGCCCCATTTGAACTCATATTCGGTCATAAACCTTACATTCCAAAGTCTATTGACACTCTTGAAAATAATACCTACACTGACTACGTGCGCGCTCTTAATCATAGGTTATATTATAGTCGACAGAAAGCATTACAAAATATCCAACAATCCAAAGAACGTTCTAAACATTATTATGATTCCCATTCTCGTCCTATAACTTATAACGTCGGTGATATGGTATACATTCGTTGCCATCATAAACAAAATAAAGCCTTATCTCCAGTGTGGAAAGGCCCTTACAAAATTATAAAAATAAATGGTAATCATACTGTCACAGTACAAGTCGACAGGAAACACATTCGTCATCACTATGATGAAATTAAACCAGCCTTCCAACAGTAATTTTATAATATATCTACGTTGTTATATCTATTGTTTACAGATGTTCGGTGTCAGCTTACGCAAACCAATTCGTCACACAAATCTTAAACAGTCCTGGGTTGTATTTCGATCAATTACTAGACGTAAAATTTACTAGCGATCATTGGAATGTTATAACTTACGTAGATCTAAGTCATATACAACCACATTTAGAAAATGTTGAATTTTTATTCGGAAGAGTATCCAAATATTGTGACTCTACCCCATCATCTCAAGTTAAGAATGATTGTCTAAACTCGCTGAATTCCCTAAAATCACAGCACAGTAATAATGTTAAGAAATTTTCATCTATATCATATCTAACGTTCTAAACGTGGTTTAATCGATGCAGGCGGATCCTTATTAAAGACCTTCTTCGGTACTTTAGATTCGGATGACGCAAATAAATTCACAGACGCGATCAACAAAGTACAGTCGGACGAAAAACAGTTAACGATTCTAATGCGTGACAATATCCATGTAATTAAGTCCACAATTTCTACATTTAATAACACAATGTCGAAAGTTAAAGATAATGAAAACCGTTTGAATCAAAATCTGAATAAAATCGAAAAAGCTTTTGATAGTCTTATAAATACCAATGATAAGCTGGAAGTTAAATCTCAATTAACGTTGTTACTTAGCTCCTTAGAGAGTATCATTATAACATTATCTTTCGACATTGATGATATAAATAATACTATTTTATTTAGTAAAATAAATGTTTTGCACCCGACTGTACTAAGTCCAATGCAGTTGTACAAGGAGCTCGAGTTACATGCTAATCAATTACCTCGTCATGCGGAGTTACCTATTCCACTGACACTACAAAACGTAAATGAAATAATAAATATATCAGATATCGTATGTTATTATCATGATAGCAAGCTGATACTTATATTAAAGATACCGCTGGTTCTTTCTCAAGTTTATAATTTATATCAAAACATTCCTTTACCTATTTCCTTTGATAATAAAACTCCAAATACTTATATCTTAATTGCTCCTAGTAGACAGTATCTGGCAATAACGCTCGATCGTTTATTTTACTCACAATTTGAAAGTGTTAGTGAGTGCAAAGTGATTAAAAATCAGTGTTTCGTATGTGCGTTGAATAACGTGTATTCTACTATTGCAAATCCTTCTTGTGAGACGACCTTGTTAACAGATGTCGTTGACAAACTACCAAAATCTTGCCAAACAAGAATTTTACGTGGCTCTGTTGATTTGTTCCATAAAATATCCAACAATCGGTGGATTTTTGTACAGTCCGAACCTAGCAAAGGTCATATCATGTGTAGCGGTAATATGAGAGACCACGTGGAAATCTTGTTAGGCACAGGAATTTTACATCTTCCAAAATCATGTAAAGCGTTTTACAAAACACTCACTTTTGTGCCAAGTGATAGTATGTCTTCAAATTTCACCACAACTGTATCTAACTTTAATATTTTATTGGATGATTGTTGTGATAACTTAAAGTTAAATAAAACCCTACATGAAGTCCCTCTCATAAAATTAAACGAGTTTAATAGCTTTGATTCTTTGTTAAAAGCAAGTACTCATCTTGATGATTTCGAAAGACAATTAAATAAAATTGATGAACCTTCTCATTTGGAAAAATATAGTACACATTATCTTTCATTGACTTATTTGCTATCAATCGTATTTTTTATTTACCTTATGTTTAGAATCAGGAGATACATATGTCCTAGGAAGTCAAGTTGTTGCATTAAGATTTATAATAAAAACTATACTAGATCTGTAGTGTCTAAAACACAAGTAACAAATGTAGCGTATACTTCTGATTCCTCAGAAAATGAAAATGATAACAATTCTGTAAAGTCTTTACCAGTTCCTATAAAACGTAATATAGTACAATAAAGCAAATTTTTACTTATAACTACTAATTAAACTACCTATCATTATTTTTCTTTGTCTTATTTCTTTATGTTTAAATCTAGTTAAATATCAAAAGGTTTAAGTGGTGTTAGTTTACTAGTTAAGTTAGTTATAATAAACCTCATAAGTCTGTAGTTAAGTCTCAATCTGTTTATTGTAATGTCCATATCAAAATCTAGTCTAGAAGATTAGTTTCTCAATCTTTCTCATCACTCAATCCGTGATGATCAATCTTATCGGGGGGGCTGTTATAATATTCCGATTACCAAAGCTAATATAAAGTAAACTGCTGATCTTGCTTCAGTGGTTTACTTCATCGTTACTAGGTATTATGACGTAAAACATAAGTTGTTGTAAGCATTTCCGGCGATGCGCAATTCAGATCGGATTTAGACTTTGATGTGGACACATTTCTGATATTATATTTCTAATTTCGTTTTATTAAAGTTTCAGTTAATATAAAAGTGTTTTTTTTAAAAAGTCTCCATCATCCCACCCCGTAACAGTACCTTCCATCCCGAAAAAAAGTACTGTTCCTGAGGAAAACAACAATAACGTTCTTATGATAATGGATGGCGCCACGTGTCTTTCGCAAGCAGAGTACAACCCGAATTGATTGTCAAATTCTAAATTAACGCGAGCGATAGCCGCGGGCAAAAGCTAGTATATGTATTTGTTCGACGAATACGAATAAGAGTAACCTGCGATAGTTCAGTCTGCACACATGAAAATTCTCAGAAGCAATACGCAGTCTGGAACTGTGCCCTATAAATGGCAATAGGCTCGCCCCCTATTAAGCGGGAGTCAATAATGGCATGGGCGAAATTTGGATGTAGAATAGTACAACAGCCTAACCCTTCGGGGATTGCTCTAAAGGAATTTATTAATCTATAAATGTATGATTTACTTAATTTGCAGGCAATTGAAAAAAGTCGGCCTAACAAATTAAAATCATGGAGTTTACCTTTGATCGAAATTGCTTTCTGATCTTCCAAAGAGATAGCTACGAAGATACATTTTGGTAATTAATTAATTAATTGAAAACCAACAGATTGAAAGTAAACAAAAAGAATTAGGCGAGCGTGAAACAAATTGATGAGATAACCCTATTTTCTTTCTGAACGTCAAACAATCGATTCGAAATAAAACAATACACGTTTGTTTGTACAGGTTTTTACATGAAAAAGGATGTGAAAAGGTTCACTCCTTACATTACGTCCTCCTTGACAATTTTTTTTGAGACTGCTAGAGGGTATATATGTATATAATTGACAAAAATAATTTCCTGAAATTTCGGTCTAGAGCCAGTGTGGATAATTCTTTATTTAATTTGTCAAACATGTCCCGCCATATAATAATAACAGACCTAAAAAAAAATCAAAAGTAAGCCTTCTGTACTTTTTATTTTGTTGTATGTGAGTATATGTGTGTGAATGTAATTATTTTAAATTCAATTCTAATTAGTTGGAGCTCAATGAACTGTGACATTGACGTTTAGGACATTTAATTCCAAGGTAGATTGGCAGACAAAGCCTATTTTGTGATTTCATTATAATACGAATCTAATTTATATTCTGTACTCTTCGGATGATGTCATTTTGTCCGCAATATTATTATTTATTTATTATGAAAATCGTTTTTTTTAAACGTTGCCTCACCCTTTGGTTTCTCCTGTATCGTGTGCACAGTTTACAAACATACATGTCACATGCACACACAAGCAGACCCGAAACAACTATGTATCTGTAGATTATCAAATATTTGTTCAGTGCGGGCTGTGTATATCGAACCCGCGATACGTAGCGCGAAAAGCCAATCGCTGAGCCACTGCGCCAACCGTGTCGTCAATTAAAATTAGGTGGATTTTTGACACCCCTGTAAATTAATATAAGCTGTAATAATAATAAGCAAGGCATACGTGGCGTATAACCACATATGACATGATATTGAAGAAAACGTTGAAAAATCTTAATGTTTGCCGCAAAACAATATTTATTTTAGAAATCAGTAAATATTTATTTTTACGCGTATTTATTGTGTTTATTTATATCACACAAGGGAAAACATAAGGACGCGCGAGCGTAATCCGTTTTTACACAGAGTGCGTAAAAAATATAATACGCGGTAATTCCCCTGTAAAACCTTTGGGAGGCTTAAAAGCCTGCCAATATGTTGTTTAGAAGGCACTGTTTTGTTTTAGGGTCGCAAAGTTATTGAATTTTTACGTTACGGAAACAAACTGCGTCCCTCCATTACGGTTTTAATAGGGGGTGTAGTTATTAGCAATCTCTAGTATTATAAAAAATGCTTGTAAAAGTGATTGAAAAATACAAATTGCAAAAAAATTAAACATTTCATTTCAGTGAAAACTAAATCATAATTCATCGAATCGGAATGCTTCAATGTATTCAAGAGAAACAATTCTTCAGACTGTGTATTAAATAAAACGTTTTAAAGAACTGAAGACGATTTTTTGTTAAACTGGTCTTCATATAAATAAATTAAAAATCATCATGAGCATGAACACTTCTACCACGTGGGATTTCCGTAGTAGAAAGATTAGTCAGTCAGCAATAATGATATCGAGGTTGACTGCTCAGGCTGCGCCAGGCGATCTTAGACCTTATGATATCTATACTAATATTATAAAACGTCGCTGCACCTGCCAAGTTCCATTTGTGATTTTTGATAAGTTTCGGGAAACAACATAAAACGAATTATTTTTTAAACAATATATTAAATAAAAAAACTGACAATGTATTATTGAAGACATTCATTAGATACACAACTTTATAAAATTATATCAAATTATCAAAACTACTCATTACAGAGATTTTTAAAGATTCTTATAGAGATTTTATTTCGTCAAAAATGCATATATGGAACTTGGCAGGCGCAGCGACGAAAATTTGTTTGTTAGTTTGTATGTAGGGAGTAATCATCATATCACCTTCGGTACGATGAATTCTTAGTTTTTTAATTCAATTTCTATGTTAGCTGAAAGATGAATAGGTATGTCTTATCTCCTGTGTACCGCGTCTGAACTGGTGAAATGCTCCAGAAGCTTGAACGAAATATTGAAGGTGTGAGCGACAAACTTTCGATCCGATGCACATATATTTGATTGAATATTCGAACGTGAAACGAGCACCAATGTATCTTTGAGACAGTTTTGTCGTTATTTTTTAAATATGAAAAATAAAAATTTCATATTTTATATTAGACTAGCTGTGCCCGCGACTCGTTCGCGTGGATGTCGGAACTTAACAATGTATTTTTTAGTGAGACCAAATGCACTTAACCCTATTTTTTTCTAAAATAAAATAATTTTTCTAAAATAAAAGTAGCCTAAGTTACTCCTTATTACATCAGCTACCTGCCAATAAATGTCCCGTCAAAATCGGTCCAGCCATTTCAGAGATTAGCCTATACAAACAGACAGACAGACAGACAAAAATTGTAAAAAATGTTATTTTGGTGTATGTGCCGTATATATATTCATATGCATTTAGTAAAAAAACGGTTATTTCAATATTACAAACATACACTCCAATTTTATTTATATGTATAGATGTATAGATTAACTGTACTTGATAAAGCCCCTATATTTCTTCATCCATACACTGAATCAATATCTACCTATATCCAACAACACAAACTATCCCCATAATTCAAACACCAAAGCTTAACAAACTTGGAACAAAGTAAATAAATTTGATAATGTACCTTCCATTCCCCTGGCATTCATCAAAGCGCACGCAAACGATGTCGTGTTTCCCACATTTCTGTATAATGACAGGCCAATAGATATAGCTATTGTTCCTTAAATTGAGTGTTCTATTGTTAAGAGATCTGAAAACAAAGCTATGGTTGTGCCCTTTCTTTTGCTTAGTGAACTGAGAACAACTGGGGACAGGTTTTGTTGCGTGCAATTTGATAAAGCTCACTGATAATTGCTGAGTGTAAAAAAATATACTTACTAATGTTGTACTGTAATTTTCAGCTTAAATTATAATTTATTAGTATTATTGCATTTATTACTGCCTCATTGGTCTAGTGGTCTCAAGCGCGACTGCTGAGCGTGAGATCCTGAGTTCGATTCCCATGTCTGTCAAAGTTATTGAGTTTTCTGAATGGAAATTCTCAATAGCTGTACGGAGTCTGGACCTATGCCCGGTAAATAGCAATAGGGAGGCCCCCTATTTCATAAGACATTAACGGCATCGGCGAAATATTAGTGTGCATAGTACAGCTGCCTAACCTTTCGCGGAATACTGGCGTGATGCTATGTATACGAAAATAAAATTAATATCTTAATTCATGAATAATTAAAAATCGCTATAATGCCTGCAAATAAAGATAAACATACAGATCATTTATTTGTAAAAACATACAATACACTCAAAATAAGCTAAGCAACAAATAATAATACTAAATAATCAAATATACCAACATACCTCTAGAACAAAATACTCATACACTGACCTTATTATACAATGGAGCAATAATAAAACCTCGCGTACATAAACAAAAAGGAATACACATAATCAAAATTTATTTGGTTAATAACATCGTCGCCCCGAACAAAGCAGGTGTTATAAATTTTGACACCCCTACCTCGAAAGTTTCGCACAATTTATGAGTTACGTGGTATAATTAGCAAATGAGACGAGTGATGAGGGATGCCGCATATTAAAAAAAGGTGAATATTTTCTTACATCATTCGTTATAAAGTTGAAGACAAACTTGGGCTTAATTTGTGAGCATTTTCTAAGAAGCCTATGTTCTCAACGTAGGTACATACTATTTAGATACTAGAGTTGAGGCAGTAGCTGATTAGCCGGAGCCTTTACCTAGCGGTGACGGGTATGTTATGATTATGATATGATAATTAGCGCGATGGATTGATGTTACATAAAACATACTAGCTAGTATGTTTTATGTTAACCATGCTTCGTTGTGGCTCAGACAAATGTCTGGGTATATGTATGAATTAATAGAATACAAATAAAAGTATTTTATTAATTGATACATATACCTAGTCATTTGTCTTTATTTTCTAGCTATATTTATTTAATCGCGTAAAATTCCTCGTGTCGGTGGGAATTTCGGAATAAAAAGTATATAAAAACACTTTTGTTATAGAAATGCAATGTTGTGTAAAAATTTCAAATCAATTCATCGACTGCTTTTTGAGTTTTGCGGACACAAACATACGGAATTTGATTTTTTATACATAAATGTATGAAAAAATTGTACACGTGCATTTTGGCGAACTCGTATCGTAAATGCGCGCATATTATTTCCATACATTTTTATAGCTTAGTTTAAGTAGGTTCTCGTACCAGGCCCCGCGAGCCCCATCGGTCAGTGGCAAAGTGCTATATGTTCAGGTGAGGTCCACAACTTAAACTAAATTTAGATTGTCATCGATGCCAATTTTCTTTGACATTTGAATAAAGAATTTCACTCACAGCCGTATTATTATTACAGCAAGAAGTCGATATAACAACCAATGCGCTATAAGAGTGATATAATAGTAGCATTTGGTGCACGTGAATCGGTCTAGTGTACTTGAGTAAACCATGTCGTGCTTATTTGCATGTTTAGTTTTATTGCAATCCGATAACAGATTTTAAAGTGATCACTCCACTAGTTAGATAAAAAACAAAAAAACATTTTACTGTTTTTGTAAATAAATTTTAGTAAAATGAAAATAAGTTAGCCTTTTGTAATTTTAAAGTTGTCCAACCGCTTATGTAAATAAAATTATATATAAAATAGTTCAAAATGAAAATAAGTTACGCTTTTGATGTGGTTTTTAGCCTTACTTATCGTGTTTTGAATAAAGGCTCTGAAAAATATATTTAAAGTACTCTAACTTAACGACCTAATTTTATTATATATATATTTTTTATAATACCTTTACAATTTTTGGATAGAAATTCCGTACTTAAATCTAAATAAGTTATAACATATGTACCTATATATGTAATATATA
This sequence comes from Shargacucullia verbasci, assembly GCA_947562105.1. NCBI lineage: Eukaryota > Metazoa > Arthropoda > Insecta > Lepidoptera > Noctuidae > Shargacucullia > Shargacucullia verbasci. The sequence continues at coordinate 7,492,400 of OX387302.1, read as the reverse complement.
CCGAGAATTAAGTAAAACATAATGAACACAATTACATAGGTAGGTACAGACAACAAAAGACAAAATATATTCCCCTGTTTTTCTGACCCTATAAGAGCGCCATTATTTTGGCTAGCATCCACTATCATCCTACATTCGACAGCAATAAAAATATAGCTAAACAAAACCAAAGGCTCGGTAATGACAGGGTAGCAACGCATTTCCCTGATAAATATTCCCCTGGGGACGCTAAAGTTTGTCGTTTGTACCATAATAATACAACATCAGCCTTGTCTGTCCCCGGGGAAGTATTCACGATGAAAAACAATAAACGTTAACCTGTCCCCTGACAGTTTTCGTACGTGGTTTGTGTGATCAATCCTTTTCATGAATTAAAATGCTTTTGTGATATGGATGTTGTTTCTTTTTTATATGTTTAGACGATAACTAAGGTTTAACTGGTTTATAAAATGTACCACAAGTCATTATGAAACGATGACAATTTGTAATAATATATTTTTATTCCACTCCTCATAAAGGTTTGCTTATATAATAAATTATTTTAGGGTTTCTATGTGCCGGGACCCGGGTACGTCTTAAAACTGCGGCCAGACACCGGAGGACGGGCAGCAGCGTCCTCTCACTAACCGGTGAGCCACTGCGATCCCCAAGCCGCCTGCCAAGCGTGGGGATTATGGCAAACCCCCCCTTGAAGGAGTCCTTCGTTCAGCAGTGGACGTCTTCTGGCTGATGATGATGATGTGCCGATAAAAGCTCCTTTGTGAGAGACTGCAGTATGTACGAGTACTAGGAAAACTCTGTGTTATTGATCGTCAGGCCTTCGCCTAAGTGTTTTAGTATTGTTGCAATTTTATATTACGGAATGTAACTCACAATAGAAACAAGCATGTCATTGCAGATTTGTGCATTTTGATTTTCTTCTTTAGTTAATTATAATTTTGATCAACTGATTGCGTAATTACAATAAAATTACGTGTACCAAGAGTAACAGGAGAAAGCCCTTACCAAAAAAGTCTGAAAAGTTGTCCAATTTAAAGTGTCAGTGTCTCCCAGTGTAGCGGAGGTTAGCAGGTACTCGCTCATCCTACTGTCCTACTCCTATTAATATTAAAAATGTGAAAGTTTGCGAGGATGGATGGATGGATGGATATTTATTACTCAATCACGCCAGAACGGCTGAACGGATCTGGATGAAATTTGGCACAGAAATAGATTATAGTCTGGAATAGCACATAGGCTATGTACGGGTTCGTAAACCACGCGGGCATAGCCGCGGGCGGAAGCTAGTATAAAATATTGATATTAGTTTCCAATTCCAATTCATTTATTCAATAACAATTTTTACATTGTGTCTGAATTCCTACAACTAAATATATCCTAAAAATCATACATGCAATCTATTTTTAAATCATCACAATATTATCTAAATTAAGTGTCAATCCATATTTAAATCATCACAATTATCCAATTAAAATGTCAATCCATATTTAAACCATCAAAATTATCCAAATTAAATTACAATCAGAATATCAATAATAATAATAATAATAATAAAAAAAAGGTATTTAAATAATGTCATAAGTCAATTAAAAAAAAAAAAAAAAACATTGCTATTAAATTATAACTCATCAATGGAATATAGACACTTATTTAACAAGAACCGCTTGAGTTTACTCTGAAACTCACTTTTATATACAAGACCTTTAATTTCTGTCGGCAGTTTATTGAACAGTTTCAATGACTTGTGGTAGGAACTATGCTTTGCAATGTTCAGATGAGTCATTTGTTTCAACTGGAGATCTTTCCTTCTTGTACTCTCCCTTTTTCGTCTTTCATCTTCAGTCTCATATTCCGAGATGTGCTTAGATAGATGAGTAAGTAGGACCAAAATGTACAAGCTTGGGACTGTCAATATATTTAAGTCAATAAAATGAGGCTTACATGCTTGCTTGCATTCAGCTGCATCTGGTTAGACTGTGAGCTTACGGCAACATAGTTGGGAGATGGCTAGGCAAATAATGATTCATACAAACCCGCATTTATCCGATGATTCTAATAAAATTTACTAAGTTTTTTTTTTTTTTTTTTTAACCATTGCCCCACACTAGGATTTCTCCTGTATCGTGGGTACAGTTTAAAAACATACGAGTACATGTCACATGCACAAATAACCTAAAAATAACATATGTATAACTACATACATCCAAACTTTGAATAAAATTACATCGAACATAGAAAAACAAAACGATTAAAAGCATAACTATGCAAATCAAATCATAAAATGTTATCATTGATGATTTTGGATGAAATCATAATTATCTGAAAAATACCTTTAATAATACATACAAAAGGAAAATTGGTATAAAATAGTTACTTTTAATAGATAAAATGCGACCCGACACTGACAGGTGTGATAACAGCCTTATTAATATGCAACGTTTATTAATAAGAAGGTAAAGGTATACGAAATACTCATTTGGTATAATTTAGATGACTTCAAACTCAATTTCGTTAAACATTATTTATAGAACGGTAACGATTCGTTTCGATCTCATTTTGATTTTAATATATTTACCAATCTTCATGTTTAGGTACTTAGGTTAGCTGTGATGAATAAAACACATGACGCAGCAGTTGAGCGATCAACTGCAGGCTGGGCTACGTGACGTGGGTTCGATTTCCGCACGGAACAAATATTTGTATGACCTACGAATGTTTGTAAACGTACCCACGATACAGGAATAACCGAAGTATGAGGCGTTGATTAAAAAAAAAAATAGTACCCGGAACTTGATAATGATTCCTTAAAAATTAAAGATTCATCCAAAAAAACAATGACAATCTAAGTCGTCTTCTTCACTGTATCAAATCATCGCCAACGACGTACTGGTTGGTAACTATATTGTGAAGTACATTTTATGGTACATTGTACCCAACAGATTTTTCTGCATGCGTTAATTAAAAATACCTGAAAACTAAGCGTAGCGTAGTAAGAGTAAAAACGTGTATTTCCTGTAAACGAAAGCCATCCTGCAACTTTAATTGCTATATACAAAACAATGTGCCCGCTTGCCGCCATTTGTGTGACCTTTGTTTTTTTCTGTTTATTTCGGCGCGCAAAGGTATTTGTATATTCAGCCAATTTTCGGGGAGAGGTCTCGTGGAGATGTATGTGAATAGGTTCATTGTCTGTTTTGTTTTTATGTCCTCGAGTTTTTTTGCAAGTATTTATTTTTGTTTACTGGTGACTTTTAATAATGGTATTGACAAATGTGAAGCATTATATTGCTGTTAAAATGATGAAACGGTTTTGGAACGGTTTTTCATCTGAAAAACCGTCATCGGAGGATGGGCAGCAGCGTCCTCTCACTAATCGGGGAGCCATTGCGATCCCCAAGCCTTCTGGCAAACGTGGGGATTATGGCACCCCCACCCCCCCCCTTCTTGGGGGCCTTCGTTCAACAGTGGACGTATTCTGGCTGATGATCAGGACTTGACGAGTCAGCTAATAGCTGTAATGGTAGTCCTGTCATAAATTTCAGAATATTATAGTTATCAGTACATTTCTCTCAAAAAACGTTGAGTGAACAATGTATTCTTAACTATGAAATGTGAAATAGAGTTTCTTGCCCATTCTTTACTACAACTAGAATCTGACTATTCATAAGTGCCTTTAACTCGTTTATATTAATACAAATATATTTTATTATTATTATACCGCCAACTGGTTGTGAAACGGCTATGAAGAACTAAAAACATGAAAATAAATTCATTAATAGTGATTCTTAAAATCTCTTTGTAATAAAAATAAACAGCACCTGTTGTTTCCAAAGAGGATGACGATGTTAAAACGATCAAAACATACATAATTTCAAGAAATATTCTATTTCTTTCGAATTACAATATCGGATGATAAATTACTAGGGATGAACGTACGAATGAAAATAAATGTTACAATTTGTTTTTGAGAAAATACATAATAATATGAAAATCGTATAATAAACAAAGTGTCACAAGTTGTAGCCAGACTGTCTACAAAAAATAATATTATTGAGAAATAGTAACACGATTTAAATCTATTTAGCTGAATGATTTCTGATGGAACGGGAGGATTTCATCTATTTAACTGTTTCATTAACGTTGACTATGTAGACGGCCTCCATTCATGAATCGACTGTAATTGACTATTATTCTGTTTTCGTTTTTCAAGACTTTGCCGAACCCACCTTGGAAAGGCGTTTAAAGCAAATATACTGACACATACCTATATTCTTAAATAAATATTTTATTTAATAGTCTTTTTAGCACTAAAGTGGTGATCAAGTATATGTATGTCTGATGAAAGCTCATGATTATAACCTATGGACGCTTTCAACACCAGGGGAACAGACACTGCAAAAATCTTTTGATTCCCTTAAATTTACACATAATTACTATATGTCTAATCTAGATCGAAAGTCAAATTGTTTTACTATTCCATTTTTAGTTAGTAATTGTATAAAAATATGTCTTGGCATGAAACGTGGTTCATTCTGTAATGTTGTGTAATATTCTAAGCGCCATATTTAAAACATATATAAATAAATGATATACATAGGTGATCTTCCTCTAAAAAACGAGGTTATTCCTAACTCTTCCAGTAAGTTTCAGAAGGTTTCATTAGTTGGCTACCAAGGGATTATCATGAAATAGTTGAAATGAAATGAAGTTATTATTATGCAATTAGGATTTTCCAATTACTTTTACACGTCTTTTTTAAACTAGATGGCGTCGGCATTTCCTATGACTATCCCTGAGAAGAAACGCAGAAACAAATTCAGGGGTCAAGGTCTATTTGTCAACAATAGCATTGTTTCTGTATAAATAACAATATTAAAACTCATAGTAAGATTTTTATATCGCCTTAGGAACACATTAATCCATTTCTATAATATTATTATATTTGTACCTATTCAGCTAGCTCTCAACAATGACAGGAAAAATCTGATATCATATCACGACTATATTATGATGGAAACCCTACTCAATTCATAAATATTAAAACACAAATCCCGTATTCGGGATTAATTTAATGAAAAACCCGACTGGCATATTGAAGATTGTATTGATGGTCCCATTGGCATATTTCTTCCCATTTTTGTCCATTGACAGTGGCCCGGACGGATGCCTCAAATAAACTGGCTTTTAGGGTAAGTCTTGCGTGATGATGGGAAGCGATTAGAAGATTCATTTCGTGAACGTTTTTTTCTGTAGGTGTTTTTTATGAGGCAGATATACTCGTATGTTTATAATTGTCTGCTTCATTGGTGTAATAGTCCCAGGCGGGGTTGCTGAGCCTTTGCGGTCTTGGATTCTGGGTTCTCCGTAAGAAAATCTCAGTTGCAACCCGTATTTTGATATTATGCTAGGCTTTTGTGAAGCCTGTTGCTATTGAGCAATAGACTCACATGGCACTTAATAAAGGCAACGGCGAAATGTTGGTGTAAAATAGTATACCCGAATACTCAAACCCTTCAGGGAATACTGCGTTATGTGTGAGTATTTAATAACAGGGCATGAATAAGCCAAGCAAGGTTCAGATTTAACTTAAACAAAACTGAAAAATGTATTCATCATTGGGTTGAAACTATTAATATTTAGTTTCCCGAAAAAACGTTGGACCTCACTAGCATTACTGCTGTACAGTTTCCAAACATAAATCTCAAATGCAGACCCACACCTGGAACAACTACCGGTAGGATAAACAAATATTAGTTGCGAGCGGGAATCCGCAGTACTTAGAGAAAGTCTATCACTTATTCATTGTGCTAACTAGTAGGTGACTAAATCTCCATCTTGTTTAATTGATTGTCCTGCACACTCTAGGCAGTGAGCTCGCTACTTACTTGCTGACTGTCTAATCAGTATATCGCTGCATAATTGAGCTATGATTGCATAGCTCATTCTGATAGAAGACCCGTAGGCCGAGTTTATATTTAGACCAGTTTTAAACCTTGGAGCAGGTTTTTGTATTATGAACCTTATTGTGGTCGAAATACGGTTTTTAATACAACACTTACGACTTAGTTCAGTACTTAGCTGACAGAATTGGATTAAGTACTGTATTTTGCACAGTAGAGTTCTTAATACAAACATCGTCTCGAAGGTATAAAACTGGTCTCAAAATAAACCTTCTTTTGTAATAAAGCCGCTTTGGTATCTTTTAGTAATACAAAAAAGTAAGACTTTAATAATTTGTGTCCCCGCTCCGAACTCACACTATAAACATTCCCTAAAGCGGATTATTAAAGAACTCGACGCACACAGACCGAATAAAAATGTACCTACCTATCACTACGAAATAAGAAATGCCAGTAATATATGGAGAAAAATTGGTTTTTACGGTCTTGGTTTCGTGACGTCTGCCTTAAGATTTTATTATATGCGATACTTTGGAGATAATCTTGGCTTGAAGGGTTTTCACGGGTGCGTATGTGAAGCGCGTTATATCATTCCGGAATCTTGTTAGCTGTTACAGGGGTATTTAATCAAAGATTTAGATGAAATGTGTGATATGAAAATGTATTAGTCTCTTATCATTCAATCTCTTTCTGGTAAAAAAGCAGTGATAGCCTAATAGTTGAACGCTTGCGAGTTCAAACTCGGCTCGTACCTTTGACTGTTCGGAATCATGTGCGGATCAGAATTTGATTAACGCTTGCGTTAACAGTGAAGGAAAACATCGTGAGGAAACCTGCACACCTGAGAGGGCTCCATAAAGTTCTTGTACATTCAAGAACTTTATGGAGCCCTCTCAGGTGTGCAGTCCACCAACCCGCACCGGACCAGCGTAGTGGACTAAAGCCTAACCCTTCTCATTCTGAGAAGAGACCCTTGCCCAGCAATGGGACAGTAATGGGTCGAATTTATTTATTTTATATCGAGATTTACAAGTATCTGATTATCAGCATCTACTTTTGTAAGACTTATAATTTACTGTACGCCTGGTATACCAAGAAACGCCGGTGGTAATAGATAGCCATTCTGACAGTTAATTTTAAGAAGAAATTTTGTACTGCCTTAGCGTTCTTGTGGTCATTTGACATAACATAACATAGCATCACGCCTGTATCCCCGAAGGATTATGCACAGGTGTACTATTGTTCAACTTTGCATAATCTTGTGTAATTGCATCCATATTTTGCCGATTAAGTACCATTTAATTCGTAGCGCAACTAAGAATTTCTATACAGAAAAATCCAATAAAACTTTGCCCGACCCGGGACTCAAACCCACGACCTCACGCTCAGAAGTCGCACTTGCAACCACTAGACCAATGAAGCAGTTAATTGGAATCATTTGACAGAACTTCATATATTTCATCCTTTTCTCATGTTTTCACTAGAATGAGACATTATAATCATTAAACCATCACGAAGAAGGAACTTCTTGTTCTTGATTGGTACTAGACTGATCAAAAAGCAACAAAAATATAACATCTCTTGTCAACAATTCAGCATGCTACAAATGTTCTAGATAGAATTTCAAGCCAATTCAATACAGGACCACTAGTCACTAGTTGCACTATTAAGATCTTGAATAGTAATAGACCATCACTGGGACCAGTGGGGACACATTGTACCATCTCCTTCAATTTCCAAGTATCACGGTTAACCGGTTCTAGTAATTCAATTGTGTGCTATATTTGGATGGATCTTGATTGTTTATAAATAGAAAAACTTTTGGTAATGTAAAGTGAATATTGTTTTCTGATTAATTTAGGAATGAAAGATATCCTTGGTGCTTTTCAATAAGTTTTTTTTTTAATTTGGCTACCTTATTCTCCTTCTAATTCATTAATATTTTAATCTTGCTGTTGCCCGAAATTTCTGGAGGAATTACTTCATAGAATCGTATCAATATTAGCCTCATAATGCAGTATATGGTATATCTTTGTTTAACAGTTTGTGCGTAATTGGCGAACAAACATCTTCATAGAATCAAAGTCAAAGATTTTTATTTCAACTAAGTCCGTGCAAACGTAGAGAAACTTTCCCTTTTATAATACAAGTTGCTGTGCCCACGAATTTATCCATGTAGATTTCGAATACTGCAATTACTATATTTCAATTCTCACATTTCTTAAACTATGTAGATTAGATATATCTTTAACTATATATTCAACTACTCATCTCCTATGAATTATAACGTGATTGTACATATTTTTTATTACAGCTAGATCCTTAAGCTAGATGGGCTCGCTTAACCTGCCAAATTCAAATTTTATTTGGTTTTTCTCAAATTGTAGATTAGTCACACATTGCAGATTCGTTGCAGTAGGAATCACGGCAATAACTATAAAGTACTATATAGGGACAACGTATTAAAAATAATACTGCAGACATCATCATCATCAGCCAGAAGACGTCCACTGCTGAACGAAGGCCTCCCTCAAGGGGGGGTTTGCCATAATCCCCACGCTTGGCAGGCGGCTTGGGGATCGCAGTAGCTCACCGATTAGTGAGAGGACGCTGCTGCCCGTCCTCCGGTGTCTGGCCGCAGTTTTAAGACGTACAGACATATTCCTTACCAAATAATTTTGATTGAAAAATATCTATATTGGCTCTCCTAGTTCCACTTACATAATTGGCTAAATTGACCTAAGGGAAATGTTCATGGTAATGATCGAGAAATTTTACTTATTTCTTATTTCTACGATAGATCCCTTGGGCACAGTTTACAACAATATCGTCTTGATAATGGCTTTTGCTATTGTCGTTTAATATCAATAAGTTACGTTAATATTCCCTATAGGATTAACTGAAGTTTGTTTACGGCTTTATTAGAAAATAAAGTTTATGTTTAGACCAGTTTTAAACCTTTTGTATTGAGAACCTTACCATGGAAATACTGTTTTTAATCCAAAACCATTAAGTTAGTAATAGTACTAGTTAGTGCATAAAACTGCATTTCGATCACATAAGGTTCATGATACAAAAACGGTAGAAGGTTTAAAACTCGTCTTAAGATAAACTTTATTGTGTATTTAAGCCATAAGGTCTATAGTCATTCATATAGGTAATATTCACGTAGTTTTGTGATAAGGGGTAGATAGAGGGGGGATAGTCTTTAGACTTTCTCATTACCATGTTATAGATTAGACTCAATATGGACGACATATTGGGGACTAACGAGCTTACAATCACGATAAGTGTTCACCAACACCCAATATCATACGGAATACCAGTCACTGACGCTTTACTACCTTTTTGTGATGTTTTCTAAAGAACTGTTTTTTTTTAATATTTACACCATCTGCATCATCGACAGCATCTATACAGAGAAAACTTCGTCTGTACATAATAATATAATAATGGCGTAATCACAACGCTTGGCAGGCGGATTGTTATTTCAAGTATGTTGTTATTGGCACAAATGAATACTGTTCCTCATATTCCTAAGATAATCATTACTTTGCTTCTTACAACATCCTACAATAACAAATACGCTGCCCTATTTCGTTGCCTCCATCACATAATAAACCAACTAATCCTCGCAATTTGGATAACTTTTCCGGTACAATTAATAATCAGCTCACGGTACAATACTTTGTTTCATTTAAATAATTTATGTGCCATACAAACTATATTTGGACATCATAATCCTGACACTGTTCGGATACACACGGTCACCGCCGTGAACGAACTTGTGTTCGAGCCAAATACCCTACACGACTGTCGGATGACGCGCGTTATTCGTATTTTATATTGTTTTGTCCGGCCTAGGTTTAAAAATAGAATGCTGTTTGTACTTTGTAAACAAATGATGACAATATACAGTGTTGTTTTTAAAATGTTGAATCCGAAACGAACGTTGACATTTGTCATTTTTATTGCTGTCAAAATTTGTAGAAATATAAAAGTGTGTTTATACGATTATTGATGGTGTATAGCACGCAGTATTTAAATAGGTTAGAATTTATTATTCGGTGACGTAATTATGATGATAATTTTGAGCATTACACGCAAGACAAATGGAAAATAAATTATTGTGTCTTCAACATAACTTTGGAATTGGTTTGGCTTTTAAATTGTCATTTTATGACATAATTCGCAAAAAAAATTATGAATTTGATACATTTTCAAGACTCTCAGCTATTCAGCCTACATATAGTTAAAGATCCTCCTCAACCTTACCCGGTTCCTTTTTCCATCACATTAAGTTATCATAAAAAATTAGAATATTAAGAAAAATGACATTTGTATGTTAGTAAATAATATTAACACACAAATCACATTTTTCTTAAGAGATCAGGATGGTATTATCAAGACAAATCCTATTTGCCTCGGTACCCACACTAGGCAAACCTGTATCGTGGGATCCTAAGCATACACACTCACTACACTACAAACATGAACAGTTCGACATACAAAAACAAAATAAAACAAACTATGCATATTGATATAAGTATAGTATCATATACATATCTTACCACGTCGCATGGATATCAACTAATCTAGCAACTGATCCATGGATATATTGGTTGCTGTCTACCGCAGTGTGTGTTATCCTCTGGTGTGTTCACACGCAACAATAGAGCGCGGCGGTCATTATGCGGTAATATCCGCTCGGGTGTCCGCCGCACTAAACACGTGGGACAACTGATGTGAATTACTTATTATTTTTATTGTTTCTGCTAGCTTTAATATTTAAAGGGTTATTGGAATTGTAGTAGATTGCTGACTTTGTAAGCGTCATTTGAAAGACCATTCATAACGATTGTATTGGCTAAAGGGAATTGTAGAGGTGTACTGATGTACCAAAGTTTATTATTAACGGTAACAAGTCCAATGAGAGCGTGCAACCAAAAGAAGACTTTGAAGACTGACTAGAGATAAGAGAGACTGATAAAAACTTGTTTGGATGGCGCTATGATTGATGGTCAGAGATATCGTCATGATCGACATCCGTGGCCATCAATCATAACGTCACCTTTTACCAGCCACATCACAAACCTCACGGATGTTAAGTATATTAGAAAGTCAAACGAACTTACCTGTAAGTGACGTTCGATGACTATTAAACGATGTGATTCGCCCGAGAGATTACACATATTAACTTGTAGTAGCACGAACATGTGCTGCCATCTTACACGATTTTAGAGCAACAATCCATGACAAAAGTCAATTATTATGCGCTCCTAATGCGGGTATCTCATACACGTTTGACCCTTTGCCCATCATCACTTGCTATTTCGTCTAAAGGGGGAATCTAGAAGTATCCTAGATAATCAGGGTCCGGGAGGGAGTGTAATCTCTCGGGCGAATCACATCGTTTAATAGTCATCGAACGTCACTTACAGGTAAGTTCGTTTGACTTTCTATTAAACTTCAGTGATTCGCCCTTCGAGATTACACATATTAACTTGTAGATGTTTAGAGTTTCTCGAAATAGCAAATAGAAACTATGTGTAAATATGGAAAAAATAAACACAGAGTTTAAATCAAGTTAACAAAATAATTATTCATATAAATATATCTTAATGATCAGATAATTGAGTTCAAATATTATCATTCGTTGTTGATCAACGTCATCCTGCAAATAGATCGGGCGAAAGCATCAGAGGTATCTGCAGCTACTTCTCTATTATAAAACCTCCCAAAGGCTTCTGAGCGTCCTGTCCAGCCAGCGGTTCTCTTGATGAGATCTAAACTAACTCCAAGTCTATGGACGGCAGAAGTAGCTGCATGTCTTGTGCTATGAGCACTAAAAATTGATGTGTCTATTCCACTTTCACCCAGAGTGGTCTTGATCCAACGACTTAACGATTGTGAACATACATTATTGAAAGGTTTCTTAAAACTAATAATTAAAAAATCACAATTACATCGTCGCTTTTCCGCTGATACAATTAAATACTGTTCTAAAGTTCTAGCAGGACAAATAGAAGGCCTTTCATTAAAGTAAGGAAGAATCAAAACTGGTGGTGAATGATTTACGGCAGAAGTCTTAATCTGATCTGTTATCTTAATTATGAATTTTTCGTTGTTATATTTTTTTATGTTAGAAACTCTAATTAACGATAATGTCTGTACACGATGAGCTGTTATTAAAGCTAAAAGTGTAGTTAATTTCTTGGACAATTTATCAAAAGAAAGCCCTTCATTAGGGTACCAATTGCTTAAATAATCTAAAACGATAGACGGATCCCAAGTAAAATTATATCTTGGAAGAGGAGTTCGTAATTTATAAACTCCCTTCATAAACCTCGTGATCTGCGGGTCGTTCATAATTGCTGAATCTAATACAAGTGACAGTGCTGACCTTGCAGAATTTATTGATCCGAACTTTTGACCCTGGCTAAAGAGGGCAACAAAAAAATTTAATACACTAGCAACTGATGCTTGAAATATTTCTAAGTTTCTATCCTGACAGAAAGTGAACCATCGCTTGAAACAAGTATTATACTGTTTTAAAGTACTATCTGCTAAAGACGCTAACATCACATCTGCGGCATCCAGTGGAGAACCCTGTTTCAAGAACGCCTCCCTGATAACTTCCCGGCAACCAGGGTAAGGCTTTCGTGAAGCTTGTGTTTCACACTGTAAGGGGAAGACAATAGGTTGTTATTAGGTCCAAATTCAATTGGTTTAGCAATCAACAACTTCCTAAAAAGTGGATACCACGGCTGTGTGGGCCATAGAGGTACCACAACTATACCTTCGGCCCTATCGAAAATAACTTTTTGCAAAACTTTTAAAATTAAACAAAACGGGGGAAATGCGTAGAAAAAATACGCAGACCAGGTTAGCGTAAACGCATCCACCCTAAATGCCTCTGGATCTTTGTGCCAAGACACAAATTTAGAACATTTTTTATTCAATCGACTTGCAAACAAGTCGATTTCGGGCCGATTAAACCTTTTACAAATAAGCTGATAGGCGTCATTAGCAAGCTCCCACTCAACATCAGCATGTACGCGGCGGGATTCCGCATCTGCGATATTATTATCGCTAGAATTTATATAGGAAGCGAAAACAAATAAGCGTCGATCTTCACACCACCGCCAAATATTACGACTTACAGCGCTAAGATGGGGAAATTGTATGCCACCCATCCTGTTGATGTAAGCAATTGCAGTAGTGTTATCAATTCGTAAAAGTATTTCACAGTTACTATAATTATTGGCGAAGATCTTCAAACCGAAGAACGCTGCTGTAAGCTCTAAGTAATTAATATGCTCAGTCAGTTCCTCACTAGACCATTGTCCGCTGGCTGTTTGACCAGAGCAACTAACACCCCAACCAGTTCGAGAAGCGTCTGAAAATATTTCTAGCTTAAAGTCGCCTGATCGGATAGGACTGAAGCAATTATCGATATTACAAAGCCACCAGTTGAAGTCTTCACTCAAGTTGTCAGGTAAATTAATATACTGATCGTAATCATCCTTTTGTTTCAGGCTGAGAAACTTAGTTCTCTCAAAATGCTTTGTGTATAACCAGCCGTACTGCGTTGCTGGACAAATTGAAATTAGTAACCCTATCATATGTGCGAAGTTGCGTAATTTACACCTTCTTAATTTAGAAAAATGCAAAAGTTCGTGTTTGATCTTTTGTCTCTTTTCGAGTGGTATACTAATTGTAAATGTGGCAGAGTTGAAAACAAAACCTAAAAAGGTTGCGGTTCGGCTGGGTATACTTACGCTCTTTTCAAAATTTATCGTAAAGCCTAATGATTGGAGTAAGATTATCGTAGCTTCAAAATTTTGTTTACAGTCCATGTAAGTACTTCCAAATAAGAGAAGGTCATCCAAACAGATAACAGACAACAGGCCCTGATTACGCAAAAAGTGCATCACTGGACGCATAATTTTTGTAAATATATAAGGTGCTAGGTTAAGGCCAAATGGTAAAACCTGGAATTCGTATAATTTTCCTAACCAAGAAAACCGCAAGAGCTTTCTAGAATCCTTATGAATCTTAATTGAAAAATAGGCGTCCTTTAGATCAATGGAACACATGAAAGTATTTTTTGATATGAGTCTCATAGCAGTTCTGTAATCTTCAAGTTTAAAATGTGGCGCCACGATGAATCTATTTAACGATTTTAAATTTAAGATGAATCTATTTTTTCCATTGGGTTTTCTTACAAGGAAAATACTGGATAAAAATTGACCATCACATGGTTCACATATGTTTACGGCGCCAATACTAAGGAGATTATTAATCTCTTTAGACATATTCAGTTTATCTGCATTAGATTTAGGTTTGTTAATGGGATAACAGCTATGTTGAATAACGTTATCAAAAGTAGGTATTCGCAAGCCTATAACCCAGGATAACACGATGGGATCATTCGTGAGTTGTAACCAATTATTATAGAAATATTGAAGTCTACCCGCCTGGTTATTGGCCTGTTCAATGTCGGCTAACGACGCGAAGTTCGGCTGCGTTGCTGGGGAGCTCGTCGGTCGGTCGCACGGCGAGCTGGCAGCTGCTTGCGCCCACCAGTCGTCGAGCTCGGTCTCGCTGGCATGCGGCGAGGATGTGGCTGCGGCGGTGGCGGGCCCCTCCAGTTTAAAGCTCTTGAAGTCGATGGCTCCGGTTGTTTATTTTTAGGTGGTAATTTCGGCTTTGCAGCTGTAGATTTAAGCTCAGCCCCTGTTCTAACGATAGCCTTCATAGACTTCAAATTTTCCTGAAGATCATTACCAAACAGCAAATGATCACGTTTAAGATTCTTTACGTTATCTTTTATTTCTTTGCTGAGACATGTCAATAAAAAGTTTCTTCTTGTTTGTGTCTCATTATAATGCACGTGACAAAGTAATCTGCCAGCATCACTAAGAGATTTTAAGGTTTGACATTTAATCTCCGCGTCACTAGAGTCCGTCGTCAAAACGGATGTGATCGTGTTAGCGAGACACGTTAAGACAGAGAACAGGAGCCTTTGTTTCTCAGCCAATATGACATCTCTCTTTAAGGCACTTACATTAACCGCTGCTTTGATTTCAGGATTGAGTGTCGGAGCCTGAATTAACTTCAAATTATCTGGTACATTATATCCCTTCAAAATATCGTTTCTGGTATCATCCTTCAGACCATTTACCAGAAGATCAGACCATCTAGTAGCTATGTCTTTATGGACATTTGCACCAAACTTTTCTTCCCTTATAGGCTCTTCTCCTAGTAAACATAAAATGTCGGGATCCAACTCATGAATAATTTCCATTTGTGCGGACCCTGCTGCAGCAGAGGCCGGTACGTCTGCATCCACAACTTTAGGTGTAGAAGTAGACACGGGTACAATCACAGCAGCAAGCCCGGGTATGGATCTCGGGTTTATGGGCGCTGTCATAGGAACAGTTGTACCTTCAGATCCGGGTATGCCTGACTGTGCGAGTACAGTATTATCCGTAGAGTTAATATTTGGGGCTCCTGAAAACAAAAGATCGGACTTTGTGATTTATAACAATCCCGTATCGACATAAGTATTGAAATCGTACATAGGATTTTAGTTTATTATTCATATCTTTGAAAATAGTCACGACACAGTCTTACAGGCTGTGCTCTTGGACTTAACATTTAGAATACAAACTCACGGTTTGTACTACTAAATATATAAACATTATATAAATTCACGACATAACCTCTCGGATTATGCTCCAGAATTTTTTGTGCAAGCCTAATATACAGCGATCAACCTTACAAGTTAAACTGAGGTATATTATAGGCTGGTATTAGCCATACAGACTATACTCATATGCACAATGCGCGAAGACATCATAATCAAACGCATTTTTATTGTTAATTCCTACTTTTAAAGTAGGTCAAGGTCACGAAGATGTGAACGCAGTACGGTGCGTGGCGTTCGAAATTTAAATTTATCCCGGTTACATACCTTCGCTTTGCGGAGCCTCCTGCAAAGATTCTGCACTGTTATCACAATCCTGAGGAACCAGGTGCTGGTAGTAATCGCTATCAGGATATCGATCACCATTTGAGAATGAACTCGAACTCGGACTGCGATGTCGTTGTTTTCGACGGACCCGTGTCATCTTTCTTTCCAACTTTCTCATTTTCCGAGCTAAATACTCCTCCTCGTCGTGGTGTTTTCGTTTTCCCATGATAAACACTCAACAATAACAACAAAAACCACTAAAAACTAAATAAATGAGATACCGATGAAAAATTACGTGCGTGATGGCAACGACACAAAACGTGTATGAGATACCCGCATTAGGAGCGCATAATAATTGACTTTTGTCATGGATTGTTGCTCTAAAATCGTGTAAGATGGCAGCACATGTTCGTGCTACTACAAGTTAATATGTGTAATCTCGAAGGGCGAATCACTGAAGTTTAATACAGTACCTACACAGTCAATCTTAATGTATAATACGACCATGCGAACGTTATTATTAAATTGATCAAATACCACAGGACAAACAGGTCCTCTATGCACAATAGGAGCGGTCATTACTCGGTTATATCCGCCCCTGTGTCCCGCACTAAGCGTGTTCTGATGTGAATAACTAATTGTATATTGTTTATGTTGTGAACCGGGGCTAATGCTGAGTTTAATGTGGATGAATGACTCATGGTTAGCAGTGTTATGAAATGTCCATTTTATAAGAGTACCTATGTTAAGGTATAGTTAGGATGTTTAAATCAATTAGGTACACATAGATATTCATAACATAGCATCACGCCTGTATTCCTCGAAGGTTTAGGCAGAGGTGTAGGTACTATTGTACACCGACATTTCGTCGATGCTGTTATTGAGTCCCATGTAATAGGGAGCAAGTCTATTGCCATTAACTGGGTACAGTTCCAGACCCCGTGCTGTTACTCAAAATTTCCATACAGAAAATCCCAATAACATGTTGTCCGACCCGGGAATTGAACCCAGGACCTCACGCTTAGCAGACGCACTTGCGACCACTAGATCAATGAGGCAGTCAATAGAGGTATTCTATTAATTAATTACATTATTTATTTAATAATAATAATAAATTCAGCCCGTTACTGTCCCACTGCTGGGCAAGGGCTTCTTCTTAGATTGAGAAGCCTTATCCTACTATCCTACTAATATTATAAACGTGAAAGTTTGTGAGGATGGATGGATGGATGGATGGATCTTTGTTACTCTTTCACGCCAGAACGGCTGAACGGATCTGGATGAAATTTGGCACAGAGATAGATTATAGTCTGGAATAGCACATAGGCTACATTTTATCCCGGAAAAACGCGGGCGGAGCCGCGGGCAGAATCTAGTGTATTTCATATTTACTTATCTGTTAAAAACGAGTAAACAAAAAAATACTTTGATTATGTTGCCCTGAAACCTGAGTCATGTGCAAAATTAAGGAAACTTTAATTACTTGATAGATTTTTTTGTTTACGATAGCAAATGTACCGTTATTGTCATATGATCGTCACCATTTAAGTATATGTCCTAACTAATACCTATTATAAATGCGAAAGTTAGTTTGTTTGTTTGTTACCTTTTCACGCCTAAACCACTGAACCGATCATCATGAAATTTTGCTTATACGTTGTCAGGGATACAGAAAAGGAGATAGAGTACCTTGTATTCAGATAAAAGTACTGTTTCCAAGGGAAAGAACAATAACTTTCGACGGTCACAATTGCTTTAGGACGCTAGATGGCGCTACGTGTCTTTCGAATCAACTAGCTAATTTACTGTCTGCTCACGTTGTTTGTTTAGTAATCTGAATCAAATACCTAAGTTAATCGTTTTAACGTTAATACTTCCTATATCGAGCAACCTGGATTGATTGTCAAAATCTAAACACGAGCGAAGCCAAGGGCAAAAGCTAGTTTTTTTTTAATAAATTGTAAGTACAAAACGTCAGGTGCTGTTAAACAAAAATAGCAGTTAACCTACTCGCATATTTATAAATGGATGCTGTAGCAAACTCATTTGTTATTCCCTCAATGTGCAGTACAAATTAATTAGCGTGGCTCTGTGACCATTCCCGTTTATGTACGGAACCAAATATGGGTTTAATTTTAATATTTAAGTAGTAACCACAATGGTATAGTGATCGTTACCGCTGCTGCTGATTTTAAGGTTCTGTCTTTGGTTACTAGATCGGGAAAAGTATCCATTTTTCCTTACATAACATAACATGGTATCAGGCATGTATTCCCCGAAGGGTTAGGCAGAGGGACACTTAACTATTGTACTATTGTACACCCACATTGCGCCGATGCTGTTATTCTACCGGGCACAGTTCCAAACGTGCTGCTGAGAATTTACATAAAGAAAAATCCAATAACACTTTTCCCGACCTGGGAATAGAACCACCACTAGACTACTAGACTAATGAGTCAGTCAGACTTCAAATAATGTTACCACTATTCATTATTTGACCGCATTCAATGAATGAACCTCAATCCAACAATGTACCGCTAACCGCGGCGTATAATCAAGCTCATTCGTGCTATAATTAACAGCATCCTACATTTATAACAACTACCTCATTAGTTTAATTGTTAGAAGGGTGACAGCTAAGTTTCAAGTCGTGTGTTGGACATCCGCAGCCTAATTATGCAAAAAAAGCGACAGCAATGCGACAGTCACGCGGCAGCAGTCCCACCGCTGTCGGCCAATAGGTATATGACACAAAAATAACGTTTGACAGAAGCTATCGCGCGATCTACGCCTCTCGCAAACTGATTGCTAATTAGGCTGTGGGTAGGATGCTATCGTAAATCTCAGTATTAATCTGCAGTTTGTAATTAAGTCTAGATGATGACTAGGCTCGGTCCCTCAACGGAAAAGATCGAACTTTTCATAGCGTGAGACGTGCCCTATTTTATTGAGCGTGGCACCGTAGTGGGCTTTGGCGTAGTCTCCTTAGAGTTCTTGAAGCTCACCATCAGTACCTCTATCACGAGTTTTCTAACTATTTACTATCATAGTAAAGTATATTTTCATGATAGCGATTTTAGTTCTTAACATGGTTACATTAGGGATTAGAGTCGCTTATGTGACATATGTGTCATAGTTAAGTTTTGATTTACTATTTACGATATTATAGAGATGTCATGTTAGCGACTCTAATCCCTAATGTAACCAAGTTAAGAACTAAAATCGCTTGCATAAATATTTACATTTACTATGAAAGTAAATAGTGAAAAACTCATAATAGAGGTACAGATCGATGGTCAGGATCAGTCAGATGTACTTAGCAAGAGAGGGCGGTAAATTGCCAATCCGTTACAGTTTCTATAAACTGAGCACAAACCTGAGGCCCTAGTGTAAGTTTCTTTCGACAAACACGATTTACTACATCAAACGCGTTCGGCACTCCGATTGGTGGAGAGCACGAAACGGAACAATCGGAGCGCCGAACGCGTTCGATGTAGTAAATCGAATTTGTCGAAACAAACTTACATTAGGGCCTCTGATGACGGGAAGAACTTTCGAGAATATGGTGACAGTTGCCGAAGTAGACCACTGTGGTTATTATGTCCAGCAAGCCTCCGGCCCCACTCCGTCTGCTCAGTAACGATAACGGTAATCCGCACGATGTAGGTGTAAAACACCTCTACTTAACCCTTTGGAGAATACAGGCGTGATGTTTTATAGTATATAATTAACAACTTCCTACAATTATTGAGATTCTCTCATAACTATTCTATTGTTTAAAACGTACGACATGGGATTATCTTTCAAGTTTAATTAACAAGATATTACTGATTAGTTTTGTACTTATTTTGTATAATAAGACGTTTATGTACTGTTAGAGACTGCCTCATTGGTTGGTTTTGTAGTCGCAAGGGCGACTGCTGAACATGAGGTCCTACGTTCAATTCCCGAGACGGGCAAAGCGTTATTGGGTTTTTCTCAGTCTTTACATCCACTCTTTTTCTCTTTTCATTCTCTCTTCAGCACGGAGTTTGGAGCAGTGCCCGGTAGATGGCAATAGGCTCGGCCCCTATTATATGGGACTCAATAATGGCTTCAGCGATGTGGGTGTACAGGTAGGAATACAGGCGTGATGCTTTGTTATGGTCTGTTATCTGAAATAAATATTTTTAAAGAGTCCAACAAAGAAAACACTAAGCTAATGTTTCCTTAGAGTATAGGTAATTATGAGTATCTTTATCCAATATTTAATTAATTCGCCTCTATGTCTTTTTTTAAAGTCAGATGTAATACGAGGCAGAGGGGCTTGTAGCTATATAGCTACCGCGCAGATCGATCGAACTAGGAGAAGCATATACTTAAACAGAGTTTGACGCGGTCAGTCCTTGGACCATTTTTCTCATATCGAGACCCCTCCGTGCCTCGGAAAGCACGTTAAGCAGTTGGTCCCGGCTATCATACGAAGACCTATGACATTCGTTACGGGTGTCACTAGTCCAAAAAGTCTGACAACCAGTCTAACCTTAGAGTATCAGTGTCTCTACTGGGTGGCGGAGGTCAAAAGGCAGTCGCTCCGTGTAAAATACTGATATTCAGCCGCAACCGTTTAGATTGGAAGCCGAACCCAATGTAGTTAGGAAAAGGCTAGGCAGATGATGAGACGTAATACGAGACGAGTCTATTGTCATCTGCCGGGCACAATTCAAAACCATAAATACTTTTTCCGACACGAAAATCGTACCCCGTACCTCACGCTCAGCGACGGCACTTGCGACCTAGACCAATGAGGCAATGAAATAAAAAAATAATTAAATTGGCACTAATCAATGGTTTCCAGTTTACTCATACAATTATTTGCATGAGTTTTCTTATGGTAATGTTATGAGCCTTTTAATTTCAATTGAAAGTCATAAATGTATGACTCGAACATGAGTTTTATGATTCATTTGGATCGTTTTAGGACCGGAATGTAACCACTTCACGATTTGAATGCTGATATTATGACGATAATAAAATCATACCGACTGTAGCTTCAAAGATTTAAGGTCACTGGCCTAACACAAAGTGATCTTTTGCAGTGTATTTTTATTCAATGCATTGTAAATATTTACCATTATTTTTCTTTCCAAGAGGGTTTCGTTGGCTTTTTGTATTTTTGCTTTGTTTGAAAGAAACAATTTATATAAATACAAAATGCAATTTACTCCAAGTATCTATAGCGAAATGTAATCAGTTGCTAAGCTATAGGTACTAGACTTGACAGCTAAGAGCAAGCTGGTTGCATCCACAACCTAAAAAATCTTAAGAAATTTAACAGCTTTACTCTATGGACAAATAAGGCCCATTTTTTATGAAAGTTAGTTGATATTGTAGCGACAACTGCTAGCAACATGGCAAAAAGTAAAGCGCCATCTATCGTAGTGAAGCTACAATAACAAACCTTGAATCGCACTATGAGAGTTTACAACGATTCTAACACACACAACAAATGCCCGATATCAATCGTTGGGCTTCGGCCCGCCAGGCTAACCACCTTGCCTGGTCGGAGGATCCTCGCTTTTCAATGGAAGAACATCATACCTCGTTTCCCCACTATATCATAAGTTCAATCAATATAAAAGGAAAGAGATAGGAACGTAGAAGAATTTGGGGAAGGCCTCTATTTAGCAATGAGATAGTTTGGGCAAGCAAACTGTCCCACCTCAAAAAGCGTAAATAAGTACCAGTGACTAATAAACCAGTCTTTCGATGTAATGTTTTTGAGAAAGGCTTAAATTTATAAAATACTAGCTTCCGCTCGCGGCTTCGTCCGCGTGGTTTACGAACCCGTACATTTTCCCGAATAAAAAACATAGCCTAGCCTATGTGCTATTTCAGACTATGATCTATCTCTGTGCCAAATTTCATCTAGATCCGTTCAGCCGTTCTAGCGTGAAAGAGTAACAAAGATCCATCCATCCACCCATCCATCCTCACAAACTTTCACATTTATAATATTAGTAGGATGTTCATTTTAACATTTAATTTTTTTATTATTAATTAAACTACATATGTACTTACATAATATTTTATTACGTAGGTAAGATATTATGATATATATCCTTAATATACTCGAGTTAAATATTTCTAATATAATAACACCTATACTCGGTTTGTTTAGGCACTTAAAGGTAAACAATCTTGATGTGACCTTTAGTTAAGTACCTTTTTTTTTTTTTTTGATTTGCGTGGTGAGATCCCATCATGGCCTATCCTCCGCCTGGGGGGGGCGGAGGGGTGTGCCGGACTCCTACCGGCTAAACTCACCACGGTGGCTAAACCAACCGAGTATAGTTGATTATCAGACTAGCTTTTTTTGTAGACAGTGAGTACTTATTCTTTATTATTTCAACACGAGGTCACCTCGAATAATGTCATTGACACAAAAATAAAAACTGAGTTTACTACGAAACTTACGTGAAGTATAATTTTGTTACAAGATTACATACATTTTTGCACCATTTTATTTCAAATGTACCTACTCGTATGCCACGTGGGCGCTATATAAAATGTTGATGGCATTTACGTACCTATGTACCAATATTAGGATGATGTCACAGAAATTATTAAGATACATCGATGTGCGTAATAAAAATATGCGCCAAGTTGTATATTACAATGTATTAATAATATTGAATAAAATTCTGTGCTTTTGAGATTTGTGTCTATGAATACAACCGTGATGCCAGAGAATCATAGTGCGGGGAAACGCTTTAAATTAAAAAATAATACGGTAAGTACAATCAACGACATACAGTTGATGAGCATTTCGTAATTTTGATATTAATCTTTAAAAGAAGAAATAAAAATTTATTTCAGAAATCATATATTTTTTTTTCATTCATAAAAATACTTTACACTTTGTGAAATAAATAATCAGCTTTTGTCACTAACTGTAGTAACAGAGAAATACTGAAACAAGAGATAGTGTGTGGCTGATAATTTTTTAAATTAGTATTTATAGTACACACATCTAATACTTACGCATTTTCTATTTGCGGTTTTATTTGAACGGCACAGAATTATGTAACGACACTTTACGCAAAGAAAAAAGAAATACTTCATCACGCTCGTGGGTGTTAGGCGCCACGGGAAACGCATGCGCAAACCGATTTAATGTTCGACTTTATGTTTATTTTCGTAAGTCATTCATTAATTTTGTAAAGCGTTTCGTTAATTTTGGCCCATTATTATTGTCTGTTCAATATTCAAGGACATAACGATCGGGTTAATTGTTTGTTGTGGCAATGGCGTATCTGTCAGTGGAAGGAAAAACGTCACTCACCAAAAATATAAATAGTACCTTGGTTGAGATTTTCCAGCCTAATAACAAGTTAGTGCTGACAATAGGCGTCAAAGTGAAGGGAAAATAAAAAAAGGCAAACTCTTGAGCTAGAATTGCAGGCTGGGATAGAACCCGAAAATCCCGTGTCTCCAGTGCTACAGATATGCCGCAGGAACACCGTGTGGTTTTAGTGAAATGAAATGAAATGAAATTATTTATTTTGCAATTAGGATTTTTCAATCACTTTTACACGTCTTTTTAAAACTAGATGGGGTCGGCATTTCTTATGACTATGACCCTGAGAAGAAACGCCGAAACAAACTCAGGGGTCAAAGTCTATTTTAAAGTCCAGACAGATTGTAATGATGTTGAGTCGGTAAAAGTCTAATATTACCCGTCGCCTTCCCCAGGGCGGCGGGCAGGCATGAGCATTTCTACAAGTTAAAAAAAAAAGGCCGGGTTAGAACTTGGACCTTGGTTGTCAAACGTTAAACTACTAGACTAGTATTGCTCATGCCGTGGAATGATTAGCCAGTCAGCAATAGTGATATCGAGGCTGATTGCCCAGGGTGTGCCAGACAATCTCAGGTATCGTTACTCGTGGAGGTTAAGTGCTTTAAACCTTTAAAGTCAAATTCAAGGGTTCAATTTACAACTTCAAACTAGCAAAGTAAACTTTACTTGAAATCTTAAACGAAGCTTAGTTCGTCGAAGGAGTTCTTGAAAATTAGTTAAGTATGTTGTTAAGAAGTTTAAATCACGTGTTTGTTTTGTTTGTTCAATGTTTTACGAAAATAATAGTAAACTGACACAAAAAAACCAGGGCGGTAATTCCGGACGTTTAGATGTTATGTCGATATTGACATTATTCTATATACCTTTTTGACTAATGGTAGAATTCTGTGGTGATTTTAGTAACATTTTCTACAGAAGCAGAAGCACTCTCTAGAGATTTAAGTCAAAGTGCACGATATTTAACCACCTGGGTAATTCTCGAACACTTCGACATAAATCTCTATAAGAGATAGTATTCCTAAGAATTTTAACACTAAAGCTTTGTCCGTGTAAACCCGTGTTGCATTTCAAGCGTACGACATGGTCTCTAATCGTACCAGCATTAACCCCCTTTACTTTTCCTTCAGTAGATACTATTACGATCATTCGCGTGGAATTTGAATCAAACGAACAGCAACAATAGCAGCACGGAGTCAGGAAATATGCCCGGTAGGTGGTAACAGGCTCGCCACCTATTTCATGGGACTCGATATTGGCATCGGCTAAATGTGGGTGTACAATATTACCTCTGCCTAACTCTTTGGGAAATACAGGCGTGATGCTATGTTATGTTTTATGAATTTGACTCAACTAATACATGCATATACTTACTCACAGCTAAGTAAAAACACAATGGTCACATTTTTAATTTTACAAAAAATATCTCGTACGCAATTTCAAGAATTCAAGTGACATATGAATGTGCGGAAGAAATTTGCGTTAAAATGTGAAAACTAATTCTCTAAGCCAGGGACAAAAGAATTCGTCGTACGCGCAGTAAAGGTTTCTGTCCATTGATACGTAACATGATTGTTACGCACACGTTGTATTATTTATGCGCACGATAAAAAATACATTTTGCAGATGTGATCAGAAATATTATGATACGACTGTTAATTCTTTTATGAAAACTTATTTCCTTTTGTTCGAATTTAGAACTTGAGAATGATTATAATTATTTTGTTAATTTTATTTTCAGCCTTTAATTTAAATTTGTCGACATCCTGTAGTTGAGCGATCCATTGCTGCGCTACGAGTCGCGAGAACGATTCCCGCACCGAAAAGATATTTGTAGTAAACTATAGATATTCCTGATCTGTGTGTTAGTGCATGTGAATATTTGGGTTTGTAAACGCACCGACGATACAAGAATTATTCCTATTGTGAGGCAAAGTTTTTAAGAGAGAAAAAAATCTATGGTTAAGTTTAGTTATTCACAAAAACAGATCCAAATGTTATGAATACCGAATTGGATTTTGCTCACTACATACTGGGAAACAGCCTGAAAAAAGTCTAGCATATAAGCCACGTGAGCCCCACTTGAATACTCAGTTCAGCCTTTTTAAATATTCCGGACCGGTTTTATTTACGGATATTGGGATCAATGGCGCTTTAGAAATAGTGCGTTGAGCCGTAAAATGATGCAAACGCGTTTCACACCTTACTACGCTCCAAGAGACGCGAATTTATTTTCTTTTGAGCATTATGTGTAAAGGATGTGTTTATTGAATACAAATATTGAGTTTTGCTGACTATCTAGATTGAAGATTAAGGGCGAAATATTATTGTTAGCGTCGCAGATTATCGGACTCACTAGGATTTCTCCTGTGTCGTGGGTACAGTTTACAATACACACACACACCCAGACCCGCAACAAGTGTCTGTACATCATACATATATTTGCTACGTGCGGGAATCGATCCCGTGTGAAATCTAGCGCAGAAAGCTAATCGCTTAGCCACTGCGTTAACCGTTCCGTCAAGAATTGAAAATTGTTATTTTATACGAATCTGAAGGATGAAGGGTAGGCTTTACACTGAGTTGCCACAACCAAAATGATTTTGCCTGAAAGTTGTCTCGCTTCTCTATCATTGTTTATTTATTTACTTTAATTAAAACCAATTTCAATAATTAATTGTCTTGTTCAACTACTATTAACTTTATTAAATATCAACCTACAGGACACACAAGTCTTATAGAAAGATTTTTTAGGAACTGGCTCTCTCATTCAAAGTCAAGTCAAAGTCAAATATTTTTATTTCGAGTAGGCCTTTACAGGCTCTTTCAAAACGTTGTGATTCTAGGTGCACGGTTCCAAAGTGGGGGTAGGTCCTATGGAGAAGAGACCGGCAAGAAACTCCATGGATAACATTAACATTAACAAGTATCATATTTATTTACCTAAAAAAGTGGCACAAACATAGGTCACGGAGTAGAGTAGAGTTAAGGGAATACTTAAGGCCACTGATCTTCTTTCGCGATTTTTCTGTGGAGTGACCATGAGGTTGTCACAGGACACTCGCTTATGCTAAGTGAAAAGATCAGCCAGTCAATAATGGTGGTATCGAGGCTGACTGCACACAGTACGCCGGGAGCAGTGGCATAGCATAAAGACAAAAAGACACTGCCTACTTTACATAACTTGTTTTATTTTCTGATATCTAATATTTTATCTACGAGTAATACCTATCAATAAACAAACAATTCTATAATATCAGAAAATAAAACAAGATAATAAATATTTATCTTTAAATGACAGTAGGCACTGTCTTTTTGTCTTTATGGACCGTACGCCACTGGCCGGGAGATTTCAACTTTCTTGGTTTATTTATTTCAATGACTCAGATATTAAGCAGCTGTCATAAATATATCTCGATTAAAATAATACGAAAAACACTACCTACCACAACACATAATATTACTTAATATTTATTACTTCCTGTGTCCTCATTCACACTGTTATATTATTTAATATCAAAGAAATATTTGTTACGCCTCAGTGGACACCGACGTTAACAGTATCCAACGATTTACTATATTTATAATACTGACATGACATACGACATCGGACTGTTGTAGTTTCCTGGAAAGTATCCAAAACGTGAATCTGAAATAGACTGGATAGATTTAAAGAAAAAAATATATAGGACCGTAGTATCTGAGTTATGTTCGGCAAACGGTGTGTTTCTTATAGCTGGCGTAATGGATTCGTGTTTAGAAGATTGATGGTGGGATGAGTCTAGTGAAACGACAGCCTAATGTCACATCAAATAGTTGACTATTAGCTGTTAATGTTATTTTTTCATACTATTATAATGCCATATTGACGATTTTACTGTGTATAACATATTTTCTTTTAGAAAGAGGAACACTTTGAAGCTAGATGTTAAACAAGTATCACATTTTTTTTTTAGAAACATTGCCCCACACTTGGATTTCTCCTGTTTCGTGGGTACAGTTTACAAACATACATGTCACATACACACACAACCAAATTCACAAGTAACACTTATGAAGATTAAAAAGATCTTTCGCTGTATTTAAAGCCCGGGCATTTTTGATACCATCGTTCAGAAATCTTGATTTAAGTGAACAAAGAATACAGAATATATACAGAACAAAATAGGACTGAAATCTAAATCTGAAATTTACTTGACGTGGACGTAAAGAAATATGATATACGCACGTCTTCTAGACCCATACATTAAAATTCGCGTGTCCATTTTTCATGCATTTTTAATTAAAAGGTAACGACTCGACGGCGAAAATGTGATTTATTTATTCATATTATTTATTCTACATAATAATATTGAAGGTATTTACAATGTGTTAAATAAATGACGGTATTATTGTGATCTCTGAAGCAAGACGTAATCGTATACTTATTGTTAGTCAAAACAATCAGAGCAGATCCAGAGAGTTAAATTAGTACTAAGGTTATACACAAGGTTTCATTTACAGAGTGAGTGGTCTTGTGGTCACAAGCGCGGTTCTTGACCAAGAGGCCCCCGGGTAAAATTCAAATACAATTGGGATTTTCAATTAGATTTTCTTCAATAGCTGAAATAGCTTGGAACTGTCTCCTTGGCTTGACCATTACCTAATAAGCTGTAAATACGTAGTTTGTCTTAACTATCGATTTATTATCAGCATTTGGAAGAGAGGATCACTTCTACTTAAAAAAAAAATATATTAAACATAAATACACAAATCTTTAAGATAATAATTTCATAGTAACAAGTCATTTGGTCGAACTTTAGAATGCCCTTCACGTGTAGTCAGAGTGTCACCATGCAATATTAAAAAAGACATAGTAACAAAATCACTGGCGACTGACGAACCATTTTTATAATAAAAAAACCGGCCAAGTGCGAGTCGGTCTCGCGCACGAAGGGTTCCGTACCATTGACTAGGTAAACAACAGTAGGTATTTATTATTAAAGTAAAAATACAACTGATTATTTTGTGGATATTTCAAGTGCCTACCTGTTGCCATTATTGATATCGAGCAAAAAAGGGCAAAAAAATCCTTAAATATTTATTTTATTTTGTTTTTAGTATTTGTTGTTATAGCGGAAACAGAAATACATAATTTGTGGAAATTTCAATTGTCTAGCTATCGCGGTTCTTGAGATACAGCCTGGTGACAGACAGACGGACGGACAGACAGCGAAGTCTTAGTAATAGGGTCCCGTTTTTTACCCTTTGGGTATGGAACCCTAAAAATGATGAAAAATACTGAAATTATTCTTTGTCACCTTCAGAATTCCTAACGATTACTACATAACAGCATCACGCCTGTACTCCCCGTATTCCCCGAGGGGTTAGGCAGAAGCGTATTGTACACCCACATTACACCAATGCCATTATTGAGTTCCATGTTATAGGGGACGAGCCTATTGCCATCTACCGGGCACAGTTCCAGACCGTATTACAGAGAATTTCCATATAGAGAAACACTTTGCCCCACCCCGGAAATTGAACCCAGGACCTCACGCTCAGCTTGACCAATGAGGCAGATTATGCAAAATATGCTAATTACCTTTTGCAAAATCAACCTAACTACAAAATAAACAAACGTGACAACATTATGTCAAAAATTTGATACATATTCAGATTCAGTACAATGTATGTCAGATGTCACGTATGAGTGTCACGTGTCAGGGCTGTCAGTTAGAACATTACTCATTGAATAACGCGAGGTGTGAAAAATTTGTTGTTTCGTTTTGGAATTCCCTTAACTTCATGTGCAAGCCCTGATTCGCTGAGAATATTTAACATAGCGTCACGCCTGTATCCCCGAAGGCTTGGACAGAGGTGTACTTTTTTAAAAGAAACGTTGTCCCACACTAGGAATAATTCCTGTATCGGGGGTGCGTTTACAAACACCCAGACCCGAAACAATTATCTGATCATACAAATATTTGTTCCGTGCGGGGATCGAATGCGCGACATTTAACGCAGAAAGCTAACCGCTTAACCACTGCGCCAACCGTATCGTCGTACTATTCATTGCTATACGCATTGCACTCATACTTCACAGATGCTGTTATTAAGTTCCATGTAATAAGAGGCGAGGCAATTGCCATCAAGGCCTATTTCAAACTCTGTGCTGCTAATGAGGATTTTCGGGAATCAATTCGAGTACAAACAGGCTAAGCAAAAAATAAAAAAGGTTTTTGTTTTTTCTTTAAAAAAAATAGATTAAAACGAAGCCATAGTGTAAATTAGAACTAACATGAATTGAGATGAAACCAACTAACATTGGAATTGCTCGTGTGGTATTGCACTTCTACGGCAGGGGAATGAATGTCCTCGATAAATAACGATTTGTTCGTCTCTTACACATGGGACCGACATATATCGGTTTAGCAAACTGTGTAGCATATGAAGGTATTATACGATGCCAGTTTTGCTAGTAAACTGTTCTTTTAAATAATAAAATAAAATCATCTTTATTCAGGCAATTTACAATTTGAGGTAGTCATTAAGCAAACTGTTTTATTTTTACAACGACCTTGAAGTTTAAAATCTTTAAAATCTCAAACAACGGATATCGGCCATTAGGATGGGAAACTGTGAATGCTATGACGAAGTAATTTTTTTTATTTTACGGCCGCTTGTTTATGACTGGCCTGAGAGACTAATGAACTCTTACGTTTTCTCAGCGACTCCAAAATTGGTCCTTGAATACAACATAATGGGTCATTGTTTCTAACCGACCAGTTGAGGGAGTTTTTGATTAATAATTGAGTCTAATGTTCCACTGTTGCGCGCGCGTCACTTCTCAGCATGAGAAGGGTTCGACTTTAATCCACCACTGGCCTGGCCGGGTTGTCCAGGTCACTTTATGATGTGTTCCTTCACTGTTATCAGAAGTGATAAATAATCAAATTCTGATCCGCACATGAATTTTGGACAGTCAAAAATGCGTATTAAAACTCATCACTTCTTGCATTACTTGTCATTAGGAAAAAACTGTTATTCCAACAAAACTTTTAATTTTATTTATCAAATCCAATGATAATGGTAAAATATATATTTTTATACAAACGTAGGTAGGTAACCTCTTCCTAAGTTTTTGCTGTTCCTAAGTTTTCTTTCCTCTCTCCTAAGTTTTTGGTGTGACCGACAGGGTCCATAATGATTCTATATTTTTAAGACCATTGTACATTATAGAACGCAATAAATAAATAATCGAAATAAACAGACATTTAAAATGAATAAACATATCCAAAATCAAAGACAACCATTTTTCAAGATTAATCCAACGATAAACTCACGGAAAACTAGGCGCTGTAATCACACGAAATTATGTCACCGCTAAATATAAAAACATAAACATCTATAGATTAACCACGTTATGTGTTTAGAAGCAATATATTTAAAGACACAGTGTTTTCCGACATCAACACTCAGATTCAATAAATATTAACAGCAATGTGAAGGGCCCCATACTTTGCTGTGCGTTTGCCAAAGCCGATCCCGCGAGCTCATTGGCCGCGCGATAAAAATTAGATCTACGTATTATCTGTCTATCCTTTTCCCAAGGAAATTGGGGTTGGCTCCCGGTCTAACCAAATAAAAACCTAAACTAAATGATGCGGATGAATATCGGTATTTTACGCGGAGCGACTGCCATCTGACCTCCGTCACCCAATTACTGCGAGACACTGATATTTTACGGTTAGATTAGTTATCACACTTTTTGGGCTGCTGACACCCGTAACTGTCATAGGTATTCGTATGAAATCCAGGACCGACTGCTTAACATGCGTTCCGAGGCACGGAGTGGTCTCGACGTGTAAAGAACAGTCCTATTCAAGGACCGACGGCAACAAGCCCTGCTTAGCCTCGCAGACAGAAAAATTAGCACGCATGGAAAATAAGACCTCTTGTGGATCCAATCAGCGAATAAGAAAGCGTTTTTCGAGTCGTGTGATGTGTTATAAATGTGTTCCCAATCGAATATACTATGCCCTTTAAATCAGTGTTCAACTCCCACGCAAATGTCTTGCTTATAGTTGTTTAGCTTGACTATATTAAATAAACTAAAGGTTGATTGTCAAAAGGGTCCCAAAAAGAATTATAGTACAAAATGTTTCCATAGCGAGCTTTAAAAGGGAAATATTGATAATATTACTTATCGGCCTCGTGATCCTTAGATTAGAATTCAGGAACACTAAAATTAGATTTTTGATATTTTTTCTGGGTTTGTATTAACAAAAATCATCATCACATAACATAGCAGCATGCCTATATACCTCGAAGGGTTAGGCAGAGGTGTAATATTGTACACACACATTTCGCCGATAACTTTATTGAGTCCCATGTAATAGGGGGCGAGCCTGTTGCCATCTACCGAGCATAGATCCAGACACCGTGCTGCTACTGAGAATGTCCATGCAGAAAAACCTAGTAATCCTTTGCCTGACCCGGGAATCGAACCCAAGACCGCTCAGCAGTCGCACTTGCAACCACAAGACCAATGAGGCAGTCGTTTTAAATCATGTTCAACCGCGTTCAAAAGAGAGTATTCAACCGCTGCGCTAACAACGCCAATAGAAAAACAATCACTAGAAAAAAAATTGTGAGTGGCAACGATTTTATTTTGGTTGTGAATCGATGTGTCTCCAATAGATCCAGTTTGATTATTCAGTGATTGCCTCATTGGCAAGTGGTCACAAGTACGACTGCAGGGAAATTCTGGGTTTGATTCCAAGGTCGGGCAAGTGTTATTGGGTTTTTGTTTTTTGTAAGCATGAACATTTTATTCGAGCCATGAATATAAACCTGCGCCCAGTATATGGCAGTACGATCGCCTCCTATTACATACAACTCGATAACGGAATCGGTGAAATTTGGGTAGGTATACACTTCTACTTAACCTTACGGAGAATATAGGCGTAAAGCTATGTTCTGATATATTATTCAGTGTTATCATACTATACATCAAAAAACTGGACCAAAGCTTGTCATTTAGCACAACTATTTTTTCTAGATGTTAATATGAGATCCAGATTCCTTGGAGCTCGATTAATGGAAATTATTTGGGCCATATAAACGATTACCCAAATGTGTCAAATGGATTAAATAAACCGATGATATTTGATGATGGTATAGAAGAATTTTTAAGAAATCAAATAGGTCATGACGTCTTCAAATAAAAACATGGTGGCATACCATTTTTGAAAATCGATTTTCTTTTCGCTTGTTTATTTTAAAAATGAATTGCATATAATTTTAAAATTCAAAAAACGAAGCATTTTTATAGAATCTTTAAAAAAAGTCTTTACACGTGGTTCAAAATTTAGCGGCCATGTTTGTTCTTTTTTAGTAAAATGCAATATGTAGTAAAATTATTTTATACGACATAATACAATGTATACTAGGAAAACTTTAACGTATATTACCGTACTTAACAAGGCTTCAGTGAAGTTCTTGTATATCTTCGCGAACAAAACAAAACTAAACTTAACAAACTAAAGTTAAGTTAAAAGTTTTAAAAAGTTTAATAAAGCCTTTATTTCATATTAATTCTATATCTCTGCGACATTCACACTACATGATTTTTTTTTACATTCATTTTAATGTCAAGTAGCCATCAAAAATAATTAAAAATAAAACGCAAACAAAAATGTACGCTAGTGATAATTATGAAAAAACTAATATTTATTTTCAAGGATTGAAACAGCCTCACTAGTCTCGTCTCACTAACAGTACTGAGTTTGCCTGGAACTGTGCCCGGTTGACGGCAATAGGCTCACCCCCTATTATATGGGACATAATAACAGCATCGGCGATATGTATGTCATGTTAAATAATTGTCGTAATGTTATGATATTTTTAAGATTATCTAGATAATGACATGGAAGTTATTTTTAAGAAAAAATATAATATAATATATTTTTCTGTAGTATTGTCGTGAGAAAAATATAAATTGGTGGTGTACTTAATTTACATGACTTATTACCTAAATTCGATCTACTTGTATAATTTTTTTTCGCTCTACGCAAACATTCATAAGATAGACAGAAAAAACACGAAGGAAACATAAAATACAGGCTTTACGGCTCAAAACACGGGAACTTGAAATAATAACGATAACAATAATTATTTATTGTGTTTAGAGCTCATTTCTACAAGCAACGTTTTTATTTGACTTGCAATTTTTTTTTATTACTGGGCCAACTTATTTCATCGCAAGAATCTGTAGGTATCCGTGAAGTTGCTTAGGAATTCTTATTTTGAATGTTTGTGTTTTGTTTAGAATATCGCACATGCGCAAACACTACCATTAGGATAGCGTACCAACGATTTTCATGAAAGTTCAGTGACCTGATAATGTATTACCTTCCGAAAAAAATATTTGGTTCCTAAAGCAATACATTATAATTATATTTGACTAGATGACAGTACCTAACTACGTTCAGGAAGTAATAAGTCTTCAATATTAGGAAAATATGTCTATCATTATTTGCTTCTGAGAAGTATATATGTTTCTAATATCCTGTATTAATACACAGAGCACATAAAATAAGGTAACATCAAAATATATATAGAGCGGATGATACCAATAAATTGCTAGCCTTTCCTGAACTGTGTTGATATCGGCTCACCATCCAAATGCGGGAAAATAATTATTTTACACTGCCAATTGGACATCGGAATTATTAGGCGATACGGACACTCTAAGTCTAGACTGACTGTCAGACTGTTACGAATGTCATAGGTATTCGTATGACAAACGAGACCAACTGGTTAACATTCTCTGAGGTACGGAGGGGTCACCGACATTTATTTATTACATTTTTTTAGGCAAACTTTGCCCCTAAAGATTATTCCGGTATCATGGGTGCATTTACATACACAAATATTCATATACACAGACCCGGAAAAACTACGTGTAGGTCATACAAATATTTGTTCCGTGGGGAAATCGAAGCGGCGACACATACCGCAGCAATCGAACGCTCAACCGTGCTGACGGCGACGGGCATGAATCTTCAGCGCTGATCCTTAATCGTTAAGCAATTTTGATCCTTACCTCTGATACAATACGTATGCACAGCCACACGACCCCACTGATCAACTAGTCATCTAAGGACTGACCAAGGCAGATTGCAGATCGATTTACTGCGGGCTTCTCAACATCCCACACGCCTTCATCGTATACCTGTCAAATCATCTCAGCCCAAACAATTACCATATACTGATACGATCGACTCCGACCTCGTTCCTAACCTTGGTGGCATGAACTCGTCTTACACTGAAATGATCCCGAAATAGTTTTGTCCCCACTCATAATGAGCGGAGATGGCCGAATGCCAATGTAGTATTATCAGTTTGGGAACGGCGTGATATAAGTATTAAAAGAAATAAATGGCGATAATATTTGTATAGAGGCAATAGTGATGTCATAGTGTTTAAATGGGAAATAACATGTAACATTCTTATTTCGTTTATTCTTTTGTTTGTAAAAAAATACTTTTTTTGTTTTTTTTTATGCTAATATTGATTTACTTTGTTAGATTGTTAACCTCGACTTATAAAAAATATTATTAAAAACACATGCTGTTACACTCCTGCGCAAAGACCCTCCCTTTCTTCTATATCCTGCGCTGTATCTGGACAGTCTTTAAGGAAGGCAACCAGTTCTTCTCGTTATCTCTTACGTGGTCTATCGCGACCTCTTGTTGCTGTTTCAGGGCACCAGTTTATTGCTTTCATAAAAATATTTGTCTTATATTTATCATCAAGGGGTTAGGAGGTATTTTTATATTTTCCAGATAAATAAAGATGAATAAGCGTTGTTGCAAATATGGCAAGCTAATAACCCTTACAACCGCTCACTGACTCAGCATTTGTTATTAAAAAGTCACAAAAAACTTAATCGACAATAAAAAATCCTGTAGGCAACGTAAATATTTTTATAGTCAATAAATGCTGTCAGCTGTCAACTGTCCACTTCACCCCACCACGAAATATATACATGTACAATGTACATTAAATATATCGTAAATAAAGAGTACAGAACAAACAAAACAAAATAAAACAAAATTTTAAATAAAAAAAGTATTTTTCAGAACACATTTAAATATATGAAAAGAGTAAAAGTGACAAGTGACTAATTTAAGTCACATTACATTTAAATGTACGAATATCGTCATTGCAATGATGGAAATTATAAACAAAAGTAATTATATGTACAACCTACTTTAAACTTGTTCTTCTTAAAGTACCACTTCATCAAACATCATTTGGCAGTCAGCTCTTTGCAAAGGTCTCCATCCATGGCAATCCTAAACAGTTCCTTATCGGTTTTAACACCGGTCTATGTCTTGTTGTTGCACAACCATGTAATTTTTCTCTTTCCAGACCTTTTTTTTTATTCACCTTGTCCATAGTTATGGTGTATAGCAGCCAGAATCATTTGTGTTGCAGAATTTTAGCTTAGAATATTCTATACCTATTAAATATTACATTAATTAAATAAAACGAAATAAATAAATATTGGACATCTCTATTTTGTGGTACAAACCCAATGTTATATTTCTTTTTTTATTGCCAGATCAGCGGTGTCAATGAGTTTGAAGTGTTATTTGAACTGTCTAATGATAAAACAAGACACACCGTTTGGTCATACAACGCAATAGAGAATATGGAGTTTACAGTTTTAGTTCACAGTTTTACATCAGTTAGATAGGAACATTCATTCATAATACTGTTTAACTTTGTACTGAAATATTTGTCCCTTCATTCGATGCCTCTGCATCTTGTTCCTTGTCAGCATAATATTAATTTACATTCAAAAAATGTTAAGTTGCGTTTGCTGTAGCCAGACCTTAGATGGATGACACATCGAGACCCCGCTGTGCCTCGGAGAGCACTTTAAGCAGTTGATTCCGGTTGTCATACGAATACCTATAATAGTCGTTACGTGTGAAACAGGCTAGGCAGATGACTTATTTAATCACTAAAAATAGTTACTCGTTTCGTATGCTCGAGGTGCTTCGATGTCAAATCTCGAATTAAATAACCTTCATATTTAAAATGATAAAATGTAATGTGTTGATATCAAGAGTTATAATAATATAACGATTCCTGATATTTACGAGATTTTCTCGTTTGCGACCATGGCCTGGTCTTCGAAAGTAATGATTTCTGATCTTTACGCGATTTGTTACTGACCATGACCATGATTTAATGTAAACATGATGATCGTATATAAAAAAAAAAATCTAGAGCAATGTTTTTTTTTTTCAGTTGTCCGAGACTAAAATTCGGCGATCTTTCTTCTTGTTATTCAATATCCTTTTGAAAAAGCTAGGAAATCGAAATATCAATAAAATCTTAAAGACATACCCATAAGAAATACGAAAATGAGGTGATCTTATTAGACTCGGAAACAACATTGTATAAATTCATCACACACAAATATATTTCTATTGAAAAAAAAAAACAAACTTTCAAGTTCAAACGATGAAGGGGATAGTAAAAATTTTAATTGGGTACGCATAACACGCTACGCTTAGCAATAACATCGGTATTATATGCGGAACCGTGTTATATTGTTTGAAACTGTGCCAATCGTATGACAAAATATAAGAGACTACTCTTCTTTGGTATGTTTTAGATTTCTACTGGTCTGGTCATCAATACATCAGCTGTTTTTAGTGCAAGTTGAATTAATTCGGCTTTTTGCGGATTGTGTCACCTTGTCGATAGTCAGTCAGTTTTCACAAATTCCAAATCACATGCATTAAAAAGCCAATAAAGTTTGAAGAAATATGTTGATTATCTTATATCATAGATCGGTCAATGGGCTTGAAGAAGTCTTGTTCTAAATCGACAATACACGCGTTCTAAACAAATCACAAAAAAATTAAACAATAGAAAGTTCCAGAGTTAACTGACGCTCATTTCAACATACTCTAAATCATGTAACTGTAATGATCCTAAAAATGACTAACGTCTTTCATCAACTAAAGCAATAAACGTCCTTTTATAGAGAGAGTGGGCTTTAACGCATTACGCAGGCTGAGTTCGGATTAGTAACTGTATCACAAGGCAATATTCAATACATAAGTCGACCCATAATTTTCCAATTCTCGGAAGAGGCCCTCTCTTCTCATTATGAGAAGAGTTAGACCTTAAGTATGGTACCTTAAGAATGGTTTGGTGGACTACATACAATTTTGATCCGAAAATGCATTCAAGGTGATTGTGGGACGGTTTCGAACACACACCCTCCTGTATTGAAAGCGAATTTTTAATCGCCTGAATATCACTTGCCTTCTATTATTGCAGTTCAAATAAACATTGCATTAAGGTTAGTAGAACATTGCATCGTACCTTGATAATGGCCTCTAGGTCACTATAGGCATGTGTGTTAATGGCACGTGGATGTGTCGAGTGCCAAGTGTTGAACGCAACATTATCTGTCCACCCTGCTATTAAATGGTATAATTGGATGCAGTATATCAATTGGTTGATTCAGTTTCTAAACGTGAACATTGGGTTCCTGATCGGCTACTTAAAGGTCAGTCAGTAATTAATGGTCGTATTACATCACACCTGTAAATGCCACACCACCAAATGGTAAGGCTGAGGGGTACTATTATGCGCTCACAATTCACTGATGCTGTTATTAAGTCATATTAACCCCCATGCTATGCTATATTCCGGGCACAATTCCAAGCTCACTGCTGTTCCTAAGAATTGCCTTACGAAAAATTTCTACAACGCTTTGGTTGATGCAGGGTTTGAACACAGGACCTTACGGTCAACAATCGCACTAACGAAAACTAGGTCAATGAGGCAGTCAAGGAACAATATATTCACGGTATAGCATAGTTAGCAATAAATTAGCGTAATCATTACACATGGCGTGCAGATTGGTGATCGTAGTAAATATATACTCTTCAAACTAAGATTTCTCCTGTACTGCAAGCAGTTGCACAGAAGAAACCCAAACCTGGAATAACTGTCAGTATTCCATACAAATAATGGTTTCGTGCGGGAACCCTGCAACCCAGTATCCTGGAAAGCGAATCACTTATCCACTGCACCAGCCATACCATCAAATTGCACATAAAAAGGAAGACATACTGTCTTTATAGTCCCTTGATCACCATGGAAAACTCTCAAAAAATTATACACGGTAAACCTTTTAGTTCCTACAGCAAAAACAGCCGAAGATAGAAGGTTTAAATCAACACTATTAAACTAAAAAGCGCTTAAAAATGACCCAAAACTGGCTCAAATACAACAGTACGATACTATTGGCATCAAACAGTGCCAAAGCCCCTGGCATTGACACTACAGATTTAAGACCCTCATACGTCTTGTGTACAAACATATCAGCGAATTAGTGTTGATAATACGTTTCCAGCAGATTGGCTGGCCAGTGGGCGGTGACGACCGTTATTGTTAGTGAAGCGATTACGTATTTAATTGTATATTGTCACAACAAGCTGTAAGACTACATAGTATTATGCTTCTATTCCTCAAAGGGTTAGGCACAAGTGGGTTCTTGTCTAGCTATATTTTTCCAATTATTCTTCTTCTGACGTGTCGACACGAGCTATCACATTGGAATACTAAAGGAAGGAATTAAAACTAACTTAATTTATTGTAAACCAATATGTTGAAAAGTGTATCCATGGAGTTTCTTGCCAGTGGACCAATCTTTTTCATAAGACCAACCCACTTTGGGACCGTGCACATAGATTCTTAACATTTTAAAGGTACCTGCAAAGGCCCATTTTATAATTAAAATCTTTGAATTGCCCATGCCATAGAAAGATGCTCGTCTTGCGTCGAGTTAGCCCGATCATATGGGAATCGCTCATGCTATAGTTATTGAAAAGATGAGCCAGACAAAAATGGCGTTATCCACTGTCCAGGGTGCGCTAGACGATCTCAAGTATCGTCATTCGTCGTCATATCGTCATATTACTAAATTCCAAGCTGCTAGTGGAAATTTCCTGTTTCTGTGTTCCCGTGATGATTTCGTGGTAATTCGATGTAACACCTCTCAACGCATTAACCTGGAATTATAAACAAACAACTCATTCATGGCCTACCGTATTGAATGGTGCGTGTACCAATCACATTTGACTTTAACGTACTCGTAAATATATTGTAATATCTTCTGGGAAACTGTACCATCGTTTGTGTTCTGGTTATTCAGAATATTAACCCGGTACTAGGCTGTTCTTTGAACTATAAATATAAAGTGTCACGTTCACCATAATCTAACAAAATGTTTAACAAGAACGTAACACAGCATTACGCTTGTATTCCACGAAAGTATAGGCACAATTGTACACCCACATTCGTCGTCGTCGTCGTCAATCCCAATATTGAGTCCCATGTTATAGCAGGCGAGCCTATTGCCATCTGCCGGGCAAAGTTTTAGAATCCATGCTGCTGCTGAGAATTTCTATACAAAAAAACCCAATCACATTTTGTCCGAGTCGAGAATCAAGCACAGAACCTCATGCTATGTAGTCGGGTTTGTTAAACGATGACCAATGAGGCAGTCTACATAATATATTTAAATTAAATAGGTATTATTAATGACTACACTTTGTGTTAATCTATGTATATATGATAAAGGCGATAATTGACACAATAAGTAATAAATAATCATTATTAATCAACACCTATTGAAATAATTGCAAACTTCTATCCCACATCATTTGCACGCGTTTATAATCTTACATATATTTTACGCATACTGTATATACGCATCGTATAGGCAAAAGTAAACGACGCCAAATGACGACGTAACTCGGCGGATGTCACCGAGCAAACGCCCCACTTATTTATATCAAAATGTTTATACGATATATTTATATGAATATATAAAATATGTTACGTTAATATTTTATGAGTACGATATTATAAATATGTTACGTACAGATGTCGGTGATTTTTTGTAGCAATTTGTCAATTTTCAGGATGTTCTGTGTCAGTGAAATCGGATGTAATCTTGAGTTTAATTTCCTTGAAGGAAAATGGTTGTTTAATTTTATAAAGGGCCCTGTTAACGTTGATTTATTGGTTTTGAAGGTTATATTTGAAAACAACTAATATTATAATTACGTGAAAGTTTGGATGTTTGTTAATCAATCACGCCTTCACGGCTGAACGGATTTGGATGAAATTTGATACACGAGTAGACTGTGATTAAGGTTAAGATATGGGATACTTTGTGGATTTTTGAACTTTGATGTCGTTTTCCGACCTCCACGCGGGCGAAGCCGTGGACAAAAGCTATTAATTTAAAAATAAGAATATAATATAAATGCTTTATAAAAAAAAAAAAAAACATTCTTGGATAAATACTTTGGTTATTCTTTAATCTGTATTAAAGCG
Organism: Shargacucullia verbasci; assembly: GCA_947562105.1. Classification (NCBI taxonomy): domain Eukaryota; kingdom Metazoa; phylum Arthropoda; class Insecta; order Lepidoptera; family Noctuidae; genus Shargacucullia; species Shargacucullia verbasci. Next base: position 7,451,758 of record OX387302.1, on the reverse strand, counting down.
TCATAAAACGGGCAATAACCACACTTTATAAAGAGACTACATGCCACAACCGGGCAGGAAAATTATCTACTTATTTAATTAATATTTCTTTAGCAAAGCTTACTTTGTTACTTTGTAGACCACTTTATTTTTTATATTTTTTATTTGCTAATTTACTTCAATTAGTTAATTGTGTCCGGGTTTTATTGCGCAGTGAAATGAAATGAAAATAAAAAGGCTTTGAACGCAGCTGTACAATGCAATTTGTACTTGTATATAATGGTGCTAATATCATCATCATCTGCCTAGCCTTTTCCCAACTACATCGAGGTCGGCTTCCAATCTAACCGGTTGCGGCTGAATATCAGTATTTTACGCGAACCACTCAGTAACTGGAAGACACTGATACTCTAAGGTTAGACTGGGTGTCTGACTTTTTGGGCTACTGACACCCATAACAACTGTCATAGGTCTTCGTATGACACCCGGGACCAACTGCTTAACGTGCTTTCCTAGGCATGGAGGGTCTCGATATATGAAAACTGGTTACCCATCAAAGGACTGACCACATCAAGCGCTGCTTAACCTCGCAAATCGACGGATCTGCGCGGTAACTAAGTAACTATGAGCATTATGATGAAATAATGGTGTTAATAATCTCATACAAATAATACAAATGTTATTAGTTTTAATTAAAATATGATTGATACATTTCCTAGCCTTTCATTCCATTTTTATATTAAACTTGATAAAACTTTGTCTTTTCCCGTGAAGTCTTGTAGACTTTCGAAGTCAAAAGCAAGTATGTATGTACGTATGAAGGAACGAAGTAAGGTATCCCTCCATTGAAAAGGGAGGATCCTCTGACCAGGAAAGGTGGTTAGCCGGCCGGGTCGAAGCCCGACTGTTTATGCCGGACATTGGTATGTGTTAGAATCGTGGTAAATTCTCATAGTGCGATTCAGGATATTCAATTGTCTCTTCACTCCGATAGATGGCGCTTTACTTTTTGCCATGCTGCAAATAGTAGCACATATTAAAAGTAATTAAGTATGTCTTTTTTTATTCTCACACTGTGCCAACTGTACCGTCAGACAGTTCCATTGTACACCTTATTATGAAATAAATAAAGACTATAACAGTATAGGTAGTAAAACCATTTATCATCCAAGAGCGTATCCCATTTCTCAGCGTTTATTGCAATATGGCCGCGATGATAACCAACCGAAACACTGCAGCTGCTGCACTCTCGTTAAATTTTTAATACTAAATCAACACTGCACAGATTTTTTAAGCAGTCGACTGCTGTGCTACGAATCTTTGGTTCGTTCCCATAACGAACATATATTTGTAAGATTTAAATAAATATGATTATTCCGGGTCTAGGATTTTGTGCTTTCTCTTTTCTTTTTTCATTGTAAGAAATCGGATAAAAAATAAACATGCAAACAAATTTTCTCTATTACCCCTCAAAGCACATTTAATATCAGGTTTGTACTCCCTGAAGGGTTGGGCAGAGATGTATTATATACTCACAGTTCGCTGGTGCCATATACAGTGGATGAGGCTATTGCAATTTTCCCGTCAAAATTCCAAACACTAAGGCTTTACCGACAATTTTCCGACAGCACTGCTCGACCCCCGGGGATCAAAACCCAGAACCTCATGCTCAGCACCCACGTTTGCTACTAGACCAATGATTCTATAGTCAGTTAATAAAATAATAAATTACACTATGGGGCAACGAGGTCTTCTCAGGATGAGAATCATCATCATCATCAGCCAGAAGACGTTCACTGCTGAACGAAGGCCTCCCTCAAGGGGAGGGTTTTCCATAATCCCCACGCTTGGCAGGTGGCTTGGGGATCGCAGTGGCTCACCGATTAGTGAGAGGACGCTGCTGCCCGTCCCCCGGTGTCTGGCCGCAGTTTTAAGACGTACCCGGGTCTGAATCAGAATGAGAATGGTAAGGCCTTAATCCGCCACGCTGACCTGGTTGGCTGACTATATACACTATCGAGAACTTTATGGAACCCTCTCAGGTCTGTAGGTTTCATCACGATGTTTTCTTTCACTGTTAACGCAAGTTATAAGCACATTTTGATCTACACATGATTACGAAAAGTCAGAGGTGCGGGCCGGGTTTGAACTCAAACCCTCCTGCATGGAATTTAAGCGTTCAACCGCAAGGTTTTTGTTAATTTTTTAATAGTCTATCAGTTAATAGTTCCTCTCAATTACCTAAATAGGCCAAACCATTTAGGTCTCTATTCAAATTCATTAAGAAATACCAGTCTAGAGGCGTAATGGAGGGATGATAAGAGTCTCTTAAATTTTAAGAGGAGGATTGTTTTCTCATTTTGAAGTTCAACAGACAATAGAGAGGACTTCAGACCCAAGGGCGTCGGTTCGAGCCTGTAATTAATTAAACCTGTTGGAACGTTAGTGTATTTTTGGCGAAAATTTAAGTACGTTGTGTTTGATTTGTTGAGTCTATTTTGATGTATAAAAAAGTACTTATTATGAAATAGGTCACTGGTAAGGTACTGGTGTAGAAGGACTACAAAGAAATCTTCTTTTTTCTGTCATGTTGACACAATTTATCATCAGGGAATCACTAATTGGCTTATCTTTCCACTACGGCGTGAGGCCTTGGTAGAAGGATTAACCAATCAACAGTGGTTGTAACGACACTGATTGACTAGGGTACGTTAGATGATCACAAATTTCGCCAATCGTAGAGGCTCTTTCCTTCCTTGAAAAACTTGAAACGTTGATATGAGTGATATTTTTGCTTCTAGCAAACCGTGCTATTAGATAGAACTTAAAAATAAAACAGAACAGTGTACGTAATCTTTTTGCTACCCCTAAATCGAACACACCTCTAGAATTATTTATCACTTCTAGTTATCAAACATACTCAGTTTATTAGTTTACTCATCGCAAGACAAACAAGTGACAAGGACAAAAGTTTTTATCAATTACTTACTTTGTTACGCTACATATTTTGCTATGTTCAGAAGCAAGTGATAGTATATTTCTTTTGGATTATTACTGGCCAGGAAAAGGTTTTATAAATGGAATGACTTTTGTACTAATATTTAAAACAATTGACAATTTATTTCATTGTAATGTTGAGGATCTGATGATGGCCAGGAAGGAAGTAACTGAATCATAATGAGAGTGAGAACAGTTAAATGGCCATTCATTGATGAATTAAGTATGTAAAATTGTTTGAAGAAAAAAAAATCTTCTTGCAGGTTGGGAGGTATTTCTTTCACTTACCTAGCGAAGCATAATACAATCTGAAACAATAAAAAATAATTATTAAATAACTTGTCTTATATCATAAAAAAAGGATTTCATTTTTGACAGAACTGCACTTCAACCAGCCATTGAAACACATTAACACATTTCAGTTTTATGTGTCTATCATCTCCGCTTTTTTCGTTTGTTTGAGTTGGTACGATCTCATTGAGCTCATATACTCATGTCCATTAAAAAAATAACAATGCGTCAGAATAATCATCACACATTTAAAAAATAAAGTCTTCCCTATCTTACTAAAATTTTAGCCATTAGGGTACCTACAGGGATATATGTATATTCTGGTACAAAAAGGTACCGCCATATAAATGAACACGACAAATCCCTGACCGCAAACTAAACTGAAAGGTTTCGTTTTTTGGCACAAGTTATAAGCATGGGCGTTTTACGAGTCAGTAAATATCGACATAAATATAAAGCACAGAACTATAGTGAGTGAGTGAGACAAAATATGAAAGATTGCAGCATACAGAAGGAACATGGTCCAAACACCACGGATTAGTTTTTCTCAATCTCGAGAGCAGTTACGTCAAGTTATAATCCAAATCCAAGCCAAAGCGTTACAGTAAACTTCTATCGAAAACGAGCGCACACTGTGTTTTCATACTTTTTGGTAACCACTAAAGCCGCCGAGTTTGGTTCATAAAAATATATTGGATATTTGCTAATAACTATAGACTAATCTCCTCTAAATACCTCTATTCTGAGTTTGGTCTTCATTGCAGATGAAAGGAGCATATCTGAGATGACTCTCTCTGATTAAATTTTTCAACTAGCTTGGATGTCAATACGACAAAAGTAGAGTGGCAGTTTTTCCTAACCACTACCTTTTAGAAGACCGTTTCAATGGTCTAGTGGCCAAGTATGAGATTCTGTGTTCCGCATGTAGCTCATAAGCATCGACACGGTTAAGTTATTGGCTCATCCGTCTCAACATATTTGCTCTTCAGTCCAAATTAAGTAGATACATGTAACGATCCTAAAATGTTGAAGAATCTATTGGAAATGTTTGCAGGCAAATTGGGTAGTCAACTACAAACTTTTTGTTTGCACAAATTTGGCGTGCAAGGAAAGAGCCCCCAAGAGCGACGAATCATGAGATCTTCTGGTGCAACGTGGGTAGTTAGCATCGATACCATCATTGCTGACTGGCTAATCTTTCCACTACGGCATACCGACACGATAAAAGAAGATCACAAACGTGTCAGTGTTGACAACGTAATGGCAATATTATAATGGCGGGCTCTACCGCCAAACGCTTATAGCTCGGCCACGGAACTTACCCGAACTAAGTACTCTTTTACATCAGTTTTGGACACGAAATGGTCCGATTCGAAAGTTGGTCCACTGTACACGGGTTTGCGACGTTTAGTTTTTTTTTAGAATGTAGTTTTAAATAAGCGATAGGACGATAAATAAAGCTTTAAAGTTGCGGTTTTTGGACGGTAAAGTAAAATGTGTTTAGGTTGTTAACCACGTATATTAATTTACCACGCAATTTTATTTTATTTTAATTTACATTTTTTACATAATTATAAATTAATATAAATATAATACATATATTAGATTATAAAAAATATCGGAACTATTTTATTAGTAACATAATAACCATCATCAGCCAAGTTTTTACCCAGTCATGTTGGGTTAGCTCCTAGGCCAATTATATGTAGTCAATCCAAGAACATTGCCCTACCTGGGATCCGAACCCAGGACGCCCAGTCATTGATTTAGTAGTCACGCATGCGACTTCTAGATCAAAGGGGCAGTGCCGATATAGAAAACGATTTATACATTATGTATTAAATGAATCTTAACTACCTATTTTTCATAAAAGAGGAACGCACAGCGGCATTAAATCAAAATAATTTTAATAAACCCTTCTGGAATTCTTACCCCTCAAGCTGAAACGAGGGCGAGTGCCATATTTCTTTCACCCAGAAATACCTACGTTATATGCACTAAAGTGTACTATGTTACGGCCTAGAAAAGCATTTTCTTTGAAGCGAGCGTTTTTAAAAGACATTTTTATTCTTGCACTGAATATGCGGTTTTTGTTGATGGATAATGCAGAGGCGGGAAATTTAAAATTTTAATTTTAGAACTTCGAATTAAAATGTGAGATAGTGGTGGAGCTGTTACTGAATAATAATGTATAGAACTTTAGTTTTAAGGGTGTGTTTAATTTCATCTATACATATATACGGAGTGGATTTTTCAAGTGCGAAATGCGAAACTATAAGGAATATCGAAAAATACTCAAAGGAATCTCGAGTCAGATTTTGATGAAAACTAAAACTGCATAATAGGATTAAAAAAAAAAACAATATTCGTAGCCAGGAATCGACCCTGTTGATTTTGGAAAAAACACACGCTGTATTATTACACCATCCAATAGTGTCGCTAATAAGGATCAAATTTTGGGAAATAATGAAATATGGCAAACTTGCTTTACAAAAGTAACTCCGTCTGTCTGTTTGATACCTCATCATGACCAAACCAATGAACCGATCGTTATGAAATTTTACAAAGAGGTGGTTTGGGTCCTAAAGTAGGCACATAGGCTTATTTTTACTATTATAACTAAATATTTATTAGATAAAAATACACAATACAAGCAGATGAAGTCGCGGATCACAGCTAGTTCACTATAAAATGAACGTATAAAATAAGAATAAATATTTGGCTTTAAAAAAGGATTCTTCTTTTTTAATTTAAGAGCTTGACTCTTGTCGGTGGAGCAATAGCCACTGCTCTCTATTTTCTGCCTCCTGCCTCCGTTTTGACCTCTTGATCCGACTCTACCCCTACTTTCTCCTTTACTTGTTGTACAAAGCTACGTCTAGGTCATCCCTTCCTCTCTTTCCTTCAATAATTCCTTCTAAAAAAGGATTAAGTGGCCATAGTTAAATCATAATACGATAATGTGCATTACGGTTTATATAATAGAAAATACATCTATTTAGAATGATTTGCACAAATACAGTAATACCTCGACTTACGCTACCCCGACTTACGCGAAACTGGAGTTACGCGACTTTAAAATCTCGTCGATTCGTCTTTTGTTTGAGTACTACACTACTCGATTATTCACTCCCCCTCATTATTGTTCAGCTAATGTACATGTTGAGACGTGTCGCGTGGAATCGACGCTTAGCTTTAATTTATAGCGAAATTTTACCCCGACTTACGCGGTTATCGCTCAGTCCCACCTATCGCGTAAGTTTGAGGTATTACTGTACACTATACTTCTCTTTGAAACATCAGTATTTTCGTCCACGAGTCATGCGAAAATAATGCATGCAAATACCAAGAATAAACAATCGCAAGTCATCGTCACCCTACTAGGACTCAGGCTTCTGTAAGAGAGACCTATTTTTCTAGTATATATAATGTACACATATGTATATGCAACAAAGTGCTGTGTTACGACCTAGAAAACCATTTACTATGTAGCGAACGGTTTAAATGGAAGCATTTTTATTCCAGTTGAAAATACAAGCGACCCGTTGATGTTAAATTCTGGTGGGAAAATTTACAGAATGTAAATTTTACAACGATGTTGTCAACTTATGTTTTGGTGCTTTTATTTTGCCGTACTATACACAAACTAGAACAAAGTTTGTTACATTGTTTGGTTTGTCACGGCGGGTAAAAAGTAACTTAACATAGCATCAGGCCTGTATTCGCCGAAGTGGTAGGCAGAGGTGTATTATTGTATGGACATATTTCACCGAGGTTGTTATCGAGTTCCATGGAATAGGGTGCTAGCATATTGCCATCTACCGGGGACAATTCCAAACGCTGTGCTTCTACTGAGAATTCCCATTCAGAAAAACTGAATAACCCTGCCCGACCCGGGCATCGATCCAAGGCCCTCACGTTCAGCAGTCGCGCTTGCGACCACTGGACAAATGAGGTTGAATAGAGAGAACTTTCGGTCTCTCTAAACAATGTAATACTTTTTTTTTCTTCGCTATAATATGATTTTATAGATTCAAACGGCTTTTATTAAATCAAAACCTTTTTAGAACCGAAAGTAAAAAAAAAATAGTAGGTCTACGTGAGTCAGTTTTGTATTACCATTAATTTATTATGAACCAGCCCTAAATTATTACGGTCAAGTTAAACAGTGTAATACAATATTTTGTAATAACCTTAATTTTTCCTTTTTATTCTTAACGAGGAATGATAGTCAAGCAATTGAAGTTTGGTCTTCCAAGCAGATTGGTCTAAGCCCAAACCTGGCCCGCACATCTGACTTTTTGAATATCACCATGTAAAATATTGTGAATATACGAAAACACGGTAGTGAATATTTTAACATCGTAAATAAAGCGTCATACCCAATTAAATGTGTATTTACGTCAAGTGTGTGCAATTTGAGAAAGTCATGATGAATCAGAAATAAGTATGGCCTTCGTGAGAAACGCTGAAGAGAAAATAATCTCAATGAAACATTCAGGAGGAATTCAAAATTATCTATCATCTTAGCACTAGTGCGTTTATCACTTCCTATGACGCGGGATAAACTGGTCTGTATTTCTGTAGTAAGTTTCTTAGCTTCAGCAATCTTAAGAATGATACTAACGAACAAATCATGAATTTGCAATCAAATAATTTGGTTAACTTTGAAGCATTTGAAGGGTTCATTTATCAGCTGAAGTGTTTTTTTTTTTTGTTTTAAAAAACGTTGCCCCACAATAGGATGTCTCGTGGGTACCGTTTTATAAACATACATGTCACATGTCCACACAACCAGACCCGAAACAACTATCTATATATATGAATATTTGTTCCGTGCGGGAATCGAACCGTATTGGTTATTTAAATATATTGCTATATCGGTCTAGTCGTTGCAAGCGTGCTTGCTAAGCGTGAGGTCTTCGGTTTGCCCACTAGGTCGTGCAGTATTATTTGGCTTTTGTATTTCAAAATTTATAATAGCGGTGCGGAGGATTTCTATGAAAATTTCGTAACTGAAAAACCCGTATAGACCAATGAAGCAGACAAAGAACAAATGAAGAAGTAACAACTTGATCACGTCACAACAGATGACGTGATCAAGTTATAATATTTTGACAGTCACTACAAATCATATCAAGAACTGACAGAAATTAGTAAGAAATCCAAAACCAAAACGCCGCATAAGTAGTGAGAAAAATAAAAGAAAATCTTGGAACTGTATGTCGTCTAGGACCTTTAAATTGCTTGTCTTACAAAGTACAGAAAATGAACATAGTGTAGGCATTATTGTCCCGTCATTAATATTGTTGTCAAGCACAAAATTTGAATGGAAATCTCAATCCAATTTCCACAGCTTATAACTCAGCAGTTGTGACAAAGATTCCCGAGAAATTACAATTAATTAAATCCCTTCTCTCGTAACAAACCGGCTACATTGAAGATAAAGACAGAAGTCTGATTTTGTTCGAGATATAAAAATATTTTTACAATGGAATTCTTAAAATTGGTGGAAATAAAAAATCAGTAAACAAGATCCAGCGACGAAATAAAAACGACGCATTAAGATTCGCCTCATTTTCGTGCAGCTTGATGAGCACGCTACTTGCGTTAGTACGCAAAATTGACTAGTGTCAATTTATTGGTATTACTATTGGTGACTCATTACGTCATTTATTCACAATAATAGTAGTGACTCGCTCTGAAGTATACATACATGTACATATTGTACATGCACGAACCGTGATCGCTCCTCGAACCAGTGGTCAACCTTTTTAAAAAAGCTGGCAGTATAATTATCACTGTGTGATAGTGATAGAAAATTTGAATTCAAACTTACTACCAAGTGAGCCCGCGATACAGGAAATGTCCTAAAGAACTCTTTTTAGTATACTGTCAACGATCTTCAATGACGCTTCCAAAATCCATCCCATTATGCCTGTTATCAGCACAGCTAGTAAATTAATTATTCATTGTCCTGTTATATCTTGCGCCTACGAAGTTTATTTGAGAGAAATTGCTTTGAGACAAGCCGTTTTATATGCGACGTTATATAGACACAAAAATACGATCGTATAAACTTAGTATTAGAAGGGATAATTATTTATTACTGTTTTTTTTTAATGATGTCATTTTAGGCCGTTAATTGTTTTATGAGAACTTAATTTATGATGAATAAGGAATATTATTTGAAAATTATTTTGTTTGTTAAATCGTTATAACCAAACAAAATTGATGTAGTGGTCACAACCGAGAGTGCTGAGCGTGATGATGTACGGAATTATTCTACAAAAATCACACAATTAACCGATCACAAAAATTACAAAAATCACATAATTAAACCGGGCTCAGAGGTCTGGGAGAGGCCTATATCCAACAGTGGAAAAATGTGAGCTATTGACGACACAATTACCCGGACCAGCCAAATACTATTAATGTGATTACTCAGTACGCCCGGAATTTGGAATAGTGTCCGCCAGCTACACTTCTCCGTAACCCTTGGGGAATAGAGACGAGATGCCATGTTATTAATTAATCTACCCATGTTAGACACGTTCAAAGGTTGAATTGTATCGCAATTTTGACACATTGTTGATTTGGTTCAATAAGTTAATTTGATCACTGATGTATAAACTTTATGCCTTGCTTCAGCACTGTGTGACCAGTTATTGGGGCTAAGATTACCTTGACATTCGCAAGATTAACTCCCACATCCCTTGGTGGTATTTTTTCAATAAATATTTGTCAATAGTAGGTACACTTTTACAAATGCGTAAGTTACTCTGTCTATTTGTTACCGCATCATAACTAAACCGACGAACCAATCGAAATTTTACAAAGAGGTAGCCTGAGATCTTGAAGAGGACACAGGCTAATTTTTATTATTGCAGGAAAACGCTAATTTGATAATAAATACAAAATTAACGCAGATGAAGTCGTTGGAATTTCTTGTTGCGTTGTGTTGTTTGTAACCATCATGATCTTCGACTCGAAAGACTTCTTTCGTTCACCAATTAAGCAGTCAATTCTCCTGAATCCAAAGACATAGTTGATATATTAAAAAGGCCCTACTTCATCGGTGGATAAAACCACTGTATCACTTCAATAATTCCCTCTCCGTTTTTCATAAGCTGGATTAAACAGTATCTATATTTTACCCGTACACCTTTATGAGAGAACTAGAGCCTGAAATTGGCAGCCATATTACGCCCATGATGGCCGGTGCACCGTATAACAATATAAATTGAGTTCCTGATTGTTTATTTCACAGGGCAATCTACGGCAATATTGTATAAGGTTGAAAAGTTTCGATCAATAGGTGGGTAGATGGTGGGTAAATAAAAATAAATGACAATCTGACACATTTCGAAAAGGTGATAGAATATTAAAGTGTGGATCAATTTTCCTGATTAATAAGTTCGCACACACACGCACACAAACGCACACACTCGCACACACACGCACACACGCGCACACACATGCGCACACACCCTACTCAAAACATTCTACACCCTACACATTACACCCCAGCCCATACTCTTTACAATCTTTGTTGTAAATCTCGGACGTTAATTAAAAATCCTGGGCCTCAAGATACAGACTAACAGTCTAGTTTGGGGCTCACAGGTAAGAATCACTGTATACATTTCTTGGGCAATAAAGATTATTATGATATATAAATTTTCATATGTTGATGTTGGTCTGAACGAGCTTTAGCATGAAGAATGTATTCTTCGAATAAGGAATTAGACAATAATAGGCAAATATTGTTAAATTAAACTGCCTCACTGATCTAGTAGTCGCAAGCGCCACTGACGAACCTGGGTTAAATTCCTGGGTCGACAGTGTTATTGAGGCTTTCTGTATAGAAATTCTCAGTAACAGCACGGAGTTTGGAACTGTGCCCGGTTGTTGGCGATGGGCTCGCGCCCTATTACATGGGACTTAATAACAGCATCGGCTGAAGGTTGTAAATAGTACCTTTCTGCTGAACCTGTCGGGGACTAGAGGCGTGTTGCCAGAGTTTGATCTTAAGTATAAAATACTTAAGATTAATTTTCTAGATGACACTTCCCCGATTCATTTTCATCGCACTCCAAGAACTTATTCGTCTGCTTCAGTCGCCATGGAAACAAACAAATTTGAATTTCATGTTAATTGAATACATAAAACACAATTTTCTTCAATGGCCCCTTGAGAAACGTCAGGTGTTTACCGTCGCCAACAAACTCATTTACAAGTCTTTTTCGAGTCCGAGTTTCATTTCTGTTTCAAGTTTCTCTACATTAGCAATTCGGTGATACGTTTGTGAATCAAATGTTTGAGTGCCGAATCTTTCCGTGGACAAAACATATTTAAAATGCTTTATAACTCTCATAATAATCATTATGCTGCCTTTTATTTTACAATTTTAATAACCTAGTTTATTCCGGGTTTATGATATTACACAATTAAAAAAAAATGTATTCTGTTTGATTTACAGAACACTAGAGATATTAATAATAATTTTGTTCATTATTGTCTCGCTGTTGGGCAGAATGAGTAAGAATTAAGGCCCAAGTCCACCACGATGGCCTGATGCAGGGTAGCGGACTACACACACCATCGAGAACACTATAAACTCCCAGTTGTGTAGATTTCCTCATAATGTTTGCCTGCAATGTCATCACAAGTTATAATCAAATTCTGTTTCGCATATGAATTTCGAAAAGTAAGAGATGTGAACTGGGTTTTTAACTCAAAAAGAGTAACCTTTCAACTGCTAGGCTACTAAGTACTAAAACTACATATAAGTTTTAGGTAATATAATGTTGAAATCGAAATAAATTAAAAATCATGGCGGAATTTAACAATCATAGATCTCACAAGTTTACTGAAACACAGATTTGGAAATCCCTTTATAAAGCCAGGGTAAAAATTAAACTTTCTTAAGATATCGGTGAAGAATCCTTTATTCAGCTATATAATGTATTGATATGTACATATTACCCAAGTGTTAATAATATCAACACCAATGCTTCCATTAATAAAGTATCAACCTTTGTAAACTATCTGTAAACTACCAATACCCGCTAATAACTTCACAGAAAGACAAAATATCAACACAGAAGCAATTTACTCGCGTCTCGTGTGGCGATAATTGGCTAATATCGATGAAGCTAATCTCGTCATGTGGTTGCCGTAACGATCAGCGACTGTTTTAACAACACTATCTATATATTATATTATCGATAGGTTTGTAGCTACGACGTAGATCGGTCGATTTGTGAGGTTAAGCAGCGCTTGACGCGGTCAGTCCTTGGACGGGTGACCATTTTTCATATATCAAAAGCCTCCATGCCTCGGAAAGCACGTTAAGCAGTTGGCCCCGTGTATCATACGAAGATCTATGACAGTCGTTACCAATCTAACCTTAGAGTATCAGTATCTCCCTGTTACTGGGTGGCGGAGGTTAGAAGGCAGTCGCTCCGTGTAAAATACTGATATTCAGCCGCAACCGGTTAGATTGGAAGCCAACCACGATGTAATTATGAATAGGCTAGGCAGATGTAGACCCGGGTACGTCTTAAAACTGCGGCCAGACACCGGAGGACGGGCAGCAGCGTCCTCTCACTAATCGGTGAGCCACTGCGATCCCCAAGCCGCCTGCCAAGCGTGGGGATTATGGCAAGCCCCCCCTTGGGGGAGGCCTTCGTTCAGCAGTGGACGTCTTCTGGCTGATGATGATGATGATGATAGGCAGATGATATCTATATATTATCTAGCTAACAATTTGGGTTAGAATTTAAGTTATAAATTTGTTCACTGATGTGTGTTTAATCATTGGTAGATTCATGAATAGGCCTTATTAGGGTATATTCATATGTAAATGATAGCACGAACTGCCTTATTAATCAGCACGGTTCGTTTCTCGGACAAATTTTTAATGGATTTTTTTCTGCCAGAAAATTCTTAATAGCAGGCCGATGTTTGGAATTGCAACCTCAGCATCGTCAAAATGTGGATAGGTACTATTTATACTACACCTACCAACAAATATCCTAGGTCAATATAAATTAACCTTTCCACTTATTTCTTAAATGAAACCATAATACATACCTAGCCAAAAGTAGTATTTTCTAGTGGATTAGTAACAAATCTAAGGAAAACATATAAACGAAATACTATACCTACAAAAAGGACCAAAACTCAACAAGCGTTAAAATAGCTAAATCCAATTCCATTTAATTGAGCCCGCTTAGTCCCTATTCGAGTTCCTAGCTCCTTATTGCTGGGCCGTTTCACATCTCATTTCACTAACGAGGTAGGTTCGATTCTACTATTTACTGGCAAAACGAAAGCTACGGGAAAAGTAGTCGTATTCATAAATTGAAAACAGGTTAGACATAGAATACCTGCTTGAATTATATTAGAAGGGCATTTATGAATAAACTTTGGATGGATGCTGGCTGATTTTTTGTAATAGTTGAACGCTTTTCTTTCGTCCAGTGTCTGAGTTTGGTCGCCTTCGCACCTCTCGATGTTGCGAATTCATGTGTGGATTGCGTCAATGGTGATGGAAGAAAATCGTGAGGAAAACTGCACACTTGAAAAGACTTCATAAGGTTCCAGGCAATATCACCAGGCAAGTTTCATAGACTAAAAGCTCAACTTTCTTACCATGAGAAGAAGCATAGCCCAGCAGTAGGACAGTAATAAGTGAACCAGCGACTCAAAGGAGATCTTGGCTTCGGACACCAAAAGAAAAAATTGTGACCAAAAGTTGACTTTTCGCGAAATCCCGCACGTTTTAACGAAACTATGGATTACGCGATCTGCAAAACGGGCTCCTGTTGTATGTCATACGCGTTCTACTTTTAATTTTCCAGAGCTCACGTGCATAGGTAAGTGGCGTAAAAATCCTCTTCCGAGGATTCAGAATATCATCCACCTATTATTTTAGTCAATGTGACCCGGAAAATACGAGCTCCTCGCTCCAAAGAACATAATAAGGTAATAACATGGAGAATTGCTTCAAAGCCGCTCGTTCAGTGGGCCGGATACCCAATAATTGCACATCATTATGCTGAAATAACAAAACGTGTGTTTAAATTATTAGCATGTCATGTAATACAGAGTTTTCATTGTGAAGTTTAATTATGAATTTTTGAACAAATTATTGCGTTTTTGTTTTTGTTTTACGTAAATAAGTTTAGGCTTATCGTACCCCCCATGAAAAAGAGAGTGAGTATAATCATAAAGTATAACAGAAGGACTATAGTTACCAGTAGCTATTTAGCCGCGCGCCAAAATTTTACCTGTCCATATACCTAAATCTTAATTACGAATACGAAGCTAATATCTCTTTGTATAAGCTTTATAGCGAAGATTAATAAAGGCTTTCGTTTGATAGACACATTATCTGTCTAATCTATCGATGAACGGAAAAGGTAGAGGCCGATAAGGAGGAAATTAATTAACGTTTTGTTACCCATTAACGTAGAAATGGATTATCCAATAATCATCTTGATACTTCATTTATCTTGCTCATTAGAAAGATCTTTAAGCTGTGAAAGAGTCTTGTTTTTAACAACATTTTTGACCTCTAACGTGTTCCTACTATACATGTGTTTTCAGCGACAAAATAACACGTAAGATATATCAAGACACACGGTCGAAATCCACGACCATAAAAGCTATTATATAATTAATTGAATAACAAATAACAATAATAAAACAGAAACGGTCACCATAGCCGAAATCGGCAACGGAGAGAGTAGTATATAATACATATTTTGACATTTCTATAGTTGTGTATAAAATGACAGTTTGTAATTACAAAACGTCAGGCGTCGTAAGAATACTCTTGAAGAAAGTCACTATTATAAAAATATTAGGTAGGTATACGATATAACTTGCCCCTTAATATCTTAAAGTATACTGTCATAGTCTTCATGTAATATTAAAATGCGAAACTTTACCTATTTCCAGGCGGACATCTAGAACCCAAATTGCTACTTGGGGTTCTCTAACTGAAGGTCCGATTAACATTTTCTCCAACGTCAAATCTAAACTAGAACCTCACGCTCTGCAGTCGCACTTCTCACCACTAAACCTATGACTTCAATTTCTAGTAGTAGTACAAATCTGTCAGAAAAATGGATTTACAATGGTTTTCTGATAGGCAATGAAAAACGGAAAAGTAAAAGTTAAATGTATCAGATTGTAGGGCGCGCGCGTTAAAGTTAATTGAAGGAAATTCCTCAGTTAGCTCATACGTTCAGCAAGATTATACAGTTTGTTTACTCGTGTTTGTTTAATCGAGCTTACTACATCTTCATGTAAATGAAGAACTTATTCCTATTGATTCTATGACGTATTAACGTATGCGAAGTGAATTCTAAAGTTAAATGTCATCATGTGTCTCATGTTCACTCGTCCGGTTGGATGGGTGAACGCACACCCAGCTCTTCCACACAAATAATGCTGCCTACATTTGGGAGAGGAAGTAAGACGAAGTATGTAATATAGTCCAGCCTGTAGTTAGGCAGCCTAGTCTTACAAAAATAATGTCTATAAGACGATTTCTTTACAAAATGCCGTAGAATTGAGGGAGTTTCGAAGTAAGTCATCAAGTAACTCTCTACTAGATGATTTGTTGCAAGGATCTAACTTCATTGCTTTCTAGCAGTGATCTGTGTGGTGTGGTGGTGTGTCCCTTAATGACAATCACACCAACTCGACCGCCATTTTAAGTAGACAAAATTCAATATATCCACGGTTTCAATAAAAACGTTCGTTATATCACAGATGGCTATTAAATTCTCTAGTACGGTATGCCAACAAAGCGGCTCTCAATTGGTGCATCGGAATGAATGCACAATCGTTCGAATGTGGGTCGCCGTCACAATGATGCCATAGAGTCGAGAAGATGTATTGTTTGGATGCGGTAATGCTTATAGTTCGATCTTTTCAAGTTTGTACTTTACTGGTCAATTTTCAAGGCTTCGTTTTCTGAAAGAGCTAGTTATCTTCATAACTGCAAAAGCTTCCACGATTGCCTGGCGCTCCCTAGGTGATCAACTCGGCTGGCTAATGTTTCCACTACGGCATGAGCGTATCTACCAATTCAGCAAAATAAGATAATAAAGCGGACAAGGAGTTCATTTATCGAATACCTACCTCACATTAGTCATGAGGCCTGTTCTGGGAGAATTACCACTTTGGAACCCAACTACAACTAAAAAGGTCTGCAAACGATCTAGGAAAATGGAAAATCTAAACCTGCTTCTGCATTGAAACGGTCGTAACCCAGTCGATGTGACAGCCATTTGACATGGATTGAAATATCGCTTGTGTACAGTCATCGTTTGCATTAAAATTCGCTACCGCCTTGTTTTTCGAGGTTTGGTTTGATATCGGTATGTCTGAACAAACCCGGGTGGAAAAATCGTCGACTGACCTGCGCATTGCGCAACCCAGTTTCCTTGTGAAAGTACCAACAGCTGCTGATTGCAATCCCTTAGTCATCTTTTACGAAGCCCGTGGGAAAATATGAGTGTGTATTAAGCCTGTTCTTACCGGTGATTACAACATTGGGTGAGATCCGAAGTAATTTCCTATAAGGAACACTGTCTGAGAATCGATTTTGACATTAAGATATTGTCGTTATTTTGATTTATTGTAATTAAAGTTTTTCGTGATCGTTCAAAAACGGATATCACACTAACGATACGATGCAAGCGCGACTGAGTATGAGGTCCTTGGATCCTAGGTTTGTTTTAGGTTTTGACTATTTTTTTAAGAATAGTAGCAGCCCGATGTTTGGAATTCTGCACGGAGGACCACTAGCATCGTTCCTTATTAAATGGAATATAATAACAGCATCTGAAAGATTTGGGTTAGCGGAGGTACACTTATACGTTACTGTGATTACTGATTCCCCGAAGGGTAAAGATAATAGAACATTTTCAAATCCGTACCTGATATGTTATATTATCATCCGTGTGTTAAATTTCACAATCAGCTCAAATCTACATGTGAACACAAAGTCCCACTTAAATTTGCTCGTGAGAAATCATTACAAGAGAGGCTTACATTCCTGGAGTGAACTCATTGGGATGCGTTTACACAAAACATTTAAAAAAACTATCTATCATACTTATAAAAATCGTGGATGTGAACAAGGTTTTAATTTTCATTGTTTTAGCTGAAATAACCCTGTCCTTTCGGAAGAACAGCTCAATGTTGTCTGAAACGGGCCTTCATGTATGAAGATAAGCTAAACATGAAGCTTTTGAGCTTAACCATGTTAATAAGCTTGAATTCGATTAGCTATTATGATTATATTCAACTACCCCTATAACTATCATTAAGAATGTAAGAAATGAAGATGAGAAAAAAAAAAATTGCTACGAAGAATATTAAATTTCTGACTTAAATAACTTTACTACTAACAGCTGGTGTATTGGTTATGCAAATGGCTTTCTGTGTTATGTATCGTGTGTTTGATTCCTGCACAGCACAAATATTTTTGCCATGCAGGTCCGTACACTGTGCCCACGATATAGGAGCAATTTTAATGTTGGGAAACGATTAAAAAGAAAAGGTTTTATCCTATTATCTCTGGTTCTAAAAGCCGCATCAAATCTCTGAACAGTAACTCGCCTGTCAGATCTAATGTCAACTGGTATGATTGGTTATAGATTTTGATCAACCAATCACAACAGCTAACAAGCAACAGGAAAAACCTGCAACTGTTTAACGTCAACAGTGACTTCCACAACTTTAATACTAGGAATAAACACAAAATAGTGGTACCTAAATTTAGATTGTCTAAAACTAATAAGTCATTTCTAGGTAACGGCGTGCACTTCTATAACAAGTTACCTAAAACTATCGATCAGACTGATAACAAGTTTAAATCTTATGTTAAATCCGTTCTAATAAAGAAAGCCTATTATAAGGTCAATGACTACGTTGATGATAGAAACGTATGGCGTTAATTATGTTCTGCACATGTGGCTTCCCTGGTGACTAGTTGTTTCTAATCCCCACAATCTAGTTGTGGTATTTTCTGCATGACCAGACATTTATCTCTTATGTGTACTTTATTTTATTTTATTGTATTACATTATTCTTTTCTTCTTTTTTACATAACATTGTTATACATTTTTGTTTAACAAACAAAGACTTGAACATTTTATTTTGAAAATGTTAATTTATTTTATTTTATTATCTTATATATTTAGTTGTCCTTGTATGTCATGTAATGTAACATTGCATTGTAAGAGTATTTTTTATTTTATTTTGTTATTATAAATTGCTTCAACTCATTGTAAACCAATATTTTGAAAAGAGTATCCATGGAGTTTCTTGCCGGTCTCTTCTCCATAGGACCACTTTAGAACCGTGCGCCTAGATTCATAATATTTTAAAAGTGCCTGCAAAGGCCCATTTGAAATAAAAACCTTTGACTTTGACTTTGAAGCTGATATACTGATCAGATATGAGATTATACTTACCAAAACCAGAGGTTATATCCGACCATTTTTTGACTCGCCCAAAAGTCCACTTTGATAATTTTACTCCAAAAGCTTTGATTAGGTGTCGTAAAACTGATATTGGGCGCTAACAATCTGACTCGTTAAAATGGAAAAATGCGAAATGGCAAAGATTTTCTCAATATTAATGTTGTCCCTGACAACCAGCCCGAATGATACCTGGATCAAATGTTTTAAAATAATAGATTATCCAATGTTATTTAACACTGTTATGTAATGTTAAATTACGATCTTCTCTGCGAAGACTGGATCATTAGTCTAGTGGTCACAAGCGCGGGTGCTGAAGGTGACGTCTTGGGTTTAATTTCTGGGTCAGGTAAAGTGTACTTAGGTTTTTCTGTTAGAAAATTCTCAGTAGCGGGCCAGAGTTTGGTTCTCAGTGCATGGCCATAGACTCGCCCGCTATTGTGTCTGTGGTGTACAATAGTACACTTCTACCTATCCCATCGGGCAATATAGGCGTGTCCTGCAACAGTTTTATATCGCCCATGGGACTTCTTCGTACTCAATGTATCTTCTGTTATTGTTAAATGTAGTATTGACATTCGCATGATTTGCCGTATAAAGGCCCCATGGGATTTAGATCTTGATATACGGAATCGGAGTATCGATTCCTAGTACTATCTCGTATGCATATAGGCTTCAACGCTTTAGATTAATCTGGGTCGTTAGCTTCGGAACATACGGGCTTAGCCTATCCAGGTCTAACTTTATACAACACAAGTGTTTTGGCAAAGCAATCGTGCAAGGTTTAGGTTGAAATAGGTGGGGATTATGACCCAAACTGCGATAGAACAGCTAAGGTCATATTCCCTACTTAACGACAGAAAAAAAAATACGTTTAGTTTGTTTTTATTTAAGGATAAATTACTAAGGTTTATTTTTCGTAACTATTACTATGATAAATTTACGTCCAGTTTGGCTATTTCGCTGAGTACACAAAAATACTTTAGAACAACCTTACTATAAACGAATTACGTCATCCTACGAAAACTACGTACATATTCCTTCTGTTTGCATAGGTCAGAAACTAATCGTACCGTGTATAAATATAATTCGCTATTTCATGGATGCAAGGTCTATTTGTAAGCTTTGTAAACCAGACGAATCAATCGGTAAGTACTCGGATTAGCTTAAATGTGTCCAATCCCAAATAGCTCCTAATTTTTGTGACGTAATTGCTATTTTAAATGAGGATGTTACAGCGTACATATATATTTATTGCACCTGCAGACCCGGGTACGTCTTAAAACTGCGTCCAGACACCGGAGGACGGGCAGCAGCGTCCTCTCACTAATCTGTGAACCACTGCGATCCCCAAGCCGCCTGCCAAGCGTGGAGATTATGGCAACAGCCCCCCCCCCCCCCTCCCCGGGAGGCTTTCGTTCAGCAGTGGACGTCTTCTAGCTGATGATGATGATGATGATATATTTCACTCTCTAATCATTTCACTACAGCATGAGCTATTCTTTCGTACCGACACGACAAAAAAAATAAGATAGAGTATAAAAGTGATACAGTGGTGAATAGCTAATTCATCTACTGGTCGCAAACGAAAGTATTGGCAAGGCTACTTCTATGAGCACACGGATATTTGATAAACTAGTGTTGTCGTTTACGCTCTTTGTTAAACTAGGGAAAATTTTGTACAACAAACAAATTCTTGGCGTACACAGATGTTTCGGAACTCAATACGGAAACTGTAAATATAGGTAGACAACCCTCGTAGGTGTAAAAATCATCGGTCGCTCTTCAGTGTACAACTTGGCACGAATATGTGAATGAATGGGCAATTACAATTAATTAATGCCAACAAAGTGCCGTGTCCTATACGTAGTATTTATAGCTTGGTATAGCGCGCCACGCAGATTGCCAATTACATGTCTTCCGTTCATAGTTCAATCTTTTCATTTCGCTCACTGGTCACTGGCAATTGTAATGATTGATGATGTATTGATTCTCCCGGTTATGGCAGGATTACTGTGTGAATAAAATGAATATTAATTAACGGATTATACTACTATAGCTTCTGTGTTGAAATGTTGTACGAATTGTATTTAAATTTAATTTATGTTTTTATTGTATTGATGAACTTTACGCCACTAAAAAAGTCACTTTATTTTTGTATGATTGATTTTAAGATGTTGTTTGAAGAGGTAATTTAATGAAGAGAAGAATATTCGATTATTAACAACATTGTTGCTTCGAGTTGCACGATTCCTCCTTAAAAACGTCAAAGGGACTTTTTGACGCGTACTATCATTTAAAAGAAATAAAACTATAGTATTATATTTTAAATAAACTTAATTTCCATTTCGACTAAACTTAGGGGAACTATACTTTTAGTTTAAAAACCAAAAGAACTAAAAAAAAAATCCCCTCTCTAGTTTTTCTCCTGTAGGTACCTATTGTGAGTACTGTGTCATCATACATCTTACATACAGACACTCCCTGACGATTGCAGCATGTAAACCAATAAGCTAGTCATAACATGCCATCACCTTCAAATAAGCATAGAAAATGGGCCTAATGAGCACTCCAATTAATGGGCCTCGCGTAATATTGTCCTAATGAAATTACCTATTCAGCTTTAGTACTTGTGATCATCTTATATTGATTTTATTGCTCAAGAGAATACCTATCAACTTAAACCGATTAACGCAGCTTGACGCCTGTAGTCTCGGAAGTTTTAGGCACACCTTTTGTAACATGTGCCTACATTTATCCGACACTATATTGAAATCGAATAGAATGCGAGCCTATTACCTTCTATTAAGGATACGAGCCTTGCTACTAGGCATAATAATTACGAACTCCGGGCTACGGAAGAACTTAAGAAATTTTACCCAACACGAACCCAGGACCTCACGCTTGTGGCTAGATCAGTGAGGCTGTCAAATTAAAACAACGAAGAAAAAAACATTTCCATCAAAACTATCTCACTAATCAACAACTATTCTTGAATCCATGACTGATTTCATTAACAAACGCAAAAGGCCAGAACAGTCTCTGTTTGTGTACACATAAATACAAAACACTAATAAACTGGGAATTTAATATCTCAGAGACCTTATTCAGGACATTTCAGTGACAGACAAACGTCAAGGTTAGCTGAATTCTTGGTAAACATAATTATTATAATGAATTGTAATCAATATAGTTTTGTTCATGAGTATTATGTCACTGTTTTGTTCATGAGTATTATGACTCCATCCCTTTTGACTCACTCGAAAATGAGAAATATGTCCAATTAGGTGAAAGTGCTGTACTGAATCCCAGCTATGGAGAGAGGAAGACCGAGTCCGAGTAGTTGAGAGAGGAGGATTGAGTTTCGGCGGTAGACAGAGAAGTATTGCGTTCCAGCAGTGGAGGGAGGAGGACCGAGTTCGAATAATTAAGAAAGGAAGATTGAGTTCCAACTGAGGAGAGATGAGGACTGAATTCAAATAATTGGGAAAGGAGGATTGGATCCCAACTGTGGAGACAAGAGTGAAGAGTTCGAATAACTGTGAAAGGAGGATTGAGTCCCAACTGAGGAGAGATGAGGACTTAGTCCGAGTAATTAGGAAGGGAGGATTGAGTCCTAACTGTGGAGAGAAGAGGACTGAGTTCGAGTAGTTGAGAAAGGAGGATTAAGATCCAGGAATAGACAAAGGAGGGCTAAGTTTTAGCAGTGGAGAGCAAAGGACAGATTCCGAGTAGTTAAGAGAAGGAATGAGACCCAAAAGTGTTAAATTTAGTAGCCTAATGACATTAGTAATCTTGCACAATTACAAAAAGAGATTAGGTAGTCTTTTATATTGCCAATGAGCATATGGCTATATTAATTTTAAACAAAAAACGAGGAACCCCGTATCTTTTATAATGTTGATCACTAAAGCTTCTATCGAAAGCATATTTACGATTAAACCTCAAGTAGTGTTTATATTCCAACAGTAGGTGAAACAAATTTACCTCATAGGTAACGACAGTATTTTTAAATATTAGGCGTAGTACACACGACTATCATTTGATTCGATATTTTTACGCGTAAAGTGTATCGTTTATGAGACATGATCTAATTAAAACTTATCACGAGATTGTCATTAGAACTTCATTATCGAATTTAATTAACAGCTTGTCATTTACTTTGAATACGAAGTTTAATCATACACGAGGCTTTGTAAAGTGAAGACATGCATAAGATTTTCGTTACTTCAATAATTTTGGCGTGTGGTAAGTGTATCTATATGACTTTGATCGTGGGTTGTCTCGTGTCCCGGGACTTTGGAAATTTTGAAACTTCCCAAACCGAAGTGTACTGTTGTACACCCACATTTCTCCGATGCTGTTATGCCCATGTAATAGGGAGCGAGCCGATTGTTATGTATCGGGCACAGTTTCAGACTCCGTGCTGCTACTAAGAATTTTTCATACAGAAAAACCCCATTATACTTTGCCCGACCTGGGAATTGAATCCAGAAACTCACGCTCAGTGGTCGTGCTTGCGACCACTAAAACAATGAGGCAGTAATTTATTTAATTTTATTACTATCGATCTATCTTACAAATATTGTTCGATTTCAGTTGAGATGTGTATGTCTCAGTATACAAAAGAGGGAAGTACCAAATATCCGTATATGGAATACGAGCCATTTTCGCCTGAAAATTTTAAGCAGCCACCTCGGATTGAGGACCCCAAGCACTGTCATGAACCTACCTTGAAATGCATGGAAAAAACGTATGTATTTTTTAAATAGTCGCCGTTAATGGTTTCAAACGTTAAACGCAAAACTAATCTTCTTCAGAATGAGTATTTCAACAGCCTACTAAACCCCTTTTTTCTTTTTTAAACGTTAATCCATACTAGAATTTCTCCTCTATCGTGAGTAAAGTTTACAAATATACATGTCAAATGCACAGGCAACCTTCTTTTCTCCGTTGCGTTGGGGTGATTATAATAATTGAGTAGTAGCGCGGTATAGTCAATCTATGAGGTTAAGAAGCGCTCACTGAGGTCAGCCCTAGGATCGGTGACCGTTCTTCACATACACACCCCGTCGCGCTTGGGAAAGCACGCTAAGCAGTTGGTCTCGGGTGCCATACGAATATCTATCACAGTCTTACAGGTGTCAGCAACCCAAAAAGTCTGTCAACCGGTCTAACCTTAGAGTGTCTCCCAGTAATTGGGTGACGGAGGTCAGATGGCAGTCACTTTATGTAAAATACTGATATTCCCTTCGCAGCCAATTAGACTGACGTCACTTAACACTAAGGCAGTGAGTTCACAGAGAAAATACACGTTCGAAGAACAAAGTTGTTCGAATTAGATCAAAAAAATATTTCTTTTGTTTTCCGTACTTCCTAAGTATAGTCTGTTCATCATAACTTAACGCCCATAAAAGTTCTTATGTCAATGGAATAATGATGTTTTTTGCTTGATCCAAGCGCCAGTTTATAGTAAACAAAGAATATTTTCGCAGATATAAAGAGACTAACACTTTCAGTGTAGTGACTACTGTATGGTGGACTTTCTTAAATATACATTCATAAATCATTTCCCTTGCTAATTTTCTTTTACAAGCCAAGAATGAAATGAGCAAATAAGCATTGCAACATTAGACGCCACAGTTGGCGTATTGGTTGAGCATTCGACTGCTGCGCTACGTGTTACGGGTTCTATTCCCGCACGGAACACGTAATTGCATTGATAACAGATAGTTGTTCTTTGTCTGGCTGTGTGTATGTGAAAAATTTGGAGAGTAGTTTAAAAAAAATTAAAATAATATTTTTATTTCAGAAAAGGCAAAATGCCAGTTTGCGGTGTTGACAGTCAACATGGCCTCCTAAATTTTCAGGATATATGTAGCATCCATCTTTTCAATTGCATGGCACGAATGCCTGATGACGACACACCTTATGGGATTCCTGCCGAAACTGGTGGGTGGAAATATAAATATAAATTCTAGCCACGAACCAGCTGACGAATTTTAAACTGAACTCACGATTTGTTTACAGATATCGTTTACTACAACGGCAAGAATTATTCCTGTCATTATTATTACAAAAAGACAGAAAATCTAAAAGATGCAGTCAAGTTGTACTATAAAGTAGGCAAAGCAGAGAACAACTTTGATAATAATACCATATAGATACATAATATCTAACATAACTACTTTATTTGATATAAAGTGTTTTTAAATATATGTAAAGCAACTAATTTGTTACTTTTGTCTTCTAATTAGTGATAAATTTTACTGATACAGGAAGATTGTCATAAACTAGAGCAACTAGAGTCCTATAACGTTTCATAAGTGCCTGTATTAGGTTTATTTGAAATAAAAACAATGCTATCTATCTATCTAAAGTAGTCTGAATTGTTTGTCGTCTTTCCTACACTAACCAAATTATTTGACGCCACCAAACACTTAAAATTGACGTTCATTGCTTTCTATCAAGCAATAAACTTCAAATTTATATGTTTTATTACTGTACGTTGATAGCATAGACAATACAATTTACAGACTACAATTAAAGTAGTCTATTTAAGAAAATAAAAATATATGTATAAAAACTTAAGTAACAATTGAAGCAATATTAAATGTAGTATCAATAAATAAAAAGTGAAAATGTTATGCAGTTTACTTACTTAAACGTTCCTTTCAATGTTTTCGCCCTAGATGTCGTAAATTAATGTTTTACCTGAAAGTAAAATAAAATGTATTAAGATTATTTCATTTTATTTGTTTAAAATTATGTTTTTGAATTCAATTCAATTTAAGCCTATTGGACTTCCCCACCAATACAAGAGAATAATTGAAAGATGATCTATACGGTGGCCGGCGCGAGCCATGCCCCGAACGAGGCGCGTACGAGGCGCGGACGAGGCACGGATTTAAAACTTTACGAAAATTGTACATGATGCAGTCTTTAGCTAACACTGTATCTACTATAATCACTTGGATAGTAGTTCAAATGTGGGCACCCGTTTTTCATGCATTTTTGACTTAACGGTAGCTAAGATCAAGGTCATGGAAAACTGGGATAAGGAGCGCTATTTGATAATAGTAAAACAAAAATGGTATACTTGAAGGATAATATTCTTGTTACTGCTTTTACCAGTTACTATCATATTATGTACCTATATAACCTAGTCTTTGTATTGCAATAAAACTTTTGACTGTATAAACTTGTTTGATTATTTACACACAAACCTCATAGCTGGGAATTATTAATGGGATTATTTATTTTGTTTCATACCTTCTTTCTTTTGTACAAGAGGAACCTATCACTGGAAGGCGAGCATGTTACAATGTTTGGTTATAGACGACAAGGATATTATCACATAATAGTTGTAACTTAATACCTATTTGCTAAAATCTAACGCTGTATAATTACATCGCCAGGGTTGACTTTTGAATAATTTTTTGTAACCATCACATACAAAATAATTCAGACTTGGCGTTAGCAATAGCGCTCGTGTGATGATGAATCCTTGTATAGGATTTAAAAACGAAATGATGCAATTACGTCGAAAGTAGCTTCCGAAACGATTTTTTAATTGCCTATAACCGGCTTCCCCTTATTCCGAAAATCATCAAGATAATCAAGTATTACTTCAAACAAAGTGTCTATTCATTATCGGAATCTAATTAAAACCTATCGCGAGTTTGACTGCAATTCAAGTTCATTAATGTCTTTCATTAGATGCGTTTCTTTTGCATTGGAACCAGGCCGACATAATGACATTTTGTGAAGTTCAGACTATGAGAGATATTTTTATTTTTATCATTACATTTGCTCTGGGTGGTAAGATATTTAATCTGTAACTCTTTGTTAACATGTTTTTAGCTTACGTTGCCCTTTTTGTTAGACTCCAATGACTTTGGAATTTTTCAATGAAGACTGTTTTAAATAACCCTAATATAGCGTATGTATATCAAACTTCTGTATATGATAATATTAAACCTTTCTTTTATATTTCAGTATGCATGTATCTTTCCCGAGATATAAGTATAATAAAAAGAACCCCAAAGTCGCCCTACAAAGTCATCAATGACGGTTACAAATATTCGTTAGATGATTATGATGACCCAACCCAAACTGACAATCCCCATCAGCGCTGCTACGAACCTAACCTGGAATGCATCAGAAAGCTGTACGTTCGTTTTTTGATCATGATTTCGTATTGTGTCATGTATGCTGTCAATCTGCTGCAAGCATCTTAATGGATTATTTCTATACACTTCCTTGGTAAATTGGGGCCTCTTTTGTCATTTTTTATAAATATTATTGAATTGAGATTAGTGAATACAAAAGTAATAATTTTTTCTGTTAATCTATTTGAATTCAAATTGTATGAAAGTCATTTGAAGTACCTACCACTTCACGATAGTTTTAACATTTACTGTTGGGTATGTTTGGAATGCCCGATAGGTTCAACTCAGGCGCATTGCATAGCGCGGTTACGGGCTGAATAGAATGATAATAAAAATGGTAGATTTTTTAATTATACACGTTAAATAAATGTATTGAGTTAAATTGTTATACTATTTTAATTTTCAGGGTACACCTAAGACCTATTTGCGTTTACAATAAGAAATTTGGATTGAGTGTTTTTTTTAACATATGCGAAATACATCTACAGAACTGTTTAATAAGACCATTTGACGACTTCACACCATATGGGAATGTATCTAAAACTGGTAGGCAGTTTTTTTTATAACTGATCGATAATACTACCAAAATAAAGTGAAAAATCTCGCGTTTACTTTGTTATATTGTATACTATACAGTTATAATAATAGTATAGTTTTACTATATTTCTATTTGCAGATCAAATATACTTCAATGGTAAAGGACACGATTGTCATTACTACATATCACAGTCGAACACCCTAGCAGAAGCGATAAAAATGTATCATGATTTAAGTAGCGATGAAAATGGCAGGAAAGGTGGTTTGAATGAACCGTTTATCAATTAAACATTAATCATTATCGCCAAGTACTCAAACATAACGTACCCGTTATGTGTCATAATGTTATTGCCATTTTAAAAGATGATTGATTCTAGACCGTGGCGGGCACGAGTCGTGCCCCGTACGAGGCACGGCCGAGGCGCATTTGATATGAAGTAGTTCTTGCTACCGTGCGGCGCCTGTGTCCGGCAGCCTAATTACCGATGTAGCAATTAGTTTGCGACAGACGTAAACTGTCAAACGTCATTTTTGTGTCATATATTGACTAAAAACAGTGAGACCTGCTGTCATTTTTTTTACGTAATAGGATACCGATGCCTAATTACGTAAAAAAGCGACAGCAACACGACAACCACGCGACGGCAATCTCACTGTCAGCCAATACATTATATAACACAAAAATGACGTTTGACAGAACTTATCGCGCGATCTACGCCTGTCGCAACATCGGTAATTACGCTGCCGGACTGGCGAACAAGGTACAATCCTGCCCGCAACGGTCTAGCATAAATTATCCTTTAGCCTATACTAGTGTATAACGTTTTTACAAAACAACACATTTAATACTACTGTTGCGATTTTGTATTTTATTCATATGAATAAATAAATCATAATTTTATTTGCTACCCCTCTGTTTTGTCAGTTTTATGTAGTAACACTTGCATGAAAAATTGTTTCATTAAGGTAGTGACATAATAAAAACTGTATCGCCTTTAATACATTTATTTTATACAGATTATACCCGTGGATTTGCCCATTGCAAAATACTTCGAACTAAAACTCGCCATTGACCTAAAGTATAATCATCTAAAAAAAAATATTATGAGATCTGTGCAATAACATGCTATGATTAAAATAAATTGACTTAAAATCCGAAATCATGTTGTACCTACATAGCGACCACACGGTTGGCCTACTGGGTGAGCGATCGCCTGCGCGCTAAGTGTCGCGGGTTCGATTCTCGCACGGAACAAATATTTGTATGATCTATAGATATTTGTTTCGGGTCTGGGTGTATATCCATGTGAATATTTGTGTTTGTAAACGCACCCACGATACAGGAATTACTCCAAGGGTGGGGCAACGTTTTTTTAAAGAAAGAAAGACTTATACTCCGAAATATGAAATTACAAACAATTTTCATATGGGAGATCAGAATTCGAGCACTTGAATGAATATTTAAAATCCTACTCGAGCCCCACTTGCCACGGTTAAATTTTAGATGGGTGATAATTCGTTGCACTCTTTCAGTCCTTAGAAAAAATGTTGGATCGCAACTTCAACGAATACCTATAGTTGTAATGAGAGATTTGTCAAAAATACTTCTGGGAAACGGTTCATATTTTGATGGCAGTCAGTGCCATGCAAAATTTTGACATTTTGAAATAGATGATAGTGGTCACACATCAACATCTTTTCATTTTGATCGGAATCAAATCCTTTAATCCTCGAATACGCTTTCAAATTCAAATTCAAAATTCATTTATTCAAAATAGACTACTACTAGTGCTTTTTGAACGTCAAACATATTATAGACAGAACTAATACGCCCGCCCTTGACCGCTTCCTATGTGTTTTAGCTTGGGGAGAAGAAACGGCCCAACAAACTCCCCAGCAAAACTCCCATGTCAGTCATTATATAATAATGAAAAAAGAACATAATTAAAGAATGCTATTACAATAATTAAAGCTTAGCAGAAACGTTTCCACATATGAGCTAGTGCACATAATTTCATCAAAATGTATAAGATAATATAGCCTCCATTGTGCTAAAGATGTCATACACCCAAGTGTGAAGGGTGCACCCGCCCACACTTGGGTGTATGCAATCATTTTGGAATAACAGTCATAAGGATTTTACGGCTCCCGCATGCAGAACTAGGATCCATTAAATGCAAGGGAAATGCATGTGAGATGCGGATCTCGAAGACAATCTCCCATAGCAGACTTAACCGTTTCATGAGGGGCTCACCCACAAAAAAAAAAATAGGTACCAGATAAAAACAATGCCGGATCCCTATAATGAGTGGAAACGCACACACATAAATGCGTATGTACGCCAAAGCGCAGGTGTGAAATGAACTCATGACGCGACGCAACCGGCATTTGTTTTATATTTGTAGCTTGAGATCGGCAGCCTAATTACCGATATAGCGACAGGCGTAGATCGCGCGATAACTTCTGTCAAACGTCATTTTTGTGTCATATAATGTATTGGCTGACAGTGAG
Organism: Shargacucullia verbasci; assembly: GCA_947562105.1. NCBI lineage: Eukaryota > Metazoa > Arthropoda > Insecta > Lepidoptera > Noctuidae > Shargacucullia > Shargacucullia verbasci. Next base: position 7,421,763 of record OX387302.1, on the reverse strand, counting down.
ATTGCTGTCGCGTGGCTGTCGCGTTGCTGTCGCTTTTTTACGTAATTAGGCCGCGGTTTAAAGAATTTATTTATCATAAGAACATACAGTTCACTTATACTTATATACAGAGAACCGTTTTGGAAGCGCTCACTAGCACCATCTTACAATACGCCCCCCGAACTATTTCGCTAAATGTTGCTAGTAATAACAACATAGGTACTCTCGATAAATAATATTACTGTACAATAATATTTTTCGTAATTTTACTATTTATAAAAATGATTGAGAAATTATTCTCCTGAGAAAATATTTCCTTCTATACATTTTTATTTTGCTCTGTTTATTTATGTTTTACTTTATGTATGCAATATTTTTTTCTAATGTGTTAATTTCGAGTTATTGTGGTTAGTGTACATTGTAATAGTTTATCTTTTTTTAATTTTCTATATAGACATGATAAAATACGATCAGGCAATCCGTCTGCTCGTTTGCCGCCTATCACATAAAAAAATACTTTTAAGTGATTATGAGAGTAGCGTCGCTTTAGTGGTCGCTTTAGTGGTTCTGGTGGTTTTGGAGGTTGAATATGGTTTAAAGCTAGTTTAACTATTGGCAGCACTGACAACGGGGCGGCGATATTCCACGAGCGCTTATTTTGGTTTTTCCTGTGTGTATCAGTGATCAGTAAATTTAAAATACTCAGGTTAACTCATCATAATTGCTGTTTATCTAATATCGGAATATTTTCATATTCATTGATATACTAAATGGCTATAAATTATGTTTTTACAGTAGAGTATACCAAAGTAATAAATACATACATATAATAGCTATAGTATAGGAAGACGCATCGTAGGAAGGCCTCCTACTATGTGGACCGACGACATTGTTAAGGTCGCGGGCAACCGATGGATGCAAGTGGTGAAATGTCGGTCGATGTGGTGGTGATGGTGGCCTTCGTTCAGCAGTGGACGTCTTCTGGCTGATGATGATGATGATAAGTATAGGCGCATGTATACTAATATATAGATGTCAATATTACGGGGCAGAAATTCAGATGGCGCTTCAAAATGAACTTCAAAAAAGGTCACAGTTGTCTCTCTTTTTCTATTATACTTGCTATACTCTTTGGGTCCCCGTATGTAAGCGTCTATGTGTGCGTTCACCTGTTCACCAGTCATACTCATTTTATGGAACCACCCTTCTTTAATTATTTATTTTGTGGTTCAACTAAGGATTATGATCTTGCTATGACAAACAATCAGTCGAAGTCATCTTTTTATATAACTATAGATATTTTGTTTTAAAACATTTAATATTTATTTATTAGTGGTCACCGCAAGTGTGGCCAAACCTGCGCTTTGTACAATAGAAACGCTGGTTCGGCGTGAAGTACCGCTTTGCTCGGTGTACTCAATAGAGTACACCGAGCTTTTTGGACGTAAGTCTAACTTTACTCTCAAGATGACTACGAAACTGGACCTTTCTGAAGATGTCGACGCCCAATATGTTGATGCTCTTGGACAAGGTGAGAGAAATACTCTAAAACCGTGGAGCCACAGAAAATCTAGTCTTTTTTGCGGTGAACGCGATTGCTGGTGTCTTGTGTGGGGTTAAACAGCTCATTTTTTAAGAACTATCGCCGGTATGCCATTCGGCCTACTCGACTTTCGCACATCAAGGGCCAACAGTTCTCTCCGCACAGCCGCATTATGCGCATTTTCGGCACGTCCTTTCAACGCCTAAAGGTACAAATAAAAAAATATGTTTTACTAAACACAATGACTCAATCCTGCATATTACAAAATTACCCATATTTCAAAACTATCACAAGGACGTCTGCTGAGTTAGAAATCCTGGAAAAATTCTCAATAGGAATCAGGGGTTTGGTAATTGTTGGAATTAATAATCACTGAAATTTAGGCGCAAATTCAGTGTACCTCTGCCTTACCCTTCGGGTAATGCAGCCGTGATATTATGTTAGTTTTAGTGCAAATTAACCAATTTCACTAAATCACGTTTTCCAATTATGAGGAATTAACTTATCAGGGATTCAAACTAAGTTGATTAACGTCTTTTAATTAGCTGCCTATCTTGTACGTTGGTGATTTTCATCTTATATACGATTCGGTGTAGTATTGACGATGAAATACAAAAAAAATACTTTTTGCGTGTATTTTACTGTTTTTGTTATATTAGTCTGGCACGGTAAGGACATATCCAATTTATTTATATACAAAACTAGTTTCAAGTATATTATAATTTTTTTTTTTTTTTTTTTAATCTAGTGTTACATTAGTTTCCTTAGATTTATCAGAGTATCAGTTTGCTTTCACACGTCAAGACTCCTCCGTACCTCGGAAAGCACGTTAAGCAGTTGGTCCCGAGTATGATACGAATAATTAAGAGAGTGGTTATAGGTGTCAGCAGCCCAAAAAATCTGACAACCAGTCTAACCTTAGAGGACCAGGGTCTGGCGATTAGCTCTCTTTCGTGTCGCAGGTTCGATCCCCGTACTGAACAAATATTTGAATGATCTACAGATAGTTGGTTCGAGTCTGGTTGTATGTGCATGTGACTTGTATGTTTGTAAACTGTACCCACGATACAGGAGAAATCTTAGAAGGGCATTTTTTTTATTTAAATTAATGTTTTGTTAAAGTAAAACCATTTTATTTATTTTATCAGTATAAAATGTGGGCGTACCTCTTGCGCACTTTTGACGTAAACAAGATCTACTTTCACTTCGAGGTTATTTAAAATGTTTCAGTTCATGTTTCCTATTGCGACGAAGACGGTGGTCAACAAGGAAATAAAACTGATAAAATAGAGACGAACGTGGATGCAACAAATGCTAATGGAAATGCAACAAAAGAGCAATTAGCAATGTTGCAAGAACTCAATGCACTGAAAACTATACCACCGATGCCCTTTATTACTTACGGCCCATACATATTCGAAGGCATAGACTACGACACAATGCCACAAGAATTGATAGATGTGTACAAGGATTGTTACGGCCTACATGCTGATTGCATAAGAAATACGTAAGAAAAAAAAGCAAAATTTATTAAAAACGCAACTGAGCAGTTGTGACCCAATGGTCATAAATTCTAAGACGTCGAGGCATGGATGAGCGCGGTTGAGCCAAGAGCGGGGGATGGAGTAGGCGACTAGGCCTTCACTTCCACGAATATGTCCGAAACGAATGTGACTGGGAGGGTGAACCACGCACCCCTGTCTTGGTCTCGATTTTTCCGCGCTACGGTTCCATCACACACCACGCCCCCATTCGGGACAGAAGTGTTTTTAATTATTATTATAATACATTTAGATAATTGTATCTAGTCGGTATAAACATTTAATTCACTGTCACACCACAGACTGCCCTTATCTTTTCGCCTACTATTCTTGTCCATCCATATAATGTCATTGTCACATGCATTCTTATTTAATTCTAGCTAGTGCGCTTTTTGTGACTGCTGCAGCTGATTGTGAACCACGACCGGTTTTGTTAATAACTGATGATGTAACAATATCTACTTCAATGGTCTAGTGGTTGCAAGCGTGGCTGCTGAGTGTGAGGTCCTGGGTTCCGGGTTCTGGCAGTGTTATTAGGTTTTTCTGTGTTGAAATTCTCAGTGGTAGCATGGAGTCTGGAACTATTCCCGATGGCAATAGGCTCGGCCCCTATTACATGGTACTCAATAACAGCATCGGAAAAATGTACACCCCTGTCTAACCATTCAGCGAATACGGATCTTGAAAATTAAAGTGTTTCCTTCGTTCTTCTCTTCTAATATCTATGTGAAATAGAGTTGTTAGATTCTTTTCTATGAACAATAACAAAACTGTGGTATTATTATTTTCAGGGTTATGTTTAGTAGTGTATGTGCGTACCATCATATTTACGGCCTGATTAATGTAGACTACGTTTGCCTGATAGAACTAATTAATTGTAATTATAGAATTAAACATGGCGAGGGAGTATATGGGACCCGAGCCGAGAATGGTAAGTTGCGATCAAAATGTAGTATATTGTCATTATAATATTAATTTAAGTAGTATTGCAGTGATAGCCTTGTGACACTTGCCTTCCATGCAAGACGGTTAGAGTTCAAACCCGGCCCGCCCCTCTGATTTTTCGGAATCATGTGCGGATCCTCACTTTTGACTTGCGTTAACGGTGAAGGAAAACATCGTGACGAAACCTGCACACCTGAGAGGGCTCCATAAAGTTCTAGATGGCATGTAGTTCACCAACCCGAACCGGGTGGAACAGCGTGGTGGACTAAGGCCTGACCCTCCTCATTCTGAGAAGAAGTCCTTGCCCAACAGTGGGACAGTAATGGGCTGGGAATTTATTTTATACAGTAGTAGTAGAGCTGCATGTTATGACCTCGACTGGGAATGTACTGCAGTCTTATCTAATTCTCCTGACATTTGTGAAAGTACGTTATGATTTATAATTATTACTAGCGTCCGCCCGCGAGTTCGCCCGCGTGGATTACCTTCCCATGCATTTTTTTGCGTGGAGACCTGATTCTCTTTCTAAAATAAAATAGTCTAAATTACTCCTTATAACATCAGCTATCTGCCAATGAACGTCCTATTAAAATCGGTCCAGCCGTTTTGGATAGATGGAACAAACAGAGGGACAGACAACATGTAAAAAACATTTTTTTTTTTGTTAAAGTAGGTACCGTGTATACTTTCATATGCTTGTAGCTACGTAGCTCTGGCACCCATTGGTTGATCTGCGGTCAGTCCTTGGATGGGTGACCGTTTTTCACACATCGAGACCCCTCCGTCCGAAAGCATGTTAAGCAGTTGGTCCCGGGTGTCATATGAAGACCTATGACAGTCGTTACGGGTGTCAGCAGCCCAAAAATCTGACCACTAGTTCAACCTTAGAATATCAATGTCTCCCAGTAACTGGGTGGCGAAGGTCAGAAAGCAGTCGCAAATACTGATATTCAGCCGTAACCTGTCCGCGACTGGAAGCCGACCTCAGTGTAGTTGGGAAAAGGCTAGGCAGATGATAATATACTTTCTTATGCATTTAGTAAAAAACTGTTATTTTGGCATTAAAAACAGAAACTTCAATTTTATATTTATTTGTATGTATAGATAGTTGACTTTTGAATGTTTTGAAAATTCACATATTACCTATACTTTTAATAATTTTGTTGATTGTATATAATTACTTGCTGGTACCCGGCGCGTTGCTACCGCAGAAGGAATAAATTTGCTCTCTTTGCTTTCAAATACATTTGCCGGTACGACACGCGCGCCACCTACTGTAAGTTAATTGTACTATACCTATAACCTTTGCGCAAGTGCAAGCAGTAAGTTGACCAAGTTTTATCGCTATCATATGAACGGTATGGCAGCGCATAAAATACGAACAAACATTGATTTTTATATAACAAACGACAATAATAAAGCATATCGTTTAAATAAACAAATGAATTAAGTTTATTATTTTATTTATTACAGATGTAATATATTACAATGGAGAAGGATATCTATGTAAGCACTATCTACGGAATTCCAATAACAAGGAAGATGCGGTGAGGATGTATTTTGAGGCATCCCAGACAGAAAATCTAAATAATGGATTATGAGATGAGATACATGATACAATAAATTTAAAAAAAAAAAACTATTCAACCGTGTCCTTATTTATATATTCTATACATGGCGTTTTTCTATGTCAACTTTAATGAGATTCCGAGAGATGGCGCTGTTGTAATATTTTCCTATTATTACACAGAAACAAATGAAATGATTTATTTTTGCAATTAGGATTATGATGACTAGCTCTGAGAAAAAAAAAATGCCGAAGCAAACTTAGGGCTCAAGGTCTGATTTGAAGGTCAAACAAAAAGCGATCTCGATGTTAATTTCTTGATAATCAAGTGATATACATAATAATCATAACAATAACATCGATGCTTGCGAACACTATACCAATGAGATAGTCAAAAATATACGTATGGTATTATACATCATCATCAGCCAGAAGACATCCACTGCTGAACGAAGGCCTCCCCCAAGGGGGGGTTTGCCATAATCCCCACGCTTGGCAGGCGGCTTGGGGATCGCAGTGGCTCACCGATTAGTGAGAGGACGCTGCTGCCCGTCCTCCGGTGTCTGGCCGCAGTTTTAAGACGTACCCGGGTGTATGGTATTATACATACATATATTATAATGAATATGTTACATATCTATACTAATATTATAAACAGGTAGAGGTTTGTTTGTAAGTTTGTATGTAGGGGATAATCTCCGGAACTAATGATCCGAATCTGAAAATTCTTTCACAAATAGATAGCCACAGATAGATTGCTACAGGCTATAAATTATGTAGATCCCTAGGCTGAAGCTAATATATAATATAATTAATGAAGTTATTCGTTTCACAAGATAGTTTCCGAAGCTGTACTTTGACATAAGTATTCACACAAGTAGCTTGTTAGTTCTGTGTGGCGCTATTATATTTACCAAAGTATGCGACTGAATTTAATGAAAGCATGTATTTGGTTCTGAAAATTGTTTTGGTAGCGAACTTGACAAGGCTTTTTTTATGCGATAGGCGGCAAACGAGCAGCCAGATCGCCTGATGGTAAGCGATTAACGTCGCCCATGGACACCTGCAACACCGGAGGAGTCACAAGTGCATTGCCGGCCTTTTAAAAAGGAGTACGCTCTTTTCTTGAAGGTTTGAAGGTCTTATCGGTCCGGAAATACCACAGGCGACAGTTCATTCCACAGTTTTGTTGTGCGAGGCAGAAAGTTTCGCGAGAAACGCACAGTTGTGGACTGCCAACCATCTAAATGATGGTGATGGAACTGCTGTCGCGTAGTTGTAGCTGTTTTTAGTGCAGTAGACGTAAAGTTACTGTTAATGAGGATAAATCCTAAGATTAATTATTATTAATCATATCTATAGTCCACGGTTTGTTCAATAATTTAAAATATTTATCTTTTAGCGTTCAATATTAAAGCCAATAAAAGAAAAGAAAATGTTTTAAATATTGTCAATTATCCTTCAAAAAGTACATTGGCTAGCATATAAGTTTAAATACAGAAGCCAAGACGATAGAAAAAAATCCATGCATAAAAGTAGAATACCACACACTCTTCATTCACTCGCTGACTAATCACAAAATATCAGGGGCTATACAGAGTGTCCCAGAAGTCGACGTCAAGCCGGAAACTGTTGATATGAAATGAAATGAAATGAAATGAAATGAAATGAAATTATTTATTTTGCAATTCGGATTTTTCAATCACTTTTACACGTCTTTTTTAAACTAGATGGCGTCGGCATTTCCTATGACTATCCCTGAGAAGAAACGCCGAAACAAACTCAGGGGTCAAAGTCTATTTTAAAGTCCAGACAGATTGTATTGATGTAAAGGTTTATGTGAGACAAATATAGGGTGGAATAGCCTTTTGAAGAAAGTGCCATAACTATTTGAGCTAACCTGTCGCAACAGAGTGCAAGCATGCATCAGTTATCGTGAGAATTAATGAAATGAAGAGCGCTCAGCCTAGATCTCACTCACATTTACAATGTATAGCGGTTATATATAAGAAATAATTTCAATTTAAACGACATTACAATAACAAAATAATGAAGTAAATAATATAATAATTAATGGCCAAATTTGTATATAAAAAAAAAAGGAAAGGCTAAAGAGCGGCTCAATCCCAAGCGTTTTTGTCATCTAAATAGTCCGAAATTTTATAGTATCCTTTTTTACAAAGTTTAGATTTAATTACAATTTTGAACTTCTTTAATGTTAAATTACGTATATCATTGGGAAGCTTATTGTAAAAGCGTATACATTGTCCCATGAACGAGTTGCTTATTCTGTGGAGGCGCGTAGCATGTACAGCAAGGTTGTCTTTATTCCTAGTTATATTATATAGATACTGTTGAATCATAATAGTTATCAGAAAAATATAAAAAAAAATATCTAGCGTGGTCCATTTTTGTTTTTAGTCGTTTACAATTGGGCGAAGTATTCATTTTGAATGCTTAGTTGGGCAAAAAGTGAGATTTTCTTCCAAGCTAGAGCAGTTGGCTTTAAATGTTATGCTGCAATTTACAGAAACATTATTCAAGATATATACATAATACAAAAAGAATTTGAATTTGGACAAAGGCTAGGCAGATGATGAAGTATATCAATATTTTTACTTTTCTGTTTCTACTACTAGATCATTCACTTTGTTTTCATCAAAATCCAACAACAGTTGGAAACAAAATCATTTTATCCATACAATTTTTGAACCCCCTAATTCTCTCTTGACTCAACAAAAAGTAAATAAAACCTTAATACAAGTGATTAAAATAAGTTATTGTTACTCGTAAAGAAATCGTTGTTATAATACAGCTAAAACAAAAGGAGAAATAATCGTATTCCAGGATTTTTCTCATTACACTTTAAACATAAATTTTATACTTCACTGTGTGGGCCTTACTATGTGTGCATTGGATTGAAAATAACATAGGATCCCGCCCTCCTCGAAGGGTTAGGCAGAGGTGTACTATCATGCACCCATATTTCGCCAATGCTGTTATTAAGTCTCATGTAATAGAGGGCGAGCATATTGCCATCAACTGAACACAGTTTCAAACTCCATACTTACACTTACTTACTCCATATATTTCTATACAGAAAAACCCAATAACAAAATACCCGATCCGGGAATCGAACCCAAGACCTCACGCCCAGCAGTCGTGTTTGCGACCACTAGACCAATGCAGCAGTCTAAAAAACTAGTAACTAGGTATCTAATTTTCTATATACAACACTTTCCAAGACTCGCAGCCTAATTACCGATTTAGCAATTAGTTTGCGACAGGCGTAGATCGCGCGATATCTGTGTACTGTCAAACGTTATTTATGTATCATATATGTATTGGCTGACCGGCGCCAAATTTTCAGAGAGTCATAGTTGCGACCGCCGTGCGGGGGGTCTGGGGGCCTGGGGCCGCACAGGCCCCCCAGGTCCGCGACGTCGGAAGCGATCTTTCCAGTCTACCCTACCACCATATTAAGAGTGGAAACCGTGGGTTCCCCATTACAATGCACGTTAGAACTGGAGTCTTGCGTACATCACGACAATCCCACTCCTCAATGATAGGGCTCCAGGCAGACCGTCACTAGACTCCGTATTGCAACTTGATCTTGGAAAGCTGTCATCCACCCCCTTAGCCACTCAAGCCCTTCGGCGATGAGCATTGGCCAGGGAGCGAGGGTAGGGTCGTTCTCCAGTACGGGCTCCGAACCCTCCCTCTTTGACTGAAAAGTAATGCAACCACCTGAATGGCAACAAGACCCCAGCAGCCCTATAGCATCAGCTGAAACACAGCCCCTGAGAGTCCGACGCCAGTCGGGGGAGGCTACCGTAGCTCACCGGTAGGGGCTCCTCCCCCCCCTCAGTACTCATGTTAGCAAACTTTCGTTTGCAACGTGCGATGAGTCGCCGTCGAGTCCCGCCGAAACGGGAGGTCTACCTCACATCATTACTAGGAGAGCGAGCCCGTTACCCAGAAACCTGGGATGAGGTGTCCCTCTCCTAGTTTTAGGGGTAAACGCCGTGAGGTACAACGTTTACCCGCATTTAATTGCGCGTTATCGCGTTGCTGTCGCTGTTTTACATTAAGTAAAACAGCGACAGCAACGCGATAGCCACGAGACAGCAATCTCAGTGTCAGCCAATACATTATATGTTACAAAAATGACGTTTGACGGAAGTTATCGCGCGATCTACGGCTGTCGCTACATCGGTAATTAGGCTGAGGGAGGCTACTGTCGCGTGGCTGTCGCGTTGCTGTCGCTTTTTTACGTAAATAGGCTGGCGGGCAAAGTATTGCGTTTGACGATGCCGTGGTGGAAAGATTACCTAGTCAAAAATGGTGTTATAGAGGCGGAATGCCCATGGTGCGCCAGACAATATCAAGTCTCCGTATCTTTTCTCAGTATGTGCTTATTTCGTGAGATAAACTCACCGAGAAACCTTAGTAGTAGCCTCAAGTTAATGTGTATAAAATGAAATTTTGTAATACACAACAACAGCTAGAGATAAGTTTGTTCAAAATTAATAGTATTATATCTTCAGTTTACGCTCGAGTTACGGCTATAAATCTACTTGTAATGTATTTAGTACATAAAGTATTTACTGAGTACGAGTACTTTGCGTTTTAATCCAGCGTTTAAGTGTTTAGGCCGCGTTATACTTGTAGTATTTAAGAAATTACCGCCTGTTTGTTGTAGTGGTTCCAGTTGCTAGATCCTGAGTTTGATTACCGGGTTAGGTAAAGTTTTATAGGGCTTATTGTTGTTTTATTTTTTTTAATATTTTCATATTTTGTAAGGACAGGTTTCTATAATACAGGTCTTTTCTCTATTTAAAAGAATTGGGCCCACTTAATAGTATTGGGTTCAGAATAAAAACTATCCAAAGCCTTTAATTAAAAAAATTACTAAAACTACCGAAATTAATTTTATGTAAATTAAAACATAACGAGGTTTTTCTCCAACTGCTATTTACATAGCATCACGCCTGTATTCCCCGAAAGGTTGGGCAGAGGTGTATTTGTACACCCAAATATCCGACGCCATTATTAAGTCCCATGTAATAGGGGCCTACACTGAAAAAAAAATATTATGGCTGCCATAAAGTTTTTGTTAGCTTTTATCAAGTAAAATGTTCATATATGGAAACATAAAGCTACTTGTTTGCTAGCAATAAAGCTAACTTTATCACTGATTTAAACAAATATCATACTAAAAATAAATAAGTTCTTAATCGTGTTTATCGGTGAAGTTGTTTAAATAAACCTTACTTGATAATTGAAATGACTGTTTCAAACAAGTTAGTTATTAGGAAAATAATGTGTGATTATTAATATTTTGATCATGTTGACTTTATCGCCAATAATCATGTATGGTTTATAGGTATTATAATTTTCTTTTTAGGATTAAACATGAAATACTTAAACAAGTAAAATTCGCACTTGTTCAACAATCTTTTTTTTTTCAGTGTATTGCCATCTACCGGGTACAGTTCCAGTCTCCGTGCGGCTACTGAGTATCCGTACAGAAAAACCCAATAACGCTTTGCCCTACCCGAGAATCGAACCCAGGACCTCACGCTCAAAGTCCAATTGCGTCCACTAGACCAACGAGGCAGCCTGTTATTTATTGGAACCGATTTATTAAAGTTTAATGTACCATATTAAAGAGCAATAATCTAGTTATTTATTCCATGGTATTGTAAAGCCAACTGAATCAAAACACGAGGCTTTGAAATTCAAAGCCCATAAAGCCAATTGGATAAAGTAGGCCCAATAGAATAATTAATAACTCTAATAATGAGTTCCATTAACCAAACAATTAATTTTTTAATTATGGGTTTTATATGCGTGCAGAAAATCGTGTTTATTTTATTAAATTTACTTGACTTTGTGAAAATAAATTGAAAAATTGATGACACAGTTGGCGCAGTTGTTTAGCGATTGGCTTTCTGCGTTGAGCGTTGCGGGTTCGATCTCCGCGTGTAACAAATTCTTTTATAGCTTACAGATATTAGTCCCGGGTTCGGATTTTATAAAGGACACATGATAAAGGAAAAAGTAAAATGAGGAAAGTTAAAAAAAAATCTACTCTTGCGCAGTTTTTCTTAGCCTTTGTTACACGATACACGGATTCTTCTCTAGATCATAAAGCTGTCAGCCGTCGACAGCAGCAGTCGACATGTTTAATGAACATCATCAAGGTTGCTTTTTTCAACCATGTTAGGTACAGCTCCCAGTCTCACAAAGAAATAAATATACCTATCATCCTCAGGGTCATTAGATTTAGATTGTAGCGACTTCTACTCGCAATATGGCAAAAAGTAAAGCGCCATCTATCGGAGTGAAGCTACAACAACAAACCCTGAATCGCACTATGAGAGTTTACAACGATTCTAACACATATACGAATGTCGGACATCAATCGTGGGCCTTCGGCCCGCCAGGCTGACCACCTTGCCTGGTCCTATGATCCTCCCTTTTCAATGGAGGAACACCATACCTCGTTCCCCCATAAGATGAAAGGTGTTAAGTTGAAATATATTCATTTAAAACCCCGTTCAGTTTGTTTGACTGCACCACTGCCGAACCTGTTTATAATATAATTAGCTTTCGTTCGCGGCTTCGCCCGCGTGGTTTACGAACCCGTACATTTTTCCGGGATAAAAAGTAGCCTATTGTTATTCCAGACTATAATCTATCTCTGTGCCAAATTTCATCCAGATCCGTTCAGCCGTTCTGGCGGGAAAGAGTAACAAAGATCCATCCATCCATCCTCACAAAATTTTGCATTTATAATATTAGTAGGATTAAGTAGGACAATAAGAAGTAGGATAGGATAATAATAATAATAAAAAAATATTTTCAAGCAACAATGACTCATACTTTATATTTGTTTTTAGATTACAAGACTTCTCTTCTTGATTGTATACATAAATCAAAACACCAATTAATCTGTATTTATTTAACCTGTAAATGTACCCTCTAAAAAGCTAGGCTGGTCACCAAACCCCAAATTAATTAACTTTTCAAAAAAGGAATGGCACAGAAATAAAATGTACGCTTCAGTGTCATTGTAAAAACATTTTATCCACAAAGAGGATAAGTAATAATGAAGGGGCGAGGCTTTGTAGCTAATCCTCCCCAAACTTCGTCAACAACGCCCAAGTTTCTCGCCGAATAATTGCAGACAATTTGCGTGCATTGACGGCTTTGAATGATGAGATTTTAATGAATTGGGAATTGGAGCGTCAATGTAAGGTGAAACATTACGGTAATTAAATGTATCTTTGTGTTGATGGGGTGTTTTAGTATCAGGTAAATATATGGATAAGTAAAAGGTGGTTACTTTAGGAATTCTTTATAGTGGGATTGTTTTTTAAGTAAAATCGGTTTGGTCTCACAATAAATGGAATACCGTACCGTAAGCCAGATTTAGGGCTTTTAAATATCGGTCGAGTCAAGTTTTTTTTTTGTATTTCTACGAGATTTAGACTAGGCCTTAGCAAAGCTTCTAATATATAATAAAAATCAATGTTTGTTTGTTTGTTTGTTCGTATTATATGCGCTGCCATACCGTTCATCTGATGGCGATAAAACTTTGTCAACTTATTGCTTGCACTTACGCGAAGATTATAGGTATAGTACAATTAACTTACAGTAGGTGGAGCGCGTGTCGTACCGGCAAATGTATTTGATAGAGCACATTTATTTCTTCTACTAGCATCACTGGGTACCAGTGCTTATGTATTATAAAAGCAATTCATCATCATCATCATCATCATCAGCCAAAGGACGTCCACTGTTGAACGAAGGCCTCCCCCAGGGGGGGGGGGTTGCCATAATCCCCACGCTTGGCAGGCGGCTTGGGGATCGCAGTGGCTCACCGATTAGTGAGAGGACGCTGCTGCCCGTCCTCCGGTGTCTAGCCGCAGTTTTAAGACGTACCCGGGTCGATCATATTAGATTGTAAGTGAACAAGAAATCTGTAATTATTATGATCCCAATATATTTTCTAGATATTTTTTTCTTGAACATAAATATCTTTCCCAAAATTCTTATTAAAATACCACAAGTAACCTAAAATTATAATTGCTGTACCCCTTTTGTGAAGTCATCCAATAAACCTACTTCGTAGCCCAGCGGTTTTGTCCGAAACTAATAATAAATTTGTAGAACGAATTTCTCCGAAATTCCTTTATGGCTCCTAATAACCGCTACTTTATTATGGCTCCAAAGAAATATATTCCTAACACTAGCTATATTTACTTATGTTCCTTTTCCAATATAAGAATAAACGTTTAGTTATGTTAGATTCCTTTTAATTGGCCTAGTGGTCGTAAGCGCAACTGCTGAGCGTGAGGTCCTGGGTTCGATTCCCGGGTCGGACAAAGTGTGTACCATACTATACCCTATTTCACCGATGCCATTATGGAGTCTCTTTTGGCGTCTACTGCGTACAATTCCGGACGCTCCAACTTAGAATTTACATACAGAAAAATCCAATAACACTTTCTCCGGCCCGGGAACTGAATCCAGGATGTCATGCTCATCAGTCGCGTTTGCGACCACTAGAGCCAGGAGAAAGTCCTTTATTCAATATTATCTTTACTAATACTTAAAAATACAAACAAAAAAAAATATTACCATCATATTTTATTCATTCACGAGTCAAGAGGGGGCAGCTCGTAACATGACCTTGAGTGATTACGTTATTGTTAAATTAATTATAATTGATCATCCAATTATGTAATAACCGTTTGATTGATTTTGATTGTCTCGTACGGCTAGTGATGTGCTCGTTGACTAATGAGTCGTTTAGTTTAGTCGATCACTTGGAGTAAGCGAGGAATTCTTGCATTCGGACAATCGACTAATGTGAACGATTTATTTCGTAGCAGTTTTTAAAGTTATCGATTGCTAGTTCGAGTGATAATTCGTACAGATAACAACTACTCGTTTTGTATCAATACAAAAAGCAGGTACACTGAATAGTTTTTTTTTATTTAAGTATTGTTAACACACTCAGTGATTCTTCGTTCTTCATCTTTACGTATCAAAACAATAGACACTCATATTCCTGACCAGTATATTATGTGGCAACATCGATGGCCCTGAGTCGGTTGCCATATTTAAATATTCTACATCGGCAAAGTTCATACACATGCACACGGACCCGACAACTGTCTGTTGGTCATACACATTTTTGTTCTGTGCAGGAATCGAACCCACGACACGCAGCGCAGCAGTCTATCTCTCAAACACTGCGCCAACCATGCCGTCTATATACTATATATTATCTATAAAACCTAACTTCACAAAACCATCAAACATTTTCATCAAAATCCATCCATTAATAATTATTATATCTCCGATCTGTATTATAAAACAAACAAAGGCCTAACCACATACCGCATGAGAAATGGGACATAGATATTAAATCCCGCAAATATCCCACGATTCACTCCACAAAGGAGATCCCCGTGACATATGAAGTTTCAAACGAGAAAAAAAGTGAGTTACCAGCAAACAAAAAAAAAAAGAAAGAATACGCCAACACTGTGCTTTTCGTTTTTATTTTTGATGAATGCCGCGAGATTGTTTCCGTGTTTTAGAATAAAAGGTGTATCTTTTTGTTAGATTCCAATCTGGGTATCAAAGAATTTATCAGACAGTATGAAGTTAGAAAATGTCCAGCGGGCCTAAAAAGATCACATTGAGCTAGTCCTCTACGAACCGATAGTAGCTGTCAAATATGTTAGACTGCCAGTTGTTCACTATCTCAGTTGATGCTGTTTTTCTTCTAGACTGTACTGTCTTAGCGAATAATACTTGATAAGGGCTGCCTTGTTAATCTAGTGGTCACAGGCGACTGCTGAACGGTCCTGGGGACTATTCCAGGGTCCGGCAAAGTGTCACCTATTAAGATTTTCTGTATGGAAATTCTTCAATAGCAGCACGGGGTCTGGACCTATGCCCGGTAGATGGCTCGCCCCCTATCACATGGGGCGTGGCACCGGCGAATTGTGCGTGTACAAATGTACGCCTCTGCCTGAACGTTCGGGAAATATTGGCGTGATGCTATGTTATTTTATATTGATAAAAATTATCATGTTATCATCGTCTTGGTATTATAATAATTTTCTTGTCCGAACAACACAATTATACAATGGAACCGTTCATCCTTATTCGTCTTTGTCTCAGTACCCTGCGGTTACTTCTTAAACCAGTCAGAAAAGCTCTATCTCTGTCAAGAAATTTAGCCCATTACTGTCCCACTGCTGAGCAAGAGCATTTCAGAATAAAAAGTGCTAGGCCTTACTCGACCACGCTAGCCCGGACCGAGTTGAAGTAGATACTTCACACACCTTCGGGAACTTTATGGAGCCCTCTCAGATGTGCAGGTTTCCTCACTATGTTTTCATTTACCGTTAACACACCACATACGATTCCCAAAAGTCAGCGGTGTGGGTCGAGTCTGAACAAAGACCCTCCTGCATGAAATGCGAGCGTTCAATCGCTAGACTATCCTATATATTCAGGAAGCCAAAAAAAATAATACAGTTAAGTTAATACATGAATTCATTCAGCGTGAATTGTTCAATGAATTCATTCGACGTCGTCACGTCTCACTTTTCGAGAACGTATTAATATTCTGGGGCCAAAACACTTACAGTGGCGTGTAAAGATAACATATAAATTAGGTTTGTCACTTAGATCTCGTAGTACAAAAAAAAAAGATTGGAAGAAAAATAACAAAAGAAATGATATCTGTTTAGGGTCGTAGCTTCTAGCTAAGAGTTTAAGCAGCGCTTGCTGCGGTCAGTTCATGGATTCCTTCCCTGCCTCGATACGCAAAGCTTGCAGTTGGCTCCGATTGTAATACAAACACTTATGACAGTCGTTACACATGTTAGCGACCCAAAAAATCTGACAACCAGTCTAATCTGAGACAGTCCGTGGCTTTTAGTAATTGGGTGGCGGAGGTTTGATGACAGCCGCTTCGTGTACAATACTAATATATACCAGGTCATGGGAACAGGTTTGAAAGGCAATGCAAACAATCCAAACATAATACGTAGTAATAACAAACAAGCATTCTAAACAAAGAACGCGGTCGAAACAAAAAAAAGTATAGTAAAAGCATACTAGTTACTGTGTCTGACTAATAT